>WOXC01004764.1:0-625000 GCA_011680675.1 Gymnobelideus leadbeateri | reverse complement strand
CAGATCCAAGCAGATCAAAACAAGAGCAATTACACTCTGAATAGTCGCTTGGTCCACCTATGATCTGCAGGCCAGGAGCTCCAGAGGCAGTCATGCCACCACTATTCTGCTGCCACCTCTGTTGCCCCGGGGGCAGGGGTTAGACTGTACTCTTCTCTCACTCAGTTCCAACAGAGTTCCCCACTGACCTTTTACTTCCTCTTTGGCATTTATGGGTTGAAAAGTCTGGAAACCATCACAGCTACTAGTGACTCACTCTTCTGAAGTCAGCTCCGGCTGGTCTGGGCTGTGAGTCTGGACTGGTGTGGTTCATGCAGGGCTGTGCTCAGCTCCCAGCTCGGTGTGATAGACCCTTCCTGTTGGCCTGCCAGGCTGCCTTCAGCGGGAGATTTGTTTCTCTCTGTCACTTTGTGGGTTCTGTATCTCTAAATATCTAATATCTCTAAAATTTGTTTAGAATCATATTTTACAGATATTGGAGATGGTTGGAGCAGGAGCTCAAGCAAGTTCCTGCTTTTACTCTGCCATCTTGGGTCTGCCCCCTTTTAATAGCATTACAATAGTCAACTTCTTTAACTATGTTCACAATCAATTGTGAGCTTTATAGCTATAACGCATTCTCTGAACCTGAGGCTCTGGGATTATATAGACCAGGTTCAATCTTGAACTTCTAAAAAATCATACTCTTTATTTTGCTCATGCCCCTACCCAGAGTTGCTCATGGTAACAACTTGATGTCTAGGTTTATATGAAAAAGGAAATGAGTCTCTCATTTCTAATGCAAATATTTATGCTAATGTATCACTGAATATAGGACTGGCTTTATTTAACCAACAAAAAATTGCAAAAAGTCACACCTGAGCCTAACAGACAGTCAAGGCAACTCCCTTAATCTCTTGTTAGATCTCTACCTCTTGCAGGGACAAAAACAGTACATTTAAATTATATTTCTACCTGGGGTGGTGGAGTGGTAGACAAAGCATTCAGGTTTGTCTTTCTGAAACTGCCACAGTTTGAATTCCTCCTTTATGTTGTGATCTGTTTCTTGCTTTTCCTTGGCTACAAATCCTATATGGTCCAGGAACTCCTCTGCCTCCTCCATGTCTCTGTCACTGCCATTCCAGTGATCCTGGCTGGTATTCCTGCAGGTCTTGGTGGGGCCCACGAAGTTCATGCTATTTCACTACTGCCTCTGTCTGCTGACATTTCTTGGGTTACATGGTTCTCTGGTTGGTTTAGGAATTGAATCCTAATGTCTATGAATAATCCTTCTCCTTTCTCCCTCCCTCTCCCTCCCTCTCCCTCCCAGCTCTCTGGCACCATCTGTTGTCCCCTTTTTTTCCCCTCTTAAAAAACAAATTTGAGGATACAGTCCAGATGTATTGACTGGCAATAAACATTTATTAAACACCTACTATGTGCCAAGTACTGTGCTAAGCACTAGGGATACAAAAAGAGGCAAAAGATAGACCCTACCCTCCGGGAGCTTACAATCAAATGGGGGAAGATAACATGAAACCAAATGTGTACAAAGCAAGTTATATACATGAGAAACTAGAAATGATTAATAGAGGGAAGGTACTAGAATACAGAATAATATAGGGAAGTCTATTTAAACATATTTATTAAACATCTATTGTGTGCAAAGCACTGTGTTAGTATGGAAGCACATTTAAATAATATAGAATAATAGAGGGAAGATTTTTAATAAAAGATAAGATTTTACTTGTGACTTAAAGGAAGTCAGAAAGTCAGTAGGTGTAGATGAAGGAGGAAAGTATTCCGGGCATGGGGGACAGTCAGAGTAAATGTCTGGAGTCAAGAGATGGAGTGTCTTGTTTGTGAAACAGCCAGGAGGCTAGTGTCAATGGATCAAAGAGTACGTGTTGGGAAGTAAGGTGTAAGAAGACTGGGAAGGTAGACTGAGGTTAGGTTATAAAGGGATTTGAATGCTAAACAGAGAATTTTGTATTTGCTCCCAGATGCCGTAGGGAGCCACTGAAGTTTATTAAGGTGACATGGTTGGACCTGAGTTTTAAGAAAATCACTTTAGTGGCTGAATGGAGTATGGACAGCAGTAGGGAGATAGTTGAGGCAGGCAGACTTGCTAGCAGGCTACTATAATAATCTAGGCATGGTGATGAGAGCCGGCACTTGAATGGTGGCAGTGTCAGAGGAGAGAAAGGGGCATATTGGAGAGATGTTGCAAAGATGAAATTAACAGGCCTTGGCAAGAGATTGTATATGGAGGATCATGAGGAGTCCAAGATGATTCCAGGTTGTGAGACTGAAGGGATGGTAGGATGACAGGGAAGGTTGGGTTTAGGAGGAGAAATAATGACATGTTGAATTTAAGATGTCTACTGCATATCCAGTTGAAGATGTTTGAAAGGCAGTTGGAGATGTAAGGCTGGAAGTCAGCAGAGAGGTTGGGGCAGGAAAGTTAGCCCGAGAGTCATCAGCATAGGGATGGTAATTCGATCCATGGGAGCTGTGAAGAGGGCCTAGAACAAAGCCTTGTGGGACACCTATGGTTAAAGGGCATGGTCTGTATGAGCATCCAGGAAAGGCAACAGAGAAGGAGCAGTCATTTCCCATCTGATAAAATATAATAATGGTATATGGTGATTATCATATTCAGTGTGCTCCAGTTCTTTTGAAAAAAAGTATTCATGATACCTGTGTATGAGGCTTTGGTGTAGGCCAAAGGCTGGCCTCTTTAATTTCCTAACCCTGAGCCATATGTTCTTTTTACTTTACCTCTTCTTTTTCAACATTGGGTCTTCCTATTTTACTCAGGCTGGAAGTTCAGTGGCCGCTAATGGGCCCAATCCCATTGCTGACTGGCATGGAAGCCTTAACCAATTCTGCTTCTGGTCCAGGATGGTTCACCTCTCCTAGGTGGCCTTTCTGCAGCTCAGGACTCCTGAGCTCAAGCAATCCACCAACCTCAGCCACTCCTACTAGTAGAACTATAGGCCTTTACCACCTCTCTGGATCCAAGCCATTTTTCAAATGTTTTTCATTGAACTTCCCTGTCTCTGCTTTTGGCTTGAAGCCACTGAAGACAAATGATAATAAAAATTAAACATGCAAACTTCAGTGCTTTCCTTCTTTAGGCTAATAAGACTTATTGCTATTAAGCTTGTCATCATCATGATATTGATAAATATGGATTGAATTAATAGAATTTTGGAGAAACAGAAAAATTATTGGCATTGATTCTTCTTTTAAGATTTGTTACTCTATAACAGGGGTGGGGAACCTGTAGCCTCCAAGCCACATGTGGCCCTCTAGGCCCTCAAGTATGACCCACTGAACACAAAGGATTTGTTCTATGAAGTCTGGATTCAGGCAAAGGGCCATGTTTGAGGACTTGGGGGGCACATGTGGCCTTGAGACCACAGGTTCCCCATCCCTGCTCTATAATACTTAAAAGATAGTAACATGTAATTTTTCTTACCTGGGAATTAAGCTCTTCATTTAGATTATGGTACTGATCTAGTTTGGTGTCTAATAAGTCAGGCACATTTGTATAATTTTTGAGTTTTTCAGAATCAGTGTCTCTGTCCTAAAAATAAATATATTAATGTTCAGTCACAATATTTCTTTTTTTTTTTCCAAATGCTTTATTAACTTCTGGTATACATCAGTCATTTCCACCAGATTTTGAGTTACAATTTTTTCCCCATTTTTCCCCTACCCACCACCCCAGAATAGCAGTCCCACAGGATATCCCCTCATCCAATCTGCTCTCTCCCATACCCCCTTTGACTTTCCCATTAGGGCAAGGTGAATCTCTGTGCCCCAATGCCTGCACATCTTATCTCCCAATTATATGCAAAATATTATATATTTTATATTATATAATATCATATATTATATATTTGAAACATTTAATTTTAAAACTTCGAATTCCAGATCCATTCCCTTCCTCCCTTGTCACCCACTCCCTCTGGGAAGATAAGCAATTCAGTATATGTTGTACATGTATAGCTATGCAAAACATTACCATAGTAGATATATTGTAAAAGACTGGCTATATTTCCCTCCCACCTATCCCACCCCCATGTGGTCCATTCCCTACTTTGATCCTTGTCCCTCTTTAAAAGTGGGGGCCTCCAACCCCAGCATGCCCTCGCCTTCATCAACCCCTCTTTCATCCCCCTCCCCACTACTCTCCTATAGGGTGAGATATCCCATTTAGTATGTATGTCATTCTCTCCCTGAGCCAAATTCAATGAGAATATGGTTTTGCCTTTTTGCCTTCCTGTTCTTCCCCTCCCCTGTGACTACTTCCCCTTGCCTCTTCTACATGAGATAGTTTACCCTGACCCCCATCTCTCCCCATCCCCTTTTGCCACATTCCTCTCTCACCTCTTAACTTCACCCCTTAAGTACCATCCCTTCCCACAAAATTCGACCTGTGCTCTCTATCCATGTATACCTGTAAACATATATACACACATTAACATATGTATTCATATACCCATATACCCTTCTTCAATTATTTTCATAGTGGGAAAGGTTTCATCAGTCACAGTTATTGTTTTTCCATATAGGAATGTAAATAGTTCAACTTTGATAAGTTCCTTTTGATTTCTTTTCCCTGTTTACCTTCTCAAGTATCTCTTGCTTCTTGTGTTTGAATGTCAAATTTTCTATTCAACTCTGGTTTTTTCCTCAAGAATGCTTGAAAGTCCTCTATTCCACTGAATGACCATATTTTCCCCTGAAACAAGATACTCAGTTTTGCTGGGTAGGTGATTCTTGGTTTTAATCCCAGGTTCTTTGCCCTGTGGAATATCATATTCCATGCCCTTTGATCCCTCAGTGTAGAAGCTGCCAGGTCCTGTGCTATTCTGATTGTGTTTCCACAATATTGAAATTGTTTCTTCCTGGCTGCTTGTAATATTCTCTCCTTGATCTGGGAATTCCAGAACCTGGCTATAATATTCCTGGGAGTTTTCTTTTTGGGATCTTTTTCAGGAGGTGATTGGTGGATTCTTTCAACTTCTATTTTGCCCTCTGGGTCTAAAACATCAGGGCAATTTTCCTTGAGAATTTCTTGAAGGATGATTTCTAGGTTCTTTCTTTGATGATGGCTTTCAGGTAATCAAATAATTTTTAAATTATCTCTCCTGGATCTATTTTCCAGGTCAGTGGTTTTTCCCATGAAATATTTCACATTGCCTCCTATTCTTTCAATTGCTTGGATCTGTTTAAAAGCATCTTGATTTCTCATAAAGTCACTAGCTTCCATTTGCTCCAGTCTAATTCTGAAGGAATGAATCTCCTCAGTGAGCTTTTGAGATTCTTTTTCCATCTGGCAAATTCGGCTTTTTAAGGCATTCTTCTCCTCATTGCCTTTTTGAGCCTTTTTTGCCATTTGAGTCAGTCTCCTTTTTAAGGTGTTATTTTCCTCAGTCAGGCTGTTGACTCTCATTTCATATTTTTCCTGTATCCTTCTCATTTCTCTTCCCAATTTTTCCTCCACTTCTTTTATTTGGTTTGTAAAATCCTTCTTAAGGTCTTCTATGGCCTGTAACCCACTCATATTTTCATTTGGGGCTTTTGGTGCAGTTCTGACCTCCCAGTCCTCCTCCTGTTCCATGCTTCGATCCTCTTTGCCCCCAAAATAGGAGTCTAATGTTGGATTTTTCTGTTATTTTGTTTCCTTTGCCTAGGCATGTTGCCACTTAATTACTTGACTTTTGGGCTTGTTGCCACAGTAGGACTCTGCCACCAGACAGGGGAGCTTCTGTCCCAAACTTTGGGGTCTTCTCAGCTTCCGGAGGTATTAGTTGGGTGCCCTCCCTGAAGCCCTCACACACTCTGGCAAGCTGTTCACACACCCCAAGACCTCCACCCCAGACCGCAATCCAGATCCAAGAAGATCGCAAGAGCGATTACCCCCCATGCTGGATCCACCTACAGTCTGCAGGCCAGGAGCTGAAGCTGCAACTGAAGCTGCAAAATGGCAGCTGTGCAGCAGCTCCTTCTCGCCCCCAGGGGAAAAAGCTGACATGTTCCCAAATACTGGTCCCAAAGTCCATAGGGCACTAACCTCTCACTTTGTCCTAGGCATCTATGTGTTGGTAATTCTGGAGCCACAGCAGCTGGTGTTCTGGGGTCCCTCCAGCTGGCTGCTGGTCTGGTTGCCCTGGGGCTAAAACCTCGGACTCATGTGATCCTGGGCTAGGCTGCCAGAGTGCTGTGCTGGCCGCTCCCTGCAGGGCTGCCGGGCTGTCCTCAGTGGGTGGTTAGCTTCTCTGTGTCGTTCTGTGGGTGCTGGAGCTCCAGAGGTTGTTCAGAGTCCACTTTTACATGATTTTGAAGTGGTGTGGGCTGGAGCACAATGGAAGTGCTGTTTCTACTCCACCATCTTGGCTCTGCCACCCCCATATTTCTTTATTTCAGCAAATTCTATTTAAACATTTATTAAACATCCATTGTGTGCAAAGCATGTGCTAGTATGGAAGCACATTTTAAAAAACATCTCCTTTTTGGTTTCTCTAGAAATAGGAATAAATGTTTCTACAGTCTAAAAAACTTTCCATACTCATCCCTTTAGCAGATGAGTAGTAGGTCGAGGGAAAAAATAGTCTTTGATGTGGAACCTATCAACAGTAGTCATCAAAATTTAGGACAAAAAAAAAACCCTCTTATGAAGGTACTTTATCAGTACCTTCTCTGAAGTGACAGTGTAATGACCCACCTTTCTCCATTTAGAAAGGATTAAATATTGATCAGAGGACAGTCCCTTTGATTTCTCCAGGGGAACACTTGAGGGGAGTAGTCAAGGAAAAATGGAGCAGTTCTAATAGAAGATTTAAGTGAATATTCTTAATTAATATTGTTCCAGAATGTTAACCTCACCCCCAAATGTATTTTAACATTGACTTTTTTTTCTTCAAGATATCTAAAAATGTTCCTTCCAACTGTCTTGGGGTAGAGAGAGATGTCTGAGCCAATTTGGATATTTCACTCTTTAAGCCAGAAATGCTTGGATTTAGAATAATGACAAGCTAAATAAAATTATTTCTAGCAGACTTGCACCTACAAAATAATATGTAACATTAACATTTTTTTACATTAGGGATACAAAATTGAAAAACCCTTTCTACTTTGTTTTAAAGATTAAATGAGATAATTTGTGAAAAGCTTAGCAGAATTTCTGCCACATAGTAGGAACCACATAAATGCTTATTCCTTTCCTTTCCCATATTTCCCATATTTCCATATTTCACTCTCACCCTGTCCCAAACAGGAATGGATTGTTGCCCAGCTATGTTCTGCCAGTCTGTGAGTAAGATCTCCATGCACTAAATGTTTATTAATCACCTACTATGTGAAAGGCAATGGTACTGGAAATGCAAAGACAGACAAAATTAGACCCTGTTCTCAAAGAGTTTGCACTCGAAGATGAGGAAAAAAGGCAAATGACTATAATATAAGGGAGTAGGATACATAGAAAGGAAAGGTTCAGGCAAAGTGTCACAATCATCATCATGGCAGCTGACATTTATATAATGGTTACTATGTGCCAGCCACTGTGCCCAGTGCTTTACAATTATTATCTCATTGATCCTCACAACCACCCTGGGAGGTAGGTGCTAACATTATCTTTGTTTTACCGTTATGGAAACTACGGAAGATAGAGGTTAAGTGAATTGCCCAGAATCACACAGCTAACAAATGTTTGAGGTGACAGAGTTAGGTGGAGCAATGGATAGAACACTAGGATTGGAATCAAGAAAACCTAAGTTCAAATCCACCCTCACACTACTAGCTGTGTGACCCTGGGCAAGTCACTTTGCCCTATTTGCCTTAATTTCCTCATTTATAAAATAAGTTGGAGAAGGAACTGGCAAACCACTCCAGTATCTTTGCCAAGAAACCCCAAATGGGGTCACAAAGAGTCAGACACAACTAAAAGGACTGAACGTCAATTTCCTGACTCTAGGTCTGGTGCACCATCACTGTACCACCAAGCTGCCCCATAAGAATAAAAGCTATAGGGGCGGCTAGGTGGCGCAGTGAATAGAGCGCCAGCCCTGGAATCAGAAGGACCTGAGTTCGGAGCCGGCCTCCGACACTTAATCCACACAAACAAAAAAACCTAGCCGTGTAACCTTGGGCAAGTTACTTAACCCCAATTGCCCTAAAGGGGCGGCTAGGTGGCGCAGTGAGTAAGAGCGCCGGCCTCGGAGTTGGGATGACCCGAGATCAGATCCGGCCTCAGAAAATGAGCACCCACACATAAATAATGACTAGCCGTGTAACCTTGAGCAAGTTACTTAACCCCAATTGCTTTAAAAAAAAAAAGAATAAAATAAAATAAAAAAGAATAAAAGCTATAGAACTGTTTGCACCTTTTGATCCAGTGACCCCACTACTATGATTACACTATAAAGATGTAAAAATAAAAAGGAGTGACAGGGGGAAACTTTCCTTGAAACCTATTTATATTTCCTGTAGCTTTTCACCATTGCATCCCTGTAAGCACCTGAAGACAAGCACTCACTTCTTTTTTAAATCCGATGGACCCCTCTGGGGTGTGCTCTCCAAGGATCCAGCCATGCTCCTCAGGAGACACTCCAGCTTCTCTGGTTTTCCTAAAAGGTGATTCCTAGAACTGAACCCCAAACTCAAAAGTGCAACCTGACTGTGGCAGAGTACAGCAAGATAACATTACTTTTCTCCTCCTAAACATTGTACCTTTCTTACTAGAGCCTAGGAGGGCACTAGGTGTTTTGGCTACAGTGTCGTAACACTGACTCATACTGAGATTGTTGACCATTAGGAGGCAGCATTGGGGAGATCAGGAGAGGGTAGTGGATAAAGTGTTGGGCTTGGAATCAGGAAGTTCTCAGTTCAAGTCCCTCCTCAGACACTTTGTAGCTGTGTGACCCTGAGCAATCACTTAACTTCTTTTGTCTCATTTTCCCCATCTATAAAATAGTGATAGCACTTACTATGCAGGATTGTTGTGAAGATTAAATGAGATAATTTGTGAAAAGCTTAGCAGAGTTCCCGGCACATATAGGAACCATATAAATGCTTATTCTTTTCCCTTCCCCTATTTACTCACTCTCCCCTTGTTCCCAATAGGAATAATTATTTTTTCATAGAATATATTGTTTAGCTATGTCTTCTACCATCCTGTGCTTTTGAAGTCAGTATTTTGAATGTAAATATGTTTTATGCCTCTTATTCAATTCAGCCCAGTGTTTTAGTCCAATGGTGTCAGACTCAAATAGAAATCAATCCCTATGGGCTGTACAGTGACTTAGAAAACCACAAATTAACATTATCTATGTTGAACTGTATTTTTACTTATTTTGTTAAGTATTTCCCAATTACTTTTTGGTCTGGTTCTAGTGTACTCAGGAAGTTTTGTGGGATACAGTGAATTGGATATCTCTGTTCCAGTCTAATTAGATCTTTTTGGATCTAGACTCTCATGCAAGATTGTGGGGTCCTGACTGGGGAAAAGGCCATAAAATACACTAAGAAGTAAAAGCCATAAGTTAAAACGTTGTGAAAGGTAGAAGCCCAGACATGGTAACCTGTTAAAAATCATAATTCAGATACTGAGTCATAACTTAGATAACGTGACCAGGCAATAATCATAACATGGCCACAGAGTGAACAGTTTGTGGCCAGTGTATGTGACCAGTACACAAACCTATGTTTGGGCATTTGCCCAATAACATTGGCTTCACGCCTAACCTTGGAAATGAGCTCATTACTAAGCAGGAACTCAAAATAGCCACTAATAGTAGCAATGTGTTTTGTAGCTCCACCTCCCTTTATTTGATTTCTATAATTACCACTGGGCTTCCCTGGGGTCTTTGCAGGGAATCAATTCATTATTGAAATTGTTTTCATTTGGCAGCCACCCCAGACTGGCCCCTATTATTGTAAGTAATCCATTATGATTATCAAAGTCACTTATTAAACTCTATATTTAATCATAATGGAGCCCTCAGCCTCTTTTTCAGGTACCAAATCAGCTCCTCTCATTGGGGAACTGAGAATATCTCAGTGCACAGGGATATTGGCCCTTGGAAAGGAAAAGAACTCCCCAGCCACGGGAATACCAGACCTTAGAAATGTATAAATTATCCATTCATGCTTTATGTTGTCTGCAAGTCAAATAAACATGCCATCTGTGTCTGTATCCAATTGGGTCTTTGATTAAAATGTTGAATAACATAAGGCTAAATACAGATCCCTGGAGCATACCCCTAGAGATCTTGCTCCAAGCTGACACTCACCTATTAATAACTACTCTGTGTCATTGAATTCAAACCCAAAATCTACCTATCATCCAACTGTATCTCTCCATCATATATGGGCATAGAATCAGAAAACCTTGTCAAATGCTTTGCTGAAATTTCAGTATAGCATGGCATTTCCCTACCTTCCACCCCCTTCTCACCTTATTATTTCATGATGAAAAGAAGTGAGGTTAGTCTAACATAGTTTGTCCTTGATAGATCCATGCTACCACTCTGAGATCACTGCTTCCTTACGTATTCACAAACCATCACCTTAATAACATATTCTAGAACTTTTCCAGGAAGAGAAGTTAAGCTCCCTCAGTCATGAAGCTTATAGAATCTACCCTTTTCCATTTCTAAAAAAAATGGGACAATATTTACCCATTTCTAGTCTTGCAGTAGCTGTCCCATTTTCCAAGAGATGTAGAAGTCTACCAAGAGTGGCTCAGCAATCACACCTGTCAGTACTCCTTAGGATGTACTTTGTGCCTAGTAACTTGAACTCACTGATCCTGACTGTCTCATTCACCTTGCATTTCCACTACCTCCTTACCATTTTTGTTCTATTCTTTCCACTGATCACTCTCTTTAGGAGAGAAAACAGAAATGAAATAAGAGTTAAGTAGGTCAACTGTCTGGTCATTATATCCCTCTTAAACAGTATCCCCATTCTTTTTTTTTTTATTTTACAACCAACAAAGGTAAAAAAATCCCTTTTGTTGTCCACAGTGTCCAGCACCACCTCAACTCATTCTGGGATACACAGTTCTTACAGGACTGGGATATTCTTTGGTATTTGTCCTCCATGTTCTTTATTGAACTTTTTGAAATGTGGTTTTGTTCATGAGTTCCCTCTGTCTGCATAATGGACTCTTTTAAGTACTTTCTCTTTTTCTTTTTCATCCAAATTATTTCTGCTTATGTCTTTAGAGTTTCATTCTTGAGGGCTTCCCATTCCTCCAGTTAACTGCCTCTTCAAAATATGAGACCATTTGAACTTCTCTCTCCCTCCTCTGAATCCTCTGATGTATGCTCTCCTCAAATCTAGGCAACACATCAGATTAGGCAGTTTTCCTTTCTTCTATATCAAGACTTCTATAATAGGGTCTCTAATATGGCCAGAATCAAGTCCAAAATAGTAATTCATTTAAAAAATATTCTTCTACCTTTTGAAAGATGTATGTACTTGTATGATATATGAAGAAATGATGTTTTGACTAGCTGCTATGATTTTGGCAGGAGAGTGTGTGGCAATAGATATCCAGATAATTCTACCCCTCCCCCATACACTACAATGCTTCCATAGCAGGTTTGTGATGTTTCGTGAACTTCCCATCTAATTCCTCTTTTTTGTCCTGATGATTTGTAGTATACTCCTAACAATAAAATTGCTTCTTTTTCTAGGTCTTTTGATTCTTATCCAAAGGCTCTCGGGCTCTCCACCATGTTTTCCACCTCAAGTTCTTGGATTTCTTTGTTCAAAATTTATTTACATTTAACTAGATAATTTTAAACTAGGCATGAAAGCTGTTTTCAGGGTAAGTGGAAAGAAAGCAACAGGTGGTGAGCCCAAGTCTCACAAAAATAGAAGAGTTTAACTTGATATTAATAAACATTTCAAAATGTACCGATTTTGCTAAGTATTCTAACCACTGTTCAAATCAAATAGTAGTCCAAGTACTCTAGGAAGTGCATTTATTAAAACTCTAATGCTAGTGTAATCTTGTTGGATAACCAATGATAACTAGTTATCCTTGTAAGTCATCAAAACATGCATCACAGACATGAACAAACTTCTTTGAAGGAGTTGAGGCATTTTTGGCTTAACATTCAGCACAAAAGATATTTCCACACTTTCTACAATGATGCTGTCTCACTGTGACTGAATAGCCTTTCCCATAGGCCATGCAGTTCTGTACCTCATTATCTTTAGACAATTTTCTATTTAAAGCTTGCATATGTTTGATCTGTAATAACTGGTTTTTTTTCTGCCTAAAAATATGGAACGCTTCATGAATTTGCATGGGGACCGTGCCAATCTTCTCTGTATCATTCCAATTTTAGTATATGTGCTGCTGAAGCAAGCACTTGGATTTCTTTGCATGAGTAAACATTTTTAATAAAAGATATTATTCCTCTACCACTTTTTAATATATTCTGTTCCTAGATTTACATGAACTGATGGTGCAAAGTAAAGTGAGCAGAACCAGGAGAATGTTGTACACAGTAACATCAATATTGTATAATGAGGAAGTGTAAATGATTTAGTTATTCTCAGGAGTACAATGCTCCAAGATAATCCCAAAAGGTTCATGATGGAACATGCTATCTACCTTCCGAGAAAAAAATCTGATATTGTCTGAATACAGACTGAAGCATACTATTTTTCCTTCCTTCCTTCCTTCCTTCCTTCCTTCCTTCCTTCCTTCCTTCCTTCCTTCCTTCCTTCCTTCCTTCCCTTCTTTCTTTTCCTTCCTTTTTTCCTTCCTTCCTTCTTTCTTTCCTCCCTCCCTTCCTTCCTGTAAAGCCAAGCACAAGCAGCTTTCCAGAGGACTGCTGCTGTGAACAGCTTTCAAGATTCTGATTGCACAGTATAGTGAACTCTCTATTTATTCAGTAACAAAGTAAGACAAAACATTCACAGAAAATCAAAGTACAGCATTCACAATGTTATGGCATAATAACTTATCACTAAAATGGCCACAGAGTTTTCACCAAAGTGGTCACATAATTTTAAGCAAAGATAACATTCATTTAATAACACAATCATTTAGTAAGTCCTTAATTCAATCATCCTTAAGGAGGCAAACCTCCCTAATTGACACAAAGTACAAAGGTCAAAATTCTCCACCCCTAGGTCACATTGTCTTAATCACTTCAATCAAAAAGTCCTCTTTCTTCTTAATTGGAGAAGTCCTTAACTCAATCATTTAAATATAAAAGTCAGAGTTCTCCACCCCTAGGCCACAGTAAGTCATGATTTTCTCAGTTTGGATTAAATACCCAAAGAAAGGTCTTTTCATCTTGACTCTAGGCAGGCTCTCAGCTTCCATGGTTCCTCTTCCACAGTCCCAGCTCCTGCCCCAATCTATCCAACTGCCACCTGGGTTCAAAGGCAGACAGCTCTCAGTTCCTTTTCCAGCTTCTTGTGCAGTTCCTATTTTATACTGAAGCTCACAGTGTCTTGTCCACCTCAAGTCCTTCACAGTTTCTGTTCCTGGGAAAACAAAGCTTAATAAAACCACAATAACATTCATGCATGTTGCTGGCATGCTCATCAATTCACTTTCTACCTGAGAACTCAACATAGACCCAACAACAAGGTCTGAAACATAGTAATATCAAAATATACAGACAGGCGGCTATGTGGTGCAGTCAGTAAGAGTGTTGGCCCTGGAGTTGGAAGGACCTGGGATCCGTTCTGGCCTCAGAAAATGAGCACCCACACATAAATAATAACTAGCCAGGTAATCTTGAGCAAGTTACTTAACCCCAATTGCTTAAAAAAAACCCAGACAAAATACTGGCACCACAGTCATGATTCCTCCCAGTTCTCCTTTCTTCTCATTTCTCAGTTCTTGTTCCTGGAAGTTCCAGCTGGCCCTCAGAAGTCCTTGGTAGCTCCAGCTGGCCCTTAGAAGTTTTTGGCAGCTCTGGCTGGCTCTCAGAAGTTCTCAGCAGCTCTCAGAAGAAGTTCTGCCACCACAAGTTCTGTCAAAATCTTCTCTCTTCTCATTTTTTCTCAATCCTCTTCTCAGTTCTCCTCAGTTCTCAGTTCAGTTCTCAGTTCTTTTCTCAATTCTTAGTTCCTCAGTCTCCATGCTGCGTGCTCCCAGAAATTCTGGCTCTATAGCTCGGGTTTTTCTTTATATAAGATATTAGATCCTCCCTATTCCAGCCCCTCCCTGTTACATCAGCAAGTCCATCCAACTGTGGGATTCACAAGTTCTCAGTCTTAATACTCCACACAATCATGAACTTGGAACAAGGTACAAAGTACCTGTTTGATTGCAAATACAAGGGGCAGGAAGATCTTCAAATTCTCATTATATTACACTTCCTTTCTCTCTTTCTCTTTCTTTTCTTTTCTCTTTATTTTATTTAAATTTAAAATTTTTTTAAATTTATTTATTTTTTATTTTTTGTCTTTCTCTTTCTTCCAGTTCTTGTACAAAATGACTAATATGGAAATGTTTTACATTCTTGCACATGTATAACCTATAATAGGACCACTGTCTCAGGAAGTGAGGAGGGGAAAGAGTGGGGGGAAAATAGAATTTGGAACTCAAAACTTTTTAAAAAATCATAAAAAGTGTTTTAACATGAAATTGAGAGAAAATATTTTAAAAAGTGAAATAATATACATATATATGTATGGTTCCTTTAAAAAAATTTCAACATTTTATTTCCTGATTCACATTCTCTCCCTTCTACCTTCTCTCACTCTCACTGAGAAAGCAAACCTCCTTCCTCACCAATCCCCCAGTGGTAGAGTGAATCTATACTCTGAGTCCATCAACTTTCTATCTGGAGATCTGTATCAAGTTTCATTGTGAGTCCTGTGCAACTGTAGTTGGTCATTGTGTTGATTAGAGTTCTTAAGTCTTTCAAAGTCATTTGTCTTTATAATATCTGTTATTGTATAAATTGTTCTCCTGGTTCTGTTCACTTCACTCTGTATCGGTTCATACAAGTCTTTTCAGGTTTCTCTGAAACCATCTCCTTCATTTCTTATGGTACTATAGTGTTTTATCACATTAATATCCCTACTATAGTATGTTTAGCCATTCCCTAGTTGATAAGCACACCCTCATTTTTCAATTTTTGCCACCATGTAGAGAGCAGAAATGTATTTTATTCCTTCTTGGAGTGTTTCTATGAATTATTGGCCTTCTGCTTTACTATATTTCTTTTTATGCTGTACCTTTTTGTTACCCCTCTGTAGTACTAGGATTGTTAGATCTATGTGGCTGCTTTCGCTCTCCTCCTTCCTTTTTAATTTAAAGTTCTCTTTTTTTTTTTTTTTTTTAAAGCAATTGGGGTTAAGTAACTTGCTCAAGGTTACACGGCTAGTCATTATTTATGCGTGGGTGCTCATTTTCTGAGGCCGGATCTGATCTCGGGTCATCCAAACTCCGAGGCCGGCGCTCTTACTCACTGCGCCACCTAGCCGCCCCTTTAGGGCAATTGGGGTTAAGTAACTTGCCCAAGGTTACACGGCTAGGTTTTTGTTTGTGCGGATTAAGTGTCGGAGGCCGGCTCCGAACTCAGGTCCTTCTGATTCCAGGGCCGGCGCTCTATTCACTGCGCCACCTAGCCGCCCCAATTTAAAGTTCTCTTGAGGAGATTTACAAGAGACCAGGAAAATGTTTTTGCTAGCATTTGTCTGGGTATATTGGATCCCTTTTTAAGAATTTGTCATACCTATATTTTAAGCTATGGCCCAGAAATTCAAATCCTGTTCTCAGATACCATATTTTGAATCCATCTTTCATTTCCAAAATCTGCCTTTTTTTCCTCTTTGGAATCCCATACCTTTAATAGCAAACATTGATGAAAACACTGCCTGTGCTCCTGAGGGCTTCAGTTTTTTGCCCATTACTCTATACTTTGTTAGGTTCTACTGCTGGTATCATTTCTCCTCACTAGAAATGGGTAGAAGTCATCAGGTTTGGCTATTCTTGGGAGAGACTTCATCACATCCACATGTGCCCCAGGGAGAGAGCAAATGTTTCTGTTACTTATGTCAGGTGAACAAATATTCTTTAGCAGGAAGTAATCAAACACTGATGTTTCTTCTTTTTTTTCTGGCCATTATTGGACTTTTTCACATTATGGTACCTTTGGATCTTTATTCTGTGAAACATAAGAAACTACTTCCTATGGAGAAGAGCTCAGCTACCCTTACCACAAAAAGACCCTCATGCTGAAAATGTTCCATGAGGCAAACCGCCTGTTTGTGAGACATGAAGTTTTCCAGTGCTTCATGGAGGAGGATGCAGTAGTTTGGGCTTCCAATAAAGAGAGGGATTTTAAATAGATGGAGATGATGGGGTATAGGTGGAAGGTGGGAACAGGAATCAATTCATACAAGGTTTATCAGTGGTATCATCTTTGAAAATGTGGGTGACAGAACATGATAAGTATTAGACATACCTCAAAAACTTTCTCTTGAGAAACTTTTTCATTAGTAATTAACTCCCTAAAGGCTGAGATTCTTTCCTTATGTTTCAGTAGCTAGGAAGAATTAGAGACAATTTATATTATAAAAGGAAGAGGAATTAAAATAATTATTTGTTCTTATTATCTTTTACTGTATACTACTGGGTGTCACAGGAAGAATCTTTAAGTACATATGATTAAAGACAACATAGGTGTCTCCATGAAAGATGAGATTATATTTTAAAAGTAAATTCATGAGAGGTCAATAAGGCTCTCTGACTATAGTATAAAAACAGGCTTAATTAAAAATTCTACCTTCAATATTTAGAATTCCAATTAATTCTAATGGCACAAAGTTTTGTCAAAATTAAATTGATATATGCAAAATTACTTTTATCTCACTAGTCTTACCCTGAATTAGGATTCTCTCTCTACTTAGATCAACCTGAAAAGGATGATTTCTCTGAATTTCCATGTTTTTTCCTCTAAGTCTTTCCTATATTTTATTTATAAGACACAAAAAAACCTTCCCAGAATTCTAGGCATGTGTCTTTTCTTTTTCTCAATTCAGATTATTTGTTTTCCTTTGGTGGAAGGTCCAACTGTCATGAGTCTAAGTACACAACTTCAACATGTAGCCTCATTCCTTTAACTAGGCAGCACTGTGGCCTACATTCCTTGCTATTTATGTACCTCAGATTAAAAATGATGTATCTCTCAGATTTACCTCTCCAGTCTTACAATTCTATAATACTCATTTTGAACACTGTACTTTTGCCTCCTCTATTTCACATAGTGATTCCCTTGACTTTATCATCAAATCTCTGCTTTTGGCAACTAAAGAATCCTAGACTATGAAACCAAGAACATAGACACTGATGAAACAAATTGTAGTAGATAAAGTTACCTTACACTTGTAAAAAGTAGATTTAATACTACTTAAATGAGTGAGGCTTTCAGATCAATAAATACCCTTGTGAGGGGCCTAGGAAGGCTCTGGAATTCTAAGAATTACTTCTTTGAAAACAAAAATTATTAAAATATTAGTATCTCTTTATGCCTTCATTTTGCCTTATTCTTTGACTAAGCACGAGGGTTATTATTTCTAAGAGTAATAAAAATCACCATACCTCTTTTTCCAAATTTTTTTTCTTAAATTTGAAACACTTCATTTTTTGATAAACATTCTTACTGTTCTGCAAATGTTCATCATCAGGACTATCTGTATCCTGAGAAGAATAGCAAGATTAAAATTGGATAAGCTAGACCAACTAGAGTTTTCAATAAAAATCAACTTCAGCTACTTATCTTAAGGCATCTCAGAAAGTGTTGTGGAAGGATTATATATGGCTTTATATTTATAATCTAGTCCTTAGACTGAAGTAGAGGCTTACCCAAAACACAACAGGGAGATATATGGTAGACATAAGCAGTGTGCAATGCATTACAAACAAGAAGTGGGGTAAAAGGAAGTCACTGAAGAATGATGAAGAATGCAAGATTTAAAAAAAAAAAAAAAGAGGATTGGTTAGTCACTTGCAAAGGCAGCTAGGTAGCACAGTGAATGGAATGCCAGGCCTAGAGTCAGGAAAACTCATCTTCCTGAATTCAAATCTGGCCTCAGACACTTAGTAGCTGTGTGACCCTCGGCAAGTCATTTAACCCTATGTAGCACCAATGCAATATTTACAGCACCCATGATCACAATCAAGATTGTGAATATTCATATCCCATGACATTCAATCACAAAATATACCAAACTCTCCAGATAGAGGACAGAACTGAAATATTTATTTAGACACCAGAAAATCCAATCCCCAAACCAGAAAGCCAATTCCATCATTGTACCAAAGATATTAAGAAGCCATAATAACACTGAGAGCCACAGCATTGTCCAGCCTTCCCACAAACCAATACAAGATCAATATCTATTCATGAGCCTATCTGACTCCTTGCCTGAGCATCCTCTCTCCCCCACTATCTCCCTAGCTCTGACTACCAGCTTCCTGTGGGCTCTACTTCCCTTCAGCAAACTCCTCCCACCACAGGCTCCATGTGACTATATTTAGCCTATTAGGGGATAGAGTTTATCTCCACAGCAGGAAAGTTGTGGGCTCTGCTCTGCCCTTCAGCAAATTCCCTCCATCACAGGCTCCATGTGATTACATTCAGCCTACTAGGGGGAAGAGTTTACTTTCAAAGTAGGGGAGGTCTTCAAACGCCCCGCTAGGTCTATTCAGGGGCAGGGAAGATCTTCAAATTCCCATTCCCATTACACCCTGCTTGCCCCAGTTTCCTCATTTGTAAATGAGCTGGAGAAGGAAACAGCAAACTACTCTAATATCTTTGCCAAGAAAACCCCAAATGGAGTTGGACATGATGAAATAGCTGAATAATATCATACAAAGCAAAAAAGAGAGGGAAAAAAAGGAATTTGGTTACACTGGAAGCAAGAACAATTTGACATCTCTATCTTTTCTGTAATTGTTATGTCAATAGCAGAGGCAAGTAAGGGTATTTAAAGGCTTAAGACCAAAATCCATCCTGGGGCACTCGGGAGTATTGTTATTATTTGAGGATGTCCAGGTCACACCAGGAGGTTCATCTCTATTCTCTTCTCCCAATTATTTGCATTATTATATACCTCACAATCATATTTTGGGCCTCATAAATGTAAAGTTCTAGCACAAGAGCTTAGGGACAGATCAAAATGAATGTATTGGTACCAAAGGGTTGTGGTTCACAACAGTCTGTTTTAATTATAATAGATGGTGTTAATGAACAAGGAAATGTGTGCAAGGTATAGGAAAGGGGGAAACTGCGACCAGGTTAATCCATACCTTGCTTAATCAGTCCATTAAAAATCGACTGTTGTCATTAGAGGGTTAATGACCTAAGGTTAAGGAATATTAGACAGTGAGAGAGCTTTAAGTAATTCTGAAATCTGAAGATATTTAATGTAGGTTTTAGGTATCACATCTGGTTATATTTTGCCAGGTCTTTTCTCTGTCTTATCATGCCTGGTTTTTGCAAGCCTTCTGAATGTTTTATTTACCTCACAGGTAAGCAGTCCCATCATCAGAGCCATTAAATTGTGCATCTTAGATATAAACTGAGAAGTTTTTTTCATATATGGTGAATTCAGATTCTCTTCTTCACAATGGGGATAGTCCAGGAACAAATTTGAATGCATCGTCTTCATGTCCTGTGGTGAATGTGTTTAAATTTGTCTTGTTAAAAGCTGAGAACCTGCCTTTTTTTTTAAGTGAAAGTTCTAAAATTTAAAAAAGCAAATCAGGGTTAAAATGCAGGGTTAAAAAAGAGAAACTAAAAGCAGCTTCTCTTTGGCAATAAAATTTTTGGTTAGCCAGTAGAGGTCAGAATTAAGCTCTAGTCTTCTTTTAAGGAAAAAAAAGAACCAGTGATAAAATTGTATAGTGTACACTTATAGAGCAAAGCTTCATTCATTTAAAATTAGTTATTTAACCCATTTGCCTCAGTTTCCTCATCTATAAAATGAGCTAGAGAAGGAACTGGCAAACCATTCTAGTTAGTATCTGCTAGAAGAAAAAAAAAAACCCCAAACCCAAATGAGGTCATGAAGAGTCAGATATGACTGAAAAACAACTTAAAACAACAGTATTACTAAGACTCATAAATACTGGCCTGGTCTGGGGTTATGGCACAAATTTTGGAGCAAAATTGAGGAATTTAATTCTGTTTTCATACTGAAATATCACAAGCAACAAGAATTTGGATATTATATATATATCACATTACATATATGTATATATACATACATATAAACTTCATACTTAACATTTTATTTTTTAAATTTTATTTTTTCCAATTCCATGTAAAAACAATTTTTAACAATTTTAAAAATTTGAGCTCCAAATTCTCTCCCTTTCTACTTTTCCCTCCTCCCTCCCTGAGAGAGTAAGCAATTTGATATAGGTTACATGTGCAATCATGCAAAACATATTTCCATATTAATCATGTTGTGAAAGAAAACACAGATACCTCCCAACCCCCGCTACAAAAAAATAAAGTGAAAAATAGTATATGTCAATCTGCATTTAGACTCTATCAGTTCTTTCTCTGGAGGTAGATAGCATTTTTCATCATGAGTACTTTGGAATTATCTTGGATCATTGTACTGCTGAGAATAGCTAAGTCTTACTTAACATCTAACATCGTAGCGATGAAAATATTGCTAGCATCAACATTTCCCTGAAAAACCCCTATTCACACTACATGGGACACCAAGACTCCACAGAACAATTTGTGAAACATTAATCTACTTTAAAAAAATTAAAAGTTGAACTGATGACAGTTACTATAGATACTAAAAAGTAATAAAGTCATACACACACATATTAAACTATATCCATTACGGAGTTGGAACTATAATTTTCCAATACAGATAAACAACTGGTCTTTAACTTACAATATTTTAACAGACTTACTGGTACCATTGAGAGATTAAGCAACTTGCCCACCATCACACAGATATATTAGAGGCAAAATTTAAACCCAGCCCTTTCTGACTTTAAGGATTATTTTCTATATTCTCTCTCTAATATAACGTATTTCATAGCTATGTAACAAGAATGGTCAAGGAAATCCTCTTATCCGCTAGACTGGGGCCCTTTCCAATGAGCAGTGATTCATACTAGGCAAAGTTTTTGGTGGTGTTTGATTACTCTGTGGTCATGAAGACCCAGACATCATATACCCTGAATTGTCTCCAAAATTCTAAAAATCAGGGTTTGGTTTGCAATATTTCACGGTCCTGATCATTCTGATCAGTTAACCTCATTTTGGGGTGTTAACTTCATTTTGCCTTATCGGCAACTTCATCACTTAATTTTACTGTTAAAAAAATGTGATTGTCTTGTGTAAATGTTGCTCCTACCCATCCCACCACCTCAGGACAGAAGTTCTGTGAGAGTAGGGACTGCTTCCTTTTTATCCTTATGATCCTAGGGCCAAAGCAGCATGCTTTGCTCATTGCTGGTGTTTGATAAAGGCTTATCAATTGACTTATAAGTCAATTCAACAAGGTAGAAAAGAGATGAAAAACAGAACTACTGGCTTAAAATACAGCAACAACAAAAAATTTTCTCAAAAGCACTGTAAGTTGGGATGGCTAGGTGGCGCAGTGAATAGAGCACCAGCCCTGGAGTGAGGAGGACCTGAGTTCAAATTTGACCTCAGACACTTAACACAAAAACTAGCCCTGTGACCTTGGGCAAGTCACTTAACCACAACTGCCCTCCAAAAAGCAAAAACAAAAACAAAAAAACCAAAACAAAACAAAAGCACTATAAGTTACCATAGGTGAATCAATCATGAAAATTCTGATTTCTTGAGGTTAAATATATCTCTATGGAAATAAGTCTAAGATCACAAAAGGTTCTTCTATTAACATAGGTGCCCACATACCTGAAGAAACCTCCCCAACATGTGTATCTTCCACTCTAACTCTCTCTCTCTTTTCTTTAATACTTCTTTCTGCAAACAAATGGCCTCTATTAGTTTTACGTAATTTGGTATTACTGATATGTTATAGAATTTTCCCAGGAATTAAAGTCATTGGCCTACAGTTTGCAGAATCTTCTTCCTTTTCTATGTGATTCTGAGATTTTGAATATGAGCACAGTAATTCCATTAATAGAAATAGGTAAGTCAGCAAGAAAGGCAGAGTTAGGGGAAAAGTTTAATGTTAGGCATGTTGAGTTTGAAGTCCTTTAATGTTGATTTGTGTTTGATTTCTCAGACAGAAGCCTTGTCTATTGATTTGTATTACTTTGTCAGACAGAAAGTGAATTGAGATGATATTGCCAATAATGTGTATAAATATTGTTGTAGCTCTGTTAATCTTTGTCTTCCTAGAAACAGAAACTTTGAAGGGCTTGAAGTGGAGCAGTCAGGAGTGAAGAGTTACCTACCTGTAAATCCAGGCAAGAGCTGGGAGCAGTTAGCCTGAGGAATAGGAGCTGAGGGGTTTGGAAGCCAGCCTCAAGTCAAGATGAAAAAAGACTTTATTTGGGTACTCTGTATTAACTGATGAGATTATGACTTACTGTGACCTAGGGATGGATGGTGCTTGTACCTTCTGCTACCCCTTAAAGATGACTGGTCTAAGGATGATTGGAAGCCAGCCTCTGGTCAAGATGAAAGAGGACTTTATTTGGATACTGTGTATTGACTGAGGAGATTGTGACTTACTGAATGATATGTTTTGTTTAAGACTATGTGACCACCTTAGTTATAAGTTGTTATGTTACATTGTTGTGAACATTGTGCTTTAGTTTCTTGAATGTTTTGCCTTCGTTTACTGCTGAATAAATAGATAGTTCACTACACTATGTGATTAGATCCTTAAAATTATTCACAGCTGCAGTCCTCAGGAGAGCTGCTCATGATTGGTTTTATAGATACCTCTAGAATATAAAAGTGGAGATGCTCATCAAGTAATAAGAAGTGCAAATCTGGAGCTTAGGAGAGGGGTTGGGCCTGGAGCTATGAATTTGGGAATTATCTGGAATGAAGTAAAACTGAAGCTGGAGGAGCAGATGAGGTTGCTAAGGGAGAAAGTGGAGAGGCAGAAGAGCCCTTTAGGAAGTGGAAGGAGAAAGAGGAACAAAATAAGATAGACAGGAGGAGGAGGAGACCCAGGAGAGAGTGATGTCAGATGTTGTACCGCTAATCATGGCAGCATGCTTGAGGGCTGTTGCTGAATAATTTTAAGGATCTAATCACAAGTTACAGTAAGTACTCTATTTATTTAAAACTAAACCTTTTTCAAGAAACTAAAGCATAACATTCACAATCCATAACAACTTATTACCATGGTGGCCACATGGCCTTAAACAAAACATATCATTCAGTATTTAATATAACACTCGGTATGTAACATGGCATACAGCATATATCATTGCATTCAGTATATAACATAGCATGCCTCCCACCTTATACTTGTTTATATACAATCAGGGGATCCCCATCCAGGGTCTCCCCTTAACACAGGACATCCTCAGGGATAGCAGAGACCACAACACCCTCCACCCCTAAATCACAGTTGGTTACAATCCCCTCAGTCAAAACAGAGTGTCCAAATAAAGTCCTCTTGGGGGTGTGTCCTTTCCCTTATGCTGCTGTTGCAGGATCCCACCTGGTACTCTCAGGTGCACGCATGCTCAAGTGAGCCAGAGTCCAAGTCCTAACACTGCTCCAGCCCCTGCTTCCACATCCTGAGAGGCAGCTAGGACAATGCCAACAGGGGGGTCCCTGGGCTTTATGGTGCCTCCCCACTCTTACCATAAACAACTCCACCCCCTGGGTCCCAAACCATCCCAGGGGGATGTTGCAGGAAAGCACTCTCACTGTTCCTGTCTTGCTTCAAAGTTTCATCTTGATTTGGGGCTGATTCCAAGGGATGATTGTTCCCGGCTCCTGCCTAGGTTCACACGCAGACAGCTCTCGCCTCCTGCTCCCTGTCTCAGCTCACAGGGGAAGGGACTGCTCCATTCCAAGCTCTCCCTGCTCTTGTCTGAGCCCAGGCACAGCAGGCTCCAGGGGCTCCTGCCCCTAGGAAAACAAAGCTTAACAGGGCAACACAAATATTTACACACATTCCCAGCACTGCCATCTCAATTCACTTTCACAGCCTGGAGGCTCCTTGATAACAGTTATTTAAAAGGGGTTTAAGCTGAGTGTCTTTCCCCATTGGTTTCCCTTCAGCAAGTTCTCCTCCCCAACAAGTTCCTGCTGCTTCTGCCACTGCTTCTAGTCTTCTCAATGCTCAATACTCATTTTCTCTTCATGCTCAATGCTCAAGTCCTCGTCTTCATGCTCATTTTTCTTCATCTTCATGCTTGTTTTTCTTCTTCATTTCCATTTTTCTCCTATGCTCATTTTAACACTTTCTAGAGATAAAAGTTTTTCTCGGCACCTGATTGGCTTAGCACAGTAAGGCATGAGAGCCCATGTGTGTAATGCCTGAAACTCAGCACCTGATTGGCTCAGTCAAAAGATGCAAAAATCTTTGTGATTCAATGCCTAATGTGCTACAGCTGAGAATTACCAGGGTTCAAAGGAGATTAATCCTTCAGATGTTTACAATTTAGCATAAGCTTGGGAAACTGAACTCCAAAAGAAGAGCAACAAAAATCCCACCTTGCTTGTGTTTACAGATATCAAGTAGGAAGAGATGGTTAAGAATTTGAAAAGACTCAGAAAAGTCAAGGAGAATGAGGATTGACAAAAGGCTATTGGATTGGTGAGAAAGTAAGGTTGGGGCTAGGGGAAAGCAGGTACAGTAATGGGTCAAAGGAACAGAGTTCTAAGATGAAATGATCCACCAAAGGATACAACCTGGGTCAGGAGAAAAATGAGCCAAGGAAAGGGATGATGGACTGTGAGACTATGAAGTGGTCAATGGAATGGAGATCACAATAAGAGTAAAGACCAAGTTCAGCAGGGAGTGGAAGCAGAGAAAAAAATCAGAATTCCAGAAATAAAACAACAGTTCCAAGTGATGTTGAGGTCCAGCCTATGACAGTGCTATAGTGGAACAAAGGCAAAGATTGCCAGAATTAAAGATTGAAAAACTGAGGCCTGAATATTGGTCAGTTTGATGTAGAATTATACCAAGAAATGGGGGTGAAAAGTAGAACTGTGAGCTACATGATAAAGTCACTGATAGATGTAGAAATGTTGTCACTGTTGGTTTTGGTTTTTCAGTCATTTCCAATTCTATGTGACCCCACCAACTTTTGTCTGTGGGATTTCCTTGGCAAAGATACTGGAATGGTTGCCATTTTCTCCAGTGTGCACCCACTTTACAGATGAGGAACGGAGGCAAATAGGGGTTAAGTGACTTGCCTAGGGTCACACAGCTAATAAGAGTCTGAGGCTAGACTGGAATTCAGATCTGCCAGACTCCAAAGCTGGTGCTCTATCTACTGTACCACCTAACTATCAATGTTGGTAGACAATGGCAAACTAATAATATTAAAGGAAACAGTGGCATGGACATAGAATTCACAAAATATGAGGCAACTGGGTAATATATATCAAATAATTTTCTGAAAGTAACAAGATACACGCTGATTTCTATTTCTCTCTCATCTGGGTCAGGGAATGGAAGTTGAAACAATCTCCACTAACTAAGGAGGGTAGCATTATCAGGAGAAATCCAGGATTTTTTTTAAAGAGCTAAGACACAGAAGTCCTATTTCTAGAAAAGGCTGATACTATGATGTATGGACATTCTATAGGTCAAACTCAAAGGACTAGTAGAGGGTTGAAGTAGGTCTGAGGAAGAATAGGACTGATTCTGGAATTAAAAATTCAAAATCAAGAACTATGAAGCCATTTATATGAAACTACGAAAGGGATGTCACCTTTGTGACAAAATCTAAAAGAATAATCATCTAGTATTCCATGAGGCCTACCTCATAGTGAGGCTGATACATTAATATTAAAACTATGACATGTAATCTTTTATACACAAATAAAATCTTATATGATTGAAGCATGAATGACATCAAAATTACCTGAAAGAACATACTTCAATTTTATGATAACCAACAGTGTTTCTGGAGGCTCTGATTGCCTATGACCAGTTGAAAACTCATGAATTTTGGAATTAGGGGTTTTGAATTTATACCAATACCTTTGCAATGTCTGACTCCATTATTTCCTCCAGCTGTTGCTTCCACTGAGCTGTCTCAAGTTTCCAGTTGTAATTTTGCTCCTCACTCCTTATAATTTGCTGCTGAAGTTTTGCATTCTCACTTTTTACCTCATTGATCTGCTGCTGTAACTTGGCATTCTTAGCCCTTTCATTTTCAGAACTTGACTGCAAAACTTTAACTTGAGCAACCAATTTGCCATGACTGGACTTCAATTCCTGTCTTTCCTGCATCTTGACCCCCTCATGTCTCTGAAATTCTACTTGGAGTAACTCACTAGTGGAAGTTGCTTTCTCCAGTTCTCTGAGATTTTGTAACCTCCCAATTTCTTCTTCTTTCTTGTTCAAGGTTTTGTCCATTTCCAAACAATAATTTATGGATTTATTCTTTAGCTCTAATTCACTCTTATGTTTCTCCTGAAGAAGAACATAATCTTTTTTCATCTTTTTAAGCTCTAATATTAAAGTGTTCTTTTCAAACATAGATTCCTCAAGTTGTTTTTGTATTTCAGTTGAAACCTTCTGCAAATTCTTCAAGGAGTTTTCAATATCATTTTTTTCTAGGATAACCCTGTACTTGTCTTCAATGAGCTCTTCAACATTCTTCTTCAGTTTATTTATGATGTCAACAAATACATGTTGTTTGGAAATTTTGATTTGTACTTCTTTGACATTATTCTCTAAATAGAAGTTACTACATTCCAGTTCTGTTATTTTACTTTGCTGTTTATGGTTATCTTGTTTTAATGTATTCACGACATCATTCAAATCTATATGCTCCTTCTCCAGAGGCTGCAAACTTTCAAAACCATGCTTTGTATCTTGGGGACCGAAGTCTATAGATGCCTCACTCCAAGTGCTGGTGTCGGTGAAATAAGTTAGGAAATTCTCATGGCGGTTTGGAGACTCTACCCTTACTTCCTTTGGACAAATGGTTGACTTCTCAGGAGCCTCCCTAGCATTCTGGGATTCCCTTGGATTAACAAAAATCTATTTTTAATTGAGAAAGCAAGAAAGAAAAAAGAGAGACAATCACTATCTCCATCAATATTCTACTACTCAAAATGGAAGGATTTTATCTGAAAGATCATTAGTTTTATGCATTAGTACCCAGATGTTTGTCATTGCCATTTAATATGAAGAGACAGTGTGCATTTAGCACTTATTTCTTTAACTCCAAGATCTGGGAAAGCAACATTGCCTGAAGAGCAAAATCATCTGTTTCACAGGAGTAGTTAACTGTTCACATCCCCAGAATTTCTCAGGACATGCAACCTTTCAGACCATATGCTGTTTTCCTTGTCTTTAAATAAATTAAATCAATCTACTAATAAATATACAACCTTGAGAAAAGTTATCTTTTAAATGCAGAAGCATTAAAAAAAACTGCCAATTAAAATTGTTAGATCCCTATGTCAAGATGATACTACTCTGATTTTATCATTAGAGTGTCACAGGATTTGAAGACCTTGAAAGACTATAGCTATAACATAAAATATGCAAATAAAAATAGCATATACTGATGCAGGTAAAAAGAACTTGGAGATCTTTGTAACAGATCTATGAAGAATAACAGTGATGTATGACTGTATAGGGTTTGGTGGGTCCAAGCCCTTCATTTAACAAATGAGGAGACTGAGATATTAAGGGTTAGTTAATTCTGAAGGGATTAACACCAGCCCTAGGCAGGCATACGCAAAAAGCTTTATCTTGCAGAATCAAGTTTAAAAAAAATACGTCATTGGGGGCAAAAAAGTTAAAGCCTGCCATTTGGTGAAAATGAAACTGCTCACGCTTCTAACTTGAAGGTGATAGCTGTGATTCTCCCCATCTAACTGATGATGAAAAATGTTACTCATTCTGTTTTTTTGGTCACATCTATTTGACTGCATCAGATCTTGAACAATGTCTTTGTTTTTGTCCAGAGGGCATGGCAGATGTAGAGTGCTGGTATCTCCTGAGTTCTTTGTGTGTTCAACATATTGCTCAGCATCAATCTGTTGGGATGGATGGAGAGATTAGGGACTTTCATGGAAAAAACCCCACAACAAAACACCTATTTTGCCTAGCATATAGGTAGTAAAGGTCTAGGGTAACAGATAAATCTCACTCTCTTCTTTAAAGATGTTGACTTAATTAAAGCAATTGGATTTCTCCCTGTGAAGTGCTACATTTTATAAATTTCACTGTCAGCTCTAGGAAGATAGATTTTTCTTCTTCTCTTTCTTATCCAGATACCCTGAGACATCAATAAATACTAACTAATAATAATAATAATTATAATGTTGTCTCTACATTGAATCTTGATTTTTGTGGCATTATGCCATTCAGTTGGGGTTAAGATACTCATTCTAAAATGCTAAGATTTCAGAAGGGCCATTTCACTTTACACAAATGTATTCTAACTTCCAGTTATCCTTTTTTTTAATATCTGAAGGTGTCCAATGCTAATTTGGTCCAATTTAATCAAAGTACCAGTTTCCACTGCATATTACCATGCAGTGTATATACAACCACATGTAACTATGTAAATTAACATGGCAACATAGAAATATGGTTGAAAAGAAACGAAACTGAATCTAAGATAAATGAAGCTACAGACAAGAAATAAGTTTGATAAAAACAGAAAATACTATTCATAACACCAGTAGGGATATTCACTGTCATCACTATGACACAGAAAGGGGTGGTGAACATCTGGGATTTGTAAGGAAAATAAATAAATTCCATAGAGGAAGAGAATATGAGAGTCTGTCTGAGTCTGTATTTAAGACATTTTTTTATTGTTCCTATGATTACAATGACAGAATGCTACTTATAGTGTTGTACTGTAAACCTATATATAAAAACAAATGATGAATGTTTTAGTAATTCATGGCTTTTATTTTCTACAACATTAATCTTATCACCTTGGCTTTGGAAATAGCAGTCTGGTCAAACCCTTCTTTAAGAAGTGATTCCCCAACTTCTGTGCATACATTTTTCTCACACAAGAAGCTCGAGGTCTTGAGATTTATGGAAGTGTCCTTAACAATGCTGTCAAACAGTGATTCTTCTGTTATTGGGAGAGGCAATGCAAATTCATCATAGACCTTCAGAAGTGGACTTTTGGGAGAGTTTACCAGAGTTTCTTCAGTATACACGTCTTTTTTGATAAAAAATGTCAACGTGTCATTTTGTTCTGCTTTTTTTTCCTTTTTTACACTGCTGTGACTGGCAGAACCACAAAATTGGCTTTGTGGTGCTAGCTGCCTTGTAGAGGATAACTGTTCACCATTATTGTGAAGTGATTCACTTTCATTATTTAGAGCTTCTGTCCGATGGAATTTGCAAACAGATTCAAATCCTCCTCGAGTGATATTCTTGGTGTTGTTTGGAGATATCAGTACAGTCTGTAAATGGTCCTCAAGACTGTTACCTTATTGAAATGGAAAAAAAGAGGGAAAAAAATCAGAATCATCTCATTTTATTGAAAAAGATTTTTTTTCACTGTCATTGTTGTGATACATGTTCACAGTTTACAAAGTGCTTTCCTTACAGCAATCCTGTTGAGATAAGCAGGGTTAGGATTACCCCATGCAAATTCATATCAAGGAATATAATTTGTTAGAGGTTACATATCATTTCAGCTAAATTAATGGACAATTTGTGTCATTCAATAACTTTTTTTAGTGCGGCTCAAAATGCCAAATTGATAAGTCACAGAAAAGCTGGCCATATTAGACAGATCAAATTCCATTAGACACAAGGATCACCCATGTTCTTTTTGTCATTTTGGAGTTCTGTTGCTCAAATCAGTGGACCAATGGCTTTGGCTTACTAAATCTTTTTATGTCAACCTTATAGAGTTAATTCTAAGAGAAACAAAATTAGGTATATGTGGCATGTTTATTTCTTTCAAAGTGGGTGATATGCATGCATAACATGCATGGGAGTTCATTAGAAAATGAACTCAAAGAAAGACCAATTGAAAGAGACTATACCCTTAGAGCAAGGAAGTGTCCCACTTCCTGATTCAGGATGCCTGTGTCAGTCAAAATGATAGTTTCAAGAGGTTATAAGAGGATGCCCTGGGGGTGGAGCCAAGATGGCAGCATAGAAGCAGGAAAACTCTGTCAGCTCCCCCCATAATGACCTCAAATACCTATAAAATATGACTCTAAACAAATTTTAGAGCTACAGAACCCAAAAAGTGACAGAGAGAAGCAAATCTTCCATTGAAGGCAGCCTAGCAGGTGGACAGGAAGGGTCCATCATAGCATGCTGGGAGCCCAGCCCAGCCCCATGTGAGCCCATGGTTTTAGCCCCAGGGCAGCCCCAACCAGCAGTTGCAGCAGACTTTGGGAGAGTGGATCACCAGCAGCTGTGGCAGTTTCCAGAATTACCAACCCATAAATGCCAAAGAAAAAGTGAGAGGTCAGTGTAGAACTCTGTTGGAACTGGGAGGGGACAGAGGAGTTGGTCTGGCCCCTGCCCCTGGAGCTAGAAGTGGCGGAGGTGCCATGGCCCTCTAGCCGGTTCCACATGGCTGCTTCAGAGCTCTTGGCCTGCAGATTGTAGGGGGGCCAAGCAAACATTCAGAAGGTAATCACTCTTGCTTTAACCTGCCTGGATCTGGACTGTGGTCTTGGATGGTGGTTCTGAGGTGTGTGACCAGTGAGCCAGAGTTTGTGGGGGCTGCAGAGACAGTGCCCTCCTAATAGCTCTGGCAGCTGAGAAAACCCCAATGATTTGGGACAAAGCTCTCTCCTCTGGAAGCAGAGTTCTACTGTGGCAAAGAGCTCAAAAGTCAAGTAATTGAGTGGCAACATGAGGAAGCAAAGCAAGCAGAGCAATCAAACCTTAGATTCCTTTTTTGGGGACAAAAAGGATCAAAGCATGGAACAGTAGGAAGACAATGAAGTCAGAACTCCTGCACCAAAAGCTTCCAAGAAAAATATGAACTGATTACAGGCCATGGAGGAGCTCAAGTAGGATTTTGAAAATCAAGTAAGAGAAGTGGAAGAAAAATTGGGAAGAGAAATGAGAATGGTACAAGAAAATCATGAAAAGAGAGTCAACAACCTGATTGAAGAAAATAACACCTTAAAAATAGATTAACTCAAATGGCAAAAGAGGCCCAAAAAGCCAATGAGGAGAAGAATGCCTTAAAAAGCCAAATTTGCCAGATGGAAAACGAATTTCAAAAGCTCACTGAAGAGAATAATTCCTTCAGAATTAGATTGGAACAAATGGAAGTCAATGACTTTATGAGAAATCAAGATCCTATTAAACAGATCCAAACAAATGACAAAATAGAAGGCAGTGTGAAATATCTTACTGGAAAAACCACTGACCTGGAATATAGATCCAGGAGAGATAATTTAAAAATTATTGGACTACCTGAAAGTCATGATCAAAAAAAGAACCTAGAAATCACCCTTCAAGAAATTCTCAAGGAAAACTGCCCTGATATTTTAGAACCAGAGGGCAAAATAGAAATGGAAAGAATTCAATGATCACCTCTTGCACAAGATCCCAAAAAGAAAACTCCTAGGAATATTATAACCAGGTTCTGGAATTCCCAGATCAAGGAGAAAATATTACAAGTAGCCAGGAAGAAACAATTTGAATATTGTGGAAACATAATCAGGATAAAGGATCTAGCGGCTTCTACATTGTGGGATTGAAGAGCTTGGAATATTATATTCTGTAGGTCAAAGGAGGTAGGATTCAAACAAAGAATCACCTACCCAGAAAAACTGAGTATAATGTTTCAGGGAAAAATATGGTCATTCAATGAAATAGAGGACTTTCAAGCTTTCTTGATGAAAAAACAGAGTTGAATAGAAAATTTGATATTCAAATACAAGAAGCAAGAGAAACAAGAGAAGGTAAACAGGGAAAAGAAATCATATGGAACTTATCAAAGTTGAATTATTTACATGCCTACCTGGAAAAACCGATAACTGTAACTTATGAAACTTTTTCAGTATGAAGATAACTGAAGGGAATAGAAATGTGTATATATATATATATATATATATATATATATATATATACACACACACACACACACACACACACATACTATATATGTTTGTATAGGAGGGTATATATGTGTATGAATACATATGTGAGTGTGTGTATATATATGTACAGGTATACATAGACAGAGAGCACAGGATCAATTGAATAGGAAGGGATGATATTTAAAAGGTGAAATTAAGAAGTGAGAGAGGAATATAATGAGAAGAGAGACAGAATGGGGTAAATTATCTCATATATAAGAGGCAAGGGATAACTGTTACAATGGAGGGGAAGAAAAGGTAGGCAAAAGAGAATGGGTCAACCTTACTCTCATTGAATTTGGCCTAGGGAGAGAATAACATACACACTAAATTGGGTATCTTGCTGTACAGGAGAATAGGGGGGAAGGGGATGAGAGAGGGGAAGGCAGGTTGGGTGGGAGGGTAGTTAGAAGCACATGCTTTTGAAAAAGGACAGGGTCAAAGTAGAGAATAGAACAAGTGGGGGTGGGACAGGATGGAGGGAAATATAGTCAGCCTTTCACAATATATCCACTATGGAAATGTTTTGCGTAACTATACATGCACAACCTGTATTGAATTGCTTATCTTCCCAGTAAGGGTGGGTGATGAGGGAGGAAGGGAAAGAATCTGGAATTCAAAGTTGTAAAGTCAAATGTTTAAAAAATTCTTCTTCTTATTATTAATTTTTACATGCAACTGGGAAATAAGATATACAGGCACTGGGGTATGGAGATCCATCTTGCCCTACCTGAAAGTCAGAGGGGGAATGGGGGAGGATATAGGACAGAGCAGATTGGGGGAGGGAGTAAATAGTGGGATCACTATTTTGAGGTAGTGGGTAGGGGAAAGTCGGGGAAAAATTTGTAACTCAAAATCTTGTGGAAATGAATGATGCAAACTAAAAATAAACATAAGATTTAATTAAAAAAAAAAGGAAAAGGAAAAAAAAACAGCACACCATTTGAACTCAGTGCCAGGCCCCATTCAACTTGTGTCTGCCTTGGGTGCTACAATAAACTCCTTTTAATTTAAAAAAAAAAAAAAGAGGATGTCCCTAGGATGTCTGGGTTCTGTCATTCATTAACAATGAAATGTCATAAGAAGAAGAGAATATCATAATAGGATAGTGTCCATGAAACATCAAGATAAGAAACATGCTGTTAATCAAGACAGTGTCTGGTTCAAGGTGCCTGGTCCTTATCAGTCATAAACAGAATTCTCCCAGTCAGTTTCATCTGGTTGTGTGGATGCTGACACAGCAGGGGGCGTCTTGGGTTCAATCAGAGGGCATGCAAAGGATTATGGTATGTTAACTGAGTGAGCCAAAACGTTTTTCTCCTGATTGGTCAATTCAGGTTTTTGGCTTTTCTCAGGTGATGGAGGGCTCAAACTGCTTCACAATACAATGAATTTGTAAACCACACTGATTGTTTAATTTTTAGGTAACTAGATTAGTGAGGACAAAGGATTTGAAAAATATGATCCCTAGTGGCTGCCCCCTCTGAATCCCCTGCTTGCTGCACCAAGATGTTGAATTTGATGGCTAGATAAACTAATGAGGGTCAGGGGAAAAGCCCGTAGGGTTCCTAACCCCTACCTCCTGTTTGCAGAGTACAGAGCCCTGTCTTCCACTAGAGAACTGTTTCTATTAATTAGAGCTATTTAGTAAGTCATAGTCACAGTGGTTATTCTTATTCCCTATCTTTAGAAAATAATTCATCTTGATTACTTGGCCTGCTAAAAGGTGGTTTCCTTACGTCTGGTGGTCACACTTATTTTCCACCTAAAGACTATAGAAAAGCTCCTTTGCCAGAGGTCTCAGAATTCACGGTGTAGTTGATGACCAGGTGCAAGTGATTATTCTCTCCTTCTCACCTGAGCAGCAGCCACTATCAGTGTGGCCAAGGGAGAACAGGGATCACAACCATCAGATCTGGCATGGGCTTTTGGGATTCCCCTGAGATGTGTAACTTAAAGGTATTGATGTGTTTACTGCTTCTTGTCTCCTGAAAGTAAGAGAGAATTCTTAAAGTAAGAATGAGCCTGAATATCATTGGGATTTATCTCTTTAGTTCTAATACTGTAACATAATTATAAACATCAAAGATAAAATTGACAGCTATAGACACTGGATAGCAAAATAAATAACTGCACTGGAATGTTCATATTAATCTCTGATACAAGAGTTTTAAGAGTCACATCTTTATCACCTACTAAGCTGTAGGCAGCTTCGGTTTCATTGGGACTTTGATGGGAAACTGCTAATTGCCAATCAAGGATAGTAGGCAAAATCACCTTAAGAGAAAAGGCAGAGAAGTCAGCTGCATACAAAGGTTCCAAGAGCCAGCAACCCCTCCTGTTGGAGTCCCCAGGAAGGCAGTTTTCCATAGCAATTATATGAGAGAGTTGGTCCCAGAGCTTCCAGTAAGAATTAAGGAAGACTAAAGATCAGATTTATAGCAAGTATAGAGGATAAATGAAATTTTATATGGCAGAGAATTAGCTATGTTTACATTTCTGCCAGTACCAAGAAAGTTATATATGCAGGAAACAGAAGTTCCTCTCCCTTACAGAGAGGGAAGTGATAGGGTTGAAAAAAGATCTTTTCATTCTCCAGGTTATCAGAGAGAACAAAGTCATGATTGATTTGAAAGAATGGAAGAAAGGCTCACTAATTTGCAGGAGACAGTAAACAAGAAGAAAGCAGGTATTAAAAATCTGTGATCTTAAATATATCTAGGCAAATATATGAGGTATGTAAATAGGGCAGTTAGAAAAAAAATTTTTTAAATAAAAAAAGAATAGGGAAGTTAGGTGATGAGGTGGATAAAATATCAGGTCTGGATTCAGTTTAAATCTGGCCTCAGACACTGTGTGACACTGGGCAAGTCACTTAACCCTGTTTGCCTCAGTTTTCTCATCTGTAAAAATGAGCTGGAGAAAGAAATGGCAAATCACTGCAGAATATTTGCCAAGAAAGCCCCAAATGTGATCATAAAGTGCTGGAATGGCTGAACAACAATAATAACAACAAATGGTATGTTATGGTATGTTATTTGAGTGGAATACATTAAATAGTGGAATACATTTTCTTACAGAAGGAGAGAAATTTGACTTCACAGTATCATTGAGACTTAGTGGGATATGATTCAAGCATTGATTAAGCCCACATTATGTGCTAGGCTGAGAATAAAAAGCCAAAACAAAACAGTCCTTGCCCTCAAGGAAACATGAACATAGATAAATGAGTACAAAATATATTCAAGATAAATACAAAGTAATTTTGGTCAGAAGTTGAAGAGCAGGGTATGAACAATCTGGAATAAAGATGGGCCTAGCCTTAACTGCACCATAGAGGAAGCTCAGGCTTCTAAGACATGGAGATGAGGAGGGGAATATATTCCAGGCACAGGTGACAATTTCTGCAAAGGCATGGAAATAGGAAGTGGAATATAGAGAATAGCCAAGTATCAAGTTTTGTTGGAATGTGGAGTGTATGAAGGACAGTGATTTGAAGTCAATTTGGAAAAGTAGGTTGGAGGCAAATTGCAAAGAACTTCAAATTCCAAACACAGGCATTTATGTTTTATTCTGGGAGAAACTGGGAATCACTGGAGCTCCCAGAGTAGTAATGTAATGTAGTTGAACTTGGTTTTTAGGAGCTTCAGTTTGGCAGCTGTGTGGAAGATGGATTAAAGAAGAAAGGGAATGGAGGCAAGGGCTGGTTTATTCAGCTAGAGGATAGGTAATGAGGTCTTGGACTAGGGTGGTTATGATGTTAGTGAATAGAAGGGAACAGATTGAAGGGGTAAAGGTAGAGTCAAAAAGGCTTAGCAACTGATTGGGCACAGAGTGCAGAAGAATGAGCTATTCCTGTGGAATAGTTTGTCATTGTTTAGTCATTCAGTTCTGTAAGACTCTTCACGATCCCTTGTAGGCTTTTCTTAGCAAAGATACTGTAGTGGTTTGGAATTTCCTTCTCCCATTCATTTTTACAGTGAGGAAACTGAGGTAAACAGGGTTAAGTGACTTGCCCAGGGTTAGAGTTAGTAGCTAGTAAGTGTCTGAGGTCAAATTTGAACTCAGGAAAATGAGTCTTTCTGACTCCAGGCCAAGCACTCTATTCACTGCCTATTACTGAGGAAGAGTATGTCATATTAAAAACAGAACAGATAAAGCAGAGGAAGAGCAACATTGAAAATTACAAAGATATATACTCAAGAGAAGAAAACTAGGATTCGCAGAGAGGAAAATATAATGCTTGGGTAAAGATCAATGGAAATGCTGAAGAAATGTTATGGGAGTAGATTATAGACCACACACAAAGAACAAGAAAATAGGTGAGGAATTTTGAAATAGGTCACAAAACTGGCATTGAAACATAATATGATAATACCAGGGTACTTCAATCACACAGCCATTTTTGGAGTTCTCTATCAATGGCAGAGCAGATGATAACATTTTGAATTCCCATAATAGTTTTATTCTCCAAAAAGTAAAGGAAGAGACAAGTGACAAGTACTAATAATTTGAACCTGATTGTAACCAACAGGGAAAATTGTTGCTTTAGTAGAAGAGATCAAAATCATAGGTGTTGGAGGAGTGGAAGAAAGTGACCACTTCATTCTAGGATTCATGACAAGAGAGAGTGAAGCTGGACATAGTCTGACATGCACCCCAGATTTGGGGAAAACAGATTTCAAAGGATTAAGAGAAATGCTAGGTAGTATCCAATGGTCCCAAATTATCCCAAGAGGAAATAGGAAATTATTGAAATAACTGATAGATATGATTGCTTGAGACTATTAGTAATCTTTAAAAGATCATGAAGAATGGAAGAGAGCATCATGACTGCAAAAGAGCAACTGTTTTAACTTCCAAAAAAGGAAACAATTTAGAAACTGCAAACTATAAGTTGGTGAGTTTGATCTCAATCCTGGAATAATTCTAGAATATGTTATTAATAAGATGATTTTAAAAGGAAAGCAGTAATTAGTAAAAAACAACAACAACAAAACAACAAACTGGTATGCCTTCATAAAAAAAAGTCAATGCTAGACATAACCACATTACTTTTTGTGACAAAATTATTAGATGAGTAGAAGAGAATGAAGTAGTCATGGTATGTCTAGATTTCAGTAAGCATCTGACAAAATCTCTCATGCTATTCTAGTGGGCAACATGGAGAAATATGGACAAGCTAGAGCTACAGTAAGGTTTAATTATTAAGTGACAATGAATAGAACCAAAAATCGATTTAGAAAAAAGGCCTTAATGCAGTGACCTGGGGTCTGTCTTTGGCCCTATGCTGTTTAACATTTTTGTTAATGACTGAAAGACTTGGACAAATAGATGGTTTTCTTTTGAAATTTAGATTGTACAAACAGTTAACAAATTTGAAACAACTTATTTGGATCCAAAAGTTAAGACCTGGGGCGGGGGCAGCTAGGTGGCTCAGTGAATAGAACACCAGCCCTGAAGTCATGAGGACCTGAGTTCAAATCCAGCCTCAGACACTTAACACTTACTAGCCTTGTGACCTTGGGCAAGTCCCTTAACCCCAACTTCCCTGCCTTCACCCCTCTAAAAAGCAAAAAAAAAAAGTTAAGACCTGAAAGAATCATAATCTAAAAGGAAAAGGACAGGAAAGGATAGTGGGTTAAATCAAATAAGATCATTTTATAGAGAAAAGTATAAAGCTCTACACTTGGATCCAACAAAGTACAAGGTGGGAAAGGCATTGCTTGATAACAAGACATCTGAAAAAAACCTGGGAATTTTAAGTGAACTGCAAGCCTAATGATCATTAGTGACTGGCACATACTAAGTGCTTATTAAATGTTTGCTGACTAATGACTGCCTGGCCAAAGAAGCTCATGAAAACATAGCCTACATTAAGATGCACAGCATCCATAACTAGGCAGGTGGTGGTCTCACTGTACTGATCATATGTGGACCACTGTCTCAAATTATGGTTGCCATATATGATGATATATCCAGAGAAGAGTGAGCAGAATGGAGGTCTGCAAACTAGTGGCATCAAAATCGGAAACAGGGGCCACTAAACCACATGCAAGGATCCCTGCAGGTGCATACTGACTTAGAAAACCACATATTAACATTATCTATGTTTTTTTTATTTTGTTAAATATTTCCAAATTACATTTTAATCTGGCTGAGCCAGCACTTGGTAGTGTTGTAGGCTACAATGCAGGCAGGCCTCTAGGACACTTCTGCTCTAGATTCTGCCATCATTTCCCACCCACCTGCACTCCTAGACTTGTCATGCCCTCTAGAATTTTATCATTGTACAAGATGACATCATCTTTGACGTTCCTGTCTCCTCTGCCCCTAAGGCTCTCCCCCTCCCTCTGACTGGAGAGTGGAGGGTCAGAAGTGGAGACCTCCTCCTAGATCCTCCATTTAAGGAGGATGCCCCAGGGAGCCATCTCATCATTTCCATTCCTCTGGACATCATTCTGCCCTTTATCATACCCTTCACCCTCCATTTTTCTGCTTCTTTTTGTGTGCTGACTTCTACCTTTAGAACATGGACTATCGATTGCCTTTCTTTGTATCCCCAGTGCCTAGCAAAAGTGCTTGGTGCATATACACACATATTGTCAGTTACTGACTGACTAATAGCAGTAGTACTAAATAATATGGTTGAAGCAACTGGGAACTAAGAAGAAAAGATTCAAGGTGCACAGGATAATAATGTCCTTTAAGTATTTAATAGGTGACCACGTGGAAAAGAAATCTGCCTTATTTGTCTAGGACCTAGAGGAAACAACCAAGAATAATGAAAAGAAATTATAGAGGTCCACATTTTATACAAAAAAGAATTAAAGCAATCTACATTATAATGGACTGTCACTGGAAAGTGGCAGGCTCCTCCTTATTAAGAATTCTTTTACCAAAGCTTTGATAACAACTTGACAGGATGGTATAGAGGGAATTTTTGTTCATATGATAGATAGGTCAGATGACTTCTGAGCTCCTTTCCAACTCTGAGATTATATGAGCTTCCTCTGACTGTTTTATTTCTAACCCCAACCTCCCTGCCCCAATTTAACTAAACCTATTTCTATAAATATAAGCTTTGCATATTAAAGACTTCCAGCATAACCAGAGGTCAGATCAATATTCATCCCTCAAGTTACTTCATCCAAACTATCTCCTAGGGTTTTGTCTCATATCTATCAACATTCCCTAAAGAACAATGGGCATGCCTGGGTGTCACTGTCACACACACTTCTAACTCTAGAATGTCTCCTTTACAGGTTGGCTCAGTCATCTGTTACTAGAAGATCTATATGTAAGTCTTGATTCTCAAGCCAACATCTTGATCATATCCCAAGACTGATATGTGCTATTAGAAATGAAAATTTGTGGCTGAGACCACATAAAAACACTATGTGATCCATAAGGCCCTACACAAATATAAAGAATTATAATCATTACTGCCAACATATATCATTATGTGACTAGTATCCAAATAGTGATAAATGATAAAATAGTGGAGAAAAATAAAAATGGAATAATTTCACTTGCCTATATAAAAAAGTAGGTAGAGAAAATGTTTCATTAAATCTATGAATGTTTTTTAAAACACTTAAAATACCATGTCTGTGAGCTGTCTCAGGGTAAAGGACATCAGAGTTTTTCTGCTTTTTATATCATTACTGAAGATATACCTACCATGTTTTAAGTTGTCTAGTATGGCGTAATCATCTTTGTTAACTGTGTACGTGGGCTCTTTTTCCCTGTGTACTTTGCTTATTTCATCCTATAAGCACAAAAAACAGGAACTAATAAAGATTCTTCCCAAAAAACACCCCAAAACCACTGTCATCACCATCATACTCTGAAAATACCTATAGTTTTTCTGTTTTCTGCTTGTAGGAGATGGAAATGAGTTATTCCTACAGGAAAGTGGGTAATCCCATCTTAGGCCACAGCCCTAAAATGACCTATTTTAACTCCCTTTTAACAGAGCCAATTCTATGTGTGTTGTGACATTAAACAGGAAAACCCAATGCCAAAGACCCTGATATACTATTAATTTAGTTCTGCAGGTCAAACCATGTGCTCATGAACACAGAGACATAGCAATGTACAATGAACAATAAGGGTATCTTTATACAGTATGGCAGATATGATTGTCCTTTTTTCTCCAATATCAGCAATTTAATAGGTGAGAGGCTACATGACACCATGAGGAAAAACTCTACTGAACTCGGAGCTAGAAGCCCTGAGTTCAAATTCTGTCTCTGCCACTTATTAGGCATGTGACTTTGGGCAAGATACTTCAGTCAGTTTTCTCTCCTGAGGTGTATCAATGACCATAATAATGACAATTGTAGTACCTACTTCACAGGGTTGCTATGAAGCTATAAAAGTGCTACATAAATGAAAGAAAGACTATTCTAAAGTAAAACTGGATCTTACTGCATTGGAATTTGTGATAATAAAGTACTGGACTCTGTTTTTATACTCTCTATGAAGAAAGCAAGTTAATAGCATAAGTAAGACTAAAGTAGAAATGTGCAAAGTATTTAAGAGAGAAAACTGTTTTGGGTGACCCTAATATATTTTAAATACAACAATTCATTTATTAAAATTGATATGTTGGTTATATATGAGAACTTCATTCATTAGTCTACTAAGGGCCTATAATAGATAATATAGTTTTAGCCTAGTTTTAGTTAACTGTTGTTCATTTTTCAGTCCTGTCCAACTCTTTGTAACCCCTTGTAGGGTTTTCTTGGCAGAGATACTGGAATTCTTTGACATTTCCTTCTCCAGCTCATTTTACAGATGAGGAAATTGAGGCAAACAGGGTTAAGTGACTTCCCCAGGGTCACACAACTAGTAAGTGATTGAGACCAGATCTGAACTCAGGAAGATAAGTTTTCTTGACTCTAAGGCCATAACTCTATCCACTATGCCACCTAGCTACCCCACACAATAACAATAGTCTTAGTCTAGTGCTTGTTAACTGCAGTTACTTAATGCTATAAACCTACATTTTATTTTTTAAGATCTACAGTTTAGGCCTCATGCTAATTTAGAACAATGTTCCTCCTAATAAGACCAAATGAGTAATATCTTACCATGTTTTATTTTACAAAATATAGCAAGCATAATAGATGTTCAGCATTGACTTGCAAAGGCCTGTTTGACACAAGTTGTTTGGAAATCTATTTCTCGAGATTTTCTTCTTTTGATTAAAATCTATATTTTTCTTCTTTTGGCCACTAAGTTCATCACACTTAAGTATTTCAAAGATTCCTGATTTTGTTGTAGGTGTCTCTAGACAACTAGGCAAACTACAACATTTCCACAATTTTGTAGATCATTTTTGGTTTTTTTTTTGTTTGTTTGTTTTTTTGTTTTTGGAGGGCAATTGGGGTTAAGTAACTTGCCCAAGGTCACATGGCTAGGTTTTTGTTTGTGTGGGTTAAGTGTCTGAGGCCGGATCCGAACTCAGGTCCTTCTGACTCCAGGGCTGACGCTCTACTCACTGTGCCACCTAGCTACCCCTTTGTAGATCATTTTTAAGAACTGTTATGGACTGGAAGTTGATCACTCCACAGTTAACCTTGTGATAGGCTTCTCTAATCTTAGCTAGGCTGGTCCTCAGGCAACAAGACATATATAACATAGATTAATGGTCCTAGGAGTCTTCCTAGCTAGGTAGGATCTGTCAGAGCTTGCATTCTGCTGGCAGGACTCACATGAGCTAATGTAGACAAAATGCTTTATAATCTTAGAGGGTTATATAAATGTCAGCTGTTGTTAACAGTCTTCAAGAACTTAGGGTCACCTCATACTAGGATGAGACACTGGAGAGGACCTTAGATGAGGTGACTCTGGGTTTTCAAGGCTTAGCTAGTAGGGCATGAATCCCTTGGAAAATGACTGAATTATGAAGTCCAGGAGACCTCCTCTAGAATGGAAACAGCCTTTATAAATTCATATCTAGTACACTGGGCCTTTGAATGTGACACTTCTATTTGACAAGCAAACATGTTCTGAATAACATTCATGAAACTTTTTTGACATTAAAATAAATTTTTTGAATGAAAAAACTCAACCTACAAACTAGGAATTTCCTGAAGGATAAAAATGGAATCATTTACCCTTAGAATTCTCCTAGCATTAGAATGAAATAATTTCTATATTAATTATGGTTTAGACTGGAAATTTTATTATTTATTTAGCTTTGGTTTCTTCCAATTCTTAAGATATTATACTCTAAATGAACGGTGAACTCATCGATGAACACATTGATGATAATTCTGCAGTGAGATGGAATGCTGGGCTTAGAGTTGGGATACAACTGGGTGAGAATATTGACTCAACACTCAGAAAGCTGTGTGATCACTGATTCTCAGCTTCCTCACCTGTAAAATGCAGATAATAATATCTGTAGTACCTATTCCACAAGATTATTGTGAAGAACAAGTGAGATAGTTTGTAAAATGATGTGTAAGCCTTAAAGTCCTATACTAATGTCAGTTACTATTATTATCCTTCTGCCACTAACTAGCTGTGTGAACATGGGCAAATCACTTAATCTGACACTCAGATTTATCCCTGCACTCCCTTTCTTTTCTCCTATTATGTCTTTGAGGATGATTCATATGTAAAACAGCTGTAAGTACAGTATGAATTTGCATCCACCAGAATTCATGAGTGATGCACACCTGAGTTAAGTCTGAAGTTATAGAACTGCTTTCCAAATACAAATGAGAATCTGATTGGGTTAAGTCTTCAGAAAGAGTATGGATGTTAGTGTCATCTGCTTCTGATGGAATTTCTAGTTGTTCATTAGGAGTATCCTCTTCGAAATATTCAGCCTCTGCAGGTAATGTCCAATATTTTCGATTGTCATCGTTTCTAAGTGTTGAATGATGGAAGGCCCCTAAAGTAACATGATATAATATTTTTAATGCCAACTAGCAGTAGCATATGCCAAATATAGTAGAAAGAAGCTAATCTTCCCATCTTTCCCACACATTAAGAAAGCAACAAATGGCGCATTTTTTTTTTTTTTGGTATGTCATTTAGACAAAGCTGACAAAACTAAATGTTATTTCTAAAAGAATCAGTTTCTCTCTTTACATACATATGTATATATGGCATGGTACTCACATATGGTGGTAAAATTTGTTTGGACACAATCTTCAATAAACAAGACTATAGGCATAGCAATTAGTCAAGTGCCTCCTATAAGCCTTGGGGGCCTTGGAAGTTGAAGGCAAGCCAAAAGACCAGACTAAATGTCAATAGTGGAGGTCTCTATTTGTTCTTCGGCTTCAACAAAGGATATTTACAGACCCTTATCAAAGACATAGAAGGCTCCATAAAATACCAATTCTGACTATTTCCATTAAGATAAGTCAAGCTCAGTGTGTCCAAAACTAATTTTCCATTTCTCCTCTAAAAATGGCATGTATCCCTTCCAACTTCCCTGTCTTTGTCAGTGGCAATACCATTTTTCCAGTCATCTACACTTGAAAACTTAAGAGACAGTGTGGACTCATTCCTCTTTTCCATTACACATATCTGTTGTTTGTTCTTTACTTGTTTCAGTCATGTTCAACTCTGTGACCCCATTTGGGGTTTTCTTGGTAAAGATACTAAAGTGGTTTGCCATTTCCTTCTCCAGCTCATTTTACAGATGAGGAAATTGAGGCAAACAAGGTTAAGTGACTTGCCTAGGGCCACAAAGCTAGCAAGTATCTGAGGCCAGATTTGAACTCTGGAAGATGAGTCTTCTTGACTCCAGGCCTGGCACTCTACTACCTAGCACATATTTATTCAGTCACAAATTCCTGTTAGCTATTCTTTAAAAACAATAATTCTTTCAAAATAGTTCCTTTATTTATACAACTATGCCTCTTTAGTCTCCCTTCCATCTCCCTAGAGTCTAATCATAAGCCCAGATCCAGATTAATGGAACAGAGCATTTTAATTTAGGTTTCCCTCCCATACCAATCTATCCCACACACCACTTCCATACTTGTCATTGTATTCTAAGAGGGGCAGACTAGGCCTATGGGGGTAGTCCCTGGAGCATGAACAAATATTCTTGGCCTACTTCCAGTCCATCTTCAGGACCTTTAGGAAGCTACTTATTCCAGGACAGGCCAGCTTACCCCCATCACACTTAAATGCCACTTAATAGGTAGTATTATTATCCTCTACTGGAAAACTGACAGTGGTTTCTGATTTCCTCCTATGGCACCATATATCTCCTTGGTCTGGTTTTTAAGCTCCTAGCTGGCCACTTTGACTTCTCATTATGTTCAGACACATATCTCTGCTCTTTACAAAAGAGTTTCTTCAGGGTTCTATTAACAGAATATGTCTTGGTCATCCTTGCCTCCAGGACTCTCTTACCTCATATTATAGGATATCCTCTTTTTCATATACACATTCCTTAAGACCTATTTCAATTTCTTTCTCCTTTATGAATTCATTCCTGCCTATTTACTTCTTCCTTAAGTCTTCTGCTTCTGGAATTCTATGTGTATGCTCTGTGACATACAATCTAAAGGTTAGTTATATACTGTTTTATACTGGTCAAAGTTGTAAAGTATCTCAGTGGCTATCAAGTTCAATCGGTGAATGAGAATAGTTGTTTTTTTTTAAGGGCAGTTGGGGTTAAGTAACTTGCCCAACGTCACAAGGCTAGGTTTTTGTTTGTGTGTGTTAAGTGTCTGTGGCCGGATCCGAACTCAGGTCCTTCTGACTCCAGGGCCAGCTCTCTACTCACTGTGCCACCTAGCCGCCCCGAGAATAGTTTTTAATAAATAAAAGCATTTATATGGTACTTTACATTTTACAAAGCTCTTTACAAATCTTTCTCCATTTTATTCTCACAGTAACCCTGGGAGGTAGGTACTATTATTATTTCAATTTTGTAGATGAAGAAACTAAGGCAGATAAAAGTGAAATGATTTGTTCAGGGTCACAAAGCTAGTAAATGCCTGAGGCTAGATTTGAACTCTAGTCTTCCTCACTCCAGGTTCAGTTTTCTATCCAAAAATACTCAACTCAATGTGATATATTTGACAAGTGGTCATCTAACCTTTGCTTGAAGACCAGGGCGGGGGAGGGGAATGCATCATCTCAAGGCAGCCCAATCTACTCCTGGATACCTCTAGTTTTTCCTGTCATTGAACCTAGAGTTATCTCTTTGAAACTATTCCTCCCCCCTCCTCCCCCATCCCCCTTGGTCCTGCCCTTGACAGTCAGACAGAATACAGCAAACCTCTTCTTTGTAAGCCAACCCTTCCTTCAAATACTTGAAGACAGTGGTTGATGCAGAGTGCCTGACACTTGATAAATTAAAGAAGGAACACATAACAAGTACTTACATACAAAGGCAGAGGCCCCTTGCCCTCAGGGGTTGACAGTCTGAAGGGGGAGTTAATGCATGGAGAAGGACAATACAAGGGAGGGTGTTTTAGTCTGAGAAAGCAGAGGAATGAAGACAGAACCACTACTGACAAGCCCGCTCCTGAAGCAATAGCAGCATCCATTGATTTTACTCAGGATTTTCCATCCATCAATCAATAATCTATTATTGCTAGGCACTCTGCTAAGTAAGCACTTTTGCTCCTATCCAGCCTCAACCAGGGCCTTTAATCTTTAATCCTTCACTGTGCTAGTCTTTTCTCATTTGCTCTAAATCATGCTCATATCTCCCAATCCTAAAAACAAACCTCCTCGACCCTTCTCCCAATCCAATCTCTCTCTTTCTTTTCATTAAATTTTCATTTCATTAAAAATGTTTTGTGACTTTGTACTGGCTAAGAAATAAAGGGGTAGATCAGTGGAAGAGGTTAGGTACATAAGACACAGTAGTCAATGACTACAGTAATCTACTGTTTTATAAACTCAAATACTCCAGCTTCTGGGATAAGAACTCACTATTTGACAAAAACTGCTAGGAAAACTAGAAAAAAAAATAGTATGGCAGAAACTGGGCATAGACCAACCTCTGACACAGTATACCAAAATAAAGTCCAAATGGGTACACGATTTAGATATAAAGGCTGATTCTATAAACAAATTATGGGAGCAAGGAATAAATCTGTCAGATTTATGACCAAACAAGAGATAGAGAACATTATGAAATGCAAAATGGATAATTTTGATTATATATAATTGACAAGTTTTTGCACAAATGAAGCCAATGCAACCAAGATTAGGAGGGAAGCAGAAAACTTGGGAAAGAATTTTTACAACCAGTGTTTCTGATAAAGGCCTCATTTCTAAAATATATAGAGAATTGAGTCAAATTTATAAGAATACAAGTCATTCCCCAATTGATAAGTGGTCAAAGGATGTGAACAGGCAGTTTTCAGAGGAAGAAATTAAAACTATCTATAGTCATATGAAAAAATGCTCTAAATCACTATTGATTAGAGAAATGTAAATGAAAACAACTCTGAGGTACCCCATCACACCCATCAGACTGACTAATATGACAAAACAGGAAAATGATAAATGTTGGAGATGTAGGAAAATTGGAACACATTCATTGTTGGTGGAGTTATGAATTGGTTCAAACATTCTGGAGAGCAATTTGGAACTATGCCCAAAGGGCTATAAAAATATGTATACTCTTTGACCCAGTAATACCACTTATAGGGCTGTACCCCAAAGAGATCATAAAAATGGGAAAAGACTCACATGTACAAAAATATTTATAACAGCTCTTTTTGTGGTGGCCACTAACTGGAAATTGAGGGGATGCCCATCAACTGGGGAATGGCTGAACAAGTTGTGGTATATGAATGTAATGGAATATTATTGTGCTATAAGAAATGATGAATAGGTGGACTTCAGAAAAACCTGGAGGACATATGAACTGATGCTGGGTAAAGAGAGCAGACTCAGGAGAACACTGTACACAGTAATAGCCACAGTGTTAGATGACTGACTTTGATAGACTTAGCTCTTCTCAGCAATGCAAGGATCTAAAACAATTCCAAAAGACTCATGATGGAAAATGCCATCCACATCCAGAGAAAGAAATATGGAGTCTGAATATAGATTGAAGTGGACTATTTTATTTTTTTGTTTTATGTTTTTTTCTATCATGGTTACTCCTATTCATTTTAATTCTTCTATACAACATGACTGATGTGAAAATATGTTTAATAGGAATGTATATGTAGAGGCTATATTGGATCACATGCCATTTTGGGGAGGGGGAAGTTATGGAGGGGGAGAAAATTTAAAACTTATGGAAGTGAATGTTGAAAACTAAAAATAAATTAATAAAAAAAGAAAATGTTTTCTGAATCTGCCCCTTCCACTTCCCTATCGCCTGTCCTTTCCTCAACCTGTGCAATTCAATACCTACTAAATCTGTTCTTGTAAAATTCACCAAATAATCACTATTTTGTCTTTATCCTTCTCACCTTCTGCAGTTCTGGATGCTGCTGCAATCCCTGCCTTTTTGTCCCTTGATTTCTCCAGACTTCATATTCTCTTTAGTTCTTCTCCTACTTCTTTAATTGATCCTTGGCTCCTTTACTGATCATCCTCTTCACCATGGGTGTTCTCAAAGGTTCTGTCCCTGATACCTCTTTTCCCTTACACTCGTTCCCTTAGCAATTCCACTCACCACCCCCCATAACTTTATCATGTCTAAACAAATGAATCCCAAGTCTAAATCTCAATCCTTGACCTTTCTTTCTAGTATTAGGCCCATTATTTACTAGGATACCTCCATCAAGAAACCTACTAATACCACAAACTCAATATGTTCCAAAAAGAACTGTAATTTTTCTCTAAAAACTGTTTCTCCTCTGACTTCACTCTCCCCATTTAAAAACTTTTGTTTTGAATGATAGCTCATTAATTTTCCCCTCTTCCTCACCTTATATATCCAATACTTGTCAAGTCCTTAGCAATCTCTCTCACATCTTCTGTCTCCACTCTTTTCATCTTAGTACAGGCCCTCATTTTCCTGCCTTGTTTATTGCAAAAGATTCCTAACTGGTGTTCTACTTTCATTTCCACTCAAGTTAGTCTTTTAATTAAAAAAACATTCATTACATACTTACTTCATGATCATTCTAGTACTTACTTCACTATGATTCTAACAACTGGCTAATTCCTTGCTGTCTAGAAATATGTTTTCCCCATTCTTAAAAAACAACAGGCCTCACATGATCCTTCCTACCATTCCCTCCATTTATCTTCCTGTATCTTTTCTCCTTTATGCAAACTAAAAAAAAATCCATCTAAGCTCACTGCCTTTGCTTATTCTCTCCTCAACCACTCTGACCCCTGGTAATTTGGTTTGCTATGTGGATGCTCAACTGAAACCACTCTCTCCAAAATTATCAATGACTTCTTTTTCTGATTATATTACATTTTATTTATTGATTTTTCAATTACTTTTTAATTTAGTATTTTATTTTTCCCCAGTTACATGCAAAAGCAATTCTCAGCATTCATTTTAAAATCTTTTAGTTCCAAATTCTCTCTCCTCCTCCCTCCCCAACCCCACATTGAGAAGGCAAGCAATTTGATATAGGTTATACATGTATAGTCATGCAAAACATATAGTCATGTTGTAAAAGAAAATATAGACAAAAAAACCTCAAGTAAAAAACTATGATTCAATGTGTATTCAGACACTATCAGTTCTTTCTCTGGAAAAGGATAATATTTTTCATAAGTCCTTCAAAATTGTCTTGGATTGTTATATTGCTGAGAAAAGCTAATCATTCATAGCTGATCATCTTATTGCTGTTACTTTGTACACAGTACATTTCACTTTGTATCACCCTATGCAAGTCTATCCAGGTTTTTCTGAGAGCAACCAGTTCATCATTTCTTATAGTACCACAGTATTCCATCATAATTATATACCACAACTTATTCAGCCATTTTCCAATTGATGGACATCCCCTCAATTTCTAATTCTTGGCCCCCAGAAAATAACTGCTATAATTATTTTTGCACATATAGGTCCTTTTCCTTTTTATGTATTTTGGGATACAGACCTAGTAGGGGCACTGCTAGGTCAAAGGGTATGATGCATAGTTTTATATTCCTTTGGGCATAGTTCCAAAGTGTTCTACAGAATGGTTCATAGCTCCACCAACAGTGCCTTAATGTCTCATTTTTCCTACATTCTCTCCAATGTTTGTCATTTTCCTTTTCTGTCTTATTAGCCAATCTAAGAGGTATGAGATAGTACCTCATAATTGCTTTAGTTTGCATTTCTCCAATCAATATTGAGTTAGAGTATTTTTTCATATGGCAATAGATAGCTCTGATCACTTCATCTGAAAATTGATCAAATCTTTTGATCATTTATCAATTGGGGAATTGCTCCCATTTTTATAAATTTGACTATTCTCTATATATTTGAGAAATGAAGCTTTTATCAGAGAAACTTGCTTCAAAATCTTTTTCACAATTGCTATTGCTATTTCCCTCCATCCTATCCTCCTCCCCCATTTATTCTATTCGCTCTTCACTCTGGACCTCCTCAAAAGTGTTTTGCTTCTGACTACCACCTCTCCCTATCTGCTCTCTCTTCTATCACCCCCCTTCCCCTTCTCTTATCCCTTTCCCTTCCTACTTTCCCTGTAGGGTAAAATAGAGTTCTATACCAAACTGAGTATAACCCAAAGAGTTATTCCCTCTTTGAGCCAATTCTGATGAGAGTAAGGTTCTCACTTCCCCTTACCTCTCCCCTCTTCCTCTCTACTGAAAAAGCTTTTTCTTGCCTCTTTTATGTGAGACAATTTACCCCATTCTACTTCTCCCTTTCTCTTTTTCCCTAGGACATTCCTCTATCACCCCTTAATTTTAAGATATCATCCCTTCATATTCAACTCATACCTGTGCCCTCTGTCTATATATATATATATATATTCCTAACTAGCCTAATAATGAGAAAGGTCTTATGAATTACAAATATCATCTTCCCATGTAGGAATGTAAACAATTAACCCTATTAAGGCCCCTATGATTTCCTTTTCCTGTTTACCTTTTTATGTTTCTCTTGAGTCCCGTATTTGAAAGTTAAAATTTCTATTTAGCTCTGTTCTTTTCATCTCACTGAATGTCTACTTTTTTCCCCTGAAGAATTATACTTAGTTTTGCTGGTGATTCTTTGTTGTAATCCTAGCTCCTCTGCCTTCCAGAATATCATATACAAACCTTTCTGATCCTTTAATGTAGAAGCTGCTAAATCTTATGTTATCTTCACTGTAGCTCCATGGTACTTGAATTGTTTCTTTCTGACTGCTTGAAATATTTTCTCCTTGACCTGGGGACTCTGGAAATTTGGCTATAATATTCCTGGCAGTTTTCATTTTGGGATCTCTTTCTGGAGGTGATCAATGGAGTCTTTCCATTTCTATTTTACTCTCTGGTTCTAGAATATCAGGGCAGTTTTCCTTGATAATTTCTTGAAAGATGATGTGTAGGCTCTTTTTTTTTTTTTGACCATGGCATTCAGGCAGACCACTAATTTTAAAATGATTTCTCCTGGATCTATTTTCTAGGTCAGGTGTTTTTCCAAGTAAGATATTTCACATTGTCGTCTGTTTTTCCCCCCATTCTTTTGGTTTTGATTGTTTCTTTATTTCTTATAAAGTCATTAGTTTCCATTTGCTCCATTCTAATTTTTAAGGAACTATTTTCTTTAGTGAATTTTTGGACCTCCTTTTCCATTTGGCTAATTCTGATTTTTAAGGCTTTCTTCTCCCCCATGGCTTTTTGGACCTCTTTCACCATTTGGTCTAGTTTGTTTTTTAAGGTGTTATTTTCTTCAGTATTTTTTGGGTCTCCTTTATCAAACTGTTGACTTGTTTGTCAAGATTTTCTTGTATCACTCTCATTTCCCTTCCCAATTTTTCCTCTACTTCTCTTACTTGATTTTCAAAATCCTTTCTGAGCTTTTTTATAGCCTGAAACCAATTCATATTTTTATTGGAGGCTTTCAATGTAGGTGCCTTGACTTTGTGGTATTCTTCTGAGTGTGTGCTTTGATCCTCCTTGTCACCATAGTAACTTTCTAAAGTCAGAGTTTTTCCCCATTGTTTGCTCATTTTCCCATAATTTTTGGACTTTTAACTCTATGCTAAAGTAGGGTTCTGTTTCCAGGGTAGAGGGCACACTGTTCCAAGCTTCAGAGGTTTTGTGCAGCTGTTTTCAGAGATACTTCTAGGGACCTGTAAGTTTTCAGTCCTTCCAAGATTGTGTGAACTAAGGAGAGGTGTTTACTATTCTCCTGGACTGTGCTCTGGTCTGTGAGTGAACACCACTCTTTTTTTGCCCTTAAATTGTTAGGAGGGTGCCCCCTCCTCTGAGGCTGCAAGCTCTGCTATGCTAGTGCTCTTCCTTGCCCTGGGACTGTCACCCAGGACTGCAACATAGATCTGAGTATGTGCAAAGCAACAGAGTCCTACCTCAGTGCAAGCAAAAAGACCCTGTAATCTCCTTCTGACCAGATGTTACACCCCCTTACTATGTGTGGGCTGAGAGCTCCAAAAGCAGTCACTGCTTCTGCTGATTCAGTCACTCCCAAGGCCTGCTCCTGGTTTGCTGCAGCCAGGGTTGTGCTGGCGAAACATGCACTGGAGTCCACTCTCACCCAGGTGTGACAGACCTCTCCTTCTAACCTTTTAAATTGTCTTTGGCGTCTGTGGGCTGAGAGGATCTGGAAACTGCCATTGCTGCCAGTGATTTAGTTGCCTGAAGGCCTGCTCTGGGTTTGCTGGGGCCAGTCTGTGCTGAACTGCGCTCCTCTCTCACCTTGGTGTGATATACCTTTCCTGCTAACATTCTAAGTTATCTTAGGCTGGAAATTTGTTTTACTCCATCTTTTTGTGGGTTCTATTGCTCTAGAATTTGTTTAGAGTAATTTTTTTTTAAAAAGGTATTTGGAGGGGTTTGGGGGAGAACTCAAGCGAATCCCTGCCTTTACTATGCCATCTTGGCTCTGAGCCCCACCTCCAATGAGCTTTTTTTTTATGGCTCTATTTTTTTTTTTTTGAAGGGGGGAAGGCAGGGCAATTGGGGTTAAGTGACTTGCCCAAGATCACACAGCTAGTAAATGTCAATTATCTGAGGCTGGATTTGAACTTGGGTCCTCCTGACTCCAGGGCAGGTGTTCTATCCACTGCACCACCTAGCTGCCCTCCAATGATCTCTTAATTTCCAAATCCAATGCTTTTTCTCATTCCCCACCCTCTGCAGCATTTGGCACTGCTGATCACCCTTTCCTTTTGCATACTTTCACTTTTGTGAATGTTAAAAATTTTTTTTTCTAAAAAGAAAATTCTGAGACATTACTTTCCAGTGAAAATAATTTAATAGTGAAGTTAGCAAGTTGTCATTAAATCAGATCAACTAATCCATTAGTAATTGGTGACAATTTGACAGGTTTACAGAGTTTATCTTTATAACAGAAAGAAAGGAACTATATTTATGAGGCCCTGTCATATGATCTACAGAGAAGTAGGTAGATTTGCAATATTTGGCTGCTGGGTCTGTCAGCTTAATGGGAAGTTTCTAGGGTGAGATAATTGCTAGATTCAATATTTCATTAGTTTGGAATTCATGTCCAGCATTAAGCGAATTTTTTCCAGTAGACTCTTTCAGTGATCTCTTAAGGAGTTCTGATATAGTTCTATGTTGCTCACTGAAAAAAAAAAAAAACTAAATTACTAACAAGAATTTGTGGTGAACTGAGAAGGCAACCCCCATTCTCCAGCTGTAAAGGTAACTTGACCTTTAGTAAAGAGTCCTGTAATATCCAAGCTTAATTCTAGGATTATTTCATTTCACTTCCATAAAGATATATTTCCTATTGTAACTTATCTACTATTAAATTTTATTAAAGTATCTATTCATTGAATCTATAAGTAATTTAGGCTTAAGGGAATACTTACGCTAGCTTAACTCTTCCTAAGGAAACAATCCTTCAGTCAAACTAAGATAAATCAGAATAATAAATATTAATTAGTTTAGAGGTCATCCTTTTCATGGGTTTTTGTGGTTTTGATTTCTCTTGATTCTCTTCCTCCTTGTATGACCAGCCCTTCTCAATCTCTTTTGCTTGATCATCATCTATCTTCTCATTCCCTACTCTGGGTGTAACAGAAAGCTTAATCTTACCCCTTCTATTCTTTTTTCCTCTCTTTACATGGCATACATATGACTTGACTTCACCAGCTCCTAGGGCATTAATTATCATCTCCATGCAAATGACTCTCAAATATATGTATCCAGTTCTAGTCTCTTCCCCTACTTTTCCTATATAAACAGCTCCCTACCAAACTTCTCAAATTGTGTCATAAGTATCTTAAAGTCACCATGTTCAAAATAAAACTCCTTTTCTCCCAAACCCATACCTCTTTTGAACTTCCTTCTTTCTTTTTTTTTTTTTAATTTTTTTCAAATGCTTTATTAACTTCTGGTTTACTTCATTCATTTCTCCCAGTTTTTGTATTACAAATTTTCTCCCCTACTCACCTCCCCAAAATAGCAGGCCCTCAGGATATCCCCTCCTCTTATTCCCTAATTACATGTAAAATAGTATATATGCACATATATGTGTGTGTGTGTGTGTGTGTGTGTATTTTTAAACATTTGGTTTTAAAACATTGAATCCCAAATTCATTCCCTTCCTCCCTTGTCACCCACCCTTACTGGGAAGATAAGCAATTCAGTATAGGCTATACATGTGTAGCTAATACAAAACATTACCATAAAAGATATATTGTAGAAGACTAATTATATTTCTCTCCCTCCTATCCCACCTCCCACTTGTTCTATTCTCTACTTTGGTCCTGCCCCTTTTCAAAAGTGTGTGCTTCCAACCTCCCTCCCCCAAGCCTGCCCTCCCCTTCCATCATCCCCCTTCTCATTCTCTTCCCCCCTACTCTTCTGTAGGGAGAGATACCCAATTTTGTGTGTATGTCATTCCTTCCCTGAGCCAAATTCAATGATTATAAGGTTGATCCATTCCCTTATGCCTTCCTGTTCTTCCCCTACATTATACCTATTTTCCCTTACCTCTTCTATATGAGACAGTTTGCCCCATTCTGTCTCTCCCCATCTCCTCTCATTATATTCCTTTCTCACCTCTTGATTTTACCTTTTAAGTATCATCCCTTCCTATTAAATTCAGCCTATGCCCTCTATGTATACCAGTAAACATATATATATATATGTATATATATATATATACATATATATATATATATATACACACATTCACATATGTATTCATATGCCTATATACCCTCTGATAAAGACTTTAATATATTCCCTTCAACTGTTTTCATACTGAGAAGGTTCATCAGTTACAGTGAACATTTTTCCATCTAGGAATGTAAATAGTTCAACTTTGATAAGTTCCTTATGATTTCTTTTCCCTGTTTACCTTCTCAAACTTCTCTTGCTTTTTGTATCTCACTGTCAAATTTTTTATTCAACCGTTTTTTTCATCAAGAATGCTTGAAAGTCCTTTATTACCCCGAATGACCATATTTTCCCCTGAAACATGATACTCAGTTTTGCTGGGTAGGTGATTCTTGGTTTTAATCCCAGCTCCTTTGACTTCAGGAATAGCATATTCCAAGCCCTTCCATCCCTCAGTGTAGAAGCTGCTAGATCCTGTGTTATCCTGATTGTGTTTCCACAATATTCAAATTGTTTCTTACTGGCTGCTTGTAATATTCTCTCCTTGATCTGGGAATTCCAGAACCTGGCTATAATATTCCTAGGAGTTTTCCTTTGGGGATCTTTTTCAGGAGGTGATTGGTGGATTCTTTCAACCTCTATTTTGCCTTCTGATTCTAAAACATCAGGGCAGTTTTCCTTGAGAATTTCTTGGAGGATGATTTCTAGGTTCTTTCTTTGATCATGGCTTTCAGGTAGTCCAATAATTTTTAAATTATCTCTCCTGGATCTATTTTCCAGGTCAGTGGTTTTTCCTATGAGATATTTCACATTGCCTTCTATTCTTTCATTTGTTTGGATCTGCTTAACAGCATCTTGATTTCTCACAAAGTCAGTAGCTTCCATTTGCTCCAGTCTAATTCTGAAGGAATGATTCTCCTCAGCAAGCTTTTGAGATTCTTTTTCCATCTGGCAAATTTGGCTTTTTAAGGCATTCTTCTCCTCATTGCCTTTTTGAGCCTCTTTTGCCATTTGAGTTAGTCTATTTTTTAAGCTGTTATTTTTCTCAGTCAGGCTGTTGACTCTCCTTTCACAATTTTCTTGCATCATTTTCATTTCTTTTCCCAATTTTTCCTCTACTTCTCTTATCTGCTCCTTAAGGTCCTCTATGGCCTGCAACCAGCTCATATTTTCATTTGAAGCTTTTGGTGCAGGAGTTCTGACCTCATAGTCCTTCCCCTGTTCCATGCTTTGATTTTTTTCTGCCCCCAAAATAGGAGTCTAATGTCGAATTTTTCTGTTTGTTTTGCTTCCTTTGCTTGGTCATGTTGCCACTCAATTACTTGGACTTTTGGGCTTTTTGCCACAATAGGACTCTGCCACCAGCCAGGAGAGCTTCTATCCCAAATGCTGGGATTTTCTCAGCTGCCAAAGGTATTAGTTGGGTGCCTTCTCTGAAGCAACCACATGCTCTGGCAAGCTGGTCATACACCTCAGGACCTCCACCCCAGACCAAAATCCAGAACCAAGAAGGTTAAAGCAAGAGAGCTTACCCCCCAGACTGATCACCTGGTGTCTCCCCCCCCCCCCCCCCCCAGTCTGCAGGTCAGGAGCTGAAGCTGCTGTGTGGCTGTGGCTGAGCTGAAGCATCTTGAGTCTCCTTGCCCTGGGGGCAAAAGCCAAAGCTCTCCCAAGTACTGGTCCCAAAGTACATACTGTACTGACCTCTTACTTTGTCCTTGGCATCTATGTGTTGGTAATTCTGGAAATGGCCACAGCTGCTGGTGTTCTGGAGTTCCTCCAGCTGGTTGCTGGTCTGGCTGCCCTGGGGCTAAAACCTCTGGCTCACTTGGGGCTGGGGTTGGCTCCCACAGTGCTGTCCTGGCTGCTCCCTGCTGGGCTATTCTCAGTGGGAGGTTATCTTCTCTGTGTCATTTTGTGGGTTCTTAGCTCCAAGGCTTGTTCAGAGTCCCCTTTTATATGGATTGGAAGTGGTAGGAGCTGTTGCTTCAGGGAAGTGCTGTTTCTGCTCTGCCATCTTAACTCTGACCCTGTGCTATTTCCTTTCTGAAAAGGAAATCTTGGCACCTGGTTAATCCTGAAACTTGCTTTTATCGGCCTATTATAACATGACTGGCTTTCAAATATGGCTCATGCCTGGGATCAAACAGAGCTGAGGAAGTTTTTCCTCTATAATGATATTGTTATAATGACTCTTATAATTATGTCCCTCTTTTTCCTTTTTTTAAAGTAAATTTCTATAGTCAATAAGTTTTATAAGTACAATACTAAATCTATTAAACAGTAGATTGATACTGTACCATTTCTGGGTTACTATTATAAGATGCAAGTATGAACATCTTACAATTTTTGTAAAATTGGTCAAATTATAATTTAGGGATGATATCTTCCTAAGGAGGAAATGATTAGACAAATAAGACAAAGATGCAATGTAAAAGTTTTCTAAATAAATGGAATAGTAAATTTTGAGAAAGCAACAGGATTAAATTGTTTTCTCTATTATATACAAATGTATATGAGTAGCTTCCAAATTTATCTATGATGGAAATTCAGGCTTTGAGTATGCTTTTAGTAATAAGTTCTCAAAACAAGATTCTACACAGAAATTCACGCAGAAAGTAAAGAAAGTGAAATTATTTTCCCATTTTTAAGTATCTGATAATTTTTAAAAGGAAGAAGAGTTCATTTTATAGTTGGACCCTTATATATTAAAAAAATGATTCTTATGTCAAGTACAAGATTTAGGTAAAGATAGAAACAGCAAATGATATATAAATTAAAATTCTCTGAAGTTTAAACATTAGAGAACCAAATTTATGTGATTGTCCTAAATTATATTATGTCAGAATTATCTAGGAACTTCTAAATTTGGAACCAGAGAAGCAAAGCCCCCCTCAGAACTATCCTCAGTATAAAACCTATTGTCTAAGATATCTAGGTACCAGGTAACTACATGAGACATGTGAGACTCAAAATTAAATGGATACTGAGAATGGGTCACTAGGATACAAGGACACTTGATGGTAGTTAAGGTTGGTGATAATTATTGTATGCTTTGGTCTTTTGTTTAATGATGTTTAAGTTTTCTTGGTTACCTTGGTGACATGTCAATTTCCTCAAAACTAGTCCATTGTGAGCTAAGTACTTTGATCTATAATCTGACAATGTAATTATGATCACAAATTTATGAAAAACCTTGTAGATCTAGCTTATAGTAGATTGAGGGGATTAGGACAGCAAGTGATTAATAGTGAGAATTGAGTGAACCACACTGACTCCATCTTGTGACTCAATCCTGTACTAGCTCGGTACCTATTCAATTATGGGTCTAGTTCAACTTCTCTTGTGAAAAACTTTATTCAATTGTGGGAAATGACAGAAAACTGTATTGTGCTGTTTGAACCTAGCCCTGAGTGACTAGGAAACTATGTGCCATTTAGAGACCCTTAACCAAGGACCTATATTATGCTGACCGCTCAGGTCCAAAGGTTGATACGAGGAATTCTCTCACAGCTGTACATCTCAGTCAACCCTTATGTCTTATCTGAAAACTGGTCCCATACTGAGCAATCATTGTTTCTAAGGGACCCTATCAGGTCCTTTTGACTACTCCCAGAGCTGCCAAACTTGTGGGTGCAGACTCCTGGATCATCTGAAAAAAGCCCTTGCTCCTTACTGGATGGCAGAACTTCTGGGGACCTCAAGGATCCTTTAGTATGGACCTAGAGGCATCCCCATCTAGATGAGACAGCTGTCCCAAGATTTCAGACAAGGGCTGAGTATACCACCCTAGTTTTTTCTCTTTTTTGTTATGTGTTCACCCACTAAAGCCCTGATTTAAGTGTATGTTGGCATTCTCTCTACACTCTTGGCCCTCCTACTTGGGACACACTTCCCCCCACCCCTAAGGCACTAAACTCCTGGGATAAAAATGCCATCCCATCATTGCTAAGAGGAAGGGCTAACAAATTATTGGATTTGCCACCTTAACCCCTAAACTCACTAACTTAAGCCTACTGCTGTCCCTCAACTCAACATCTCATTCTGGCCCAACTGGACTCTCCTTTATTGGCCAGAATGGGAGGTGTCCTTTTGGATCCCCTCCCTTTGGCCAAGAGGGAAATGTCAGGATCCCCATGTCAAGACTGCCTCTCTCTTTTTATTATTAGGAGACACCCTGTTTTCTAGAGCTAAAGCCCAACAAGCAAGCTGCATAATACTAATCCTTTATACTAACTCTCTGGATGAACTCAGCCACTGCAAAATCCCAGAGTTGTTTCACACCAGCACCAGGTGGTCTGAGCTCAGACAAGCACCCGGAGTACCCATCTTCTAATTATGAAGTCCTGTTATGAGTCAAATTTTCTCACTGTTGCTGTCAGGGATGAAGCTCACTGTGTAGCTACTAGTATATGTAATGAGATTTGCCCATACCAAAGCTGGTCTCCTAATAGATGAAGCCCTGGCGCATGCTTTTTGTTTATAACCATTTTTAGCTCTTTGGTTTTATTTTATTTTATTCTTAGAGTTAACAGTGGTATTGATAACCTGTGTGAGCTCTCTGGGTTTTTTTTTTTTTTTAGATTTAACAACAGTAGCAGATTTGCTGTGGCTCTTTGGTCATTTGGTATCAGGGTTGACTTTTTTTTTTCTTTTCTAGGGGTGGTGGATGCAGGGCAATTGGCATTAAGTGACTTGCCCAAGGTCACACGGCTAGTGTTAAGTGTCTGAGGCCACATTTTACCTTGGGTCCTCCTGACTCCAGGGCTGGTACTCTATTCACTGTACCATCTAGCCACCCCCAGAGTTGACATCTTGAACTTCAACCTCAGTTGCTTGTATTTTATAAGCAATCCTGTGTTTTCAAGATAGTTTGCTCTCTTGGCACTCAAAATCCTCCCCAGTCTGGCACTGTTTTTCTCTCTCCAGTCTTACCACAACTTTATGGTTACTGCACTCCAGCCAAACTTGGCTCCTGTCTGTTCCTACCTCCCCAAACACTAACTTCCTGCAGTCCTCACCTTCAATGAAGCTACTCCCCACACCCAGAAAGGGTACCCAACAAGCCACCTCTGCTTTCTCACTTCCCCTCTACACCCCTAAGCATCCACAGTACTTGCTTGGCATTTCTCTTAATTCGTTAATTTAATTCTTATGTAATATCCTATTAGATATCTGTGTAGGTGTTAATGTTTTATTGATGTTTATTAGTTGGTGGGCTCCACGAGGCTGAAGTTTATCTTTAGTCTTTTTATCTATCCTAGCACCTCATATAAGTACTCTCATCAGATAAGATTAATCAGCAAACATTTATTATGCTTCTACAACATGTCTAGCACTGTTCTAGACACTGGGGATATAAAGACAAAAAAAGAAGAGAAAGAAACAACTTCCATCTTCAAGAAGTTTACGTTTTCTCAGGGGAGACAACATGTACAAATATAAGTATATATCAAACATGTACAGAATAAACACAAGTTGATTAAATATAAGGTAGGTGGCAGGATAACAGAAGTTGGTAGAGCAGTGAAATCAGAAAAGGTTTTGTGTAGAAGGTGGTGCTTGAGTTATGTCTTGGTGGAGAGATGGGAACTAGAGTACCATGTGTAATGGATAGAAGGTCAGTTTAGCTGTATGGGCAGGAAGGGAAGTAATATAAAAGAAATCCAGATGGCTAGGTGTTGCAGTGAATAGAGCACCAGAGTCTGGAGGACCTTAGTTCAAAATCCAGCCTCAGACACTTAAGATAAAACTAGCCTGTGACCTTGGGCAAATCACTTAACCCCAATTGCCCTACCTTCCCCCCTCACCCCCCCCATTCAAAAAGCCAAAAAAAATTATATATATGAAAAGAGGTTGGAGATGGTTGTGAAATGTATTAAAAGGCAGAAAATTTTATAGTTTATTCTAAAGACAACAAATAGTTTTTGGAGTTTATTGAGGAGAGCAACGTGTTTAGAGCTTCACTTTTTAAATAAATCAGTTTGGAAGTTCCACGGAAAATGGACTTGCCTAGGGAGAGACTTGAGGCAGGGAGACCAATCAGGACATCATTCCAAAGGTTCAGGCATGTGGTGTCTGTGTAAGAAGAAAGGAAAGGATGGATACAAAAGATACCATGAAGATGGAAATGGTAAGGCTTGGCAAATGATTGAGATGTGGAATGAAACAGAATGAGAAACTGAGGATAACATCAACATTATAAACTTGTATGACTAGAAGAATGGCAGTAAGTATAACAGGCAAGTTTAGTGGACCCAAGAGTTCAAGGACAAAGATAATGAATTTTGTTTTGGACTCAATGAAGATACTTAGAGGACATTCCTTTGGAAATATCCAATAGGCAGTTGGTGATTACAAACTAGACCTCAGGAGAAAAACTCAAGCTTGATCTATGGATCTGGGAGTCACTCAATCAAACAGCATTTATTAAGCCCCTACTATATTCCATACACTGCTAAGTACTGGGGATATGAAAAGAAGCAAAAGATGGTCCCTGTTATTACATCACACCTATCAGATTGGCTAACATGGCAAAAAAGGAAAATGATAAGTATTGGAGAAGATGTGGGAAGGTTGGAACACTAATTCATTGTTGGTAGAGTTGTGAACTGATCCAACCATTCTGGAGAGCAATTTGGAACTATGCCCAAAGAGCTATAAAAATGCACATTCCCTTTGACCCAGCAATACCGCTTCTAGGGCTGTCTCCTAAAGAGATCGTAAAAATGTGAAAAGGACCCACATGTACAAAAATATTTATAGCAGCTCTTTTTGTGGTGGCCAAGAACTGGAAATTAAGGGGATGCCCATCAATTTCAGAATTGTTAAACAATTTGTGGTATATGAATGTAATGGAATACTAGTATGCTGTAAGAAATGATGAACAGGAAGACTTCAGAGAAACCTGAAAAGACTTATATGAACTGAAGCTGAGTGAGAGGAGCAGCAGAACAACACTATTATAGTAACAGCCACAGTATCTGAAGACTGATTTTGATACTTAGTCCTTCTTAGCAATGCAAGGACATAAAACAATTCCAAAGGACATGACAGAAAATGCCAGTTACATCCAGAGAAAGAACCATGAAGTCAGAATGCAGAATGAAGCAGATTATTTTCTGTTTTTTCTTATGGTTTTCCCCATTAATTATAATTCTTCTATGCAACACAGAGTAATGTGAAAATGTGTTTAATAGGAATGTATATGTAGAGCTCACATCAGATTGCCAGTTGTCTTGGGGAATGAGGGGAGAAAATTTAAAAACGTAAGTGAATGTTGAAAACTAAAAATAAATAATTTAATAAAAAAATAATAAAAAGATAGTCCCTGCCCTTGTCAAAGACTTGCAGTCTAATGAAAGAGACAACATAAAAAATATTCAGGGGCAGTTAGGTGGCGCAGTGAATAGAGCACTGGCCCTGGAGCCAGGAGGACCTGGGTTTGAATCCAGCGTCAGACACTTATCACAAAAAACGTAGCCATGTGACCTTGGGCAAGTCACAACCCCAACTGCCCTCCAAAAAGAAAAAAAAAAAGGCTAAATTGGGGTGCCTAGGTGGCGCAGTGAGTAAGAGCGCCAGCCCCAGAGTCTGGCCTCGGAAAATTAGCACCCACACATAAAAAAATGACTGTCCTTGTATCCTTGAGCAAGTTACTTAACCCCAATTGCTTAAAAAAAAAAAATATATATATATATATATATATATATATATATATATATATATATATATATATATATATATATATATGCAGAGCAAGCCATATATAGGTATCAGGATCCCCAAGCCAAGGATCCTCTCCTTTCTTACTATTAAGAGAAACCTTGTTTTCTAAAGCTAAGGCCCAGCAAGCAATCGGTATCTTGGGTTTGGCATAACAAGAATTCTTTTTGCTCATCCTCTGGATGAATTCTGCTGCAGATAAATCACAGAATTGGATCAAACCAGCCCCAGGTGGTCCCTAAGTTCGGACAAGCACACGCATGAACCACATTCAGGTCACAAAGTCCTATTATGAATAGATTTTTTGCCACTAGGCAAACTTGACTCAATGCCTGGTTCTCTGTCTAGCCACAACTGTATATATCAAGGCTTAGCCTCAATGCCTTGGGTCTCCTCAGTCTTACAGGAGACTGTGGCATGCATATTTAGCTTCCCTTCTCCAAAGGAATTAAAGAAGGCTTTTTGCTTATAGTCCTGAGCACTTTTGTTTTTCGTTCAATAGCTGATGTACAACCTCCATGAATTCTTTAGCATTTTCAGAGTTAACAGTTGGTGTGTAACCTCTGTGGCTCTTTGGTCCTTTATTTTCAGGTGACACAGGATAAATAGGAAATAAGTAACAGAGGGAAGGTGTAATGGAAATGCAGATTTAAAGATCTTCCCTGCCCCTAGCTTAAGTGAACCTGGAGCCTGTGGTGGGAGGCTTGTTTTTCAGGAAAGCCCATACCTTGATACTTTGTGATTGGGCAGTGGGTCAAGGAGGTTGTTACAATCTTTGAGCCAGGAGAAGGCTATATAAACTCTGAGGAGAGGCTTTGCTTTGGGGCTCACTTTGAGAAGTGTTGTGTGATTTGACTAGATGAGACTCTGGGAAGCCGTTGTTGAGAGCCCCCCCCTGGCTTTGAAAACCCAGATGTTGATGCTTCCCTCTCTGGTAACTGTGATTTGGTATTGATATAATGGTTGGACAGTTTGGAAGCCTGTCTATGTATATTCTGAAGTGCGGGGTGCTGACCTTTCTCCCCTGAACTAGGTAATATACATTTGTTTGATTAAAGTAAGCTTGTTAACCCATTTTGAGTTGCTTTCCTTTTGAAATGCAGATCTAAGAACCTGTGTTGGCAGTCACCCTGGGGATGCTGAGGTGCTTGCTGCTACAGAAGGCACTGGAATTAAGAGGAGTTGGGGAAGGCTTCCAGTAAGTGTGATTTTAGTTGGGTCTTAAAGGCAATCAAGGGAGGTTAGGAGTTGGAGCAGGGGAGGGAGAGTGTTCCAATCATGGGAGACAGCCAGAGAGATACCTGGAGTTGAAAGTAGGAGCCAGGAAGCCAATCAAAGGTGGAGATTAAGGTATAAGACTAGAAAGGCAGGAGGGGACTAGGTTATGAAGGGCTTTGAATGCCAAAAAGAACATTTTGTATTTGCTCCTACAGGTAATAGAAAGGCCCTGAAGTTTACTAAGTTGGGGTTGGGTGACATGGTCAGACCTGCATTTAGGAAATTTACTTTAGTAGCTGAATGGAAGATGGATTGGATAAGGAGACCCTTGGGGCAGGCAGACCCACCAGCAGGCTACTGCAATAAAGGTATGAGGTGATGAGAACCTGTACCAGAGTGGTGGAGTGTTGGAGGAGAGAAGCGGGGCATATTCAAGATACGTTGTGAAGGTGAAATTGACAGGCCTTGGCAACAACTTGGACATGGAGGGTGAGAGATAGTGAGTAATCCAGGACAACTCTTAGGTTGTGTGAAGGGGTCTGGGACCTTATTTTTCTTGAGCTGCCCTATTTTCCAGAAATGCAGCCCCCCTGAACTAATGTAACACTTTTTTTTTTAATTGGATTTTGTTAAATTTTCAGTGTGCCCTTGAAACTGAGTCAGCTACAAATCTGGCTCCAACCAATCTAACCCAGACTGATAAATTACGCAGTTGAGACCCTTTCATATAGGCAGAATATCCTTCTTCCATGGGGAGAGCTGGGAGGTTGAGCTTCTGCTCTTCTGCTCCCTCTTCCTACTGTTCCCTTTCCCTTCCTATGCTATTCTCCTTTGAGAGGGAACTGCTTTCCTCTCCTCCCATGAGACCTCCTCTTTCTGCTATAACCCTTAAATACCCAAGGCCTTACCTGCATTGTTGGCCTCCTTTGCACTCTATACAAGAAGGGAACCAGCATTCGTGTTTCTGCTTTCCTTTGTGATAAAATAAGCTACGACTTAAGTCTTTGGGACTTGTGACTACTGGTGAACAGGTGTTGCCCTCTACAGTAATAGGGAAGGTAGGAGGAGGGAGGGTAGCTAAGTGGTACAGTAGATATGAGTGCTGTGTCTGGAGTCAGGAAGATGAGTCTGAGTTCAAATCTAGCCTCAGACACATGCTTCATGACCCTGGGCAAGTCACTTACCTCTGTTTGTCTCAGTTTCCTCATCTGTAAATGAGATGGAGAAGAAAATGGCAAAACCACTCCAATACTTTTGCCAAGGAAATTCCAAATGGGGTTACACAGAGCTGGATATGACTGAACAACCAAGAAAGAGGGCAGGATTTAGAAAGAAGAAAATGAGTCGTTCTGGATTTACTGAGTTTAAAACAGAATCCAATTTTAGATGTCTGAAAGGCAGTTGGAAATGCAAGATTGGAGAACATTAAAGAGATGTGGGCAAGATAGGTAGAGCTGAGAATCATCAGCATAGTAATTTTGATTAAATCTATTGGAACTGATGAGATCTGATTAAGCTCATGAGAACTAATGTCACCAAGCAACAAAAGAGAAAAAGGTCAAGGACAAACAGTACCACAGCTGTGAGTATACCCATTTTTCAGAATATGGACATAGATGATAATCCAGCAAAGGAAATGGAGAAGAGGTCAGATGAGAGAGAGCCAAAGAATCACTTAGGAGAACCAGGAGGAAGCAGTGACATGAAAACTATGAAAGGAGAGCATAAAGGAATATAAGAGGATCAACACACTCAAATGCATCTGACAGGTCAAGAAGAATGGACAGTGAGAGAACGTCAAAATTAACATTGGCAACTTTGGAGAGAACAGCTTTGATTAGGAGATGAGGCCCAAGACTAGCCTGCTAGGGTAAGATATGTAAAGCACTCAGCACCCCTTAAACCTATATAAATGTGAGTTTGGCATTCGCAGCTTGTTGGAGTTTTTAAACGTGTTCTAGTCTAACAATTTTGCTTGAGGATCCAAATGTCTAGTTACCCTCAGCATTTGTCTTTCATGGTGCAGCAAACACCCCTCCCCGGCCCCCCCTCCATACAACCTGAGCAAAACTCTTAAAAAAAAAAACACAACTATAGAGCCTGGGTTAGGCTTACTTCCCTCCCTTCCCCAATTTTTTCCCTCTTTTTATTTCCTCCCTCCACCTTTTTTTTTTTACCAGCTGAACACCTGAATTCATTTACTCCAAAGGTCTTTTAAAAATCCAAATATTACATTAAACATTTTTTTTAAAGTGCAGTTCTTCCCCCCTTAACTCTTCCCCATCCCCCAAGCAGTCCTTCTAAGTAAACAAGGTACAGTTAATTTAAAAAAACCTAAACAAACCCAACATCACTGGCCGGGTAACTTGTAATTCGCCGCATTCTGCACTGGTAGCACACCACACCTTTCCGGAAAGGCAAAATACATTCCTGCTCTTTTCTTAAGGTAGAGTTAAAAAGGCAGCTCTGCACTTACAGGAAAACACTAGAAGATTCATCGCTTTCTTTAAGAGTACTGTTTTTCATCTTTCAAAGCTCTTTCACATTTCTCTTTTGATGGTCACCAAAGCCCCCCAAAAGTTCTTAAAAATGCTAATGTGCTCACTTTCGGGCTCCATTGAGCGTTCCTGGGTCTGCGGCCCGGGTCTAGTGCTTCCTTCCTCCCGCACGGCCTCCCGTGAGGTGGACGAGAGATGTGGAACTTCTCACCCCCACACATGGCTTTGGGAAATGAAGGGCGCTGGGAGCTGGGCAGAATGAAGATTCCCCTTGTTGTGACACCTGACCATGTTCAGCCAATCCCAGAGGAGAGAACGCTCCTTACGCGTTCCGTCTAGGCCCCGCCCTTCTCTCCTAGCGTCTCCCGAAGCTCTGGGCGTGGATTGGTTGCAGCTGTGCCACAGAAAGGGGGCGGAGCAAACGGCCGGACTGGTCTAGGGATATCTCACAAGTACTACTTTATTTGTTCCTGCATTGGTGACTTAATTAGCTAAATTCCCATCTTCTGGGACTCGTACCGGAGCCGGACGTGGGTAAAATAATTGTCGTTTATCTTCGCTGTCCTTAGCCAACCCGTGGCGACGTTTTTGGGGCTTTACTGTTTGTCCCTTTCGGCTCACCGTACTTCGTGAGTTCCAGCCCTTCTGCTCTACAGGAGGAGGACTAGGCCTGCGTGGAAGAGTCGGAAGAGCCAGAGACCACGTGGGTTTTCTGTGTTACTGGGGAGTGGTGTTCCCGAGGAGTGGTGTCCCCGAGGAGTGGCACGACGACCCTCAGAATCGGGGAGCCAGGAGCCACTGCAACCTCCTGACCCGCCCGCACCCCAGCCAGGTCCGGTGGGCGAGCACATCCTGCGTTCCGCCATGAACTACCGAGAGCAGCTCATGAGCCGGGCCGTCCCGGGACAGTTTGATGATGCGGATTCTGACAGGTAAGAGGACGGTGCGGAGTGCATGGGCCTTGGGCAGAGCGGCGGCCCCCACGCCCCCTGGGTTGTCTTCAGCCGTTGTGAAGTCTGCGTGCAGTCTGGGCACCCAGCCACGCTTTGAATTCTTTCAGAGCTCAGGGTCCTGCAGATCTATCCTCTTTAAGTGTTTGGGGTCAGGAGTGTCTTTGTGATCAAAGCTCATTGTTTCAAGTGTTTCAGGGATTTACTTTTATTTTTATTAAGTTTCTTCGAGGAGCAGAAATCTGTTTTTGACTTTGTCCCATCTTTCACCCACTACCGCCCCCCCCCCCAACAAAAATAAAGAAATATGCATAGTCAAAACAACTTCTGCCTTGGGCTGGTCCAAAAAAAAAATGCAGGGTGCCCTGGAAGTCTTTGGGATATCATGTATATTCACTCATTTGCACCCTAAATCCGTTCCTCTCAGGAGGTAGGGAGTAAATTTCATCATGGGCCTTCTGGCCTTGTTTCACTTTTTTTGGGCATGGTCCTTATGTGCTATTTTCTATTTATTATTAGCTAGTACAAAGATTACATTATTATTTCGTTGATATGCCTAGGATTGCATTGTTGTCATAAGCACCGTAGTGTGTAAGTTGATTCCAAATGTCTCAAAATACAGCATTTTGTGCCTTTTTAAAACGTTAAAAAAAAGTTTTCAGTTAACAATATTTTTCTTTCACTTACCTCCCCTTCCCCCATGGGGAGAAAAAAACATGCATAAATATGCATAGTGGAACAAAATAAATCCCTTCCTTCGCCATAAATATATCTTAATCTGCACCCCGAGTTTAGCTTGTATTTTTTAAAGTTTATGTTTAGTTATTTTAAAAAATTAACTGGCTAAGTATTTCTTTGTATAAAAATGTCTCTTATTAAATGGAAGTACAAATACCTTAAATTTCCTAATGACTAGATTCACACAGCTGTGGCATTTTTGTCACCTTAGCTTAGATTGCATGTAACTCTACCTGAAAAATTACTGTTTTTAGTGGAAGTATGGCCAGCATGGAAACAAGCCAAGAAGAGGAAGATGCATCTAAAAATTCGCACCAGACTTTGAATGAGGTTGATGAAGAAATTCAGGAAGATGATTATGAAGATTATGATGATGATGATGATGATGATGATGATGATGATGATGATGATGATGATGATGATGATTGGGACTGGGATGATGAAATTGGGAAAATTACTAAGGGCTCTTCTTCAACTGGAGGGAGTAACCCACAGGTATTTTATAAGAGTTTTTGACACCTTTCTAGTATGTACCTATTTCCTCTTAATACAAGGTTTGCTCTAAAACAAGATCAATTAACCTCTTTTTTTTTTTCTGTCATGGTCTGCTTTGGCAGTCAAATGAAATCTATGGACCCCTTTTCAGAAAAATGTTTTATTGACTATAATTATAATCAGAGGAAATGATAAATTTTAGTTAAAAAGTTAGTGAAAATAAAAATGCAGCTTTCCCATCCAAATTCACTGACCCTCTGAAATGTAGATTCTGAAAAAGATTGTGTTAGTTATCTTCTCTTCTTGTCAGTTCGTTTTTAACATTTTGTTCATTTCCAAACATAGCCTTCCCTTGAAACAAAGACGAAAAGGGGTAAAAAAAAAAAAAACCAGTTCAGCAAAGCCAAATTATTCACAGTGTATGACAGAATACACAAACTTTCACACCCATAGCCCCTTACCTTTCCCACACTGTTCTCAGTTTTTATTCTGGTTTTTGAAAGGTGAAATGATATGTACTTTTAGGTCAGAGATCTAGAACTGGAAGACTCCATTTGTCCCAGACTCCTTGTTTTTATAGGAGATGAAGGCTTACCTGAGGTCACTCAAGCAAGTAAATTTAGAGGTAAAATTTGAAGTCGGACAGCCCAATCCATTGTTCTTGCTACTGGACCACACTGCCTCCATTTATGGCATATAGTGGTGAGGGTCTAGAAAAATAAGGGACTCCATGTATTTAATTTGTATAAATTAAAATCCAACACTTACAGAGCTATAAAAGGAGAACTTAACAGATAATCAAAAATGGAGTAGGAAAAAATAATCTTACCTGTGCATTATGATGTAATAGAAGGAAGTCTGGACTTGGAATCTGGAGAGACTTGGGTTAGAATGTTTCTGTGACCATGGGCAAGGTCCTTAGCCTCTTTCTGAGCCTCAGTTTTGTCAGCTGTGAAATGGAAGTAATTCCCATAGTGCATACCTTGCAAAAACATTGTTAGGAAGACACACACACTCATTCGTAATAATCTTAAAAGTGCTATGTAAATGTTAGTTATAAAGATAATAACTTGAGCTAAGCAGAGTTGAGTATTTAACCAGGATAATTTATTACTGTACTTGTGGTTACAGTTGGTAAGTTTGTGCTTATATTTGTTAACTGTAGGAGTTTCAGGCCAAAAAAAAACCCTCTCCTTTTGAACTTTTAGGTGGGTTATGAAGGGCTTTAGATGCTGCAGGAGTTTGTTTTTGGATCCTGGAAGCAATAGGGGAGCTATTAGAGCTCATGGTGCAGGGGAAATCAACATGATCATTGCTATGCTTTCAAAGGATCCCCTTGGCTTCTGAATGGAGGATTGATTGGGGTGGGGAGAGACATGTATTGAGAAACTATCTGCATAGAGATAATTAAACATGTGAGAGCTAATAGGTCACCAAGGGTGATAACATAGAGAAAAAAAAAGGAGTAGTGATTGAGCCTTGGAATGGAGGTCATCCACAGTTAGTGGGTATGACCTAGTTAAAGAACCAGCAGATGAACCAGATAACGCAATTATGGGAGAACTATCGTGAGGGGGCAGTGTTATAAGTATCTAGAAAGGAGAATCTAGGAGGTCATCAACAATGTCAGGTGCTACAGAAAGATCAGGAATGATATTTGAGAAGATTTGGCCATTATAAAGCTCAATGGCAACTTTAAAGAGGGTAGCTTCAATTGAATGATGACAAAATAGCTAGCATCTGTGTAGCTTTAAGGTTTGCAAAGTGCTTTACGTATGTTATCTCATCTAATCCTCACAATAATTCTTTGAGTTAGGTTGTTACTCTCTTTACCATTTATAGAAGAGAAAATAGATGCCAGAAGAGGCTGAATGATTTACCCAGGGTCACACAGCTAGTCATTGCCTGAAGTCAGAAACCAGATTACATAGGTTCTAAAAGAGAATAAAAGGAGAGGAATGGGAAGAAAGATGCAGGACAGTAGCTAGAGTGATGGTTGGATTAAGTGATGACTTTTTTTTAAAGGACAAGAGAGATAGGAGTATGTAGCTGGCTGGGAAACAACTAGTAGATTGGGCTGGAGGGGGAGGGGAAGGAGAGGAAGAATTAACAGTAGGATCATTCTGCTGAAGAAGACTGGGGTGGAGGTCAAGAGTGCCAAAAGAAGAGTTGGCCTTGGCAAGGAACAAGGCCACAGTGAAGAAGGAAATGCTGAATGATGTTAGATGAGGAGGAAGGGAAAGGGGCTCTAGGTAAATGGCCTCAGTCTTTTGGTGGTGTGGGAGGCTTGAAGGGTTATGAGGTTTGGAATAGTTGCTGTGGAAAGTGGGGTAGTGAATGAATTAAGAGGAATGAAATTGTGTTTTGTGGCAGTGAAGGCTCAGTTGAGATTATATAACAAATTTATAGCAAACTCAGTCAACACAGATTTCATGCTCTTCTCTACCTCTGTTTAGCAGCATGTGAATAGGAGGAAAGGAAATGAATGATGTAAGTGATCCAGCGGTGGGGTTTGGTAAGCCACAGTGTATGGAAGTAGCAGTGGAAAGTGAGAGAGATTCCCATTTTTGATGACTTGTTTAAATCAGAGTTAAATTGTTTTGTCTGTCATATCTCTTTATTATTCATTCTCAGTGCTTCTTCCCGTTGCTAAACCCTTCCTCCCGAATTTTAATTTTAGCTCTGAGTTAGTGGTCTGATTGTGCACAGTTGATTAAGTAATAATTCCCACATGAATAGCACATCTTTTCTTCTTTACTAAAATGTCTGTTTCATATGGTGTCATTTGGTCCTTGCCATGTCCAATATCTTTTTCCCCAAAGAATATGTTCGTGGATTTAGAGGCATGAGGCTTTTGTGTAGTCTATAAGTCTATAACCTCTCATTTCTTTTCCTAAACCATACATTCCCATATTTCTCCCCATCCTCACTGTTCCTCATTTTTGTCAAGTCAACAAATATCAGTGTATGTTGATTTGATCTGGAAGGTCCTATTAGCTTTTTTTTTTTTTTTTGGTAGGATCTCTACCATAATTAACGATTAACACAGTGGGTTCATACCTCTACCATTCATTCTTAATAACTAACATTGGTACATAAACTGATATTATTTGCATAGGTGTCTCCAACAGCCACTGAACGTTAGTACTGTAATATATGATGACCAAGTGTCTGATGAAAGTGTTTCAGTCTTTGGGTATATGCTAAAATTTACTCCATTCCTTTCTTTAATTTAACAAAGAATACTAATGATCCCTCCTTCCATTTAGCTATAACTTCTTTCTTTCTTTTGGTTTTGTTTTTAGTGAGAATATAAAAATTGATGTGATTCAGCTCCTCCAGAAATAATTATCTACTTGTTCATTGGATAAGGATATTATACTTTGTGAGGATGAAGTTTGGTGATCCCAAAACTGTAATTCTTAGCACCTTCTACTTGCTTCCTCTTACCACTCTGCCACCACTGCAGAATTAGAACAGGGCTAAATAGGACTGGGGGCCATTTTTAATATTTCTTTGTTTCACAGACAACAGAAATGGTATAAATACCAGTTATAATAATTTCATCAAGGAATTTAACAGTATGTAAAATTAACATAGTAGTGAGACCAAGAGAGCCCCTGTCTGTCTCTGAGTTGCCAATTGGAGATAGATGGCTGTCAAAGGCATCTTATTAATACTGGAAAAGGTAACCAAGAAAAGGTTTGGTTAACTACTGACCTACATTTCTACTCTCCTATCTATGGAAAATCCTTGAGAGTTTTATTATAAATAAACAAAATAGGCATTTTCAAGTGGTGATCAACATTGGACCACATCTTTTCCATCTCATAGTTAACTGAAATGTAAAGAATATATGAACCCACTGTGCTAATTGTTAATTATGAAAAAGCATTTGATTTGGTAGAACACATAAGTCATCATATGAGCTTTTCTGTAGAAAAACGTATTAGTCATACATCCTGATTCAGAATTCCTTGGAAAATGTGATAACAGTAATAACTCTTTTCAGTGACAAGAAATGTCAGTTGAAGCATAAAACAGTGAGATGTATTCTTACCAAAGATTCCCCACTATGATGATGGGAAGAGATAAAAGTAGTGTCCATCCATTTCTGTTAAGGATGACCATCCAGATGGTCCTGTTTACAGATGACATTGGGCTGACTGCATCCTCCCTCAGTATGTTGTAGAGCCTCTTGAAAGAGATCTGTAAGCACTTGAAGGAGCTTGGCCTTTCCATACATAAAGGAAAGACTAAGTTGATGAAGAATGTCTTTTTGAAGAATGAATGGAGAGTGTGCTCAGAGTGAAGAATGCTCATATTTCAGCCACTCTAAAGAAGTCGTCCAGCAGTGTGTATATAGTCAGATAAATGGTATACTGAAATCAGATTTGAAAAGGAGGGGAAGAGAAGAGTGAATGGCTTTTAGGGAATTGCAAGCTTTTTTAGTGACCCCAAGCTTTGTATGAAAGCAAAGACCCACATTTTTTGATATTCATATTTTACTGGTGTTGCTATACAGCAGCAGTGAGTTATGGAACAACACCACTATCTCCAAAGAACTAAGTACCAGAGAGTGATGTGATGCTGACAAGCAGGCTGTTACTCATAACCAGTAGTAACTTCAAAGAGGAACAGGGGAAGAGGGTGTCTAAGGAATTGTATGGTAAGAAAATGAGATGGGTTGGTCACAAAGTGAAAATGAGATAAATGGGTGGGTGAACAATCAAAGTACTTCACTGTTACTGATATTTCAAGAAAGAAAGCAAGAAAGACCCTTGACATGGTAAGATAATACCCTATGGTGAACTTTTAGTTGAATGTGGATAAGACTTTCACAGGCTAGGCAAGTCATCAATAGGTTGTGATCTGCATTGATGGAAGTCATTGCTGAATTTTTGAGATCATAGATGCATTTAAATACTTACTATACTAGGCTTTATTTAGGTAACTTCCTTCAGGAAAGATAAGATGGCAGAAAATCAGTTTTGCTTGAGAATTTCAGAAAGGATTTGCACTGAGAGAAGGTTGAAACATTTGGCATAGCCGTGAGCCAGGGTGGCATTGTACAAAATGGTGTTTCTGAGATGCTCTGTATCTGATGAATTAAGTTGATTAAGTTGATCCATCTTTGTCATTTGGGGTAAATGCTCTTTCCTAAAATAACTAGATAAGCCCATCAAGTTAGAAAAACTTACTGAAATTGAACTCTTAACTCCTTCATAATAATCAGGGGCATACTATGACATGGATAGCTGAAAGCCTCTGATTATCTAGAATCCTCATTAGATATTAGTTTCAACCTCCTCTTCATTCTTTAAAAATTCTTAAGAAAAGTTCACTGATGGTTCACTACCCTTTCTGTATATATGCCACAAAATGTAGGTACAAATATAGGTCCTAATAATTGAATATTCCATTCTACTTGTGTTATGAGTGAGTTTTCCACATCTGTTCTAGGCTAATCGACAACCCAGTCACTTCAACTTGGCAAAAATGTCAACTCCAGCAGACAAGGCCTTAAGAAAATTTGAGAATAAAATTAATCTAGGTAAGTTTGTAAATGCCTGAGAGATGAATTCAAGGAATACTAACTGGTTACACAGAAGTAAGACTCAAGTTATAATTAAGAACGGCCAGAAACAATTTCCTCCCTTTTCTGTTTCCTCAGATATAATAGAAACATATGTAGTTTTGAAACAGTTTCACATATTCTAGTTAGTCTGTGCATGTAAAAATGTCTGATTTAATGGAGTAGTAATAAAGGCTTAACCTTTTGCAACTGTGTTGAGAATGCAAGAATATTAAAATGGAGTTTTTATTATCTTTCGTGCCTGTTTTTCCTCAAATATTGGGCTGATTAGCAGTATTTAATTAAATATTGCAATTACCTGTTTATCTCCTCACTGTTTCAGATGTTAACTAGAATTCTTGGATTTTTCCTGTATCTTTGAAAAATGCCATATGATCTTGCTTATCTCTCAGAAATAGATTGAGAACTTCTTTTGGTTGTTTCTAGTCTTTCAGTTTTATCATTGAATGGAAGTTAAGTTCTTCCTAGAAATCAGACTGATTGACTTATTCTTATTTATGTTTGTAGCCTGATTTAAAGCAGCTTCAATTTAACTTCTGTAGGTCTAGTGATTCAGATACAGATACGATCATTAGCTAGATATCTTGGGTTTTTTGACCAGTTTCAGATACAGGAACAAAATAAAAAGCTGTTTTGTTTTTTTCCCTAAATTAAAAATTTGTGTGCTTACCTCTCATCTTTCTTTTAGATAAACTTAATCTTGCTGATTCTGTTATAAATAAAGTCACTGAAAAGACTAGACAAAAGGAGACAGATATGTAAGTAGTATTTTGAGAACTTTTTAACTTATTATTATAGATTCAAGCTTTTGAGTTGCTGAAATACATTCTTTTGTTGGCTTAGGAGTAATCAATCTTACTTCACATTTTTTCCTTCCCCCACAACATATTAAGTACAAGATAAGACTCCACTTTTCTCATTCTTCATGTTACCTTTTCAGAATAGGCTACCCTGGGATTATATGTGAAAATGCTATATATAGCTATACATAGATGCATATTAATCTCTCTTTACACGTACATATATATTGATGTCAGAATAACTCAAACTTTTTATTCCGTCCAACCAGGAAGAAGTATTAGCAAATTCAGCAGTTAGGATGATATTTGTAGTTTAGTTATTAAGGATATGACCTTACTAGCTTAAAAAAATGGATCATAAATTCTTTGCCAGCCAGATAGAAAGGTATTTTGCCTAGAACCTCGCCCAGTATTTGTGAATATGAGTTATGTGCTTAGTTAATTTTTTAAAATTTGAATAACACTATGAACTTTCATTAGGCTATCATGTGAAAAGTATTGAATAAGGACCAGGAAATGCATATAATTTGTGTATTCTTAATTTTTGTATATTCTTAATTATATGCAATAATCATAGGTCTGGAGTTAGAAGGACATCAGTGTTCATCTAATCTAACTCTATGATAATAGCTAACATTAATTAACCTTCTAAGATTTGGAAAGCATTCATTTGATTCTCATACCCAGTTCTGTGATGCAGGTGATATTATCTCTACTTCACAGATAAGGAAACTGAGGCTGAGAAAGGTTGAGATCTGCCTAGGGTCACACAGCTAATAAGTGTTTGAGGCAGGATTTGGACTCTGAGACAGCCAGACTCCCAAGCTCAGGCTCCATCTGGCTACCTCCACTTACCTCTATCTTGGGCATCACATAAATTCCCTGGGACTCAGTTTCTTCTTCTGTAAAATGAGGCAGCTGGGGGAACATATAAATGCTTATGAGTTTGTACTAATCAACAGTTATAGTTAGTGATAGAAACAGTTTCTAGCTAGAAGAGTGCAAGAACAGCCCTTTTAATTATATTTGCTAATTGTTTCCTTTTTCATACTTCAGCCCAAGTTTGTTTCATGTGCATGTCATACATATGGGTAAAATCAGTAGGTGTGCTGTATTGGAAAGAATAGAGGTTTTATAGTCAGAAAATCTGATTTTTATTTGGTCACTAACCATTTAGTAAGGGCCAGCCATGTGCCAGGCACTCTAAACCCTGCAGCAGCTCACAGTCTTAACCTATATGACCATCACCTCTTTGAGCCTCAGTTTCATTGTCAGTATGATGAAGTTGAATACAATGATCTATAAAAGCCCCTGTACTGTTAGGACTAGTAACTAGATATTATATTGACTAGGAAGACTATTTACATCTTGTTCCTATAGCTAATTGTTACAAGAGGTACAGCCCTGATTTAGGATCATGGGTTTCTAGTGAAAGCAGGCCTCTATGTCATAAATGTTTGAATTTCACAAAGGAAATCTAGTAGACGCTTGAATTTTTTTATAAATCCTATTATTCATTAAATTACCATGACAGTAATTGACATGGAGCATTTTATAGTTATGAAGGTATTTGTGCAGATTATTATTTTGGATACGAATAATAAACTCAGAAGGTAGAAGAAGTAGCAGCATCCTTGTTTTACAGATGACAAAGCCTAACAGAGATTAAGGGACTGAGAGAAGAGTGTGGCATGCCACTACTTAGCAGCAGAACTGGGGCTTGAAGGCAGATTTTCTGAGTTAAAGTCTCAGTATTCTTTCTACTCTGCAAATCAAAGTAGTCTTCTTAAGAAGTTAGAAGTGAAACCATGTTAGAGACTGACATCTAAACTAGCTGATTGTTGTTCGTCCTTTGTTCTCAAAGAGGACCAATGACGCCAGGAGGGTGATGGCTTGACTTGCAAGTGAATTGAATTTAAGTGAGGCAGGGCTGTACAAAGTCATCAGCCTTGCTCTCTTCTCCAGAGTCATCCGAGTCCAGGGGCAAGACGTAGGTCAGGATGACTGGTTGTGGCCACAGATGCAATGGGGGACCTTGACCTTTTTAAGCTAAGGTCTCTCCCAGGTTTCAGTTTGTCTGAGGCAACACCTATTCCACCAACTGAAGTGGAAAAAGTTGAGTTTTTTTGTCTCCTTATCAAGTCCTACAGCCTTGAAATCAAAACTTTCTGTGAATTAAATGATAGTTTTGACATTGCTGTAACACTTGAGAGTTTGCAGAGCACCATATCTCACTTTGAGTCTACTGGAGGAATTATGCCCATTTTATAGATAAGAAAAGTAGACTCACTGAGTTCAGTGATGGGGTAAGGGTTAGTGGAAGGTCTTGAGCTTGGCTTTTGGTGACTTCAAGTCTAGCATTGTATCTACTGCAGACAAACACTTATTAAAATCACCTGCTCTTAATAATGCTATGTACTATTTATTTGTAGAAAGCTCTGATATGTCTATAGGTTCTAACTACTTGATTGCCTTAAAACTTTTTGCTTAAAGGAATATTAATTAGTATTTCTCTTGGCTGTGCAATGAACTTTTTTCTTTTTTCTCAGAATTCCTGCCTTTGTGGAATTATAAAATTCCATCCAGAGCTGGAAGGGACCTTAGAGATCATCCATTTCAACCATCTTGCTTAGAGGCGATAAGACCAAATCCCAGAGAATTTAATTGACTTGTCCAAAGTTACATAGGTGATAAGTAACAAAACTGGGATTAGAACTAGGGTCCTGTGACTCAAAGTTAAATCCTTTCCCTTCTGCTCCTTGTAAGAATGAAAATATTGGGACGGCTAGGTGGTGCAGTGAGTAAGAGCGCCGGCCTCGGAGTTGGGATGACCCGAGATCGAATCCGGCCTCAGAAAATGAGCACCCACACACAAATAATGACTAGCCGTGTAACCTTGAGCAAGTTACTTAACCCCAATTGCTTTAAAAAAAATGAAAATATTAGAAGGCAAACTGAAGGGAGATAAACATGAACAAACTGAGCTAAGAATAAGAGAAATAGGAAGTCAGTATCATGGGAGGTGGGAGAACTTGGAAATGAGAGAAACATGGATAAGGAAACTTCTTGGATTTTTTAATGAAGCAATGTAGTCATTTGTGCTTTTATTTTATTTAGGTTTTATTTCATTAAAATATGGCAAATATTTATAACATCACATGTATGTTTATGTATCTTTTTTGCTTTTGGTTAGGTATCGGGTTAAAGATAAGGCGGACAGAGCAACAGTGGAACAGGTACACTTTAAAAATGTTTTTAATGAATATTTCTGCTATTTTATTTTTTGAAATAAATTTTTATTGATAGCTTTTAAAAAAAAAAAATCACTACAGTTTCCCCCAGTATCCCTCTTCCTCCTCTCCCAGATGACTAGACTACCCCATATGACAAGTGGTATTTTTTTAAAGAAAAAAAACAGCAAAACTGATCAGTGTATCATAGGTTTCTGAAAATATGTGCAATGTTAACCATACCTGTGTATCTCCCATCTCTGCCAAGATGTCTTAGGTGTTTTCTTTGGATCCTTGCTTGTTCTTTATAATTTTGCAGCATCCACATTAGGTTTTGTGTGTGTGTGTGGTGGTTCTTAATATTCACATTGTAATCATTGTTTTCTTGACTTTGCTTATTTCACTTTCTGTGCTTTATCATATTCATCACAGCCCACTAATATTCCATTATATTCATGTACCATGATTTGTTAGGCATCCACCCGTCAATGGACATCTTTATTTCCAATTTTTTGCTATTACCAAGAATGTCACTGTCTTTGAGAATTTCTTATCAGTGGCCTCTTTATGGCCTTTTAGTGGAATCTCTGGTCAAATGGTATGAACATTTTACTCACTTTATTTGCATAATTCCAAGTTGCTTTCCAAAATGGTTATACAGATTCATAGCTCCACCAAGAGTGGACTGGTATGCCTATCTTCTTCCAGTGTTGACTTTTGCTGGTAGTACCAATTTGTAGGGAATGGGTTGAAACCTCAGTTTTTTTGATTTGCATTTCTCTTGTTAATGATTTGTAATATTCTTTCATATAGTTGTTAATAGTTTGTAATTTCACTTTTGAGAACTGTTTTTTCATATCCTTTGATCATTTATGTCTTGGGAAATGACTTTTGGTTTTATGGTTTACACATATACATCTTGGTGCAGTTTTAATCTCTAGTGGCTTAAAACTACACTAAGACTTTGGAACATCCTGTATATTCACTTACATATTTATGTTAAGGGTTTGGTATTCAAGATATACAAATAATTACTCAAAAAAATGCAAATTATTTTTCTCATTTGATCACTTCTCTTATCCTGGGTACATTATTTTTTCTCAGAAGCTTTCTCATTTACATGTAATCATTTATCTATTTTATCTTGATTCTCTCTATCCTTTATTTGGTTAATAATATATCTCTTACCTATAGCTGTGAAAGACGTATGCTCTATTTCTCTTGATTTTTTTTTCTTTATGACATGATTCTTAACGTTAACAGCATGTATCCATTTAGAATATATTGTGGAATGTGGTGTAAAGTAGCTTCAGCTAGGTAACTCAGTGGATGTATGTTGGGCCTGGAGTCAAGAAGACCTGAATTCAAATGTGAACTCAGATACTTAGTAGCTATGTGTGCAAGTCATTTAACCTCTGTTTGCCTTAATCCGCTGGAGAAGAAAATGACAAACACTCCAGTATCTTTGCCAAGAAAACCCCATGTGGGGGCATGAGGAGTTAGAGACTAACTGAATGACTAAACAACAGTTGATCTAAACCTAATTTCTGCTTTCAAGCTTACCTGGTATTTTTTTTATCAAATAATTCTTTAATGTTTTCTGGCTTATTGAACATTGTGTTATTGAGTAGCATTGTTTCTGATTCTACCTTGTTTAATCTGTTCTATTGACCTTGATCTCTGTTTTTTAACCAGTGCCAAATGGTCTCGGTGGTAACTGATTTATAATGTAGTTTGAGGTCTGGAAGAGATATTCCCCCTTTGTCCTTACATCTCTGTATTGTTTCCCTTGATATTTTGTATCTTTTAGTTTTCCAAATGAATTTTGTGATTGTCTTATTGAGTTCTATAAAGTATCTCTTTGATAATTTGGAAAAAGTATAAATTAATTTTGGTAGTATTATAATTTTTATTATATTTTTACCACCTTCCACCCACCAAAAGATTTCCCTTTTTCTTTCCCTCACTTTGCATCCATATTCATTCTCCTAAAGTCCCCTTCTTCCTGAGAGAACACAGGAATCATTTTCCCTTCATTATTAACCATTGACTTGATTAGGGTACACAACATTTCCCTTTATCATTTTTCTCCTCTCTCTCTTTTATGTATTCTCCAATTTTTCAGGTTAGTCTCTCTCTCTCTCTCTCTCTCTCTCTCTCTCACTCTCACTCTCACTCACTCTCACATACACACACACACACATTGATTTCACTTGTAGGTGGGATGTTGAGACATAGTCTGTGATGTTTTCTACAGTTAACACTTTATATTGGACTTAGCTTTCACCCTTGTTTACTTGTGTATTTTTACAAAGAAATCTCTTAACGGTCTCCCTTTATTTTGTTTTTGTTGTTAACTCTATAGCTGTCTTTATCTTTTTTTTTTTTTAAAGCAATTGGGGTTAAGTAACTTGCTCAAGGTTACATGGCTAGTCATTATTTGTGTGTGGGTGCTCATTTTCTGAGGCCGGATCTGATCTCGGGTCATCCCAACTCCGAGGCCGGCGCTCTTACTCACTGCGCCACCTAGCCGCCCCTTTAGGGCAATTGGGGTTAAGTAACTTGCCCAAGGTTACACGGCTAGGTTTTTGTTTGTATGGATTAAGTGTCTGAGGCCGGCTCCGAACTCAGGTCCTTCTGATTCCAGGGCCGGCGCTCTATTCACTGGGCCACCTAGCCGCCCCTGTCTTTATCTTTTTAATATTTATCCCCTGGGGATTTAATTTCTTTACCTTGGTTGTTATATTCATTTACTTTTCTTGTTTTTCTGTTTTCTGAGATGTTTGCAAAGCAAATCTTGTCTGGTTTTCTTGTAGAATTGTTTCAGATTCCTCTTTTATTGAACTTTTGCTGTTCACTCATCAGTGGGCTCAGGTTTTCTAGGTATGCTACTTTGCATTTCATCTTAAGCTCCTTTGCTCTTTGGAACACACTCCATTCCTTCCTGCTGTTTCTGGTTGGTACAGTATAGTTTTATCATGTTCAAATTTCCTTTCCTTTATATTTGAAGGGCTGCTCTTGATTGCTTGCAGAATTTATCATTGAAATGATTTAATTTAATTGGAATTTTCAGCATATGACTTTTTCCTAGCGGTAAGCTATAGATTCTTTTGGCACTGTGTTTATTGGTTTCTGTGTTAAGAAGTTATGGACATTTTTCTTGTATTTGTTGTGTGAGGTTTTAAGTTTTTTGACTTGTGTACTTGTGAGAGATGAATGATGCTTCAGTTGTCCTTAAATATCTTATCTTCAAGGTCAATATATTTCACTTATATAGAGATCATGTTTTCTTTTATCATTATTGTTTCTTGCCTTTCTTCCTAATTACCTTTCACTTCTGTGTATTTGCATTCTCTATCCATTATGCCCTCATTTTGCTTGTTTGGTGAGGTTTTCCAGTGTGGATTCAGATTTTTCTAGTCTAACAATTATTTCTGTTGCGTAGATCATAAGTTCTACTTTTTACAATTTTTATTTCTATTTTAAGCAATTTGGGAATATCCTTCTGTGTTTCCCTGCTCTCCTGGGAATTCACTAGGTTCTTCTTGGTACTAGTTTATTTTCTTGGTCTTGAAATATTTTTTTCAAAGATGTTAGATGATCTGGAGGCCATCTTCCCCGCTGTTACTATTGTCTGTTTTGGTTTATTTGCTTTTGCTCATGGTCTTTGAGCTTTCTTTCTCCTGAGGTCTTTGATAATTTCTTTTTTATTTATATTCTTTTATTTCTCACTTTTTGGAACCTTCTTCTTTGGCATTGAAGCCTTCTAAGTGTTGATGCTGGCCCTCACAACTGTTTCAGTCTCTTCTGGACAATTCACATTTCATTGGCCTTGGTCTCTGGCCCAGTGCCTGTTGGGAGATAGGACTTTTGTTGTTGTCAGTCGTTCAGTTGTGAATGACTCTTTGTGACCCTATGGATCATAGCATACCAGGCCCTTCTATCCTCTTATTATCTCTGAAGTCTGTCCAAGTTCATTTTCATTCTTTGCATAATACTGTTTATCCATCTCAAACACTGCCATCCCCTTTTCCTTTCCCAAGATCAGGGTCTTTTCTAGTGAATCCCCTCTTGTCACTATGTGGCCAGACTATTTAAGCTTCAGCTTCAGTATTTGACCTTCCAGTAAATAACCTGAATTAATTTCTTTAAGTATCAACTTGTTTGATCTTCTTGTTTAAGAGACTGTCATGTCTTTTCCACAATTCAAAAGCATCAGATTTGCAGTGCTCAGCTTTCTTTATAGTCCAACTCTCACAGCCGTACTATACTACTGAAAAAACTATAGCTTTGACTCTACAGACCTTAAAGTGATGTCTTTGTTTTTAGTATATTTTCCTGATTTGCCATAACTTTCCTTCCAAGGGGCAAGCATCTTCATTTCATGGCTACAGTTGCTATCTGCAGTGATCTTTAGGCCTAAGAATATGAAATCTCATACTGCTTCTATTTCTTTTTTCTATGTTTGCCAGGAAGTAAAGGGACCAGTTGCCAAGATCTTCATTTTTTTTTTAATGTTAAGCTTCAAGCCAGCTTTTACACTTTGCTCTTTTACCCTTATCAAGAGGCCTCTTAATTCTTCACTTTCTGCCCACCAGAGTGAAGAAGAATTAAGAAGGTTCTAGGAAGACGTTACCATAATGACAGACAAACTGATTAAGTCGCAATGGCCATAGAGCATTGTGCACGTTGATAAATGTTTGTTGAGTAAATGCTTAATGCCACATAGTATGTGACTAAAATAGTTGCCTAGAGGGATGAAGGGAGAGGGACAGGTAAGACAAATGATGCTTCTGAGTTCTCTCTGAGTCCTGGGCACTCTGATTTTATGGAAAAGCCCTATATCTGCCTACCCCATTTCCCATTTTCATCTTATCAATTCCTTTGATGAATGGATAAACTTTGATCTCTGTGACTGAATAAGGCCATTCACTTGCTGATTATTCTGGTCCTGGCCTCACATTATATATAGATAAATTTGAGGAAATGAGGGTAGTTTAAGAATTAATCTCATTTTACTTTCCCAGTATAGAACTATGGTTTATTTCAGTTCTGCACTTTATGCATTTAACAAAATGGTATTTGAGCCTAGGTAAATCAGTCTTTTTGACGTCTTAATTTTCTCCATTTTTTTCTTGAAGGTGCTGGATTCAAGAACTCGAATAACTTTGTTCAAGATGTTAAGCAGAGGAGTCATATCACAGATAAATGGTTGTATCAGCACAGGAAAAGAAGTAAGCTTTGTCTTTGAAAAGTTAATGTTTCTATGTTTTTTTTTCCCTTCTGGAAACTGAATGAATTTTGTTTCTAGGATGAAATATTTGTTTACTAAGTGGCAAAAATTATTGATAGATACAAGTAGATAGACAGTTACATACATCAGTTATGCTCTTAAACTTCCCTAATCACTGCTCCAAAATAAGGTGCTCACTGGGTAACTGACACTTCAGAGTATCATCTCATTGTCATCTGACTGGCAAATACCTAAGTACTTGATTCCAGCTGAAACCAGTTACTAGGGGATAGGAGTTAAAATATTTTCCATGACTGACTTTTTCTTCTTCCTTTATCCACATATATGAGAGGAAACAAAATTACAATTTTTGTCCTTTTTTTTAAAGGATAAAACTACTTCTCTGGGGAAGTAGCTCACAGTGAAATTTATTTTGCAAGTCAACTGTAGGAATGTCTGTTGATGATAAAAACCTCTTTTGGATTCAACATGTAAAGGAAATAAGCCACTCCAAGCATTTATGCAAGTTACCTAGTTGAATGGGGAGCAAGGGTGGGCGTATTAGTCCCTTTTAAAAAAGTATAATATTACACTCTATTTTAATTTCCTTCCATTTTCACAACACAAATTCACTGTACATTTAGCTTCAACTGTGGTACCTAGGGACAAGACAGAAGTGAAGTACTCATGTCCCTTGTAAACTAAGGATAGATTTGAAAATACCACCCTGGACAGAAAACTAAAACACTTTATTAGTGACTGTGAAGCAAATTGGCACATTTCAGGTGGGATTCACACTTCTAGCTCCTGAGTTTTCATTTAAATTGCCTTTGTACAAAATTTTCATGAGAACCTAAATGTTTGCTCATTTTGCTTCCAGGAATTCAGCTTAAGTATTTGTGCCTAGTCCTGTACTAGGTACTATGGAACATAAGAAAGAAGCATGAGACTTGGTCCTTACTGTCAAGGGGCTTATCTTCTTTTCAGGAGAAAATGTAGACGTATGGAGCAAAGAACAAAAGAGATGCCATGTATAATAAAGTTCTAAGTGTTATTTAATGAGATTGTTTAGGAAGAATAATGAGTGCTTTGTATGGTCAAGAAGAAATGAGTCACAGAAAAGGAAATATTCTTAACCTCTCATTAAGTTATTCCCTCTACTGATGCCATTCATCCTGTTCCTGCTCATCTCCAGGATCTTGTTTCAGCAGTCCTCCCCTTTATCAAAGATTCTTTTCAACTCTAAATATATGTTCCTATAATTGTTTATGTCTCCCTCTCCATTGATTTCTTCCCATTTATAGACCTATTCAGGTGTTCCTATCCCTAAAAAAAAAAAAAGTCCTTCCCTTCTATCCTGTCCACATATACCTTCCTTCCTTTACTGGTCAATTCCTTTAAAAATTTTCACCTAGGGGTGGCTAGGTGGCGCAGTGAGTAAGAGCGCCGGCCTTGGAGTTGGGATGACCTGAGATCGAATCCAGTGTCAGAAAATGAGCACCCACACATAAATAATGACTAGCCGTGTAACCTTGAGCAAGTTACTTAACCCCAATTGCTTAAAAAAATTTTTTTTCACCTGGTACATCTATACTTTAATCCAGTCTCTCCTCATCCCTTTGCAAACCATCTTTTAGCACTTTTAGCACTCCTGTGTTTTTGTTGTTTGCTTATTTTTTTTAATCTGAATTTTACACTAAGATGAACAGTTTCCTGTAGAAAGCAGAAGAGGCTTGTACATCATGCTATAAATCTCTATCATGAATAGCTTTCAAGTATATGATAAATTCAGTATTTTATTTTCAGAGTTTTCCTGTTTATGTGTGTTTCCTGCAGACCTTCATTCTACTCCTCTTTTGTGCATTTCTTTAAATGCTTTAATGAGCCTCATGCTTCTTTTTCTTTATTTTTTTCATTTTGGTAACTCTGTGTAATGTTATTGGAAGTTGAAGATCTTCCCTGCCCATTAATAGGCCTCTGGTGGAGCCCAATTGGAGAAGCTTAATTAGGGGAGGCTTGTTCTTCAGGAAGGCTCACACCTTTTGTTACTTTGTAATTAGTCAGTGGGTCTTGAGGGTTGTGATGCCCTCTGACCTTGAAGAAGTGTCTATATACTCTGAGATTAGCATTTTGCTTTGGAGCTAACTCATGGAAAAGGTGTTCCAGTAATGTAGTCAGATGAGACTCTGGATAGCAGATAAGGAGCCCCCCTGGCTTTGAAAACCCAGATGTTGGTACTTCTCTTTCTGGTAGCTATGTATGTATGTTATGGTCAGACAGTTGGGTCTGTCTGTTGCACTGTTATGTATGTATTATTTGGTCAGATGGTTAGAAGCCCTATCTGTTGGTCCTTAAGCTGTTATTTCTGCTTGTAATTTCAGTTTGTATTTCTCTGAAGTTCGGGGTGCTGTCTCTTTCCCCTGAGCTAAGTAAATGATACAGTAAGATTGTTGACCCTTTTGAGTTGCTCTCCTTTAGAAAAATAGATCAAAGAACCTGTGCTAGCAGCCTTCCTGTGTGCTGTTATTGGTCTTATACCTCCACGACAGCTGCAAGTAGCATTGTTGTTACACTCTGATCTCTCTTCTTTTTCCTTCTCCTGGTCAAAATGAAAACAAAACTTTATTGGTTTTGCTTTTTTTTTTTTGGAGGGGGTAGGTAGGGCAATTGGGGTTAAGTGACTTGTCCAAAGTCACAAGGCTAGTTAGTGTTAAGTGGCTGAGGCTGGATTAGAACTCAGGTTCTCCTGATTCCAGGGTTGGTGCTCTATTCAATGTACCACCTAGCTGCCCCTGAAAGCAAAACTTTTGTACTTAATATGCATGGTTGAATTAAAAAAAGCCTATATTGGCAGCGTTTAAAAAATATGTCTTAATTCTGTACCTTGAATTTATAACCTTGCTGTCATGATGTAGGAGATATATTTGACCACTGGACCTTTGGAATTGTGGTTAGTCATTGTATTCATTGGAATTAAGTCTTTCAAAGTTGTTTTTCTTTTCAGTGGTGTTTTTATTGTATAAATAGTCCTCCAGGTTTCTGTTCATGTCGTTCTGCATTGGTTCGTAGAAATCTTCCTGGGTTTGTTTGAAATCAGTCTCTTGTCATTGTTTATGGTGCCATACTATATATATTCATATGCCTTAATTTGTTCTTCCTTCCCCCAGTCATTGGGTTTACTTTGTAGTTTTTTGCTATGAGCTGAGATATAGATATAGATATAGATATATAGATAGATAGATATAGATATAGATAGATAGATATAATATATAAAATGAGTCCTTTGACTTTTTTTTTTTTTTAGATTTTTTTAGGTTTCTTTGAGGGAATTGGCCTGGTAATGGCATCACTTGACCAAAGGCTGTGCACAGTTTAGTGATTTTTTTTTTTTTTTAGTATAGTTCCACATTTCTTCCTAGGATGGCTAGACCATTTTACAGCTTCTATCAGTAATATATTGATGTGCCTTTTTTAATCTTAGTCCTTCCAAAAATTAAAATTTTTCTCTTGTTTCTCTAATCTGATAGGTAAGAAGTAGAACCTCAGATTTGTTTTAATCTGCAGTTTTTAAAATTCAGATTTGAAAAATTGTTTATATAACTTTTCACAATTTCTTCCTATAAAATTTACCTGTTCATGTCTTTTGACCATTTACCTATTGGGGAGTGGGTGTCATTCTTATAGATTTGAATCTATTCTTTGTATCTTGGATATTAGACCTTTATCAAAAAAACTTGGTGCAAAGATTTTTTTCTGGTTAACTTTGCATTCTGATTATATATTGATTTTGTTTGTACAAAAAATTTTATATAACCAGAGTTGCCTATTTTATCTTCTGTAATCCTCTCTATATACTGGTCATGAATTTTTCTCCTATCCACAATTGGGAAAAGTATTTCCTTCTTTGCTTTTCTAATTTTTTTATGATATGACCTTTTATATCTAGGTCAGGTACTGTTTGGAACTTATATATGAGATGTTGGTTTGAACTCAGTTTGTGCTGGGCTGCTTCCCAGTTTTCCCAACAGTTCTTGTCTGGTTGTGAATCTGTTCATTTTTTTTTTCCTCCTGTCCCTTTCCTCTCTTCCTATAATCTAGGATAGTCCTTCATTACCACCTTCCTGGATTATTGCAGTATTTTCTTGGCAGTTGTCTCCATTTCTACTCTTTGCCCTTTCTAATCCATACCTCTCTTGCTCCAAGAATAATCTTTCTTAGGTACCAACTAGTTGTCACTCCTCTGCTCAGTTTTCAGTAGCTCCTTATTGCCCACCAAATAAAATTTAAACTCCTTTACTTGGCATTTAAGGCCCTTCCTTCTCTCATTACCAGCCAAACTGAATTCCTGTCCACTTTTTGAATGTGCCTTATGTTTTCTCAATACTTTGCATTAGCTTCTGCTGTTTCCTATGACTGAAATGCTCTTCTTTCTCTTTCCTGTCAAGTTCCTCTACATTTTAAAAAATATAAATCATTATCATCTTCTCAATAAACCTCCCCTAAGAGTCCTTGTTGGTAATGACTTCCACCTTTGGCCTTCACTTTGTTTTTACATCTAATTCATTTTATTTGGTAATGTTGTTTTATTATAGTCATTTGTATTTTTTTTCCATGAAGTCGTCAGGATCTGTGTCATAACCTCAAATGATATTCCTCCTGAGATCCCAACACAATGCCCTGCACAGCTAGATGCCTAATTTTAGAATGAATGAGCAAATAAATTTAAATGTCTTTTTATCATATATTCCAATTTAAATATCAGTAGATATAATAATACATGTTCGTTTTTGAGTGGTACAGTTTATATTTGCATATTGAATTTTTATACCATATTCCAAAAGAGTTAATTATTTTCTATATTTTGAGAGCAGGGTATTTTACAAAAGAGTTAAATGTTCTACAGTTATTTCATACAGAATCTCAATCGTGTACATCTTGCTTTGGATTACATTAGGCTAATGTGTATCATGCCAGCACGACAGATGGAGAGAACAGAGCAATCAAGATTTATAAAACTTCAATTCTGGTGTTCAAGGATAGGGATAAATATGTAAGTGGGGAATTCAGGTGAGTTTTAATTACGGTTTGTTTCATTTTGGTTATGTGCATCAAATATTGCAATATGCCTGTAAATTTTAAGATGGAACCGTATTGAGCTATTTAAATCTTTCAGGTTTCGTCATGGCTATTGTAAAGGAAACCCCAGAAAAATGGTGCAAACTTGGGCAGAAAAGGAAATGAGGAATTTAATAAGGTAACAGTTATATTTGTTGTCTTTTATCACTTGTGTATATCTATGTATTATAGCCCACATGTGGGAATCTGCCCATCCCTTTTTACAAAAGAACATTTTGAAGATACAGAGAATACTTCAGGACCATTAAGAACAATTAGATCCATTGACTGTGCACAATAAAAAAAGTATTCTTTGACTAAATGGGAAGTTATGTTGCTGTCTCTCAAACTTTCTCTCAGACTTTCAAAGCCATCGGAGTAAAAGTTTCAGAGTCTAAATGTGTCAAGTGCTTTCTAATGAGTTTAATTTAATTTGCTTGTCAGAAGTCTACATTTCCATTACCTCATTTGAGGTCTGTTGGTATTTGAGTTTGTAGACTTAGCAACAAGAGACTCAGTGAGAGACAACTTTCTTTATTATCCATGGCAGTGAAGAAGAACATTAGCATGGATGATTAAAAACTTGGATAAAGTCAAGCTTCAGCCCCAATTCAGCCAAAAGAGAAGAGAACCTGTTTTTCCTTTCCCTTTTTTTTTTTTTTTCGTAAAGACAGGTTCTTTTGTCTAACAGTTGGCCTCACTTTAGGTAATTGCTCAGGGGAGACTGGTACTTGATGTAGGTGGTATACACCTAGTGTTCAGCTGTTCTTGGCAGCTTAAGATTTCAATTCTAATGAAAACTCTGAATTATCCTTACATTAAAAATATATATACAATTATAAACACCTGACTAGAAACTAAATCATCATAATTTCTAGGATTCTAGGGTCATAGAGGAGCCTCAAAGGTCATCTCATATCCTTTCCTCACTTAGAGATGAAGAAACTGAGGCTCAGAAAAATTAAGTGACTTGTTTCAGGTCACACAGCTAATAAGGAGCAGAGCTGGAGTTTTTACCCAGGTCCCCTTAAAAAATCCATGTTCTTTCCCCATAATTATTAAGAAATAGCAGTTAGTAGTTGAGTAGTAAGATGCTGGGACTTGGACTCAGGAAGGCCTAGATTCACATCTTGCTTCTGACACTTAAGCTTTGTGACCATGGATGTGCTTGACCTCTCAGACCCTCAACTGTAGTAGCCACCTCATAGGATTACTGTGAGGCTCAGGGGAGAAATTATCCTTAGAGGAAGAGTTGGAAAAAGTTGGGTCTTAAGATTATAAAGCTGGGTGACTAAAGAAATTAGGAGTAACCATTGATTTAGATGGGGTAAGGACAAGAAATCCTGTCTTAAATCTGTGAATTTGACATACTTTTGGGAGGTCCAGGTGGTGATATCCAGCAGGCAATTGGAAATGCTAAATCAAACTCAGGAAGAAATGAGTGCTGGGAATATGTAAAATTTGGAGTCATCTGCATAGAGATAAACCCATTAGGGCTAATGAAATCACCCAGAGAGAGAAAAGAATCAGGGCCATGGTAGAGTGCCAAGGTATATTGAGAAGGGGAGAGTAGTAGAAATCAGGGAAGAACACTGTCCCAAAAACTTGGGAAAGAGAGGTTATCCAGACAGTCCACAGGGTGGAGTGCTACGGAGCAGTGAAAGAAAATGAAGACTTGGAAAAGGCCATAATATTTGGCAGTAAGAGATCATTAACTTAAGAGAGGTGCATTTAATCAATGATCTATACTTAATTTTCTAATTTAAAATAATTTTTGATGATACCTTTATTCGGTTATTAATTTTTGAGATTTTTTGCATTTAGATGGTATATTCTTTCAGATCTGTTCTTAACCTGGGAGTCTGTGAATTTTTTAAAAAGTAGTTTGTAACTATTCCAGTATAATTGGTTTCTTTTATAGTCCTGTGTATTTTATGTAACACTGTACTCAGAAGGAATCGATAGGCTTTATTATATAGCCATTGGAGTCCATGACACAGAAAAGGATTAAGAACCGCTTTATAATTGTATAGTATAATAGCAAAGGTAGTTAATCTTGTTTAAGAGATCAGTGACTGAAAGAGCAGCTTGTCTAGTAATGGAGTGGGAAGCCTTGTTGCAAGGAGTTAAAAAGTGAGAAAATAAAGCTATGGGAAGTTCTTTCCTTCCTCTCCCCTCCTCAAGTTGGACGTGAGAAAGAGGTGAGATAAGAGCGATAACTGGACAGAAGTTCGGGATCAGATGAAGGTGGGTTGTTGTTTTTTTTTCTTTTAGGATTGAGGTGATTTGGGCATGTTTATAAGCAACAGGAAGGATCTAGTGTGTGAGGAGTGATGGGGAATTAGGGAGAAAATGGATGATTGCAGGAGCAGACTGCTGGAGGAGGTGAGAAGGGATGGGATAAAGAACACAAATAGAGGGACTGGCTGTCGAATGGAAAAGGGTCACCTCTTCCTCTCTAAGACTGGGGCAAATGAACTAAGAATAGAGAATAAATTTTGAAGAGATTTGAAATATAGTGTTGGGAAGAAGAGTAAATTTGAGATCTCTGGTTTTTTGTTTTGTTTTGTCCATTTATTGAGAGGGAGGAAAGTGGGAGGAAAAGGATTATGGAGGCATAAGGAGAGAAGAGGTTTGGAATAGATACTGAGGGGAATTTGATAGTTTATCATGGAAAAGTGAATGTATAGTTTTCTAACAGTTTTGTTTTTTTTTTTGGCTTTTTGGAGGGTAGTTCGGGTTAAGTGACTTGCCCAAGGTCACATGGCTAGTTTTTGTGTAAGTGTTTGAACTCAGGTTCTCCTGACACCAGGGCCAGTGCTCTATTCACTACGCCATCTAGCCGCTCCATAATAGTTCTTTTTGACTCAGAATGGAGAAAGCATTCTTTTCCTTAAAGGACCTGTTATGTAGTTCTCTTTTCCTTATTGCTTACTTTCTTCTACATGATGACCAATTTTTATCCAGTGCGACAATCTAAAATTCAGACAGATGCCATACCTTACTTAAAGCATGATTCTAAGTTGGGCTGCCATCACAGTAGTTTGACAACTAAGTTGAAAAACCAAACAAACTTTTCATAATACTGCATTTTCATTTTTGTACACAGCTATTAGAAACATATAACATGGGATCCTGTTGTCTTAAGGGTGAAATCAGCCTTTGTTGGTGTTTTATTGGTCCATAATATTTAACCATAAGATCATTCTAAATCTTCTATCCTTTAGGTAGTATTTATTCACCAGGTACAGATCCTAACATTTGTAGGTGTTTCCCCAAACTTGGAAAACCGAATATACTGATTCCAGTTATATCTAATATAATTCGTGATGATAGCTGGGAGAGTAAGTGGACTGTAGTGGAAAGGATATTGTAATTGTAATTAGGAAGATCTGGCCTCAGATGAAACTAGAGGACATTGACCATAGAGCCCTTCCCTTTACTGTAGCTTAAAAACTAAAAAACTCTTGACGTCATCCCTCATTCTCTCTTCATTTATTCTGTTTTCTGGCGAAGAGATGATCCTCCTCTCATAGAACAAACCTTTGATTTCTTTCCCTCTCATCTCTTCTGTTAGGTTATCCCACAATCAAAAAAAAATCCCTGTTACAAACAGCCTGATTAGCATGTGCTCAACTCAGTTTCTGCAAACCTTTTTATCTTCCTTTGCTAACCAGGAAATCTGGCTCACTGTCTGTTGGACATTTCGAACTTCAAAGCATCTTAAACTCAGCATGTTCAAAACAGTTAATTTCTTTTCCTCTTCAATCTACCCTTCTTCCTAAACTCCCTATTTATGTTGAAGGTACTGCCATCCTTGTAGTGATTCAGGATTGAAACCTGAGACTCACACTTTTAGTCTCCCCTACCCCATCATGTCCAATTCATTGCCAGATCTTATCAGTTCTATCATCCCCTTCTCTTCATTCAGCGCAGCCACTGCCCTAGTTCAGGCCCTCAACTCCTCTTGCCTGAACTGTTGCATCAGCCTAACTGGTCTCACCACAGCCAGTCTTTCCCCTATCCACACGTGGTCAACGTGATCTACGTGTGCAGCAGCATAGGCCCGGCCATGTCAGTCTCGTTTGAAAGGCACACCTCTCCCCTCCTGCTCTGTTGCCTCCAAGATCCAATACAAACTCCTCTTTGGCATTTACCATTTTTCACCATCTGGTGTCTGCCTTCTGTCCTAGACTCCTCTCACTTCATGTCCTCTGCAGTCTGGCCAGACTGGATTACTTGCTATACCTTGTATGAGACACACTATTTCCTGTTCTGTTTTCCTGTTCTACATTTCCATAGACTGTCTCCTGTGCCTGCAAAGGACTCACCATCACTTCTTAGAATTCCTTGAGGTCCATTGCCAACATGAAGCCCTCCCCTGATTTTTATACTTTTTTTCCCAATCACCCTTTGCAGAATTACTTTATATTAGCTTTATGTACGTTTTGAGTGTATTTACAGGAGGAAGTTATTCTCTTTCATCCCCCTTCCCTTTCACTCCCCTCCCCAGTGTCTGGCAGGGATGGTTTAATTTTTTGGCTTTGTATCCCTAGTTCCTATCAGTGCCAGGTTTAGTCAGTCCCATTTCTGACATTTCCAATGTGAACATGGTTAAGTTATTTACCTCTCCATGTTTGTAAAATAGGAATATTAATAATCTGAATAGTACTTAATCCATAGTGTTGTTTTAAGGATCAAACAGGAAAGTATGTAAACACTTTGCAAATATGTTATACAGCTCAGCTATTGTTATTATTAGCTACTGATCGTGTTTCTCTATAAGTAAGCAAATAACTCATTTTTTAGCTAACTAACCCAAGTGTAGTTTATTTATGGCATTTAAAAATTTTCAACTTTGTATTCTTTGATCTGTTATAATATTACAGACTAAACACAGCAAAGATACCTTGCCCAGAACCCATCATGCTAAAACATCATGTTCTTGTCATGAGCTTCATTGGTAAAGATGACATGTAAGTATACTTAAAACCCACATTTATGTATTTCAGACATTTCAAAAAACAATTAATTTCCTAGTTTAAAGGTACTTATTGTCATCTTTGTGTTTAAATGATATTGTGTTTTTTCAATCTCTTTAAAACAGGGATTCTGTTTTTGCATCTGTGTCCTTAAAAAAAAAAAACTATTTTGATAACTGCATTTCAGCATTATTTTTTTTAATCTATTATATATTTTAAACCATTATCCTGAGAATGGGTCTATAGGATTCAGTAGATTGCCAGTGAGGTCCATGACACACAGAGTTTGAGACCCGCTCTTAAGTTATGAATTCAGGAATTTCTCTATGGTAACAAAGGTAATGCTATCTTTAAAAATGCTGCTTACAATGTACTTAGTATTGTGAATGTAATTCCTATTGAAGGAAGCAGTTTATTTTTTTGAGCAGGTTGTAGTTATTATGTGAATTCTTATGATAGAGCAGAATCACTGGGATAACATCATTGATCTATGATGGTGTCTTACATCTTTTTTTTCCTTTAATTGAGGCCTGCTCCACTTTTGAAAAATGCCCAGTTATCGGAATCCAAGGCCCGGGAGTTGTATCTTCAAGTTATTCAGTATATGAGGAGAATGTATCAGGATGCTAGGCTTGTCCATGCAGATCTCAGTGAATTTAACATGCTGTAAGTTGTATCCTTTATACTATTGTGACTTAAGGCTTTGTTTCTGGAGGTGGTCTCTTATAATATATGAAGCTTGGAAGTCTCATTCATGCTTGAAGCTGACAGTAGGCTGTTTCAGACAAGTACTGATTTAAAAACTTACTATCAATCAGTAAACAATCATTCATTAAGCATCTTACTACATGCAGAGCACGGGAGACACAGATACAAAGAATTAAAATCCCTTCTTGCCAGAAGAGTACATTATAATGGGAGGAATAACTACATATACAAGTACATATAGAATACATACAACATAAATACAAGCTGAGGAGGGCACTCACAAATGGGGCTCAGGCAAGGCTTCACATAAAGGATAGTGTGTGAGTGGTATTCTATGAGGTCAAGTTGAGGAGGGAGGGCATATATCCTAGGCATGAAGAATAGCCAGTGAAAAGGTATAACAGGCAATGGAGTGACATTTTTGAGAAACAGAGAAAGCCTGTCTAGCTGAATTAGAGAGTGTGGGTGAGGGAATAAGCTACACTGAAGCTAGAAAGAGAGGTAAGGGCCTCATAAAAGTCTTTAAAAACTAAATTGAACTTACATTTTGTCCCAAAGGCAAAGGAAAGCTACTGGAATGGAATTAGAGAAGTGATATGGTTAGATTTATGCTAAGGAAAATCACTTTGGTAGTGGTGTGTTGCCAAGATGTCAGAACTTGTTGGCAGCAGGCAAAACTCCCGCTCCTGTGTCTGAACCAGATTAAAATGTAATTGCAAAATTTCTATTGCATTTATCACCACTGATGTGGAAGATAGACTGGAATGGGCAGAGAGACCACTTGGGAGGTTGTTACAGTCGTCTAGGCAAGAGGTGTTGAAAGGCCTGAACTAAGGTGGTGTGAGAAATAAGAAACAGATGAATTTGAAGGATTCTGTGAGATAGAAATTGCAGCACATACTACCTGATGGAGGCGTTGAAGATAACACCAAGGCTGTGAACCTTGGGGATAAGAAGAGGGATAGGTTTTAGGAGAAGGATTAATGAGTGGTATTCTGGGACACCTTAAATCTCTGTAATTTCCAGTTTGAACTGGTCAGTAGACAGTGATGGAAGACTGCAACTCCAGAGAGACTTTGACTGAAAACTGGAGACAGGTAGGTGTAGGAGTCATCTACATATGATGCTTAAACCATACTTGCTGTGGTTTATGGAAGAAAATGGAAGGAGAGAAAAGGCCCCAGGACATAGCCCTGGAGAATACCCATAGTCAGAGAATTTGATATGAATGATGAACCACTAGAAGAGACAGAAAAGGAGATATCAGATAGGAGGAAAAACAGGAAAGAGTATCATTAAAACCCCAGAAAGAAGACAGTATCCAGGAGCAAGTGATCAGCAGTGAGGTCAAGAAGGATGTGGACAGAGAAGATTGTCAGAATTGTCTATTAAGACGTTATTGTTAATTTTGGAAAGAATACTTTCAATTGAGTGAGGTCTGAAGACAGTTTGCAAAGGGTTGAAAAGTGATTGTTGAGAGGAAAGAAGGTAGGAGCAGTGAGTGGAGACTACTTTGTCTTAGTGAGAGGACTGCTATAGGATGATACTTGAGTGGGAATGGTAGGGTCTGTTTGTTTGTTTGTTTGTTTTTGTCTCAGAGGGAAGAAGCATCTGCCAAAGGCAGATGTGAATTATGTGGAGAATTATATGGTTAGATTATGCCATAGGAAAATTTCTGGAAGTTGTATGGAAGATATACTACAGAAGGGAGAGATTGCAATCATTTGGGACTATTGCAGTAGACTAAAGAAGAGCTGAGAAAGGTCTAGTTATATTGGTAATGCTGCTGTGAGTGAAGAGGAGGAGTGTGGATGTAAGAGTTACTGTGGAAGTAGAATTGACAGTTCTTGGAAATTGAGAGCATATGGGAGATGATAGAGAGGAGAAGGCATGGTTGAACTTAGGATGACTTCAAACCTGGATGAACTTAATTGTTAATGCTCTCAGATAAAGCAAATTTTGAAGGACTGAGTTTGGGAGAGAAAATGTTTGGTTTGGGACATGTATTTGGAGTTCTGATTGGACACATCTATAGAGATGTCAGGGAGGCACTTGAAAGTGTAGATCTGAAGTTCAGAAGATAGATTAGGGGTAGATTTATGGATTTGGGAATCATACTAAGCAGCAATTTAATATGAAGAAGGATGCAGAGAAAAAACAACAGCTAGAAAAATCATGCTATTGCTTCCCAGTTTCTATTTCCTTTGATCCCTAAGGTACCGAAATGGAGAGGTATACATCATTGATGTTTCCCAGTCTGTGGAGCACGATCACCCACATGCCTTGGAATTCCTGAGGAAAGACTGTGCCAATATCAATGGTAAGTGGAAAATAGAATTTTCTATTATCTCGGACTTCCTTTGGAAAGTTTAGTTACCCCATGTGATCATTGGCATAGAACTTTAGCACAAGAGTAGAGGAGAAAAAATGTTTTGAGTGATGATACTTAAGTTTCTTTTGCTGGGAGATCATTCGCAGTTCTGTACTTGAATGGGTAGAGTAAGTTTCTTGTGTCTTTGTTTCTCCTGAAGATAGTCGCTAATTTTTTTTCATATCTTTCCAAAGATTTTTTTTTTAAGCATGGTGTTGCTGTGATGACTGTACGGGAGCTCTTTGAATTTATCACAGATCCTTCTATCACAAAAGACAACATGGATGATTACCTCTTAAAGGCAAGTTGCAGGAAATGTCTGGAAGTTAAAAAAAAAAAAAGTTAGAATTTGCCTGGTATAGTCAAAAGTCATATAGTCAAAAGTGATCTGTACATGTTTAATTCCTTCTTTTTTTTTTTTTTTAAAGCAATTGGGGTTAAGTAACTTGCTCAAGGTTACACGGCTAGTCATTGTTTATGTGTGGGTGCTCATTTTCTGAGGCCGGATCTGATCTCGGGTCATCCCAACTCCGAGGCCGGCACTCTTACTCACTGCGCCACCTAGCCGCCCCTTTAGGGCAATTGGGGTTAAGTAACTTGCCCAAAGTTACACGGCTAGGTTTTTGTTTGTGCGGATTAAGTGTCGGAGGCCGGCTCTGAACTCAGGTCCTTCTGATTCCAGGGCCGGCGCTCTATTCACTGCGCCACCTAGCCGCCCCTAATTCCTTCTTTTATAAAAAAAAAAAAAAACTACTTCTAAACAATCTCAAAAATGAGTAATCACATGTAGTAAGAAATAGATGTATATAATTGCAACTTTGAAACTATTATTTCCAATATCTAGACACCATTCCTATATCTAGACACCATTCCCAGGCATTGTCAAACCTGATTTCATACACAGGGAAAGCCAAGTACTTTGTAGCTCAGCTGGTGAGTGGGAGAGATAGATCTGCTAACTGGTCATTTTAGGCAGATGGAGCTGGAAGAGAAGTTTCATTTGCAACTTTGTACACTGAATTAATATTAGTAATACTTGTCATTCTGTGATGGAGAGGCGTCCACTACCACTAGGGGTCACTAAATCCTTTGATTCAGAAAGTATTTTACCTGTTTGGCCTCTGGTTCAGAGGAAAAAAGAATGAAGAAAGAAATGATACTGAAATTAGCAAGTTGGAGTAGAAAGGAGAGTAATTTTTCCTTCTGTTTTGAAAGGCTATGGAAATAGCAGCCCAAAGGACAGAGGAACAAAGATCTAATCAAGATCATGTGGATGAAGAAGTAAGCTTTTTAATTTATCATCTTGTCTTTACCTTAGATTTAGATTTTAAATAATTTTCATTATTTAGGATATATAAATTTAGCAGATAAAAAGTTGTACTTTGAATTTTGGCATCACTTGGAGCATTAAAACTACAGAAGTAATGTTTCTTTTGCATTGAAGTATTGTATAAACTTAAATAGTCAGTTTTTAATGTGCTGTACAATTGGTTATGCTATTCCCAGTACCAACATAAGGCCGTAATCAAGATGGCAAATAATAACTGGGATGTTAGGTGTGTGTGATTTGGGTGGGGGAGGGAAGCATTATAGCGGGAAATGTTTCCAGTTACAAATCTGAATTTGGGTTTTTTTGTTTGTTTTTATTTCCATTTGACTTGGATATTAGACTATGTGCAACTTTAGAGTAATTACTTAGCCCAACTTTTTTCTTTATTAAGCTTTTAGCATTATGGAAGTGTGGTAAGGACACTCCTAGTTACCTAAAAAGAGAATGATATATACTTATGCCAGCCTGAAACATTGACATAATATAGTTTAATGAACAAGGGTTCTAAGGTTTTATGGTTAAGATTATTCTGTGATGAATACCATTCATAGTTTTATTTTATCTCTTTTATTGTGACCAGGTATTTAAGCGAGCTTACATTCCTAGAACTTTGAATGAAGTTAAAAATTATGAGAGGGATGTGGATATAATGATGAAAATGAAAGAGGAAGACATGGCCTTGAATGTACAGCAGGATAATGTAAGTAGGCAGGAGGGCCTAACAGGGGGCCTCACAGAACAGGGGCTTAGAATTCCAGGACTGTAACATTGATATTGGTATCAAGTTTAACATTTATGGTATAGACTTTCTGTTACATTAAGACATATACAAGTTGCTTTAGTAGGCACAGAGACATCTATAACTGTTAAATCTTTCTTTTCAGTACTCTTTTAAGGGATCTGGTAATTAATCCATCTGTTCTTATTTACCTCTTTTCTTCCAGTTACAAATTTCATAAGGGAAAGCACTACATTGTCTTCTTGTTGCATTGTGGGCCTTCTCCCTCCATGTACTTAGTACACAATAATGATCAATAAATGTTTTGAATTTAATAAATCAATAAATGGTGAAAGAAAAAAGGCCCATTGATCTTAATTTAAAGTGAATTTGGATCAGATAAAGAGCAGTAAGGTTAACCACAATTTAGCATCTAATTACATGTTATATACCCTGTCATCATATTTTCCATGTGTGCCAGTCTTGTATACTCATCTCCTATAAATTCCTTGAGGGGCAGAGATTATTATAATAGAATAGGATTCCAGGTCACTCAGACTACCATCTCTCTGAATCACAAATCCCTTCTGCAACCTTTCTGACAAATGGTCATCAAACTTCTTGAAGTTAGCCCCTAGGCAGCATGTTTGGATAACCCTGATTGTTAAGAAATTGTTCCTTAAGTTGAGCCAGAAGCTGCTTCCCTGTGTCTTCCATCAGTTGGTCTGTTCTTCCAGGGATTAATGAATCTAATTCCCATCACCTTCCAAGTGTTTGAAGACTGTTGTTATTTCTCCCTTAAGTCTTCTTTTTCCGTTCTTCCAGCTCTTCTTGTGGTAGGATTTTTAATCCCTTTGCCATTTGGATTTCCTTTTCATAGTTGCTTGTCTTTTTTATTAAAATGTGACACCAAAACTGGCATGATACTTTAGATAAGATCTAGACAAGAAAGAATATGGTGGTATCATGAGTCACCTCCCTCCGTAAGGGCACTGCTGTTACATTTTGGCTGCCAAGGACTTCATTGCTAATTCACACAAGACCTGCAGTCTCTTAAAATCCATAGGTCTTTTTCATATGAAATACTTTCTAGCCATAATTTTTGAATCCTCTACTTATCTGATTGGTTTTTTTTTTCTTATCTAAGGGTAGAACTTTACACTTAGCACTATTAAATTTCATCTCAGCTTTAGCCAATTATTTCAGACTGTTGAGGTTCTTTTAGATTTAGATTCTTGCATTCAATGCATTTATTATTCTTCCCAGATTTGTGTTATTTGGGAATTTGAGAAGTATTTTTTCTCTGCCTACATTCATGTCATTGTTTAGCATATACTGTTTCATAGTATAACTTATATTTCACATAGGTGCTCCATAAATATTTACTGGTTGATTGATTTGAAAAAAGTAGAGTAGGTTTATTAATTGGGACAGATAAATATATTTTCACTTCCGTGGTTTAGAGCAGAGATGTCTAACCCATAGGGAAGCTGCTGTAAATGGAGTAAAATGTAATTGAGAAGTGTTTATCAAAATAAATTTAAAAATCCCAATAAGATAGGGGGCAGCTAGGTGGTACATAGCCCTGGAGTTAGGAGGACCTGAGTTCAAATCTGGCCTCAGACACTTAACACTTACTAGCTGTGTGACCTTGCAAGTCGCTCAACTCCAATGGCCCTGCTTTTCCCCCCCAAAAAGGCAAAAAAAACAAAAAAACAAAAAAAAATAGAATATAATGTTAATGTATGGTTTTCTAGGTCAATATGCAGCCTACAAGGATCCTTATGTAAGGATCTGTTTGAGTTTGATTCTGTTTGAGTTTGACATCATTGGTTTTAGATAAAGCTTTAGAGGAGGTAAACAGGTGTTTTTATGTTGTTGATTAATCTTAGCTTTTTCCATTAAATTTCCATTACTTTTTTTTTCTTGTGCCAGATTTTGTATCAGACTGTGACAGGATTGAAGAAAGACTTGTCAGGAGTTCAGAAGGTAAGAATATATACTGCTTTTTATATGTGCAAAAGTCTTGAAGTGTTTAAAACACTACAGATGTGTTATTAGAATTAATCAACATGATAATTAGAAAACTCCACTGGAGATTTAAAATTAAGTTTAAATTTAAAAATTATAAAACTAAAAATACTTTCTAAGTCTTCAGACCTTTCAGGAAAGGCAACCAAAAGTGTCTGTTCCTCTTTTCTTGTGTTAAGATTCTTCCCCAAACCGAAAGGTGGGGATTTCTGAATTTCTATTTTCTCTGTCCCTGAATTGTTTTGTGAGGCATTTATTTTTTATGCCTGTTTTCTTTGAAATGGAATTAGTAGTAGTAGTTAACATTATAGATCAGTTTATTCTTCCACTACTGTCCTCTTTTGATGCCTTATCATAGCAAGGAGAGGTTTGGGGGCAGGGGGCGGTTCGGGATGGGCAGAACTTAGGTTCTCAAAAGCTATACCAGCAGAAAACAAACTCTGGTGAGCCTAACCAAGTTGGAAAGACTCATCCTTCATAAGAAGTTGGTATAGGATGATGAATTTTTATAGCCATGGGTAACTTACCAAGACCATGTGTTAAAGCTTGGAGTGGTTGGGGGTCTACATCAGTGCAGGGAACCCCAGACTGATTAAAAAAAAAAAACCCTGCATCCTTATTACCTTTTGTAGTTTCACTGCATATTGTAAGGTTTGTTAAAGTAAAAGATTGTTGAAGTCTGTAGACTCAAACCAGGACACACTTACCAGTGTTGACAGGTGTGAACTTGCCTGGGGGTGGTTCTGTATTGCTCAGGGGGAGCCTCTCATACTTCCCATGGAAAACAGAGCCTGTGGCTTGGCTTTGCTCTTTAGGAGGGCTAGGATTAAGTAATTCTAATTTGTGTATTTTAGCCCAGAATAAAAGCAGTCCAGATGTCCTTTTATCTCCTTAATTAGAGGCTTGCCCTGTATATTGCAAGATTTCCTTCCTGGAAATCTAGCAGAGTGTTGCTGTTTTTTCTTTTAAACTTCAGTGTGGGAAAAGGTGAATGGGAGATTCCAAGGTGCTACATTCTGAGGCCACAAAGAGCAGGCTCTCTAGGCAAAATGGGCTTTGCATTCAAAAGCATATTAGGTTTTGTTGCTATGAGGGGAGAAACCACTAAGGTATTTTGCAGATCAGTTTTTTCATGGTCGGAAAGTGCCCTTACAGCTTTTTCTTTTGTGCATTAAAAATCAAAAGGAAATATTAATAACAGTGTTAAACTTACTCATGTAATAAATTTAGTTTCTTTTTAAAAATGGTTTGATTTTGACATTGCCTTCTTTTTATCAACCCCAAATATCTATAGAATTGTTTTCATAAGAAATTCAAATTTTCTGATTATTAATACCTGCTCTTTGAAGATTCCTTAACCTTCCTCAGAATTACATTTTTTGAGGTTTGTTTATCTTTCTATATTTCTGAAGCATGGGTGCATTTGCAACCTCCACCTGAGGATAGTTACTGTCCAGGAATATCTTAGTGACCACTCATAGTCCAGAGAAGTCCTCAAGTGGTCTGGATTAGTATACTAATGCTTACAAATATCTAGAGTTTCTGGCAGTAATAAGAAAAAATAGCAACCACCTCATTGTTTTTTCTTTAAAAAAAAATAGTGTCCGCTTTCCAGAAATGTGTGGGTGTGTGTGGGGTGTGTGTGTGTGTGTGTGTGTGTGTGTGTGTGTGTGTGTGTGTGTAATTATGTATTCATTTTATTTTTTTCCCCTAGTGAATGGGTTCTAGGACAGTGGGATTGGAGAAATAGTTGAGACACTGCCACAGAGTGAAGAGAGAATCTTCTGACATTTTTTGGTGGTTTGTCTTCTCACATTTTTCACATGTGATATAAAAGGGAACACTTATGTGTTCTTGAGCCTGGCTCTAAATGGGTACCTTTCTAAGCTTCATTCCAGATTTCATGTTTTCAGGATTGAAACAAAGGCAAAGAAGACCAAATTTTCAGAGTATAAAAATTTGCTTGTTTTAAATTCTGTAGTTTCTTTTGCATCAACACGTCCCTGATGTGAACATACAGTAATTTGATTTAGTATACTTGATTCTGTGATATTATCAAGGTCCCTGCACTGCTGGAAAAACAAAGCAAGGAGGAGGTAGATTCTGATTCAGATGATGCTAGTAGTTCAGAGGACCCTGACTCTGAAGGACATGGAGATCAACCCCATCCCAGGAATCATCCCACTGACCCTGAAATGGACAAAAAGGTCAGTTTGTGGCTTTTCCTTTCTACGGGTCTGTAGTTTAATGATTTGAGTCACTTATTCAGGTCCAGACTATGTGGTGTAAATTTAAAAGTCCCTAGACTTGGAGTCAGGAAATCTGGATTCTAATCTTGGCCACAGTACTTAGCAGCTGTGAGATCTTGGGCAAGCCTGTCATTTCTCTGTGCTTTATTTCCCCCATCTGTAAAACATAATGGCACTTGTCCTGCCTTGATGTGCTGTGTGACAATGATTTGTCATTCAGGCTTCGTGATGAGTTTGTGAAAGCAGGTTGCTTTCCCCCCCCGCACAGATATCACATAGCAGTTTTGTTTCACTGGTCATGGAATAATGTGTGTTATAATTATTTGTGTTTGTACGTTAACCTTCTACTAGACTGAAGCTTGAGGAGAATGGCCTCTCTCAGCACCCAGCACAGAGTTCAGATCAGTTATTATGGGAACTTTAATCAGTGTTGAATTGAATTGAAACTCTTGACAAGTAGATTTTATTTTCATTCCAATTCATAAATGTGGGCTTTGCTTTAGTTGTTGGTGTTATTTGTAAATTCTTCTTCTGCCAGTACTACATGGGGAATTGCTTAAAGAGAGCTCACAGACACCATAAAGTATGGCATACACTTATTTGAAATGCTCAACTGGATAATAAGTGTTACCGAAATGAAAAATAAATTTTGTTGTTTTGCAACTTTGAGTTTCTGTGAGGAAGTACAATTTGGAGGGATATAATTTGTAAGTCTTTAATAAATAAGAATTTTTATTACCAAAACTGCTTGTAACCAATTTTAAATGGTTTTTACAGGAAAGGAAGAGGATGGTCAAGGAGGCCCAAAGAGAAAAGAGAAAAAACAAAATCCCCAAGCATGTGAAAAAGCGGAAAGAGAAGATAGCCAAGATGAAAAAAGGCAGATAGAAGCCTAGCTTTGTTAACCAAAGCCCTGGACCTCCACCTGCTCTGCTGCTCACCAAATTCTGATGTCTGCCTGTAGGTTGGAGTTGGAAGAGGAACTGTTAATTTTGTAACATACTGAACCAAGTAGAAATGATGGCAGTTCTTTAAGACTCATTGTTGTGGGGTTTTTGTGTAATTATGTAAAAAGTTTTTAGCTCCATTGTCTAGACCTTGTCTCTGACTTTTGGAGTTGACAAAAAAATTATTTAAGCTGGTATTTTAATAAAGAAACTGTATTTTTAAAATTTTTATGTTTTTCCTTAAAAATCAAGTTTTAGAAGGTCAGTCAAGATTTTTAAAAAGTAGTAACTGGGGGCAGCGTCAGATAGAGGAGTAACCTGAGTTCAGAAGATCTGGGTTCACCTGCTGCAATGACACATTACCTGTCTGTGTGACCCTGGATGAGTCACTTTTATTGCATCTGGCAATTCTCAAAGACTATAGTTGTTGTAGAACATTTGCCACTCTGCATTGGTGAAGGGAATTCCCTTATCAGGAATTCCTTCCAACAATGATATCATAGAATTAGACCTCCAAAACAGTACTCTTGAACAAATTTATTTACATTATTTATTTACATTATTTACCTGGTCCTATTTAGGACCAGGTTAGCTAGTTCATTGGGATGCTATTTTGCCTGCCAAGAAGAATTCCCTGTTGAGTCTTTATAATCTGAATTTTCTTATTTCCTTTGCCCAGTTTTGATGAAGAAGTTGGGTTTCTTGATGAATTTCAGGGAGAAGAGATTGTGGAGACTGGAGGAATGCCTTTCCTGTTGTGTCCAGCATATTACACACCGGGAAAAGTACTCAACTATGCCAGAAATTAAGTACTTTGGAAAGTAATATTAAATCAACTCTTAATGGTTTATGGAGTTCAAAGAATGAATTGGTACACTAGCGAAAGTTACTTTGTTTTAGTCTGTATTTAAGGGGACTTGTTTTACTTCATTTCCAAGCTAATTATTGATTATCTGGTTCATTTCTGCTTCTCCACTGTTACCTACTTTTGCACTCAGTTTGACTGAGGCAACACCTATTCTGTGATTAAGGCTAGGTAAGCTATGTGGCAAGGAATGGCCCCTTTTACTCAGTTAAAAAAAATCGATTTGGGAGGGGAAGACCCTCAAAGTTTTTGGCCAAAATTGAACCAAATGCTCTTTACACTCACTCTAAATCATCTGGGCCCAAACAGTGACCAAGTGAGGCTTGGATGTTGTTGATCAATCAATGAGAGCCAGAGTGATTTGGGTTTAAGGCATGGTCCTTGAAAAAGAAATCTAGCCGGTAAACCCTAAGATATCTTGCAGGGTTTTAGTGATCAAAATGTACATTCTTTAGGGCAGAGCACCTGCAGGTAAGGATAGGATACCCTGTGTGGGCAGAGGTCCCAGGTCTGTAAGAGAGGCCTTTGTTTGTCTCCTTTCTTATCTAGCCTTAATCACACAATGGGTGTTGCCTCAGTCAAATTGAGACCAGGGAAAGAACTTAAAAAGGCAAAGGTCTCCCTTTGCACCCAAGGCCATCTGCAGTTGTCCTGATCTGTATCTTGCCGTTGGACCCAGGTGGCTTGGAAGAGAGAGTAAGGCTGGTGACTGAGTACGATCCTTTTTCTCAATTAAATCCAACGCACTTGCAAGTCAACAGCATCACCCTCCTGATGTCATTGGTTGTCTTTGAGAAGGAAAGATAAGCAACTTTTGTACTCAAGTTGTTGAGTTATTCTTCTTCCTGCCTCTTGGACACTTTATTGTTCCATTTAGAACTTCTTTCTAATTTTAGACTTTAGTACTAAAAAATCAATCAATAAGCATTTATTAAATACCTACTACACGGCAGATGTTATAGTAGGATGCTGATAATACACAGACAAAAGGGAAATCGTGTATCTGTGTGAGATGCACACAGACAAGGAAGATACAAGGTCATTTGAGTGGAAAGGCACTGACTGTGAGGGTGGGATCAGGAGAGCCTTGAAGGAAATTAGAAATTTTAAAAGGTGGAGGTGAAGAGGAAGTGTTCTAGGCTTCAGTAACTGTTCAGTAAACGGTTATTAAGCACCTGTCTGCCAAGGCCTTATGCTAAGTGCTGAGGAAACAAAGTCAGACAATCCCTGCCCTCAAGGAGCTTATAATCTAGTGTAAGAGGCATGCATACAGTTATATACAAAGCAAGCTATATACGGGATAAATAGGATATAATTAACAGAGGGGAGACTGGAATTAAGAGGGGCTGGGGAAGGCTTCCTGTAGTCTGTGAAATTTTAGTTGGGACTTGAAGTCAGGAAGGTCAGTAGTCAGAATAGAAGATGGAATGATATTGCAGACATGGTAATAGCCAGAGAAAATAACTGTACCCAAGAGATAGTAACACAGGATGGAAGAGTATGTATTAGGGAGTAAGGTATAAGAAGACTAGAAAGATTGGATGGGGGTCAGACACAGAGCAAGTTTTGTGTAAGGGAAGCTCTTAAGAATGTAGTATGGCTAGACCACTGTATGTGAAGTAATGTGGAGTCTGGAAAGGTAGATTGGGCTCAGGTTGTAAAGGATTTTAAATGTCAAATAGAAATTTACATTTGATTCTTCAAGTAATTGAGAGCTACTAGAATATAAGTAGGAGGATGACAGATGTACACTCAAGGAAAAATCATTTTAGCAGCTGGGTGGAATTGGATATGAGAGGCTTTGAGGCAGGAAGCCCATTTGCCTACCAACTATTACCTATGGTTAGTCAAACTATCCTACCTAAAGCATCAAAGTGCCTTGAGGGAGACAGGTAGCACATACCAGGCAAATAGCATCACCCTGCCCCCATTATTTTTGTACAAATAGGTCATTTTCCCTTTTATTTTGGGGGGGATATAGACCTACTAGTGGTATTGCTGGGTCGAAAGGTATGCACAGTTTAAAGTCTTTTGGGTATAGTTCCATATTGTTTTCCAGAATGATTGGAATAGTTCACAACTCCACCAATGGTGCATTAGTACTCCAGTTTTTCCACATGGCCCCCATCATTTGTTATTTCCCTTTTTGATCATGTTTGCCAATCTGATAGCTGTGAATTGGTATTTCAGAGTTGTTTTAGTTTGCATTTCTCTAATCAGTGTGAAGGGCAGCTAGGTAGCATAATGGACAGAGTGCTGGGCCTGGAGTCAGGAAGACTCATTTTCCTGAGTTCAAATCTGGCCTCAGACAGTATGATTCTGGGCAAGTCACTTAACCCTGTTTGCCTCCGTTTCCTTAACTGTAAAATGAGCTGGAAAAGGAAATGGCAAACCACTCCAATAGTTTTGCCAAAGAAAATCCCAAATGGGACCATGAGGATTTGGTCATAATTGGAAAACAACAACAAAATCAGTAGTGATTAAGAGAATTTTTTCATATGACTTTATATATTTGATTTATTTTTCTAAAAACTCCATATTGATATCTTTTGACCATTTGTCAACTGAGGAAAGGCTCTTATTTTCATAAATTTGGCTCAGGTCCCTATGTATTTGAGAAGTGAGGCCTTTATCAGAAAAACTTGCTATAATGTTTTTTATTTTCCTGTTTTCCCTCTAATTTTGGCTGCATTAGTTTTGTTAGTTTTAATTTTATGTAATCAGAATTGTCCATTTTACTTCCCATAGCCGTCTCTATCTTGTTTTATCATAAACTGTTCCCTTATCCATAGATCTGACATGTAAATTGTTCCAATTTTCCCCTAATTTACTTTCATATTACCTTTTATGTTTAAATCATTTATCCATTTTGACCTTATCTGGGTGTGGGTCTGTGCCTAGTTTCTGCCAAACTAATTTCCAGTTTACACAATAATTTTTTTGTATTTGAATGTCAAATTTTCTATTCAACTGTGGTCTTTTCATCAAGAATGCTTGAAAGTCCTCTATTCCATTGAATAACCATATTTTTCCCCTGAAACATATGATACTCAGTTTTGCTGGGTAGGTGATTCTTGGTTTTAATCCCAGCTCCTTTGACCTCAGGAATATCATATTCCAAGCCCTTTGATCCCTTAGTATAGAAGCTGCCAGATCCTGTGTTATCCTGATTATGTTTCCACAGTATTCAAATTGTTTCTTCCTGACTGCTTGTAATATTTTCTCCTTGATCTGGGAATTCTGGAACCTGGCTATGATATTCCTAGAAGTTTTCTTTTTGGGATCTTTTTCAGGAGGTGATTAGTGGATTCTTTCAGCTTCTATTTTGTCCTCTTGTTCTAGAATATCAGGGCAATTTTCCTTGAGAATTTCTTGGAGGATGATTTCTAGGTTCTTTCTTTGATCATGGCTTTCAGGTAGGCCAATAATTTTTAAATTATCTCTCCTGGATCTATTTTCCAGGTTAGTGGTTTTTTCAGTGAGATATTTCACATTGCCTTCTATTTTTTCATTTGTTTGGATCTGTTTAATAGTATCTTAATTTCTCATCAAGTCACTAGCTTCCATTTGCTCCAGTTAATTCTGAAGGAATGATTCTCTTCAGTGAGCTTTTGAGATTCTTTTTCCATCTGGCAAATTCGGGTTTTTAAGGCATTCTTCTCCTCATTGGCTTTTTGAGCCTCTTTTGCCATTTGAGTTAGTCTATTTTTTTAAGGTGTTATTTTCTTTTCTTTTTTTTTAATAGCAGATTTTTTTTAAATGCCTTATTATCTTCTGGTTTACATCATTCATTTCTGCCAGATTTTGAGTTACAATTTTTTCCCCATTTTTCCCCTACCCACCACCCACAGAATAGCAGTCCCACAAGATATCCCCTCATCCAATCTGTTCTCTCCCATATCTTCTCCCATACCCCCTTCAACTTTTCCATTAGGGAAAGGTGAATCTCTGTGCCCCAATGCCTACACATCTTATCTCCCAATTACATGGAAAATAGTATTAATAACAGTATTTATATGTATTTGAAACATTTAATTTAAAATTTGAATTCCAGATCCATTCCCTTCCTCCCTTGTCACCGCCTCCCTCTGGGAAGATAAGCAATTCAGTATGTGTTGTACATGTATAGCTATGCAAAACATTACCATAGTAGATATATTGTAAAAGACTGGCTATATTTCCCTCCCACCCATCCCACCCCCCACCTGGTCCATTCCCTACTTTGATCCTGTCCCTCTTCAAAAGTGGGTGCCTCCAACCTCCCCTCCCCCCAGCATGCCCTCGCCTCCATCATCCTCCCTCTCATCCCCCTCCCCCCACTGTCCTGCAGGGTGAGATATCCCATTTAGTATGTATGTCATTCTCTCCCTGAGCCAAATTCAATGAGAATATGGTTTTGTCTTTTTGCCTTCCTGTTCTTCCCCTCCCCTGCAACTACTTCCCCTTGCCTCTTCTACTTGAGATAGTTTACCCCCACCCCCATCTCCATCTCCTCTTGCCACATTCCTCTCTCACCTCATAATTTCACCCCTTAAGTATCATCCCTTCCCACCAAATTTGACCTGAGCCCTCTATCCATGTATACCTGTAAACATATACACACATTCACATATGTATTCATATGCCCATAAACCCTTCTTCAATTATTTTCATACTGAGAAAGGTTTCATCAGTCACCATTATTGTTTTTCCATGTAGGAATGTAAAGAGTTCAACTTTGATAAGTTCCTTTTGATTTCTTTTTCCTGTTTACCTTCTCAAGTATCTCTTGCTTCTTGTGTCTGAATGTCAGATTTTCTATTCAACTCTGGTTTTTTCCTCAAGAATGCTTGAAAGTCCTCTATTCCACTGAATGACCATATTTTCCCCTGAAACAAGATACTCAGTTTTGCTGGGTAGGTGACCCTTGGGTTCATTCCCAGCTCTTTTGCCCTCTGGAACATCATATTCCATGCCCTTCGATCCTTCAGTGTAGAAGCTTTCAGGTCCTGTGCTATTCTGATTGTGTTTCCACAGTATTCAAATTGTTTGTTTATTCCTGGCTGCTTGTAGTATTTTCTCCTTGATCTGGGGATTCTGGAATCTGGCTATAATATTCTTGGGAGTTTTCTTTTTGGGATCTTTTTCAGGAGGTGATCTGTGGATTCTTTCAACCTCTATTTTGCCCTCTGGGTCTAAAACATCAGGGCAATTTTCCTTGAGAATTTCATGAAGGATGATTTCTAGGTTCTTTCTTTGATCATGGCTTTCAGGTAGGCCAGTAATTTTTAAATTGTCTCTCCTGGATCTATTTTCCAGGTCAGTGGTTTTTCCCATGAGATATTTCACATTGCCTTCTATTCTTTCATTTGTTTGGATCTGTTTAACAGCATCTTGATTTCTCATAAGGTCATTAGCTTCCATTTGCTCCAGTCTAACTCTGAAGGAATGAATCTCCTCAGTGAGCTCTTGAGATTCTTTTTCCATCTGGCAAATTTGGCTTTTTAAAGCATTCTTCTCCTCATTGGCTTTCTGAGCCTCTTTTGCCATTTGAGGAGAAAAGGAGGGAGGTAGAAAAAAATTGGGAACTCAAAATCTTATAAAAGTGAATGTTGAAAAGTATTTTTACATGTAACTGGAAAAAATAAATTACTATTATGTGGGAAAAAGAAAAAGAAAAAAAGATATTGTCCAGGCCTTTTTTTTTTTTTTATCATGGCTTTCAGGTAGTCCAACAATTCCTAAATTATCGCTCTTTTATTTGTTTTCTAGGTCAGTTTTTCTAATGAGATATTTCACATTTTCTTATATTTTTTATTTTTTTCCATTTTTTTTATTGTTTCTTGATATCTTACGGAGTCATTAGCTTCGATTTGCCCAATTCTAATTTTTTAAAGAATTACTTTCTTCATTAAACTTTCCCTTTTCCATTTGGCCAATGCTTCTTTTTAAAGACCTTTTCTTTAGTTAATTTCTGTACCTCTTTTTCCATCTGTCCAATTCTGCTTTTTAAGGAGTTCTCTTCAGTCTACTTTTGTGCCTCTTTTACCATTTGGGCGCTATTTTCTTCAGTGTTTCTTATGCCTCCTTTACCAAGCTGTTGACTCTTTTTTCATGATTTTCATTCTCATCTCTTCCCAGTTTTCCCTCTATCTCTCTTACTTGATTTTTTTTCACATTAAATTTATCTACTTTTAGTTTACAACATTCAGTTCCATAATCCCTTGATTTCCAATTTTCTTCCTCTACTTCTCCGCCACCCCCTTAACCCCCCCCGCCCTGAGATGGCAACTTGTAGTCTGACATAGGTTCTACAAATACCTTCACACTAAACATTAGTCAAGTTATAAAGAAGAATTATAACCAATTGAATGAACAAGAAAGAAGGAACAGCTGCATTCAGACTCTAGTTCTTTCTCTGCATGTGGATAGCCTTCTCTATCATGGGTCTTTTGGAGTTGTTTTCTCACCTTGCATTGCTGAGAGAAGCCCAGGCTATCAAAGTTAGTCATCACACATATGATGTGACTGTAATTGTGTACAATGTTCTCCTGGTTCTGCTCTCCACTCATCAGTTTATAAGTCTCTTGAGGTTATTATGAAGTCTGTGCTCCTCATTTCCTGTAGCACAATAGTATTCCATTACATTGATATGCCACAGCTTGTTTAGCCATTCCTCAATTGACGGGCATCCCCTTGATTTCCAGTTCCTTGCCACCACAAAAAGAGCTGCTATAAATATTTCTGTACCTATAGATCCTCCTCCCAGTTGTATAATCTTTTTGATATGCAGCCCTAGAAGTGATATTGATGGGTCAAAGGGTATGCACATTTTTATAGCCTTTTGGGCATAGTTCCAAATTGCTCTCCAGAATGGTTTGATCAGTTCACAACTCCACCAACAATGCATTAGTGTTCCAACTTCCCCACATCTTCTCCAGTATTTATCATTTTCCTTTTTTGTCATGTTTGTCAATCTGACTGGTGAGAGAAATGATTTGCGTTTCTGTAACCAATAGTGATTTAGAGCATTTTTGCATATGCTTATTGATATCTTTAATTTCTTCCTCTGAAAACTGCCCGTTTATATCCTTTGAGCATTTATCAGTTGGGGAATGACTTGTTTTTATAAATTTGAGTCAGTTCTCTGTATATTTTAGAAATGAGGCCTTTATCAGAGACACTGGTTGTAAAAATTCTTTCCCAATTTTCCACTTCCCTCCTAATCTTTGTTACATTGTCTTTATTTGTACAATAACTTTTCAGTTTATCTTACTTAATTTTTAAAATCCTTTTTGAGTTCTTCTATAGCCTGAGACCAATTCATATTTTTCTTTGAAACTTTAGATGTAAGAGTTTTGACTTTGTTGCCTTCTTCTGAGTTTCTGTTTTGATCTTCCCTGTCACCATAGTAACTTTCTATAGTCAGGACATTTTTCTACTGTTTTCTTATTTTCCCAGCCTTTTCTGGACTTTTAACTCTATGTTAAAGTGAGGTTCTGCTTCCAGAGTGGAGAGATCACTGTCCAAAGCTTCAGGTGTTTTGTGTAGCTGTATTCAGAGATAATTCTGGAGACCTGTAAGTTTTTAGTTCTTCCAAGGTAGTATGATCTATGGAGAGGTATGTTTATTACTCTCCTGGTCTGTGCTCTGGTCTGTGAGTGAACATAAGCACTCTTCCACTCTGAAACTGTGACCAGGGTCCCAGATCTCCAGGGTCACAATTTCTGGTATACTAGTGCTCCTTCTTGCCCTGGGACTGAGACTCAGCACTGCAACCCAGATCCAAGTATGGGCAATGCAACAGTCATACCTCCAGTAATAGCAAAGGGACTCCTGTAATCTTCTTTTGACCAGTTGTCTGAACCCCTTGCCATCTTTGGTAAGGGTTTAATGTGTTATTTTCTCCAATTTCTTGTTCCTCTTTTAACAAATTGTTAATTGTCTTTTCATAGTTTTCTTCCTTTGCTTCTATTTCTTGATCTATTTTTTCCTCTACCACCTTTATTTGATTTTGAAAAAGCATTTTTTAGCTCTTCAAGCAATTCTTGTTGGGCTTGTGTCAGATTCACATTTTTTTTTTTTTGAGGCTTTGCTTGTAGAGGTTTTTTTTAAAAAAAATTCATTGTCTTCTGAGTTTGTGTCTTGATCTTCCCTACACTAAAGTAGCTTTTTATGATCAGTTTCTTTTTCTTTCTTTTTTGTTTGTTTCATCATTTTTCTAGTCTGTTTCTTGATTTGGAACTCATATTAATGTTTGACTATGTTCCCAGCATGAGGGGTTGGAAGACAGTATCTCATGTGTCAGGCTTTTTTGCACTAGTTTTTGGAGCTAGTTTTGGGTGTTTAGGAGTTTTCCATGCTGCTAGGGGTGAGGTATAGTTCTTTCGGTCATCATTCTGGTCCTTATCCAGAAAGGGCACCTGATCCCTTGGGATTACAATCTATACTGACTCTCATGGCCCCTCCTTCCTTGGGATTGGAAACAGTATTCTTCCTCAGGGTCCCTGATACGTTGGGGCTGGAAGTGATACTGCCCTTCAGGGCTTCCACTCCCTCTTGACCAAAAGTGAACTATGACCCAGAAGTGTGTATAGGCAGTGGAGTTGCCAATCAGCATTTCTTTCTGATCGGTTGCCAGGTACTATCTCTGGCTTGAGAGTTCTTGAAGCTGCTGCTTTTGTCACCACCAAGTTCCACCACTAGTGTTTCATCCATGTAGACTACAGGCCAGCCTCCACCCCCATGTCATAAATCTCTTTTTGACCTCCTAAATTGTTTTAGATTGGAAGAATGTCTCAGTTTGACCTTTTGTTGCCTCTGCCACTCCAGAATTTGATTTGAGGCATTATTTCAAAATTGTTTGGAGTGGAATGTTGGTACAACTTAGCTGAATATTTTCTCTACTCTGCCATCATGGCTCCACCCCTGAAATTTTACCACTTGCTTTTTGAAAAAGCAACATATATTACAAATTCCACACTTTAATTTTAAAACTATTCTGCTTTTCTGTGCTTCCTTTTGTATACTTCTGTGCATGTATAAAAATAGTTTGATAACCTTCTTTTTGCATCTCTATGGCTACCCCTCCACCATGTCCAGAAGTATGTCTTTGTCTCTTTCAGGAAGTTAGTAGTATTTCATCATAGGTCCTCTGGAGACATAGTTGGTTATTAAAGTGAGAGTTTGTACATCTTTCAAAGTTGTTTTTTTTAATCATGTCCTTGCATAAATTGATGCTTCTGCTTACTTCATTCTGCATCATTCACACTGTATGGGATTCTCTGAAATCATCTTTGTATTTCTCAATGGTGCAATAATATTCAATTACATACCACAATTTGTTAAGTTATTCCACAGTTGATTGGCATCCCATTAAGTTCTCTAACCTCTAACACTTCCTACTCTCTCCTCCTTCTCTTCCCTCCTACCTCTACCTTACCTTTCCAAACTTAGTTCCTACCAACCAACATATACCCTGCCTTCTGGTTTAAAAAGTATTCACTTTCCTAGCCCATTGACATTTTATCCAGTAAGTAGTGAGGGTTATGAGAGTTGCTCAGGGTGAAAAAATGGTAGCTCTCTGAAAAGCACGGAGCGGCCTGTCAGTAAGGGCTTTAGAACCAAGACAACAGTAAGACTGTGGTGCACAGCTCTACAAAATTGTTTTGCTTAAAGAATGGAAAAACGAGCTTTGACAGGCCTGTAGTTGCACAACCAGGCTTTTTAGCATCCATCCTGAATTTTAAAACCACACCTATGGCGCTTTTAAACTCAGAAAGTCTTCTTGAATTCAGTCATGTCTGAAAGACAAGCAAGAAAATTGAGGAACACAAAGTGCTTTAAGGTGATTAGGACCCCTAATGCAAAGGTCACCAAAGGGCCTTCCTGTGTTATACTGTTCTTGTTGAGTCAATCTCATTTGGGTTTTTCTTGGCAAAGACACTGGGATGGTTTGCCATTTCCTTCTCCAGCTCATTTTACAGATGAGGAAACTGAGGTAAACAGGGTTAAGTGATTTGTCCAGGATCACACAGCTAGAAAGTGTCTGGGGATAGATTTGAACTCGGGAAGATGAGTCTTCCTGACTCTAAGATGGCTACTCCATCCACAGCCCAGCCCCAAGACTAAATGTTAAGTATCTGTAAATGAGATCCACTCCAGCGTAATGGAAACTCTGTGGATCTGGAGTCAGAGGGCCTAGGTTTCAAATTCTGAATTTGTTTCTTGGAATCATGTGGCCATTTTACTATGTTGGACTTCCATTTCCTTATCTGTAAAATAACAGCTTTAGGAGAAATGATCTCTGAGGCTTTTCCCAACTGCAAATCCTATCATCATAACAGATGAAATGACAGGAGTGGGGGAAGGAGAGAAAGAACAGGAAAAGGAGGAGATAAAGGGAAATGAAAACTGGTACAGGTTGTTAGAAGACTATTGACACCAGTTGCTACTAAAGACAGAATGAGGATTGAGTCCCACAGAAGATATGAGGCTGGGCTCTTCTACAATGGCTTCTAATAGCTTACTCCTCTCCCATCTGAGTTCTTTGAACAAGAGAATCTGGGCTTCTCGCTATTCCTGGCACAAGACTCTCCATCTACTTTTGCTGTTTTGTTGTCCAGTTATGTCGAACTCTTTGTGACCCCATTTGGAGTTTTCTTGGCAAAGATACTGGAGTGGTTTGCCTTTCCTTCTCCAGCTTATTTTACAGATGAGAAGATTGAGGCAAACAGGGTTAAGGGACTTGCCCAGGTTCACACAGCTGGTAAGTGTCTGAGGTCAGAGTTGAACTCAGGAAGATGAGTTTTCCTGACTTCAGGCCCAGCACTCTATCTATTGTGTCACCTGGTTACCCATTCCATCTGCTAACTGAGCTTTTGCATTTTTACTGGCTCAAAAATGTGAAGTTCAGAATGTTAAGTAATGGAATACTAAGGAAAATCCTTGTAAAATGGGAGCAAGTAACCAGAGAATGGATTCCATCCATGCAGGATATAGAAGGGACAGCAAGGTCTGCTCTGGCAGTCTCAGTCCTAGTAAGAATAGGAAGGCTTGGCATCAACAGTGTCCTTGCCTGCCTGGAACTTTCTCTTTAATCTCCACTTTCTATATTCCCTGGCTTCAGTGTTCAAGAAGGACCAACACCTCTAGTGTAATGGCTTGCCAAGTCATTTTCAGGGCTGCTCATCCACCTTTGAACCAAATGTCCACCTTCACTCGTGGGGTGGCTCCATGAAGTTGTAATATGCTCACTCCATAATGTCATTGGTCCTCTTTGAAACGAAGGATGAACACAAAATCCCACTTTTTGCAAGAAACCTTTCTCAGGCCATCATCTTAGTGGTTTCCCCTCTAAGACTCCCAAATTTATGGGGGTTTTTTGTACCTAAGTTGTTTCCGTGTTGTCTCCTCTATTAGACTGTAAGCACTTTGAGAGTAGGGACATTTATTTACTCATTCATTCATTCATTTATTGCCTTTCTTTGTATCCTTCATTAACCAAAGTGTGGACTTTGTGAATTAGCCAGACCATTTAAAAACAAATCGTGGCAAATAGAGACAAACACGTAATGGGAAAAATTCAATGGCCTTTACCTTAAAATATGGGAAAGACAGTTCATATGTGCTCTGCAACTCCTACAGGCCTCCTGTGCTGGACCACATAGCTTAACAAAAGGAAATACTGAATCACGAATCATACATCCAAAACCAAACATCACTGGAAGATGAAAATACCAAAGGACTTTTGAGTCAGCAGCATGTGTTCACAAACATCAATATTTTCTAAAAGTCCCATCCATGCCTGTTTATATTGTGGAGGAGTGGACTATTCTTTGATCTCTTGGTATTGCATGGATACCAATGGAATCTATCCATCATTTATCTATCCATCATTATCCATCATATCTATCTACAATCTATCCATCATTTCTTCACTTTTGCTACACAACCAGCCTCTTTACTTTTCCTAACTCTCTTTAATGATATCTTTTATACTACTTCTGTGAAGTTGTTGAATGTGTTGAATAAGCATAGGTTGAGATAGTGATAATTTCCAGCAGCATCCAGACTATAAAACTCTTATAAACTGGTAGGATTTTTTCCCCATAATACAGACCTGTCCTGACCGTGTCTCTGGTGCTGGTGGTGGGTTTATTTTTGCAGTTTTTTGATTTGATGTTACCCAATACTCACTCCAACACCAATAGGGAATATTTAAATCTCCTTAGATGTTCACTTAACATCTGTAGGCAACTGAAAGATGAGTAACTTTAATCCAGAAGTCACCAGCACTGAGCAAGGACACAGATTGCTGTGGATTCTCTCAAACAGTCAAGATTCTGTTTTCCTTATTGTATACTGCCTCATGGGTAGTTTGAATCCTGGGAAAGCTGTTGATGGAATGATTTAAAAAAAAAACCTTTCCAGCTTGGGGTGATCTTCTTGACATCAGCTTTCTTAGGGGGAATATTCTTACCTCGACTAGTGAATTTGAAGCAGTAATTATTTAAGAAGTCATAGACTCACTTAGAAAAGAAGCAGAGAAGGCTTCTAAGAAAAGAAATTTTTCCTCAATGCACCCTTTAATTTTGTCTTGTTGAGCAATTTTCTGACCTTGCAATGATTTTTAGTCCTGTAGAGGGCAATGTTCTTTGAGGTTTCATAATCCATATATCTTGCAAGGAAGTGTGATACCATTACTACAAAGTTTCAAGACTACATAGGAACTATCTAGGGTTGTCCTTAGCACTAGACAGGTAGGATTTTTTTTTTTTTTTGCTTCTCTCCTGTATTGTCCTTGACGTCTATGTATTTGTATTCTCAGTTTCTTTGGTGAGACTTGCAGATCCAAGGTTTTCTATTCAGTTAACTATTTTTGCTGTTCAGAACATAAATTCCACTTGTATCTTTCTCATTTCTATTTTAAACCATTCAGGATCAGCATGTTGTGGTTTCAGGTTCTCAAATACCACAGGGTTCTCTGTCTTGTTAAGTATTGAATCATTTTCCTAGGTTTTGCAATATTAATTCATTGATGCTTCATCTGTTTACTAGCTCTGGAAGCCATATTTCCTTCTTCTGTTAATGTCTTCCCTATTGATTTAGCTGCTTATGTTAAACATCTTTGACTTTTCTTCTTCCTGAAATCTTTGGTAATTTCAGTCTCTTCCCTCCCCCTCCCACTTTGTTCTTTGGTTCTCTTGGCTTGGCAGGGATACCAATGGAGCCTACAATCTATCCATCAGTTCTCCACTTTTGCTACACAGCTACAGCCCCTCTTTTTCTGGTCCTAACTTTCTCTTACCCCACTTCTCTTGTGAAATTCCTGAGTGCGTTGAATAAGCATAAATTGAGATAGTGACAATTGCCAGACAAGTATCCTGAATCTAAACCATGGTTCATGGTTCACCAGATTAGAGCTCTGCTTGAAGTAACTTTTGGAAGGACAAAACTGGCCCCAGCTGGATGCTGGGCCCTTTCCCTCAGACTTAGTGGAGTGCCAAACAGCATTCCCTCCACCCCCAACACACACACACACACACACACACACACACACACACACACACACACACACCCCTGGTACCCCCTGTTCCAGTGTTCTGTACTGCTCCCTCCTTTCCTCAGTTCTCTGGCTTAGCACCAGCAGTTTAAGGAACTGCTGTATTGGTGCTTTGGAGGTTAATTTCTATAGTTTGGGTCTCTGAGGCTCTGGGAAGAAGGAGGGGTCAGGTTGGTGTTGAGCCCTATTTCAGGCCAGACAGGATCTGTTGGCAGCAAAGAACATTGTAGCTGAGGCATCCAGCAATCTTCAGCAGCCCGGAGCCCAGATCTCCATGGCACTGGAAAGAGGGAGGCACTACCAGGGTATTCTGCCTTTATGTCCAGTCCTTAAGTCAGTGCAGTCATGTTGCTAGGAGTATGATGGGAGGTGGGGAAGGGGTTGTTGAGTGAGCTCAAGTCAAGTGCCTCAGGTCATGGTTTGTTGTTTGTTTGTTTGCTTTTTCTTACCTTTTTTTTGGATTCTATGCGTCCTAGACCATGGTGTCAACTGAAGTTCCTTTATCTTTGGTGCATAATTTTTGGTTTGGAGAGCTTAGAGCAGTTTTGGGCATCAGAGAAAATGTTGTCTTCTGTCTTGTTGATCCCATGAGTTCGAAGTCCTAGACAGGAGGGATTGCACCCAACCACCCGAACAGATGGAGTTGGTTCTTTTCTTCAGTAATACTTTCTAATAGGTCATAGCCAGTGTAATCAGAAGGCTCCAACTTAAATTCCTCTTGCAGTAATTCAAACCAATTGATTCTAAGTAGAAATAGTGAATGGTTCTGCATTGTGACAGATTGGAAAGAGCAATATCAGAGGACCTGGGTTTGAATCCTCCCTCTAACACTTGATATTTGCATGACTTTGTGTAAAATCATTTAATCTCCTCAGGCCTCAATTTCTTCATAGATAGAATAAAGAGTTAGTTTGTGGCAGCTAGGTGGCACAGTGAATAGAGCACCACCCTGGAGTCAAGAGGACCTGAGTTCAAATGTGGTCTCAGACACTTAACACTTACTACCCGTGTGACCTTGGGCAAGTCACTTAACCCCATTTGCCCTGCCTTCCCCCCTCCAAAAAAAAAAAGCAAAAGAAAAAAGAATTAGTTTACATGGGTTCAAAGGCTCCTTTAGCTTTAGAGCTTCGTCTTATGACCTTACGCTCCTCTGAGAGTAGAAATAATTTCATTCTTTCTTTTTGTATTTCTATCACCTAGCACAGTGCTTGGTGCTTAATAATTGTTTCTTTGATTAATTTTCCCTATGATCATTTTTTAAAATTGAAGCTTTAGTCTCACCCATCTTTGTTCCTGACTAAAACAAGTTTAGCCAGGAGTTTGCCTAGAACCTTGGTATTTTTTTTTTAGTCATTTTCATGGGTTTTTATAATATCTCATTTAAGTTATGAAATTAATCACTATACTCATCTGAGACTGCTGAATATAATGGAAATGAACTTTAATTCCTCCTATTTGTTATATACTTCATATACATACATTTCACATGCAGTTCTTGACCAAAAGGGATGGGAAGAAGATAAATTCTATTCATAAAAAAAACCTCAGATTATACTGTGCATTCAATGATTTATAGGAGGATATGTACAAGGACCCTGCAGGATGGGCAGGCATGGATGGTTTATTAATGGTGTATTCTGTTGGAGGAAATAGCCAGAAAGGAAATTACAGGTCTATTGGAACATTTGAATACTCTGAGCCCACTGTCTCAGAGAATTCCTCTAAGAGAATTCTTCCCTTCCCTTTAAAGAAGTTTATTCTTTCTCTTCCTTAACTGACCCCTTAAAAGCCCCCAGATATGCATCCTTCATTCTGGTGTTTCTTATACCTAAGACAGGAGACTGCAAAACAGTCAGAAGAGAGAAATTACTTGTGTCTATGCTAGTTAGCCTGTTTCAGGATGCCATTTTTATTTCCAACAACTCCATTTTAGGAGACTATAAGCCCAAAAGAAAAATTCCTAGCCTAATTTATTTAAAGACAAAGAAGGCAAAAAGATGTTACTGTGGGGAAAAGCTGGACTTTTTTTTTTTAAGGATAAATTTATTAATTAAATGAGACAACTTGTACAACTTTTTGCAAATCTTAAAGTGCTATGTAAATGTTAGCTCTTGTTAAATGGCTGGGTTTTCCCGCAGCATTAAAGATTCCTTTTGTATTTTTCAGTTTTGATTTAATTTCTAATTGACATAGTTATGCCAGTGCATTCCTAATGAAGAGGAAGATACTGAGGGGGTTGTTTTTAATCTTTCAGAAATTGTGTTGGATATATTTGGGAAGAACAAGTTGTGAAAGTGCAGTGTTGCCCTGGGACTGATAAAATGTGCTTGAATGTGTTTTAGCTGCATTTCCGGTTGTATTTTGGTTGCATTTGTCCATGTGAACAACAGATTGCTTTCTCTTAGGATCAAATGAGCAACCACTTAAATGGGAGAAAATTGGCTAGAATTTGACAGTCTAGAATCTCAGGGCCTGGTTATCTTTGTGCCCTACATGATTTCCATTTTGGAGCCTTTTAGATAGCATAACTATCTCCCAAAATATACCTAGGCAGTACTTTAACACATAACAAAGATTTTTTTTTTGAGGGGAAAGGCAGGGCAGTTGGGGTTAAGTGACTTGCCAAAGGTCACATGGCTAAGCGTCTGAGGCCAGATTTGAACTCAGGTCCTCCTGACTCCAGGGCCAATACTCTATTCACTGCACTACTTTGCCACCCCTATGACAAAGATTTTTGTCACATAATGGGAAAACCCAAAGAATTCAGTAGACTGAGGCTTGGGGGGGCTTTCAGAAAACTAGTCACTCCTCCTACTGAGTCAGAGATGTGGGAGGAGTATGCCTAGTTTAAGAAAATATTACCTATTTTGCTCACCAACTTATGAGGCCAGGCTAAGCTGGGATTGGCCCTACAATTATGTAAATCACATCCAGAAGTTTCTGGGACCTAAGGAGATCTTATCTTTCCCAGTCTGGGTGAAAGGTGCTAGGTGACTGCTACTTTTATCTCTTGAGTGTTCATTGGGATCAATACGCTCTAGTCAACCTTTAAGGAGCTCCCTTTCCATCCAGGAGGGAAGGTAGTTAGGGCCAAGGTTGTACAACTGAGTTCCTGTTGAGGGTCTATTTAAGATCTCTAGGTACAAAGAGCAACTGGAGACCAGGGATTTCTGTATGGGGCTGTTCAAATGCCAGGACAATCAGGGACAAACCCAGTCACCTACCTTCCTGCTATTAAGCCATATATATCTTCTTTGGTCAGCATGGGCATGTGGTCACTGAGCTGATTGTTTCCCTGGAAATAACTTCCACACTTTCTTGATGGATTGTTGTTGTTGCTCAGTCATTTAGTCGTGTCTGACCTTTTGTGACCTTGTGGACCATAACATGCTAATACTGTCCATAAGGTTTTCTAGGCAAAGATACTGGAGTTGTTTTTCCATTTGCTTCTCTAATGGATTCCTTCTGGATGGATTAGGGAAAAGGCAACAGAATACGTGACCTTTTTGAATTCTGATCAGCCAGTGAAAAAGCCACCCTCACCAAAATTTCAGGAAACAGACACTGGACAATAATTCAGTTTTTCTAGTGTTTGCCTAAAATGCCTTTGGTTCACTGTGGGCCTTATCCTTGTGAATCTGAAATCATAGGATAGTTGACTTAGAACTAGAAGGGACCTTAGAGGTCATCTAGTCCAACCCTTTCATCTCATAGAGGAGAAAAATGAGACCCAGATGAAGGAATTGAGTTTTCTTAGGTCAGGCACTCTTAAACATGTCATGGACCCCTTTGGTAATCTAGAGAAACCCTTCTAGAATAATGTTTTTAAGTGCATAAGATGGGTTTCCAAAGGAAACAAATTGTGTTGAGATACTTATCAAAATATTTTTAAAACACAAGTCCATAGACCTTAGGTTAAGACCTTCTGGCTTGGGTCAGAAATGCCCAGTCTTAGATCCAGGTTACCTGACTCCAAATTCAAAATTCTGTCCTGTGTACCAAATGGTCTAGGGTAGAATGCTGTCCCCCATAGGTGGTGAGGGCAAGGAGGAACAGGAGTGGTGGAATATAAAGAGGGGATTTTGTTGGGGGCGTGGGGGAGAAGAGACAATTCTCCATAGTCCAGTCAAACTTCCATTGAAGTTATGACAGGAAAACTGGCTCAGAGGAAACTGAGCTCCAGTGAAGTAGGGGAGCCAGCCCTTCCACTACAGCAAGGGATAATAACCAAATAGCATGAACAGTCATGCAGAAGAGATGGTTCCATAAATTAAATCCATACCTGGGATCCAGGATGGTGAAACAATAAACAAAGAGGAAAAACAAAATCCAGAGCAAGTCTCTAGGAGAAGATAAGCCAGCTTGGAAGCCCGCTTGGAAAGAGCAACGGATTTGGAGTCTTAGCTGGTTGTTCTCTCATGTCTGACTGTTCATGACCCATTTGGGTTTTTCTTGGCAATGATACTGAAGTGTTTTGCCATTTCCTTCTCCAGTTCATTTTACAGATGAAGAACTGAGGCAAACAGGATTAAATGACTTGCCTAGGATCACAAAGCTGGTAAGTGTCTGAGGCCAGACTTGAACTCAGGATGATGGCTCACTCCAGTCCCAGCACTCTATCTGCTGTGCCACCTAGATGCCCAGAATCTGAAGATCTGGATCAAATCCTCGTTCTTCTACTTCCACTGTGTGACCTTGAAAAGTAATTTAACCTCTGTTAAATGGGGGAGTGAGAAGTAGGTGTTTGATAGAAGGTTTCTTCTAGCTTATTCAAAGAGAGTTCAGTATTTGCCTTGTTGGTGAGGTATTTCAGCGGCCTGTATTTTCTTAGCTCCTATCTTTGGGGGCATTCTTGTGGGCTGGCCATTCCCCTCCTCCCCACCGCTCTACCTTTTGTGCCAGTCCTGAGCAGTAGTCAACATGAGCTTGTTTGCTCAGGTTCACTTTTCCTTTTGGGAAGAATATGAGACTTGGCATGTTTAGGGAGTGCTTTGGATCCTGGAGTCTGGATGTGGGGTGGGGCTCCTGTTTCGGCTGACTGGGACGCCCCAGGCACTGTGTGCAGCTGGCTACAGCTGAAATCATCACCCAGCAGCAGCTTTGCAATGGAAAAACTATGTGTCTCAAAACAATACTCATGAAGACAGAGGAGAGGTCAGGCTGGATGACTGGGCTAAGTGTGAATGGGGGTGGGAACTCAATTCAGTTGTTCCCAGTGGCTTCTAGGAATGTTGATGGGCCAGTGCCAGCCCATGGCTTTCCCTATGAGAGAAGGACATTGCAACAAGCCCTGGCTAGCTTGGGGTTGCCTACTATGTGGGTAGGTGTTGAGATGTGACGAAGTCAGTTTGTTCTTGAATTGGCAGTCTGGCCAGTCTGCTTCAGAACAAACTTCATGAAGCAACTAACATTTTTTTCACAGAGATTAAAGGTGCCTTTGTTCATACTGTTGCCTCCAGTTGGGGGGGGGGGGGGTAATAATATGAATAACTAGCATTTACACAGCACTTGAAGGTTTGCAATGCTTCACAGATATCTCACTTGAACCTCACAAGAGCCCTAGGAGGTAGGTGCTATTATCATTCCCATTTTTCAGATGAGGAAATTGAGGCCAACATAGGTTAAATAACTTGAACAGGATAACCCAGCTAATGTCTGAATTTGAATTTGAAATAAGGTCTTCCTAACTCCATGTGCAATACTCTGCCTATCCACTGTACTACCCAGCTGCCCTGGGTGTATGGGTGTCAGAGAGGGCTAGCATCTCCACTGTGAAGGCTTGCCAAGCCCTTTTCAGGGCTGCTTTCCCCCGCTGTCACCCAACTCTCACTTGTGACTTCAAGAAGTTGTAGCATGTTCATCGGCCACTCCCTGGTAAATTGTGTTTGAGCAAACTAGAATTGCAGTAGCTAAAAGAAACACGATATGCAGAAATTTAGACATCTCTATTTGAAATGTTTATACAAACTATTTGTGCCTGACCTGTGGTAGAGCCTTCCGAGTTCCTACTGGTCTGATCAGCCACAGTTGGACACATTATACCTTGACCTTGATGTAGTGATATCATGTTGGTCATCTTGGAGAATGAAAGACAGCAATCAACCCAGCCACTCAGGATAGGGACTGGATCAGTGATTTAATCTGAACAGGGAATTCCCAGAAAATAAATTTCCTCCACCACTGCAGATTCTAGTCTTAAAACGTAGCTTGGGGCATTGAGAATTTAAACGACCTTCTTAAGGAGCAAGTATGAATCAGGAGGAGGACTAGAACTCCAATCTTCTAGGCTCTGAGACCAGATCTCTGTCCACTTCACTGGGTTGTGTTAATTGGAAGGGAAGGGAGAGGCATATGAGCCCACCCTCCCCACAGTAGCTATTTATGGATTTGTTTGCAACACAATCCTCCTACTCATCTCTCAACATTTCTCTACTCTACCCCCTCTCCTGGTCAATAAGCTCCCAATTTCCCCTCACCCGAGCCAGGTGTTAGCTCTTCAGGGCAGTTATGACCTAACCCCTACCAGAGTACCCACAGCAACACCTGGGCAGGTGCCATTGGGAAAATCCTCCTCCCATTTCAAGATACCAACACCTTTGCCCCAAAGGAATAAATGAATGGATGGGAGTGGACAAAAAAAATGTATTTCTTACACACTATATGCTGAACATGCTAAGATCTGGATACATAAATAGGAAAATAAGTCTCTAATGAGGGAGGCAACTCATGGGACTTCTCAGGTGAAAGTCAGGAGTAAAGTTCCTTGGGGTGCTACAGCAAAGCATATGATAAGACATCTTAAAAAATATCATTTCCATTAATAAAGTCAAATTGCTGACATTGAACAATTTGACAGTGCTTAAGACTTTCTGGATCTTTATTAGTGAGGGCTGCTGAGGAAATGAGAGCTGTAGCATCTGCAAAGGCAATTGCCAGGTCTCCCTAAAAGTCACCTCATGGCTATAGTAATTGCCCCTCTTAAGGCAGACTCTTTGATCTGGGGTAGTGACTGATAAGTAAGAGCCTTGCCTCCCCCATTTTTATTTTGGTGGGAAAGAATGGCTCACACAGGATGTGGAGACTTGAATATGTGATTACAACAGATTACAGACCTCATTATGTTACAGTGTCCCCCAAACCCACCTCTCTTCCAAACTTCCCTATTACCACTGAGGGCATCACCATCCTTCCAGGTTCACAGCCCAGGTATCGTTCTTAATGCCTTTATCGTAATATACCATTAATTGCTAAATCTCTTTCCTACCTCCACATTTCTTGGATCAGTCCCTTCTCTTACTCACATAGCCAGGCTTCCATCTTCTCTCATCTGGACAATTGCAATGGACTTCTAACTTCTCTCCAGGCCTAAAGCTTTTCTCCTCTCCTGTGCTGTCTACACAACTGCCAAAGAGGTTTTCCTAAAGCTCAGGTCTGACCTCTTTTGTCTTTCTCTCATTTTAATGTCTATTTTTGTGTAAGCTTTATGATATGCATAGTTATTAATATAGGGCAGCTAGGAGGTGCAGTGCATAGAACACTGGACTTGGAATCAGTAAGTCTCATCTTCATGAGTTCAAATCTGGCCTCAGACATTTACAAGCTGTGTGACCCTGGGCAAGTCACCTAACCCTGCTTGCCTCAGTCTCCTCATCTGTAAAATGAACTTGAGAAGGAAAAGGCAAACCACTCTAGTATCTTTGCCAAGAAAACCCCAAATGGGGTCACAAAGAGTCAGAAATGACAGAAATGTTAGAGATAGAGAGAGTCTTTTGTTATTTCTCTAACTTACCTTGCTTTGGAATTATTTTGTTCTTTAAGAATTTATGATTAGCGTATAGTTGTATAGGAAAGATTCAATAAATGCTGAAACCATACCTGAGAAGTAATAAAAATCTTGGCTGTCTTAAACCCTCCTAATGCAGTATTGAGCTTTGCCAGGAAAGAACAAATGAATTTTACAAATTGACTTATTTTTGTACAAGAATTTGGAAAGCCATCAAATGTAGACTTGGATGACAGGTAAGCTAAGGAGCTGGTCCTGTATCATAGGAAATATGAATGGTGCTTTGTGATTCTGTTGGCAGACCCACTAGTTAAGGGAAGGGAAACATTAGTTTTATCCTGGGAGTAAAGATGCCTGTGTGCCGCTAGGTGGTGCAGTGGATATAGTGCTGGACCCTGGAGCAAGGAAGACACCTTCCCAAGTTCAAATCTGACCTTAGACAACTGGCTGTGTGGCTCTAGGCAAGTCACCTAAGCCTGTCTGCCTCAGTTTCCTCATCTGTAAAATGAGCTAGAGAAGTAAAAAGCAAACCACTCCAGTATCTGTGCCAAAAAAACCCCAAATGGAGTCACAAAGAGTCAGACATGGCTGAGAGGACTGAACAATGATGCTGTTTATAGGGAGTTACCTTGCAGTTACTGAAAATGGAACACATGTAGAGGAGAGGGATGAAAATCCATGGGAGAAAGTAACCATCAGCCTCAGACAAGAGAGATTTTTCCGGGGGTGTCTGTGCTAAGGGGAACTCCTGACTCATCATGAAGCACTTCAAATCCTAAACCCATTCTGGCACATGGGTTTTATTTGGGGTGTAACCCAGTTATTTGGAACGACTGCCTTTGGCTTCTTAGAGGTGGAAATGGTAGAAAGCAGCTTTGATCTTTGGTTCTCATCTTATTCCAGTAATATGGCCTAATTAATGATTTGTAGGCCTCTTGCAAATTCCTGGTTTGGTAAATTCTCATGGGTTAGAAGAGATGCTTCCTCTATTTCTTTGAAATTTGCTTTTTAAAAAACCTGATTAGTACGGGTAGATTTTAGGGAAAGTTATCTTATAAAGTTCAAGGTGTATTTTAGCACCAATTTTATGCTTCTAAATACATTTAAAAGTGTTCATTAAAAAATGAGTCATCATTGTATAGAAAAGAATACTGGATTTGTGATCAGAAGACCTAAATTTGAATCTCATTTCATTCAGCTAGTACCCATGTGAAAATAATATATATATTATCCACCTAATAAAGTTTTTGAGTAGAGAGGACTTTGTAAACCGTAAAGTGCCATCTGTAAGTAGGTTTTAAGTTGTTTTTTTTGCTAGAGTAGAAGCTTCAAGTCCAGGGTAGAGATCATGCCTCTTCCATTTTTGTTTTTCTGCTGGCACCTATTATCCATGTAAATGCTTCTGTACATAGATTTTTGTTGTTCAATCTTTATGACCCAGTGGACCAATGCACTCCAACGCTGTCCATGAGGTTTTCTTGGCAAAGATACTGGAGTGGTTTGCCATTTCCTTCTCCATCTATATATATAGCAGGTATTTAATAAATACTTATTGAATTGGATTACTGGATTGTTTTTAGATGCCAAAATATCATTCCAGTTCGAGAATAAGCATTGGTAGACTGCATGCTTTCTTTATAGATGCTTTTTTTCTTCTCTCTCACATTTTCTACCATCACCATTTTACATAATTATTGTAAAGTTTCCAAGAAGTATTAACTGGACAAATTCAATATATGGATAAAATGAGTCTTTCTAGAATAGTAGTGACTTAGAAGTGCTATTTTTTGGTTTATAGACTATCTTTCTAAATTTTAATTTTGTATACTACCATACTTTTGGACCAAATACAATGCAAAGTGTAACAGAATTAGTTTGTTGTAGTTAAGACAACATGAATTCACTGCTTAAGAAAACTTGTATTTCCTTGGTGAAGAATTATGTTTCCACCACTTCTATAACGTTGGTTCAAGTCCCAAACTTTTCTGGGTATGACATTCCATCTTCCTAATTGATGAGGGGAAAAAAAAGTAAGTGCCAAATTTTAGACTTACTTATTTCCTATACTCATCCTTTCTTAGGGGTGGGGGTGAGAGATATATTTTTTTTATAAAAAACATTTTATTATGAAATAAACATGGACTTTCAATATAAATAATAATAATAATATTTATATGATTTACAAACATCTTGCTTTATCCTCACAACAATCCTGGCAGGTAGGCAATATTCCTACAGTTGAGGAAACTGAGGCTGGCAGATATTGTGAGAACTCAAGGTCACACAACTTAGTAAATATTTATTTGTGGTCACACTTGAACTCCAGACCTTCCTGATTCCAAGTTCAGTGCTCTATCCAATTCGAAGCCTAGCTTCCTTTTTCTGTTATAGGAAAAAAAAAGATGGCATATGAAACTGTGAACTTCTGTATGGTTTTAAAAGTGTATATTAAATTTAGGGACAGCTAGGTGGTGCAGTGAATAGATTGCCGTGACTGGAGTCAGAATGATTCATCTTCCTGAGTTCAAATCTAACCTCAGATACTTAGCTGTGTGACCCTGGGCAAGTCACAGACCCTTGTTTGCCTCAGTTTCTTAATCTGTAAAATGAGTTGGAGAAAGAAATGGCAAGCCACTCCAGTATCATTGCAAAGAAAACCCCCCAAAAAGGGTCACAAAGAGTTAGACATGACTGAACAAACATTAAATTTAACACAATAGTAACAAAACTGCCCCCCACATCTACAGCTATTCCCCTCCCCCTTTATTCTTCTGTGTCTCCTTTTGAGCTTCTTTCTGGGAAGACAATTTTTTTCTCTGCTGCAGAAGATGGATGAGTAAGTTGGTGTTGGATGATGCCATAGCACCAACTTTTTTATTCATTTAAGAAGCAATTGAAAACTGTGAAGAAAAAAAGGGGGGGTGTTAATTGGGAAATGGCTGAACAATTGGTGGTATATGATTGTGATGGAATTCTACTGTACTATAAAAAATGATGAGCTCAGTAATCTTTGAAAAACATGGATAGACTTGCATGGAATAATGAAGAAAGAAATGAGCAGAACCAAGAAAAAGTTTACAGTAAAAGCAATATTGTTTTAAGAACAACTTTGAGTGACCAATCATTTTGGCTATTATAAATACCCAAATTAGCTACAAATGACATGTGAAAGAAGATGCGATCTGCACCCAGAGAAAGAACTGTAAATAGAAGTATGTAGACAATAATTATGTATCTACATATGTGAGTATGTGTGTGTGTGTATATCATATATACACACCCATATATGGGTATTTGTGGGTATATACATAAACATAGACACATAGACACACATATTTATGTCTAATGGTAGCCATCTCTAGGGCAGGGGTAAGGGGTGAGGGAGAGAAGAAAAAAGGGAAAAAAGAAATTTATTATATATTTAAAAGGAATTGCAAGTTGTATATAACAAAAGTGCAGTTCTATGTGCAATCATCTTTTTAAAAAATATACTATGTTATGGAAAGGTTTTTTTATTCCATAAATTAAAAATAAGAATTAAAAGAAAACTCAAAAGGACTCAGAGACCCTCAGTTTCCCAGATGAACAAGTCACTGGAAGAAAGGATTCCTCAGAGATCTCAGGTATGTATGCATGATAAATGGAAGGAGTTTTGCTGAAGGAGGGAAGTACTTATTTCAGTTTTCAGTTGAAAAGAGAGGCTTTTTTCCAGGTCAGTTTTCTCAGAGGCAGTGAATGTAATGGACCCAAGGCTTGCCATTTGAAGAGTTATTTCTACTTTCCCCCTTGATCCTAGGAACTGAAAGTGCACTTCAAACACCAATCCATTAATTCACTCCCTGGATGTGCCATCTCTGTCCATTTCATTACCAAAGCATTCCAGTGAAGAAGGAGATGACTGTCACCCCTGTATTTGAGAAGAGAAATTGAGGCTGAGGTGGCTTGCTGAAATGGTTCAAGAATCAAGTACATTCATTACCAGGCTAGTCTTAGTGACTAACCAGGGTTTATAGCTCGATTCCAGTCAATGAAATTCTCCCTTTTTTTCTGTAAATGTTATTGTTGCTGTTCAGTCATTTTCAGTCGTGTCTGATGCTTCCTGATATGATTTGCCATTTCCTTCTCCAGCTCATTTTACAAATGAGGAAATTGAGGCAAACAGGGTGAAATGACTTGCCCAGAGTGGTAGTGTCTGAGGTCAGGTTTTAACTCAGGAAGATGAGTCTTCCTGATTCCAAGCCCAGTGTTCTATCCACTGCTCCTAGTTTTTTTATTGTTGTTTGGTTTTCCCCCTTCAATCAATTTTTAGTCATGTCCTACTCTTTATGACCCCATTTTAGGTTTTCGGCAAAGATACTGAAGTTGTTTGTCATTTCTTTCTCCAGCTCATTTTACAGATGAGGAAGCTGAGGCAAACAGGATAAAGTGACTTGCTCAGGGAGGCACAGATATTGTGTCTGAGGTCAGATTTGAACTCAGGAAGATGAGTCTTCCTGACTCCAGGCCTGGCACTCTATCTACTGCACCACCCCGCTGCTATCCCTGTAAAAGTCATTCCCCATTCAAATCTTGTAGGCAGTCTACACCCAGTGACAACTCCACCCCTTCTAGTAGAATGAACACCTTCCATTCGCCACTGAGGCATGCTGGGAGCAGGTTTGGATCCCCCAGAGGGGAAGGCAGGACAAGCAAAACTGTGGAGCTCCCTCAATTAGCCTTAATCCGGCTGCACTTTCCTCCCTGCTCAGCAGCTTTTCTCTCTTATAACAAAAGCCTGAGGGCTGCTTCGGGCGCAGGTGTAGCCCTACAAACTGCCTTAATTGCTGAGTGAGAAGCTGCCTGGGGAAGCCTGGGACCTGGTTGGAGAAGTGCCTGGCCTCCCTGAGAAGAGCTGGACTCTGAGCCTTGCATTACTTTGCACATTGTGTTGGATTTATTGTGTATGCATACACCCATACACCCAGCTCCGAGTGAATCACCAGAAAAGAAAAGAGGGAAGCTCTCAGTGGAATGGCAACCTTTGCTCCCTCACCCACCTGCATTTTAATTTGCTTTAATTGGGAAATCAAACACCTATGCTAGGAAAGAATGCAATAGGACTCTATCTTATCCTGCAGACTTGGGTTTCCACAGCCGTTCTGTAGCAATCAACAACATTTAAAAGGCACTGGGGATACGGAGACTGAAACAAAACTCCTGCCCTCAGGAGCTTCCATTCTATTGAGGGAAACCAAGGGCATGTCTACATATGTATAGATGTATATACATATATGGGTGTGAATATATACCTTTAGGAACATACATGTACAAAATACAGAACAAATACAACGATACCTGGGATGGTTGTTGTGCAGTCATATTTGACTCTTTGTGACCTCACAGACTGTAGCACTCCAATTCTGTCCATGGGTTTTTCTTGGCAAAGATACTGGAGTGATTTGCCATTTCCTTTGCCAGTGGATTAAGACAAATAGAAGTTAAATGACTTCTGACAAAATCGTTGTAAACCTAAAAGGAATGAAAGGTTACATCTTGCTGCCCCAATCTGGGACTTTTGAGTTGACAAATATAGGTTTGAAGTGAAAGTGAAATGTCAGCATTGTAGTCCCACAAAGTACTTTCACCTTTTGGGGGAGACTATAATTATGGTGATGGGTTACTGTTTTATGTTTAAAGTATTTGTTTATGTGCTGTTAATGAATCTTTTGGGGTTTTTAAAGCATTATTTTGTGGTAGAGAAAATTAATAGCTAGTGGTGTGAAAGAACCATCTCCTGCTGGTTCTGGGGAGCTAATCCTTAAATTTTCAATGTAAACATTAATGCTCTGGAATCAGCTAATTCAATGTATCAGGGCTTGATTTGTTGTTTTGTTGATTACCTAGACTTATGAAAGTGAAGAAAAAATGTTAATAATGCACAACCTTAAAAGTTTGCCTGGGTATATTTTCCTCCTCTGGGGAGCAGATTGTTAAACATTTACCCAGCACACCCCTGTAAATAGCTGTCCTATGTTTGATATCTGATTGGTTGTTCATCCTTCATTTTTGAAGAAGACCAATGACATCATGTTGTTGAGGTCAGGGTACAGTGTTCAACTGTAGTTGATCAGTCCAACATGAGTTCAGAAGACTACCACAGGTCAAGCAAAGTCCATTAGAACATTTGGGATAGAGATATCTCTGCATCTGTACAGCTCATCTGTCCTTTGTGTTACTACAATTCTGCTCTGCTCAGGGAGGACGTTGCCTTCTTTGATTCCGGTACACCATACTGTGTGGCTCTTTGTCAGCATCTCCCATGTTTCATAATTGATACTAAAGTTCTTCAGAGAAACCTTGAGAGTGTCCTTGTACAGCTTCTTCTGACCATTGTGTGAGTGCTTGCTTTGTGCTAGTTCTCCATAAATAATCTTTTAGGTAATTGTATATTTGGCATTGAAGCCCATTGAAGTAGTGTTCTCTGCAGTAGAGTTTGAATGCTTCACAGTTCAGTTGTAGAGAGGATCTCCGTGTCTGATACCTCATCATGCCAGGTAGTCTTCAGAATCTTTCTAAGACAATTCAAGTGGAAGTTTTATTAATCAATGCTGAAAGTCAATGCTGTATGCATCAAGTTGTAGTCAACCCCTCTCTAGATGAACTTCCAACTAAAGAAAAGATATTGAATGCTATTAGTCTCCTGTTGAGTGGCAAAGTGCCTGGTATTTATTCCATCCCAGCAGAGATCTACAAGGCAGGGGGTCCACTGCTTATAGAGAAGCTGTCTGAAATCTTCCAGATTATATGGCAAAAGGAAGTTACCCTCCAGGAGATCAAGGATGCCTCCATTGTCTTTCCCTATAAAGGAAAAGGAAACAGGCCGTCCTTTACAGTCACAGGAGGCATCTCTTTCTTAGCTATTGCTGGAAAGATTCTTGCCAGAGTCCTCATTAATTGGCTGATGCTTCACCTGGAAGGTGATCATGTGCCTGAGGACCAGTATGGCTTCACAAAGGGCTGAGGAATGGTTGATACAGAGTTTGCTGCCTGATAACTTCAGAAGAAATGCTACAAGCAGTTCAGAGATCTGTACACAACTTTTGTTGACCTAACCAAGGTTGTCTGGAGAAGTTCATTAGTAGTGTAAGCCAGTTTCTTGATGGCATGTTCACACTGGTTTTGTATGAAGGATGATGATCGCATACTTTCCCAATAACCAGTGGAGTGAAGCAGATCTGTATGCTTACTCCCATGCTTTTGAGCATGATGTTTTCCACAATGTTGTCAGATGCCTTCAAGGCAGATGAACACACTATCAAGATCAACTACTGCACATATGGTAAAGTATTTAACTTGAAAATCCTACAAGCCAAGACCAAAGTAGGAGAGTTGGTGTGTGACTCTGTTTCAAGATGATTGGTGCACCCAGTGTAGGTTGAGATTAACAGAGTATGGATTGATTCTCTGCCGTTTATGCTAACCAACACCAAGAAAACTTGAAATCTATTGTGTAAGGTGAGCACCTTTTCCAGAATGGGCCCTGTTAATCCCTTTTGGAGAGATAATAATGTGTACTATATCTAAACTTTGTTTTATCAATTTTCTCTGGAGTTCTACCCTAAGAGTTCTACCTACAATAAGCTAGAGAATGTAAGAAAAGCCCCTCACCTTTGAGATCAGGCTGCCCCACAAAGCCTGGGATCTTTGTGGGAGGAGAGCCACCCAGGCCAGGGGTACACAATTTGGGAGCTTGTTTGGAATTTGACAGGTTTATTCCAATCAACCTCTACAGTTTAATCCCCTTAAGGAATCCTAATTGTGTTCAGGGCTCATCCGGGTTGGTTTGATTTCTTTTTGGTCTAGCCTACTTACCTATGAATTCAGACTTCCATTTGAGGTCTGTAAAAGCCTAATGCTTTTACATGCATCCATTAGAGAATTTGGGTGAACTATGTGTGGTCAGAGAGCCCTAGAAAGATTTGTTTTTCTTAACCTTCAGTTGGATTGCTGTATAACTGAGATTCACGGGAGAAATGAATGGATTTCTCTATGTGCTAGAGGTACCCATGGAAGGAATTATCATGAAGGAAGCTGGCTCTCACTTGAGGTTGAGGGGGTAACCTCAAGTCAACCAGAGCTTCCCTATACCTGTTGGGAGAGCCCACATGACCTGGGCTGTTTGGGACCTGCCTGTTTCCTTGTTGAGTATGATGTTTTTCTACACCAAACCCTTTACATATGAGTTCAACTGTCCTTTGTCCAGGTCCAATGACAGTGAGTTTCATGTGTGAGCTCACTTCCTCTGCCCCTTCAAATTTGTATAGTCTTTCTTAAGCATTCTGATTATGTGAAATATTAAGTTCCATTCCCTTCTTCCCTTTTCTCCCCTAATGTTTTCCATTTTTTCTCCCCCATTTGTTCCTTCACTTAAGGTCATCAAAACAGAACAAAACCATTCCTTGGTCCTCTCTTTGATATATTTAATTCCCTCTATAATCCTTGAAGACATTGGGCTTTTGAGGGAATACTTATTTCTTTTCCCTCTATTATAATGTGAACATTTCCTCCTTATAAAAACTTTCTTCCAATTCCTCTAATTTACTTTTCTAGGTTTCTCTTGATTCTTGTTTTTGAATTTCAAAGATTTTGTCCAGTTCAGGCCCAAGTATGAGGAATACCTTTTGTTGTTGTTGTTCAGTCATGTAGGACTCTTAGTGACCCCTTTTGTTGTTTTCTTGGCAAAGAAAACAGAATATTTTTTGGAGTGTTTTGCCATTTCCTTCTCCATTAAGTGACTTGGCCAAGACCACACAGCTAGTAAGTGTCTGAGGCTGTGTTTGAACTCAAGAAGATGAGCCTTCCTGATTCCCAGCCCAGTATACTGAGCCACCTAGCTGCAGCTGGCTGGGATAGTGGGCCCCTATTTGGTCTCAGTTTGCACTCTGCCTGTGCTCCACTGCTTAGTGGTCACAGTCTTCTGGGTGTCTCCTTCTGCCTGTCTGGGTTGGATAAAGGTACACACACTGTAGTTATTCTCTTTATTTCTTAACCATTATTTGGTTGTTTTCTCTTTTATGAAGTACACATGAGGGAAATGGGCTGTTCTGCTTCAGCTCACTCTACCATTTTGAAGGGAAGTCTCCCTCCAGTTCTTATCCAAAATTCTGTTTTGATTTTGGCCTAAGAAAGGCAGCAGGGTTCAGAAAAATGAGTACTGGATTTGGCATGAGAGGCCCCAGGTTCAAATCCCTGATCTTCTACCCACTGTGACTTTGGGTAGGTCATTTCATTTCTCAGCTATAAAAGAAAGGGATTGGCCTTTGTGGCCTTTAAATTCTCTTCTTGATCTAAACCTATGAGTTTCAATTCTCATGTTTCTCATGTCTCAGCCTTTTGATGGAGAACCCCTGTGAAGCCTGGACACAGACAGCATAACTACCTTATCTTTTGTTTGAGCAATTCTCGTTTTGTTTATTTGGAGAGTAAGGAAAAGTTTTCTGGAGAAAACTTAAAAAAAATTATGTGTGCCTGTTGGAGTGTGCATGTTTGTAACTTCTTGCCTCCTATTTCTCTAGATTCTGCCTGCTAGGCCAAGACACTATCCAGTTGCTGATCATTCTAATAACTATTCTCTCTGCTGCCTATAGAAAAAGAAGCATTCAAATAGAGCTGCAGCTACCTCTGTCTGTCTGTCTGTCTGTCTGACTCTTTTTAGGAGGAATTATTTACCTTTAAGGTGATACATCATGCATGCATCAGCAATAGAGAGGTGGAGGAAAAGAAAAAAGGTGGAAAGTAATGGGTAGAAAATAAGGAAGATGATTTACAAAAGAGAGAGGAGGAATGATTTGGGGAAGGGGGCAAGGAGCAAAGAGGAGGTGTGTTTATCATAGCAGATCCACAAGAGTAGGAAAGATGGAACAATAGCAAATGAGAATCCAGTTAAAATGTAAAGACTGTCACAATGATGGAATGGAATGGAAAAGGAAAAAATACTTGGTAAATGCTTTTTATTTTTACTTTGGCTCAGGGTTTCATATATCTTTGTTTCATAATCTGTGAAAAATAGTCATATAAAATGTCTCCCTCTCCTTCCCACATATCCTCTTTCTTTCCCCCCTCCCCACTTAGTCTTTCTTTTTTTTTTTTTTTTTGCCTTTTTTTGGGGGAGGGGGAAGGCAGGGCAATTGGGGTTAAGTGACTTGCCCAAAGTCTCACAGCTAGTTTTGTGTTAAGTGTCTAAGCTGACATTTGAACTCAGGTCCTCCTGACTCCAGGGCCAGTGCTCTATTCACTGCGGTACCTAGCTGCCCTCTCCCCGCTTATTCTTTACTTCTCATGGATGCTTTTTTCTTTTCCTAACCTTCTGTTATTGGTAGGCTCATCACTTTCTGTGTTAGCCAGCCCTGGAATAATAATGATGATGATAATAGCTACCATTTACATAACACTTTAAGGTTCGCAAAGTCCTTTACAAATATTATCTCATTTTATCCTCACAGCAACTTTGGGAGGTGAGTACTATCACCATCTCCATTATGAGAAAACGGAGGCAGACAGAGGTTAAGTGACTTGTTCAGGGTCACTCAACTAGTATCTGAGGTGGGGTTTGAACTCGGGATTTCCTGACTTTAGGTCTAGCACTCTCTCCACTATACTACCTAATCAGTGTGATTGCAAATATTGCATTTCTATATTTAATTCAACAAGGATTATTAAGCACCTAGTCTGTGCTTTGGCAATGTGCTAGGTGCTGAGGAGGGCAAGAATTTAGTGAACAACTTCTTATATGCCTGGCGTAGTGTGCTAAGGACTTTATAAATACTATCTTGTGATCCCCACAGTCACCCTGGGAGGTAGCTACTAGGCAAATGCTGGGGATTCAAAGACAAGCAAGAAACAGGTCTTGCCTTCCAGGAGCTTATATTCTACTGGAAGGAAATGACATGTATACATATAAGTAAACAGGATACAAATTGGTGGGGGGGAAGGATACTAACTATAGGATGAATCAAGAAAAAGTTTCTCGGCCCTCCCGTTTCTCTTCCCCCTTCCCCTCCCCCCTACCCCCCCACCGCTTTGCCTGCCGCGGTCGGGTCCGCGGCCTTCGCTGCGCGGCTTTGCTGCTGCTGCCGCCGCCGCCCCTGGGAGCAACTTCTCCCTCTCCCTCCCCAGCCCCGGCCCGGCAGCTGACGTAAAGATGAGTAGCTCAGAGGAAGTATCATGGATCTCATGGTTCTGTGGGCTTCGTGGCAATGAATTCTTCTGTGAGGTGGATGAAGACTATATCCAAGACAAGTTCAACCTCACAGGGCTCAACGAACAGGTGCCCCACTATAGGCAGGCACTAGACATGATCCTCGATTTGGAACCTGATGAGGAGTTGGAAGACAACCCCAACCAGAGTTGACCTGATCGAGCAGGCAGCTGAGATGCTGTATGGACTGATTCACGCCCGCTACATCCTCACAAACCATGGCATTGCCCAGATGTTGGAAAAATACCAGCAGGGAGACTTTGGCTTTTGTCCCCGTGTATATTGTGAAAACCAGCCCATGTTACCCATTGGACTGTCAGACATACCAGGTGAGGCCATGGTGAAGCTGTACTGCCCCAAGTGCATGGATGTTTACACCCCCAAGTCGTCCAGGCACCACCACACAGATGGTGCTTACTTTGGCACTGGCTTTCCTCACATGCTCTTCATGGTGCATCCTGAGTACAGGCCCAAACGGCCTGCCAACCAATTTGTGCCCAGGCTGTATGGCTTCAAGATCCACCCTATGGCCTATCAACTGCAGCTTCAGGCAGCCAGCAACTTCAAGAGCCCTGTCAAGACCATCCGCTGACTTTGTCTCCTCCCTTCCCCCCCAACACCTCAGGCTGTGACACCGTTCCCCCTCCCCCCAGTACACACACACCTTTCCAGACCCCTAATGGTTTTTAGTTTAAATTAAGAAGTCATTATTGTGGTGGTGTGGTGGGAGTATGAAATAAAGTGGAGGAAAAGGCACAGCTTCAGCCCAATGACTGGGGAAAAGGGAAATTTTTAAATATAACCAAAACTTGGGTAGTCAGCCTACCACCCCCCCCCCCAAAAAAAAAACTGGCCTAGTTTGCAAAAATAAATGGAAGGTTGTCTTTGAGAGAAGAGCAGAAGCCAAGTTTAGAGTCTAGAAAAGATTTGTCAGGTCAGAGAAAGGTGGAGGGTAAATTATTAAATTATTTCAAATCCTGTAAAAAAAAAAAAGTTTCTCACCTTTGGGCTTTTTCATTATGTATGGAGCACTCCCAGGCCTTGGTTTTGTTTTCAATCTCCAGGATCCTAATGATCTCATTGGATATAAAAAATAAAACAAAATCAAAAGAACAAAAAAGAAATAGGAGAGAACATGAAATATCTCATTGTAAAAACAAGACCTGGAAAACAGATCAAGGAGAGAGAATATAAGAATTGTTGGACTACCTCAAAGTCATGGTAAAAAAAAAAAGAGTCTAGACATCATATTTTAAGAAATTATTAGGGAAAATTGCCCTAAAGTTTTATAACTAGAGTGTAAAATAAAAATGGAAAAAATCTACCAATCACCACTTGAAAGATCTCAAAATGAAAACTCACAGAAGCAGTTCAAAGGCTCCCAGGTCAAAGAGAAAATATTATAAGCAATAATATTAGCAAAGGTGCAAGGTAGAAAATAAACCCACATAAACATCAGCATTTCTATATATCACCAACAAAGCTCTGCAAGAAGAGATATTTCATTTGAAATAACCATAGACTATATAAAATATTTGGAAATACAACTGCCAAGAAAAGTAAAATGTAAATAATTGGAGAAATATTAATTGTTCATAGGAGAACTCAGGCAATATAATAAAAATGACAATTCTACCTAATCTATTAATGCAGTGCCATCCTAATTAAACTACCAAAAATTATTTTGTTGAGCTAGAAAAAATAATAACAATTCATTTGGAAGAACAAAAGGTCAAGAATATCAAGAGAATTAATGAAAAAAAAATGTAAAGGAAGGAGATCTAGTAGTACCAGATCTTAAATTGTTATTATCAAAACTATCTGGTATTGGCTAAGAAATAGAATGGTGTATCAATGGAATAGATTAGGTACACATACACAGTAGTAAATGACCACAGTAATCTAGTGTTTGATAAACCCAAAGACCCAAGCTTTTGGGACAAGCACTTGGTAAGAATTTGGTAAAAATTGCTGGGAAAACTGGAAAGCAGTCTGGCAGAGACTAGGTATAGACTAATACCTTATACCAAGATAAAGGTATAGACTAATACCTTTACCAAGATAAAGTAAAAATGGATATGTGACCTGGATGTAGAGGGAGATAACATAAGTAAATTAGAAGAGGATGGAACATATTACCTAGCAGGTTTATGGAGAGGAGAAGAATTTGTGAATAAATGAGAGATAGAGAGCATTATGGGATGTAAAATGGATAATTTTGATTACATTAAATTACAAGGTTTTATACAAATAAAACCAATGTAGGCAAGATTAGAAGGAAAGCAGAAAGTTGGTGAAAAAAGTTTTATAGACAGTTTCTCAAATATATAGAGAGCTGGGTCAAATTTATAAGAATGTGAGTCATTTACCAATTGATAAATGGTCAAAGGATATGAACAGGCAGTTTTTGGAAGAAGAAAGCAAAGTTATATATAGTCACAAGAAAAAATGCTGTAAATCATTATTGATTAAAGAAATGCAAACTAAAGCAACTTTAAGATACCATCTCAAACCTATCAGATTGGCTAAAATGATAGAAGAAGAAAATAACAAATGTTGGAGGAGATATGGAAAAATTGGGACACTAATACACTATTGGTGGAACTGAACCATTTTGGAGAGCAATCTGGAATTATGCCCAAAGAGTTATAAAACTGTGGATACCTTTGGATCTAGCAATACTACTATTAGGTCTCTCTTCCCAAGGTGATTAGGGTAAAGGAAAATAATCAGTATATTTAAAAACTATTTATACCAGCTCTATTTGTGGTGACAAAGAACTGGACACTGAGGGGATGCCCATCAATGGGAGAATGGATGAATAAGTTGTAGTATATGATTGTGATGGAATACGACTGTGCTGTAAGAAATGATGGAATCTTTTGATTTTAGAAAAACATAGATTTCAATGAAATAATGAAGAGTAAAATGAACAGAACCAAGAGAACATTCTATGCAGTAATAGCAATCTTGTTTGAAGAGTAAATGTGACTAAGCTATTTTGAGTAATATGAATATTTAAATAAACTATGAAGGAAAATGTTATCTATCTCCAGAGAAAAGAATTGACATATGGAAGTATGCATAGTATGGTTCCACATGTTGTTGTTGTTTGTTCTTGATGGCTTGGGATGCAGTGCATGAAACCTGGCGTCTTTGATACCTGACCAAGTTCTAAGCTCTCCATGGCATGTACTTCTGCCACCTTCAAGGCCGTTGAAACAAATTGTCCTCATCTGTTCATTCTGGTTGAGGAAAGTCTTCACATGCTAGGGGTGGACATCCCCCTAACTCACTGAAGGATTTGAGACCTGTTGGTTACCTTCACATTGTTTAACTAAGATGGTTTTACCAGGGTGTGGCTTCTGCACATGTTACAGCTTCTTGGCACCACAGGTACACCAAAGGTATATGAGCAGCCCTGAAAAGAGCTCAAGTCCTCACACCAGATGCCTACTAGCATCACCCAGCTCTCACCGGAGGCTCCAAGAAGCTGCAGCATGTGTAGTGGCCTTACCCTGGTAAACAGTCTCAGCCACACAGGTTAAACCAGGTTGAGGGAAAGTGATAGGTCTCAGTTTGTGAGTTAGGGGGGATATCTACTCCAAGCATGTGAAGACTTTCCCAGTGGAATGGGCAGATGAGAAGAGCTTATTCCAAAGACCATGAAGGTGGCTGAAGTAGGCTCTGTGGAGAGCTTAGAGCTTGGTCAGATACCAAAGATGCCAAGGTTATCCACAGTGTCTGAGGCCAGGAGCTTTTGTCTTGATACTGGACTTTGATGACTCTGGAAGAGAATGAGACTGGCGACTTTATGCAACTCTGCTTCACTTAAATCTAATTCAGAAGTCTCATTATATTATTGGTCCTCTTCGAAAATGAAGGACAAACAACAACATGCATTTCTCTTGATACTCAAAGAAATCACAAAATCTCCAAGTTGGAAGGGATTTCAGGGTATCTGAGCAGAAAGCTGTGAACTATCCTTAACCAGCTCATCATCCTGGTTCTTTGAGAAACCTCAGGGTTATAAGGGACTTGATAGCTCCCTAGAAAATCCATTATATGTTTAGACAGCTCTAATTCATACAGAAATACTTTGAGCAACACTCTGGAATCAAGTAGGAGAGTATTCATAGAATCTCAGATCTGATTGCTTTTAAAAAAATACTAGATTCTTTTTAAAAGGTGGAGATGGATATTCTTAGTTGGAAAGAAGATATAGAAGATCTGCTCCCGTTCAATCTGAAAGCTCTGCCCTAAAAACTTGTTTTTTGCTGCTCTTTCTGTATTTACTAGAAATAATATGTATAACAATTACAGACACATCTATCTGTGATGACTAATTTGATAGACTGGGCTCCTCTCAGCAATGCAAAGACAACTCCAAAAGACTCATGATGGAAAGGGATATCCACATCCAGAGAAAGAATTATGGAGTCTGAACGCAGATGGAAGCAAACAACTTGCTCTCTCTTTTTTGTTTTGTTTTGTTTCTTCTTTCTTTTCTTCTTTTCTTCATTCCATTGGTTGTAATTCTTCTTTGTAACTTGACTAATGTTTAATGTAAAGGTATTTTTATTAGATTGCATGCTGCTATAGTAGGGAAGGAGGAGGAAAAATTTGGAACTCAAAAACTTGTGGAACTGAATGTTGTAAAACTAAAAGTAAATTAATAATAATAATAAAGAAATAATATGTATAGAAACAGGATGGGGAATTCTTGATACTGTAGGAAAATTTTGGGATCTGGAGTCAGAGGACCTGGGTTTGAATCTCAGCTTGGGCACTTAATACTTCTAGGCCTTAGGAATGTCACTTCACATTCCTGGCCTCAGTTTTCTCAACTGTAAAATGAGCAGATTGGATATATGACATCTAAGGATCCCTCCAGTTCTAATTCTATGATCCTATTATGTGTTTACTGCATGAGTTTATTGCATGAGTCTTCTACTTAATTATTTGTTGTTTCCCCTAATAGAGTGTAATCCTGGAGGGCACAGCCTGTTTTGTTTTTGCTTTTGTATCCAAACTGCCTACCTCAGTGCCTGGCATAGAGTGACCAAATGCTAGTAGACTGATTTCAAATGTTTCTGATATGTTCATGTAAGAGCTCAAGAGAAACAGCTTTAGAGAAATGGTGGGCAACCATTCAATAAATAATGATCATTTAAAGGAAACAGCTCATTCAGCATGGACTTGAAATCCCTCAAATCTCCCAGGCCTTTTTATCTTATAGAAGTGAACAACAGGGCTATCAGAGCCTATCAGACACTACGATATTAATTGACCATTATCAGGAAACAGGGTAAATTCCTGTCTGATACTCCCATTGCTTTTATCTACTGAACTTTCTCTAAGCACCTGTGGAGTTATAACTTTCCTCATCATGATTTCCCCCAGAGCAATAGAAGAAAAGTGGTCCCAAAGGAACACCCCCTTAATTTCTGCATTTCAGCCATGTCAGAGTTGTGGAATTGGCATGCTGTCTATAGTGCTAGACTTATAGTCAGGAAGTCCTGAGTTCAAATATTCAAATCTTCCTTTAGACTCTTACCAGCTATGTGACCTTAAAGAAGTTACTTAACCTCTCTTGGCTTCAATTTCTTTATCTGTAAAATAATATAATGATAATAATAATAGCACCTAACTTCATCTACATTAAGGTTAGTTATTATTATTAGTTCTTCAGACATAAAAAGTACATCATAAATGATATCTGAAACAGAATGAAATTACTCTGAAATAAGGAATGATTATGAAGGTCAACAAAGCCCCCATTGTTCTCATATCTGAAAACCAACCTTTTGCTTCTATTCATCATGATGGAGACTTCAGAGCTATGAGTTCTGCTAATATGGGCATCGTGAATTCACAGAATTAGCTCTGATGCTGAGTTGCTGGTGTCCCTCTTAAGTAGTTCATATATTTTGCAGTTGGAATGGGACACTGTATCACCTGTTTTGAATTATTGTGGAAGAGAAGGATGCTTTTTTTTTTCTTTTTGGAGGGGGGAAGGTAGGGCAATTGTGGTTAAATGACTTGCCCAAGGTCACATGGCTGTTTTGTGTTAAGTATCTGAGGTCGGATTTGCACTCAGGTCCTCCTGACTCTAGGGCTGGTTCTCTATTCACTACGACACTTAGCTACCCCGAGGGGTGCTTTTAAAAGGCTCAATGTATGGCAATGAGGGCAAAAGCTGGAAATAGTCAATGGTGAAGGGTCTTTTGGAAGGCAGGAATGTTAATATGCATAGGGTGTTCCAGGAGGACTAGCATCTTTGGTGTAAGGGCTTGCTGAGCCCTTTCAGGGTTGCTTACCCACCTTTGGTGTTCACCTGTGACTCAAAGAAGCTGTAGCATGTGTAGTGGCCTTGCACTGGTAAACAGTCCCAGCCACACAGGTTAAACCAAGTTGAGGGAAACTCAGTTTGTGAATTAAGGGGGTGTCTACTCCAAGCATGTGAAGATTTTCCCCAGTGGAATGGGAAGATGAGAAGAGCTTATTCCAAAGACCATGAAGGTGGCTGAAGTAGGCTCTGTGGAGAGCTTAGAGCTTGGTCAGATATCAAAGATGCCAAGGTTATCCACAGTGTCTGAGAACAGGAGCAGTCCCATTAGCTTTTGTCTTGATACTGGACTTTGATGACTCTGGAAGAGAATGAGACTGAAGACTTTATGCAACTCTGCTTCACTTAAATCCAATTCACTAGAAAGTATCATGATGTCATTGGACCTCTTCAAAATGAAAGACAAACAACAGCAATAGAACCACTGTGCATTTTTCCAACTGTTCTGGAAAACAATTTGGAATTATGTGGAAAAAGTGGCTGCCCTTTGGCTCTGAGATCCCATTCCTACAAGCAGGTCAAAGACAGAAAGAAAGGTCCCATATGGTCCCACATATTCATAGAAACACTTTTTGGGGGGTTTGAAAAAACTGGAGACAAAATGGATGGCTATCCATTGTGGAAAGTTCTAAATCAAATCATAGTCCAGGTATGTAATATGCCATAGTCTTTAATGTAACAGAATTATTATTACGATGTAAGAAACAATAACTATCAGGAATTCAGAGAAACATGGAAAGATTTATATTAGTTGCTACAAAGTAAACAGGACATAATATATTATGTAACATTTTATATAATATAATATTATAATTATTATTATAAGACAAATAAAAATAAAAGGTATAAATAAAAATTATGATATAATTAAATAATATTTGTAAAGCACTTTGCAATAGTAGGTGCCAAGTATTGTTGCTATTGTTGCTGAAACTGAATGTTACTTATTTATTTATTTATCTATTTATTTATTTATTAAACAGTTGGGGTTAAGTAACTTGCTCAAGGTTACACGGCCAGTCATTATTTATGTGTAGGTGCTCATTTTCTGAGGCCAGATCCGATCCCGCGTGGTTCCAACTCCGGGGCCGGCACTCTTACTCACTGTGCCACCTAGCCGCCCCAGAATGTTACATATTTATAATGACCAAATTTGGCCCCCTGGAAAATATGTGACAAAATGTACCTCCTTTTTCATAATGCTATGGGGGAGGATGAGTGTGGAATGTTGCGTTTTTGCCAGGCATGCTTACATGTATTGATTTTTTTTTTTTTGCAGAACTGGTTTCCCCTCCAATATTTATTACAAGGGAAGGTTCATCAGGTGAGGGGTAAGGGGGATTATTTTTGGAAATGAGTGTGATATAAAAAAGGCAAAAATAAAAGTTTTTAAAAAATCATTATAGCAAAATCTGAATTTGTATAGCAAATTAGGTGATGGTGTACAAGTGTATCTGGTCAATTTTCCAGATAGTTTTAAGTTGACAGCATTGTGTTGGATCTGGCATTCCAGAGAAAAGAAACCCTAGCTGCTTATCAGTGGTTCCCGGGCAATGTGTGTGAAGGCGATGTGGGGGAGGGAAAGAATGAGGAGGAATAGCCTTGTAGAGGTGAAAGGTCGACACACTATGATAAGTATGTATGGCAAAACCTTTCACGTGTCTGGAGTATGTACTTGAGAATACTTACTCAGTGGCTGGTTGGTTCCCTCATCATCCACAAATAACCCCTATTGATCCCAGTCTTTGTTTAAACCATTGCTTTGGAATGTCTCTTAGCAGATGCTTACTCTATGCTGCCCTTTAAAGGAATAGTCTACATTCACTCTGCTTAGTCTAATGAGAAGTGATAAATTTTCTCTGACCTATATAGGTCTTCTAAACAACCACAACCTAGGACACTGGAATGGGGTCATAACATTTGTGTAGTTTTCAAATTAGTCTGTAAAGAACATTGGATATACTCAGAATAATGAAACACTCTGAGGGATGGAGATTTAAGAGGCAAAATATCCCTTCTATCACCCCCAAACCCTTGTGGTGGGGGAAAGATGAGACATGTCTGTTATCTTTTGAGAGCAACTGATTTCTAGAAACTCTCATCCACAGCAGTACAGCTTTTAGAAAGATAAAATTCCTCTAGGAAGGAGTTAAATAAAAGAGAACATTTCTTGTGATAATTTCTAAATCATATTTAGAGGATCAAAGATTTAGAAGTGTAGGATTTAGAAACTTCAACATTCTTCGTTCCAACTTTCTTATTTTACGGCTGAGGGAACTGATAGCTTTAGAAGTTAAATGACTTGTCACAAGTCACATGGGGAGGAAAGGAGGAGAGCTAAGATTTCAGCCAAACTCCCATCAATCTATAGTTAGAGCTCCCTCCCCTGCCCTGTGAGAACTCTTCTGAATGTCCTTGAGCTGGTTAAAAGCACAGACACTATATTACTGGATTACTAATTTAGGAGAATAATGTTTGCTAGAAGTGTTGCTTCCATGTCCCCTACCTACTAGAAATGAGTTAGATATGGGGAGCCTGAAGAAAGGGAGGAGAGGACAGATAGAAGAGTGATTTTCAGAGTCTTAAATTCTAATTGCACTGATGATTTATTTGACCTTCCTGGTATTTTAGTCTCTTCAACTTTGAAATGGCCATACCCGATACAGTCTTTCAGGAACACCTGGAAGATTCATGAGTTAATGCTTGTGAAGTGCTTTGAGATCCATAGATAAAAGGCCTAGTGCCAGCTGAGAGAGAGAGAGAGAGAGAGAGAGAGAGAGAGAGAGAGAGAGAGAGAGAGAGAGAGAGAGGGAGAGAGTGAGAGAGAGGAGGGAGAGAGAGAGAGAGAGAGAGAGAGAGAGAGAGAGAGAGAGAGAGAGAGAGAGAGAGAGAGAGAGGGGTGGGGGTGGGGTGGGGAATGGGGGTGTTGGTTCCCTGATTCAGTTGAACTACAGCCAAGCACACTCTACCTTCTTTTATCTCAGCCCTGGCTTCTTTGCGTTTATATGGAGGAAGAGACTGGGAGGGAACAAGGGTGGGGAGACTGAGATAAAGCAGGTTTGTTTAGGTATGAGTCAGAGGAAGCTCAGCTGTAGTGTTTTATTTGGGGCTGATGGATAAATTGCTCATCAGGACTTCAAGTTACTCCCACTGACAAGGACCTGAGTTTCTCACAATTTACCCAGTCTGTGAAGTTAGTTATCAGTGGGGAATGGGAAACCCCTAATCACCAGAAGCCCCATTTTGAAAAGTCTAATTATAGAATGGCGTTATTGATTAACAAGCCAGCTATTCAAAAAGTGGTCATACTTAATGTAAAGGTATCATTTTTATTCTTTAATTACAAATTTTCTCCTTCCATCCCACCTCTTCCCTCTCCTTTAAAAAGCAAGCATTTTGACAGACTATACATGTGCTATCATCCAAAATACATTTCCATATTAGCCCTGTTGTTAAAGAAAACACAGAAAATGCCCCCAAATCCAAGAAAAATAAAGTAACAAAAGTATGCTTTGATCTGCATTCAGACCCCATCAATTCTTTTCTAGAGATGGATAGCATTTTTTATCATAAGTCCTTCAGAGTTGTCTTGAATTATTGTATTGCTGAGAATAGCTGTCATTCACAATTCTTCATCAATATTGCTGTTACTGTGTCCAATGTTCTCCTGGTTCTGCTTATTTCACTTTGTATCAGGTCTTTCTGAAAAAATAAAAGGAAAAGATATCACAACTATATCTCAATTTTATTTTGAACTGGATCACAAACTAGAAATGTGGATAATTGAGCAACCTGCCTACAGTTTCTTTATGAAAAAGTAGTTAAAAGAGTGTAACCCTCTGAGCAAAATATGTCAAATGATATGAAATAACATAAGTACAGTACGGTATAAACTTTAAAGTGCTATTTAAATGCTAGTTTTTACTATAATTACAGACATGTCCTACTTTATGAAAACCAAACAAGCAAAAATCTGAATTTTAAAAATGGATGAAAAATATTGAGAGTTTTGCTTTTCAAAAGGTGTCACCTCCTCCCCCCTTTAAGTAGCAGCAATTAAAATTTAATTCCATTCATAAAGGATCAATTTCTACCAAATATTTTAGACGATATCTCTTATATAGTGAAATATGTCTTTGGCATCCATTGGGGTGGCTACAGGAAAGTCAATCTTTTTTTTTTTTTTTGCTTTTTTGGAGGGGGTAAGGTAGAGCAATTGGGGTTAAGTGACTTGCCTGAGGTCACACAGCTAGTTTTTGTGTTGTGTCTGAGGACAGATTTGAACTCAGGTCCTCCTGACTCCAAGGCTATATTCACTGAGCCACCTAGCTGCCCCCCTGAAGTCAATCTTCTACTGTGTCCTTAGGTAGATATATCTCTGGTAAAGAGGTTAGTAAATCAGAATTATTACTTACAGTTCACATTCATGAGAATTCACATTCTCATGCTTTGATAACAAGTCTTCCAAAATTTCCCAACTTAAGATCTTAGGCTAGGGCAACTTATATTATTTTTAAGTATACCAGCTTCCCTATCAGGTGGAGATCTAATTTCTCTCTAATTGTGTAAAGAGTGGAAAATGTCCCAAATGCATCTTGGAACATGGAGCAACAATTCCCCAATAGATAAGTAAATGGTGAAAGAATATGAATGGTAAGTTTTCAAAAGAAGTATTATATATAAACAGCCATTTGAAAGATTGTTCCAAATCACTACTAATAAGAGAAGTGAAAATTAAAACAACTCTGAGGTACCACTTTACATATCCAGCAAATTGACAAAGATCACAGACAGAAAGAAATGTTGATGTAGGAGGGGAAGCAGAACCCGCACACTAATAAATTGGACCATTTTACAGCTCCACCAAGAATGATATTTTGGAAAAAAATTTAAAAGAATGCAACAAAAGTCAACAAACTTTTTTTTTGTCCTTTGACCCAGAGATTCCACTGCTGGGATTACATTTCTTTTTTTTTTTAAACAAATGCTTTATTAACTTCTGTTTTACATCATTCATTTCCACCAGATTTTGAGTTACAATCATTTTTCCCCCATTATTCCCCTACCCAACATCCCAGAATAGTAGTCCCACAAGATATCACTTCCTCCAATCTGCTCTCTCCCATACCTTCTCCCATACCCCCATCGACTTTTCCATTAGAGGAAGGTGAATCTTTGTGTCCCAATGCCTGCACATCTTATCTCTCTATTACAAGCGAAAGAGTATTACTAATAGTATTTATATATATTTGAAACATTTAATGTTACGACCTCGAATTTCAGATCCATTTCCTTCCTCCCTTGTCACCCATTCCTTCTTGGGAGATAAGCAATTCAGTATGTGTTGTACATGTCTAGCTATGCCAAACATTATCATAGTAGATATATTGTACAAGGCTGCTTATAATTCCCTCCCACTCATCCCACCCCCCACCTGGTCCATTCCCCACATGATCCTGTCCCTCTTCTATAGTGGGTACTTCCAACCTCCCTCCCCCCAAGGATGCCCTCCCATCCATCATCCCTCCTCTCATTCCCCTTCCCCCTATCCTGCTGCAGGTTGAGATATCCCATTTAGTATGTATGTCATTTTCTCCCTGAACCAAATTCAATGTGAATGTGGTTTTGTCTTTTTAGCCTTCCTTATTCTCCCCCTCCTTTGCAACCACTTCCCCTTGCTTCTTCTACATGAGATAGTTTACCCTACCCTGCTCTCCCCATCTCCTCTTGCCACTTTCCTCTCTCACCTCATAATTTCATCCCTTGAGTATTCTCCCTTCCCAACAAATTCAACCTATGCCCTCTATCCATATATAACTGTAACCATATATACACACATTCACATATGTATTCATATGACCACACCCCCTTCTTCCATTATTTTCATAGTGAGAAAGATATCATCAGTCACAGTTATCGCTTTTCCATATAGGAATGTAAATAGTTCAACTTTGATAAGTTCCTTTTGATTTCTTTTCCCTGATTACCTTCTCAGGCATCTCTTCCTTCTTGTGTCTGGATGTCAAATTTTCCATTCAACTCTGGTTTTTTCCTCAAGAATGCTTGAAAGTCCTCTATTCCACTGAATGACCATATTTTCCCCTGAAACAAAATACTCAGTTTTGCTGGTAGGTGACCCTTGGGTTCATTCCCAGCTCTTTTGCCCTCTGGAATATCATATTCCATGCCCTTCGATCCCTCATTGTAGAAGCTGCCAGGTCCTGGGCTATTCTGATTGTGTTTCCACAATATTGAAATTGTTTCTTCTGGCTGCTTGTAGTATTTTCTCCTTGATCTGGGGATTCTGGAACCTGGCTATAATATTCCTGGGAGTTTTCTTTTTGGGATCTTTTTCAGGAGGTGATCTGTGGATTCTTTCAACCTCTATTTGCCCTCTGGATCTAAAACATCAGGGCAATTTTCCTTGAGAATTTCTTGAAGGGTGATTTCTAGGTTCTTTCTTTGATCATGGCTTTCAGGTAGTCCAATAATTTTTAATTGTCTCTCCTGGATCTATTTTCCAGGTCAGTGGTTTTTCCCATGAGATATTTCACATTGCCTTCTAATCTTTCATTTGTTTGGATCTGCTTAACAGCATCTTGAATTCTCATAAAGTCATTAGCTTCCATTTGCTCCAGTCTAACTCTGAAGGAATGAATCTCCTCAGTGAACTTTTGAGATTCTTTTTCCATCTGGCAAATTCGAATTTTTAAGGCATTCTTCTCCTCATTGCCCTTTTGGGTCTCCTTTGCCATTTGAGTTAGTCTATTTTTTAAGGTGTTGTTTTCCTCAGTCAGGCTGTTGACCCTCATTTCATACTTTTCCTGCATCCTTCTCATTTCTCTTTCTAATTTTTCTTCCACTTCTCTTATTTGATTTTTAAAGTCCTTCTTAAGGTCCTCTATGGCCTGCAACCTGTTCATGTTTTCCCCTGGGGCTTTTGGAGCAGGACTTCTGACCTCACAGTCCTTTTCCCGCTCTAGGCCCCCAAAATAGGAGTCTAGGCTTGCATTTTTCTGTTTCCTTTGCCTTGGCATGTTGCCACTTAATTGCTTGACTTTTGGGCTTGTTGCCACACTATGGCTTTAAGGCCAGATAGAGGAATTTTCATCCTGAACATGTGGGGGGCAACTTCCGTTTCTGGCAAGCTGTAAACCCACCCATGACTTCCACCCTAGATTACAATCCAGATCCAGGGAGGTTAAAGCAAGAGCGATTACCCCCCAAGACTGATCGCTGGATCTCCCCACAATTTGTAGGCTGGGAGCCAGACCTGCCTCTGAAAGCTACAAAATGGCGTGTCTCCTCAGCGGCTTCTAGCCCCCAGGAGAGGGAGCTGACGCATTCCCCAAATACAGGCCCCAAAGTCCATAGGACACTAACCTCTTACTTTGTCCTAGGCATGTCTATGTTGATAATTCTGGAATCGCCACAGCTCCTGGTGTTCTGGGGTTCCTCCAGCCGGCTGCTGGCCCTGCCGCCCTGGAGCTAAAACCTCGGCTCAAGAGGACCTGGGCTCGGCTCGGCTCGGCTCCTGCGCTCTGCCGGCTCCCAGACCGCTGTGCTGTTCCTTCCTGCAGGGCTGCTGGGCTGTCCTCAGCGGGAGGTTAGCTTCTCTGTGTCGTTCTGTGGGTGCTGGGGTTCCGGAAGTTGTTCACAGTCCTTTTTTACATAGTTTGTGGGGAATCTGGGGGCAGAGAGGCTTGGAAGAGCTGTTTCTACTCCGCCATCTTCTGGGATTACATTTCTTGAAGGTCAAAGACAAAAAAATGATAGGTCTCTATATACTAAAATATTCATAGCAGCACTTTTTATATTAGAGACAAAGAAGGTACCCACTGATTGAGGAAAGGCTGAACAAACTGCTATATTAGTATAATAGATTGTCATTACACTTAATAATGAAATAAGAAACACTGAATATGATAATTTCAAAGAAACATTAATGAAAAAATATGTATCAAGTCCTAATTATGAGGCAAACATTATTCTAAGCACTGGAGATACAAATAGAAAAGGAAAGGCCTTCAAGGAGATTACATTCTAATGGGGGAGATAAAACACATGTGTGTGAGCATGTGCACACACATACACACAGAGCTATGGTGGCCAGAGAAAGCCACTTTGGTCCAGAAAATTATAGAGATGGTGAGTGTGAACATAATGGAGTAGATTGACAGAGCCCATTCAGGTACAATGACAAAGTTGAGTTTATTATAGTTCATGGTTCCAGAATTGAAGGAACGTAGGGCTGAAGGATAGTCAGTTGTTAAGGCTATGGAAGAAGGGACCAGAAAGGAAGGATTGAAGGGAAGCATGGTGGTGGCCTTCCTAAAATAGTGGTCTAATCAGTCACCTGTCAGGAGATCAGGGTCTTAGTGTAAAAGTTCTTCCCGGAATTGTTCTCTGGCATTGCTACTAGATAATTGTTTGAAGAGGTTACAGAAGATGTTACCAGAGAGGAGGGAGTGAGATGAAGTAGGTTGGGGATTTCCTGACATAGTGGTCTGAGAGGTAGTCACCAATTGGAAGAGCTGGGTCCAGGGAAGAAATCCTTCCATTGCACAGTTTCTGGTATAAAGCAACATGATAGTTGGTAAGGTTATGAAGGAGGGGCAAGGGTGGCTAGGAAGGAGGAAAGACTTACATGAGCTAATGCAGAAGGAAGTAAGCAAATCCAGGAAAATAGCATACATAATGATGACAACAATGTTAATTTTTTAAAAATTAAGCTGTATATCAAAATCAATTATCTTGGACCTGGAAAAGAGATGAACTCCTTTTCTTGAAGAAGTGAAGGACTTTGGCTGAGACATTTTGTATAAGGTGTCAGACAAAGTTGCTTTATTGATTGGTTTTGCTTAATTGTTTTCTCTGTTACAAGGTAAGCCTCACTGGTTGTGTGTTATCTCAAAATTACTGGAGTGTAAAAACAAAGGACACTAATAAAAATCCTTTAAAATATGAAAAATTGTCTCAGATTCCTTCTAGGAAAAGCACTACAAACTTAAGTAACTCTGAATGTTTAGGTCACACACCTTAAAGTGGCAAAAATGTCATACTTTTTGTCTGAACTAATGACTTTTGCTGGTATATGCAGCTCCTGATAAGAAACTTGACCACTATTCTTTCTGTAACTTGCAGTCTAAAGTCGTCTGGGGAACTAAGACTAACTGGCCTGTCTAGGTCACACAGGCTGTATGACTCACAGTGGGAGCCAGATCTTCCTGATTCCAAGGCTATCTCTCTAGTCACGACGAGCCACTGGTTTTCAGGATAAATGATAAATAATGGAAATGGTCAATGTTGGAGAGGTTGTAAAAAGAAAGACACAGCATACTTTTGGTGGAGCTGTGAACTGTCATTAAACTGTGATACCTTTTGTCCCAGTGATCCAACAACTGGGTATATGCCACAAAGAGGACAAAGACCAAATAACAAACCTCATATGTACCTGGATATTCATGGTAATATTTTGTGGTAAACAAAAAAGGAGAGAAAAAGGAAGGAAGGAAGGAAGGAAGGAAGGAAGGAAGGAAGGAAGGAAGGAAGGAAGGAAGGAAGGAAGGAAGGAAGGAAGGAAAGAAGGAACACTGTTCTAAAAACTAACAACTACAACAAAACTGACATGAAACTCACTCTGTCCAGAAGTGCTGAACCCATCATCCTAGGGGCATCTGACTCAATACCAAGGTGAGGTGGACTGTGGGTATGCCTGGAGTGGGTATGATGCAGAAGTGAGTATGCCAGGGGTGGGAGGGATTTTCCCAGTAGTACCAATTCAGTGATTTCTATGATGCCTAGGTAGCAAATTAGATTATTACTACCTTGAGGGGCCCAAGCTTAGAAAGGGGGGAGTTGGGAGTTTGCATAGCTATGTAAGGAAAGTAGTGTGGCTTTGCTGAAGTTTAGAGATAGTTGTGGTTGTATTGGAAATACACCCCAAAATTGACTGTTTTCAGGGAGGATGCAGGAACTCAAGCTTCTTACCTGCTGATTTGTTGATCACTCCTTTCCCCCAAACCCTCCCCCTCTTTAGGGACCATTGCTCCAATCAATAATGAATATAAGGGGGGCGGCTAGGTGGCACAGTGAATAGAGCGCCGGCCCTGGAATCAGAAGGACCTGAGTTCGGAGCCGGGCTCAGACACTTAATCCGCACAAACAAAAACCTAGCCGTGTAACCTTGGGCAAGTTACTTAACCCCAATTGCCCTAAAGGGGCGGATAGGTGGCGCAGTGAGTAAGAGCGCCGGCCTCGGAGTTTGGATGACCCGAGATCAGATCCGGCCTCAGAAAATGAGCACCCACGCATAAATCAAAATGACTAGCCGTGTAACCTTGAGCAAATTATTTAACTACAATTGCTTTAAAAAAAAATAATAATAATGAATATAAGGAATTAGGAGCGGTTAGGTGGTGCAGTGAGTAGAGCGTCAGCCCTGGAGTCAGAAGGACCTGAGTTCGGATCCGGCCTCAGACACTTGAAGCACACACAAAAACCTAGCCGTGTGACCTTGGGCAAGTTACTTAACCCCAATTGCCCTCTAAAAAGCAAAAATAAAAAAATGATGAATATAAGGAATTCAGAGAAACATACAAAGGCATATGGAACTAATAAAGAACAAAGTGAGTAGAATAAGGAAACTGTGGTAGAAAAACAATCTTTAAGTAAATAAATAAGGCAAAAGAAAATAAAAAGAAAACGGAGCACTTCTGAGCAGTAATGTGTGAGCAAGAGTCCCATCTCCTGGTTTTTTATTGTTGTTGTTACTGTTTTGGGACAGACAGAGTCTCATGAAATGAAAAGGCAGAGATGGGCTACAATTCTTAGCATAGACCTCATTGCCTTATCTTTCTCCCCAAACCCACCCTTCTTCCAAACTTCCCTCTCAGTGTTAATTACACCACCATCTTTTCCATCTCATGGTTTCTCAGTTTTAGCAAACGGCTGTTATGGAAGAAGCCAGTAGGAGATGTTTAATTCTGTGTCTCACTGTACTTATTGACTGGCTGCAGGAACTTGGGCAAGTCCCATTCTCTATTGATAAAATGCTCCCTGTTTCACCTAAATGTAAAAACACTTGGAAATCCCGCCAATAAAGAAATTATTAATAAGTATTATCTTCACTGATGTCATTAAAGGCAATTCTAGACAACTTGAGTAAGTGGAACTGGAATCATAAAATTCATTTTCATCTACTGAAGTTCATCTTTATCCCAGGCAAAGGATGACCAAAGGTCCTGACTCTACAACTACACCACATGATTAAAACGCTTGCTATGGTTCATTTTACTTGGTCATAGTCTGGGTCACAATTGGATTACTATTGTGATTAACTCTACCTGAAGTGTGGAATGTTTCTGGTAACTTGGTATAACACTGCTCAAAAGGTCCATTGACATTGCTTTTTAATTGGGCAATAATAATAGGTTTTGTTATTACTGCCATTATTGAATCACGGAATATTAGAGCTGGAAGGGACATTGGAGATCATCTACTTCAACCTTGTTTTATTCTGTATTTCTCTGCCCCCATTCCTAAGAAACAGATAGAGGGAGCTTAGCTGGTACAATTTAGATAGGCAGTGCTAGGCAGGATCTGGCCACGGCTTTATCCCTGCTTAATTTCCTTTATATTTAATTCATTTATTTATTGTTACATTTTGCATTCTGAGTTGTTTCCTTCCCTCCATCCCAACCCCACATAGAAAAGCCAACATTTGACACATACATATGTGGAACCCTATGATACATGCTTCCATATATCAGTTCTGTCTCTGAAGGTGGAGAACATTTTCCTTCCTAAGTACTTTGTAGTTGATTGAATAATGCTCAGAATAGCTTAGTCATTCACAGTTACTCTTGGAATAATATCGATGTTACTGTATACAATGTTCTCTTGGTTCTGTTCATTTCATTCTATGATATTTCATACAAGTATTTCTATGTTTTTTCTAAAAGCCTGTTCATCTTTCTTTACAGCACAGTAGTAGTCTATCACAATCATATACCATCACTTATTCAGCAATTCTCCCACTGATGGTCATCCTCTCAATTTTCAGTTCTTTGTCTCTACAAAAAGAGCTGCTATAATTATTTGAGAACATATAAGTTCCTTTTTTTGGTGGGGGAAAGGCAGGGCAATTGGGGTTAAGTGACTTAACCAACATCACACAGCTAGCAAGTGTAAAGTATCTGAGGCTGGATTTGAACTCAGGTCCTCCTGACTCCAGGGCCAGTGCTCTATTCACTGTACCACCTAGCTGCCCCGGACACAGAGGTTCTTTTCCATTTTCCCTCATCACCTTAGGAAACAGACCTAATAGTGGTATTACTGGGTCAAAGGGTATACACAGTTTTGTAAATCTTTGTGCATAGTTCCAAATTGTTTTCCAATCACTCTTAATTTCTCAGTTCTGGTGTATTCAGTGATCTTAGAGCAGCACAAGCTGATGCTCCAGACTAACAGAGACAACTGAGGACACCTTCATGTGCTACAAAACTGATACAGAGAAAGATTTAAGACAGAAAACACAGTATGCAGGAGGGCTGCTAGCACAGGTTCTCTTGATCTGGTCAGACAGGAAAGACACTAAGAAGGGGTTAATAATCTTACTTTATTCTAGTCTAGCTTTCTCAGAAGAGGATTGCTGATAATTGGGAGGACAAACTCCTATGGCATTCCCTAATCACCTTTCTTGCAGGGGCAGGCAAAAGGTGGGGCAACTACCCCTACATCTTGATGGGGTCATTTGAGACAGGCACAACTTATACATCCCCCTAAGTCCCCTCAAGCCTCAACGGGGGCCGGTTGAGGCAAACACAGATCCCCCCAAGCTTTGATGGGGGCACGATCAAGGCACATACACCATTCCAGCTTGTGCATTCACCCCTAAGGTTTCCCATTCACTGACCAATGACTACTTGTTTTATATGGGCAACAGACAAAGAAGGCATACTGCTAGCAATAGCCTCACAAGTTTACATCACCCATCCCTGCATCTCACTGCGCATTCTCAGTAGATGTTTATATTATTTGCTGTGCAAGAGTGATAGAGATGTTTTGAACCCTAACTGTGGGAACTCAGATATAATACCTGGGAACAAGACATTGTTACAGCTATGGATCCTGGGAAAAAGACCTTTAAGAAATAATAACAAAAATCCACTTTATACACACTAAAACCTACCTTCCTTACACAAAAATTCACCTTACTTATAGAAGACTACCAAGGACCATAGATCATGGACACTAAAGCTCAACTTTTTTTCCCAACATCATATGGTCTGTCTCCAGCTCTCACATACACATGCAGCTCAGTTCTCATGACTGATACTTTTTCAGGATACTTTTTCTCACCATCATGTCCATAGACTCTCACCAGATGATTTCTTACCACCAAGTACAAACCGGTTTTATCCAAGATTTCTACCAGCTGCCTTTTCTATCACCTAGCTACCTTGAATAATCTGCACTCACTTCAAATTGTTTCCTTAGTCCTGAAGAATGTTCCAGGGAAATCTCCCATGCCCAGCAAAAGATGTCACCATTTTTTTTTCCTTTTTTCTTCTTTTTGGAAGGGCAATTGGGTTTAAGTGACTTGCCTGAGGTCACACAGCTAGTAAGTATTAAGTGTCTGAAGCTGGATTTGAACTCAGGTCCTCCTGATCACCTATTTTTTCTTAAATATCTGCCCTTGGTGTCACACTATCCCAACCAGACTGCCATATTTGAAGAATGAGAAAACTGAGGCCCATCATTAATAATGACTTTTTATTGTGCTCTTCTGATGATTTAACTCTCTATTTAGATTTGTTTTTTAAAGGAATCCTTTTCTTCTCTATGAGTTTTAGGTGACAATCCTGACATCAGGAGCCCTCTGAGGGGATAGATAAATCAATAATTTTGTGCAAAGTGTGAACAAAACAGGTAACATGGAGTTGATAGTCTGTCCTTCTGATCTAATTTTTAGAGCTGTAACTTTCACTCTATTAGGGGTGTGTGTGTGTGTGTGTGTGTGTGTGTGTGTGTGTGTGTGTGTAGATCCTTATATAGCCAAGCATTTACTGATTGCTTACTATGTACCAAGCATTTTGCTAAATTTGTGTTTGATCACAGCCACGGGAGGACAGAGAGACTTGGAGGAAAGAACATTTCATCATGTCAGGTGGTCTCCTGCCCATTCTTCAAATGTGGGGTGAGGGTGGGGAAGAGGAGGAGAAACACCATTCCATTGAACACCTCTGTTCTCCCAAACCCCTTTCCTCTTCTTTTATCACTGAACTCACCCTGCCAAGCTTTAGCCTTGGATTACTCCTTCCTTCTGCTATCCTTTCTCTTAGTCACATACTGCTTGTACATATGGTCATAGAGGATCAAAGCAAACATTCCAATGCCTCCAAGAAAAGGCTATTTCTGTTGCATGTGAAACTGGAGAAAATAATGAAAACATGCTGACTAGGGCCACTATAAATTTCTTAGATAATCTCAACTGGGCCTTCACTGCAGCAAGGCAATCTTTCTATACTTCCCTAATTAATTTACTATTCCACTTTCCATAGTAGCTCTTCCAAACCTTTACATCCCTTTTCAAACCTCCCATTGTTGCTGTACCCCTTATTCTCTCAGCTGAGAACCTTGACTCATTTTTCACTAAAAAAATTAGTCTTCCTTCTTTTTCATCTCACGTGCCCCCAAATGCCTTCTGCCATAATCTTCTCCTTCACCCCTGTCTCATATGAAGATGTAGCTTTTCTTATTGCCCAGGCAAACCCTGCTCTATATACAAACAATCCCATTCTATCCCATGTCCTCCAGCAGATTGCACCCTCTATCATCCCCACTCTTTCACTAATTTTCAATTTCTCCTTGTCTATTGATCATTCCTTATTGCCTTCAAACATGTCTCTGTCTCTTCCATCCTCAAATAAACCCTCCCTTGATCCATCCACCCCCATTAGCTACCATCCCATATCTCTTCTCCATTTTTAGCTAGATTCCTTGAGAAGGCCATCTGCAGGTGCTTCTGCTTCCTCTCCGATCATTCTCTTAATTCTCTGCTGTCTGGCTTCCAATTTCATCATTCAAAGTCACCAATGGTCTCTTATTGCTGAATTTAATGGCTTCCCCCCTTCCTCCAATCTTCATCCTTCTTGACCTCTTGAAAGGCTTCAATTGCCGCTTTTGATATTCTCTTTTCTCTAGTTTTTGGTGACTCTCTTCTGATTCTCCTCTTATCACCTGGCTGCTCCTCAGTTTCCTGGATCTTTATCCAGTTCACACCAACTAAAGGTAGGTGTCCCCCAGAGCTCTGTCCCGAGCCCTTTTCTCTTCTCTCTCTATACTATGTTGCTTGGTCATCTCATCAGCTCCCATGGATTCAATTATCATCTGTATGCTAATGATTTTTCCATCTACTGATTCAGCCCTAACTTTTCTTCTGATCTCCAGTCTCACACCTCCAGTTGACTGTTGGCATCTCAGACTTGATGTCCTATAGAAATCTTAAATTCAACAAGTCTAAAACTGAATGATCCATCTCCCCCCACTCCAAAGCTTTCTGTCTTCTTAACTTCCCTGTTACTGTTGAGGGTGCCACTGTCTTCCCAAACTCACTACTGAGAAGTCATCTCGGACTTCTCAGTCCTTCTCACCCCCTATACACAATTGGTTGCCAATACCTGTTGATTTTATCTTCCTAATATCTCTTTTATATCCTTCTCCTCTCTGATACCACCACCATTGTTGTGTAGGCCCTTATCACCTCACACCTGGATTATTGTAATAGTCTGCTGGATTGGTCTGCCTGTCTCAAATCTTTCCCACTCTAGTCCATCCTCCCACTTGGCTGTCAAAATAATCTTCCTAAACCATAGGCCTAATCATGTGCCTTCCCTCTCCCATTCAATAAACTCCAGTGGCTCCCTAATACCTCCATGACCAAATATGAAGTCTTCTGTTTAGCATTCAAAGTCCTTCACAACCTGGCCCCCTCCTACCTTTTCAGTCTTCTTATATCTCATTCCACTCCCTCATGCCTACCCTTTATACTCTATAATCCAGTGATATTGGCTTCTTTGTTGTTTCTCAAACAAGACCCTCCCTCTCTACTCAGGGCATTTTCACTGGTTATCCCACATGTCTGGAATTCTCTCCCTCCTCATCTCTGCCTCCTGACTTCCTTCAAATCATTGCTAAAATCCCACCTTCTATAAGAAGCCTTTCTAGACTCCCTTTTAATTCAGAGCTTTCCCTCTTTTGATTATCTCTAATTAACCTATATATATATATATATATATATATATATATATATATTGCTTATAGATAATTTAGATGTTTTCATATTTTTACCCCATTAGACTGTGAACTCCTTGGGAGCAGGGACTGTCTTTTGCCTTTCTTTGTTAAACCAATAAGCAACACAGAGTCTGGCATGTATTAAATGCTTACCAAATGCTTACTGATTTATTGACTGATCTTGATCTTGAGAGTTAAAGAGAGTTTATGAAAAGAAGGAGGAAGAAACCCTTCAAAGCAACCAACAGATGCAGGAGAGGAGCCAAGGGGAATAAGCCATAAATTTCCAGCCAGGGTGAACAGCTTTAGTGAATCCTAAGTGGGATGATAGGGATGATCCAATAGTCATCCTGGGCAAATCTAGGGCCAGGAAGGGAGATGGTGACACACGCTTTCCCCTCCCTTTTCTCTTTGTCTAGGGCAGGAGTGGGAAACCTTCAGCCTTGAGGCCATATGTGATTCTCTAGGTCCTTGAGTACAGCCCCTTGATGGTGAAATGAAATTTGTTCTGTGAAGTTTCGATTCAGTCTGCACTTGAGGACCTAGAGGGCCACATGTGGCTCAAGGCTGAAGGTTCTCACCCCTGGAACGGCATTGGGGAGGTGAAGGTATTGCAGGTATTGTGTGTTATTGGCCCACCTTAAATTCTGTGCTTTCCTTTAATCTTTGTCCTGAGTGTTTGCTTACTTTTCTTTACTCTGAAATGTGATAAAACTTGATTAACATAAACCCAAATTGCCTGTTGTATTTTTACTTAATGCTCACCTATATAGACAAGAGAAAGATGTAAATTTCCTTGTTTTTAGAGATGAGACATTTGGTTCAGACATGAGGGTGGGGGGGGGTGTTAAACATGCAGTTTGGAGTCAATAGATCAAAGTGAGGGACTCCGACTATTGCAAAAAGTGCCCAAAGCATGTCAAACTGAGATATCCCTAGAAATCCTCCTTTTCTTTAATTGAATAAAAAGATTATTGTAATAGTCTACTGGATTGGTCATGAGGAAGTCATGAGACCAGAAGCTGGAAGGGAACAGCACTTTTAATCTGAGAAGCAGTCTGCTCCTTTAATGGGCTTCAAAAGAAAGCTAAACTCTTCAGGTGGAGGGAGAACAGAGGTCTACAAATGTGTGACTGACTAGTAGTGATGCCTCCAACAGAGCATGTGGAGTTGGCCTGTTGATGCCACCATGACAACCCAACTCTGCTGCCAGGGCCTAATCTCTCTTGTGAACTTTCCCTGGTAGCTAGGCTTGAATTATGGATAGTAGTATCCTTTAAGTGTTCCTTTTATTATTTTGAATCAGGGCCAAAGGCCCTGATTTGAAGTCAGCATCAATCAGCCTTTATAGAATAGTGGAAGGAAATGTGAAATACTGCTTGGATTTTTAGGAAGATGGGATGGTCAAGTTTGATGACTGCATTGGTTGCCTGAGTTTAGAAAAAATTCTGATGAATGTGTCATTCATTCTTTTTTAAGAGAACAATGAGAGTACGTAAAAGACCTATGGAATTTTTTCCTTTTCTGATTATTCTGAGTTTTGTATAAGCTTTAGTTTGGTGCAAGAGGGTTTGGAGGTCTAGTTGGGCAGCTTAGTGTTTGGTCAAGTAATCAGTCATTGTGATTACTGAGGAGAGGGAAAATGGAGGCCAGGAAGCAGTGTAGGCAAAAGCCTTGATATGCAATGCAACATATTTGCAAATTCAGACCTCAGAAGGAAAACAATCCAATTATCCTGCTGGGACAAGGTAAAGCAATAGATATAGTTATTCCATCTGTTCATCATTTGGAGGTGATGAGCCAAGATCTTTCCTTGGAGGACAGAAAAACAGGCATGTCAGAACCGTGATATCCTGAATGCCATGAATCCTGGTACCTCAAATGCCAGGTTGTTAAGCACACCCCTTGCCTAGTAGGTTCTTGCCTGCTCTTGCAGTGCTGCTGATTCCCTATCTGCCAAGGGAACATTGGACCACCCATGCATCTGCCTATGTCCATAATAAACTTCTTGGAGGAAGGCCTGATTATAAACCCAACAGTAAAACAAAAATGGAGAGATACTTGTAGCTTTATCAGATAGTAGGTACTATAAGAAGCAAGAGATAGTTCATATCCTTTATTGTCTATCTTTGAATAGCTGATTACTTCAGCTCTTTGAAATCATCATAGGGCATGAGAACTGAATTTGGCTTGTATTTATACCATGATCATCTGATAGGACTAGAATACAAGGGGCATCATCACCCCAGGAGCAATGGGTGATTTTCCTTGTCTCTTTCTCTTATGTGTATTTGTGTGTCCTGAACATAGGTAGAGACTTCAGGCCTAACTCAGGACTGTGTTGTCATTCTGCCCGTAGTTCTTAGAGACAAAGACACCATTGTTGAGCACCATTCATCTGTGTTTGCTTTTGGTGTGGACTACACCTGGAGTTGAAGGGTAGTCTTGTATTAAAATGGTCTGTGTAAAGGTTTGGTTCACAAACTGGTTTGAAGCACAGAAATCTGAAACCTTGCCTTTACTTAATCATAGGTAGGATCAAAACAGGGGAGCTAATCACCTGTAACTCATACACATTGGAGACCCTGGTCATAAACAACTTGGACTAGCAGTCTATTAATTCAGATTGTTTCACATAGGGAGAAGTAAGGGATCTCAGTGGATGACCGTCATTAAAAATAAGATTTATTATATTTGTTGTTTTTATAGCCCAGTCACTTCTAGGTATACCTCTCCCTCCCCCTGAGAAAGAAAAACAATTAAGCCAAAACAACTGATACTGTGACTGTCTGACATTGTACTCAATATTCTGCTACTATAATTCTGCTGCTATATTCATTCTCTCCTTTTCAGGATTAAGTGGTTATTACAGTGAATCAGATTTTGGCTTCCTTTACATGACTGTAGTCATTGTATATATTGTTCTGCTTATTTTTTTATAATTAGTTCATATAGATTTTTCTATATTTCTCTAAATTCTTTTTTTTTCCCAAACCAGTAAGTTTATTCCAAAGAAGTTAGTAAGCCTTAATAGCACAGAGAGCCACACCATCCTTTAGCCTTCCCACAAAGCAACATAAGACCAATATTTAGAAATATTCAGAAACCTCTATCTCCCTTGAAAGCATGCTCTCCTCCCAACCATCTAGTCTAGTTCTGACTCCCAGCTTCCAGAGGTAGGCTCTGCTCCACCTTTCAGCTAACTCTTCCCACCACAGGCTCCATGTGATTATATTCAGCCTATTAGGGGGCAGGATTTATTTTCTTTTTTTTTTTAATTAAACAAATGCTTTATTAACTTCTGGTTTACATCATTCATTTCCACCAGATTATGAGTTACATTTTCCCCCCATTTTTTCCCTACCCACCACGCCAGAATAGCAGTCCCACTAGATATCCCCTCATCCAATCTGCTCTCTCCCATATCTTCTTCCATACCCCCTTCGACTTTCCCATTAGGGCAAGGTGAATCTCTGAGCCCCACTGCCTGGACATCTTATGAAACATTTAATTTTAAAACTTTGATTTTCAAATCCATTCCCTTCCTCCCTTGCCACCCACTCCCTCTGAGAAGATAAGCAATTCAGTATGTGTTGTACATGTATATCTATGCAAAACATTACCATAGTAGATGTATTGTAAAAGACTGCTTATATTTCCCTCCCACCTGTCTCACCTCCCACCTGGTCCATTCCCTACTTTGATGCTGTCCCTCTTTGATAGTGGGTACTTCTAACCTCCCCTCTCCCCAGAATGCCCTCCCCTCCATCATCCCCCCTCTCATCCCCCTTTCCCCTACTCAGGAGAGTGAGTGAGGGTAAGATATTCCATTTAGTATGTATGTGATTCTCTCCTTGAGCCAACTTCAATGAGAATATGCTTTTGCCTTTTTGCCTTCCTGTTCTTCCCCTCCCCTGCAACTACTTCCCCTTGCCTCTTCTACATGAGATAGTTTGCCCTACCCTGTCTCTCTCCATCTCCTCTTGCCACTTTCCTCTCTCACCTCTTGACTTCACCCCTTAAGAATCATCCCTTCCTTGGGGCGGCTAGGTGGCGCAGCGAGCAGAGAGCCAGCCCCGGAGCCAGAAGGACCCGAGCTCGGATCTGGCCCCAGACACCCAACACACAAACAAAAACCCAGCCACGTGAACCTGGGCAAGTCACCCAACCCCAATTTCCCTCCAAAAAAAAAAAATAATCATCCCTTCCCATCAAATTCAACCTGTGCCCTCTATCCATGTATACCTGTGAACATATGCCATGTACCCTTCTTCAATTATTTTCATAATGAGAAAGGTTTCATCAAACACAGTTATTGTTTTTCCATGTAGGACTGTAAATAGTCCAACTTTGATAAGTTCCTTTTGATTTCTTTTCCTTGATTACCTTCTCAAGCATCTCTTGCTTCTTGTGTCTGAATGTCAAATTTTCTATTCAACTCTGGTTTTTTCATCAAGAATGCTTGAAAGTCCTCTATTCCACTGAATGACCATATTTTCCCCTGAAACAAGATACTCAGTTTTGCTGGGTAGGTGACCCTTGGGTTCATTCCCAGCTCTTTTGCCCTCTGGAATATCATATTCCATGCCCTTCGATCCCTCAGTGTAGAAGCTGCCAGGTCCTGGGCTATTCTGATTGTGTTTCCACAATATTGAAATTGTTTCTTCCTGGCTGCTTGGAGTATTTTCTCCTTGATCTGGGGATTCTGGAACCTGGCTATAATATTCCTGGGAGTTTTCTTTTTGGGATCTTTTTCAGGAGGTGATCAGTGGATTCTTTCAACCTCTATTTTGCCCTCTGGGTCTAAAACATCAGGGCAATTTTCCTTGAGAATTTCTTGAAGGGTGATTTCTAGGTTCTTTCTTTGATCATGGCTTTCAGGTAGTCCAATAATTTTTAAATTGTCTCTCCTGGATCTATTTTCCAGGTCAGTGGTTTTTCCCATGAGATATTTCACATTGCCTTCTATTCTTTCATTTGTTTGGATCTGTTTAACAGCATCTTGATTTCTCATAAAGTCACTAGCTTCCATTTGCTCCAGTCTAACTCTGAAGGAATGAATCTCCTCAGTGAGCTTTTGAGATTCTTTTTCCATATGGCAAATTCGACTTTTTAAGGCATTCTTCTCCTCATTGCCTTTCTGAGCCTCTTTTGCCATTTGAGTTAGTCTATTTTTTAAGGTGTTATTTTCCTCAGTCAGGCTGTTGACTGTCATTTCATACTTTTCTTGCATCTTTTTCATTTCTCTTCCCAAATTTTCCCCCACTTCTCTTATCTGCTTCTTAAGGTCCTCTATGGCCTGTAGCCAGCTTGTATTTTCATTTGGGGCTTTTGGTGCAGGAGTTCTGATCTCACAGTCCTCCTCCATGCTTTGAGCCTCTTTGCCCCTAAAATAGGAGTCCAATGTTGAACTTTTCTGTTTATTTTGTTTCGTTTGCCTAGGCATATTGCCACTTAATTACTTGATTTTGGGGCTTGTTGCCACAGTAGGACTCTGCCACCAGACAGGGGAGCTTCCGCCCAAACGTGGGGTCTTCACAACTTCCGCCAGTTGGGTGGCCTCTGTAAAGCCTCCACCCACTCTGGCAAGTTGGATACCCACCCCAAACTTCCCCCCCAGACCACAATCCAGATCCAGGCAGTTTAAAGCAAAAGCGATTAACCCCCAGACTGATTGCTGGATCTCCCTACAATTCGCAGACCAGGAGCTAGAGCCACTACTGACACTGCAAAATGGCTTCTGTGCAGCTGTTTCTTCAGCAGCTTTTTGCCCCCAGGGGAGGAAGCCACGTGTTCCCCAAATACTGGTCCCAAAGTCCATAGGGCACTAACCTCTCACTTTGTCCTAGGCATAGCTGTGCTGATAATTCTGGAATCACCACAATTGTTGGTGTTCTGGGGTTCCACCAGCCGGCTGAAGGCCCAGCCGCCCTGGGGCTAAAACCGCGGACCTGGGCTCAGCTCTGTGGGCTGTGCTGTAGGTTCCCAGCAAGCTGTGCTGCCTGCTCTCAGAGCGCTGCGCTGGCTGCTCCCTGCAGGGCTGCTGGGTTGTCCTCAGCAGGAGGTTAGCTTCTCTGTGCCGTTCTGTGGGTGCTGTGGCTCCAGAAGTTGTTCGGAGCTCCCTTTCACATTGTTTGAAATTTGTGTGGGGCAGAGCACATTGGAAATGCTGTTTCTACTCCGCCATCTTGGCTCCGCCCCCTCTCTAAATTCTTTATGCTCATCATTTCTAATGGCAAAAAACGTTCAATTATATTTAGCTATCAATTTGTTCAACTTCTCCCTAATTGATAGGTACCATTTTTGTGTCTAGTTCTTTGTTACCTCATAAATTGCTGCATTGAATATTTTGACATGTGTTAGATATTTCTGCCTTTAACTTTCTTGAAATCTATGCATAATAATAAGATTTCTGAGTCAAAGGGTTTTTTAATGATTACATTACCTTTTTATCTTTTTATTTCACTAAATATTTCCTAATTACACGTAAAAAATTTAACATTCATTTTAAGAATTTTGAGTTTCAAATTCTCAACATGATATAGATTATACATGTGAAGTCACACAAAGCATACTTTCAGATTAGCCTTGTTCAAAAGAAAACATACACACAAACAAGAAAAACAAAGTAAAAGAAAAAGTATGCTTCGATCTGCAGAGTTCATCAGTTCTCTCTAATGGTAGATAGCATTTTTCATTGCAAGTACTTTGGAACTATCTTGGATTATTGCCTTAATCAGAGTATTTGAATCTTTCACACTGGATCATCCTTATAATATTGCTATTACTATGGACAATGTTCTCTTGGTTTTGCTCACTTCATTCTACATCAGTTTATATGTCTTCCAAGGCTTTTCTGAAACCACCTTCCTAATCATATCTTATAACACAATAGTAGTCCAGTTAGGTGATGCAGTGGATAAAGAATTGGCCTTGAAGTCAGTAAGACTCATCTTGAGTTCAAATCCAGGAACAGACACTTATTAACTGTGTGATCCTGAGTAAATCACTTAACCCTTGTTTGAGGAGGAAGTGGCAAACCGCTTCAGTATCTTTACCGAGAAAACACCCAGGAGTCACAAAGATTCAGATGTAAATGAAAATGACTGAATAACAGCAAATTCCCTCACAATATCATTCACCGGTTGATAGGCATCCCTTCAATTTCCAATTCTTTGCCACCATACAAAGAGCTGCTATAAATATTTTGTACAAAAAAATAGTTCTTTTGCTTTTTCTTTGATCTCTTTGGGATACAGACCTCATAGCACTATTGCTGGATCAAAGGGTATGCATAGTTTTATAGCCCTTTTGTCATAGTTCCAAAGTGTTCTCCAGAATGGGTGAATTAGTTCACAGTATAGTTGTAAATGGAGTGGATTATAGATATTTTTTCTGAAACTGACCTTTCAAAGGTCATTTTAGCTGACCTAGTTTTGAACCCAGGTCTGCCTGACTGGAAACAGCCATGTTGCTTCTTACCATCATATAGTACCACACAAATTTAAGTTATGATTATTTTTTTTATCATTCCTTCATTCTCTCCTTCCTTGGCTTCCAGGATGCCACACTCTCCTGGTTCTCTTTTTGCCTTTCTAACTGCTTATTCTCTGCCTTATTCAGTAGCTCCTTTTTTTCCTCCTGAAATGTAGGCACTCAACCAATCAATCAATAAACCTTTATTATAAATCTATATCTATATATCCCCTACTATCTACCAGGCACTCTGCTAAGCATTTTTGCAAATATTATCTCATTTGATCCTCACAATGAAATGCATGTCTCAAAGCTTTCTACCAACCTTTTTTTTTTCTTTAAATACTTTCTCCCTCAGGAATCTCATCCACTTTCATGACTCCAGGTCTCTCCTCTACATAGCTGACTCCTAAATCTGTATTTCCAGCCCTACTCTCTTCCTTTAGTTCGAGTTTTCATTTTCTGTTTACTCAACATTGTCAGTACTTCAAACTTAGGATGTCCAACATTGAACTCATCATTTTCCTTTCAAAATCTGCCTTTTCTCCTAATATTCTGTTTCTGTTGACAGCACCATTACCTCTTCCAGTCATCCAGATGTGAATCCAAAGGGCTGTTTTTATCTCTACATTCTTCTTCATCCCCAGCATCCCAACAGTTGTCCAGTCTCTCTCTCTCTCTCTCTCTCTCTCTCTCTCTCTCTCTCTCTCTCTCTCTCTCTCTCTCTCTCTCTCTCTCTCTCCCCCTTCCTCTCCAAAATAATTTAAATGCCCTCATTTTACAAATGAGGAAACTGAGGCACAGAGAAGAGAACTGACCTGCCCAAGTTCACAAAGCTTTTATCTTCTTTACCCTACACTAAAAACTGTGTACAGCTTTGAAATCCTTTAGCAAATGGTAAAAATGTAAGGACAAAGTAATTCAACAAATAAAATTAAACAGTTATTAAGTACCTACTGTATTCAAAGTGTGGGGGATAGGGATTTACCTGTAATTTCCCTGGTATAGGGAACTCCCTCTAGCAAAGCAGAGTAGCACCTTTAGCTAGACTATTGAGAAGTTTAATGACTTGCCCAGGGCCACAGATCTAGTACTTGTGAAAAGCAGGACTTCAACTTCGGTCTTCCTGATTTTAAGTTCAGCTTTTTCCCCACTTTACCTTGCTACTTCTCAGCATAGGAATACAACAACAAAAACCCTCAACAGGTCCATATTAGTGACAGTAAACTTCAACTGATAGGTTGTCATCATCCTGGTCATCACTATATTAATGTTAGAAAGTATAGGGTAGCTGATAAGAACTTACTTTTTAATAAAAGATAAAGTCAGTATGTGAATTACAGGTGAAAGATTGAATTTTAAGAAAATTCATATTGGGCTAGTCTTATTTTCAATTTTTCTTGAATTAGATTGTGTGATGGGGCAGGCAGGAACTGGGAAGGAGAAACAATGCTTGCATATGATCTGTCCTTGTTTTTAATATGATCATTATCTGGTAACCCCATAAAAAGGTTTGTGGTATTCTATGTACCATTGGACTAAGTGTTAATTATCTTTCACCAATCTTCTTTAACAAAAGAAACCAAGTATTCATATTGCAAGTAACTACTTGTGCTGGCAAGTGTAGGATTGCATTGTCATTGATGGAAAAAGAAGGTTTGCCTGCTTTCCACACCCTGAGTTACAAGACAGGAAAAAAAAAAACCTCAAAAAACTATTTTGGAAGTCTTCCATAAGACATTAGGGAAATGTCCTTTCCTGGGAGAGAGGCGGGTCCCTTTAAGACCAAGATCTGATGAAACCCTAACGAGAATAATTGAGTGACTGATTGCCCTGTAGGCATTTTCCTAGGTGGCCTGGATCAGCAACTATCAGGATTGTCAAGATATGTTTATATAAATACACATACCTAGGCATACATACGGTGAAAGTCTCAGAAACTCAGCTGCTGACAAAGCATTTTGTAGACTTCCTCAAACAGATGGAGCTGAAGAGCACCCAACACACCAGAAAGGGGTTGTTGTTCATTTGTTTCACATGTGTAGGATTCTTCATGACCCCATTTGGAATTTTCTTGGCAAAGATACTGGAGTAGTTTGCCATTTCTTTCTCCAGCTCATCTTACAGATGAGGAACTGAGGCAGAATTAAGTGATTTGGCCAGGGTCACACAGCTAATAACTGTTGCGGCTGGATTTGAGCTCAGGAAGACGAGTCTTTCTGACTCCAGGCCTGGCACTTTATCCACAGAACCACCTAGCTACTCCAAGCCTCTGGGGAAGCCTTATGTTGGGATTGGTGGATTGGGTCCTGTTTTCCAAAAGTGGTTGGTTTGTTGGTTTTTTTCAGAATCACTTAATCAATGACACTTCTAGTTTTTAACATGTGGACATAGAACACTTCTTTGATTCAGAAACACCTCCCTGAAATGTACTCAACATCTCCTGTGGGTCTTCTTAAAAATCTCCTCTCCGCATAGCAAATCCAGATGCCTTCTGTAGGAGTGTGGGAGATCTCTGAGCCACACTTCCACAGCCTCAGAAAACAATGGACAGCATAGGGTGCCATGAAAATAATAGGGTGGGATCATGCATGGTCTTGGGTTAATCTCTATTTTCAGGCATCTCTTTGGGTGGAATGAAGTGTATGGCACAGCTTAGTTGTGTTCTCATGTGGATTTTCCAGGATTACTGTATTTTAAAAGGTTACACAGGTATACTAAGGCAGCCAAGCCATTGTCAATGAAAATATTTGCCTACATGGGGGCTTTCCATAATTAGGTGCACTTTAGGTAAAAAGAATATTGTGTTCTGTCTCAGTCAGATGACATGCATTGGGGAATATTGTTACCATTTCTGAGTACCATATTTGGAAAAAAAAAAGATTCAAAGCTATCAAAACCAATCAAATATGTTAGAGCTGGAAGGAGAGTTAGAGTTCATCTTAGTCTTACCCTTTTACTTTGCAAATGAGGAGACTGAGACACAAAGTATTTAGGAGACTTTCCTAAGCTCATTAAGCACTTGAAAATGAACAATGACCTGTGAGAATTCAGATGTGAGAGATGGAATGTTATGGGAAACAATTAGTAAGTGTTTGAATGTAATGTAAAATGGGCTAAGTAATGACAAATAAGGCTGAACAGGTAGGCTGGAGCTAGATTCTGAAGGTTTTTAAATGCTAGACTAAGAAGTTTCCATTTTATCTAAGATGCAATAGGAAAGCACTAAAAGTTTCTGAGGCAGCTAGGTGCTTTGGTGGATAGAGGCCTGGAGTCAGGAAGCCTCATTTTCCTGAATTCAAATCCAATCTCAGACACTTATTAGCTGTGCAACCCTGGGCAAGCCACTTAATCCTGTTTGCTTCCATTTTCTAATCTATAAAATAGACTGGAGAAGGAAATGGCAAACCACTCCAGTATCTCTGCCAAGAAAACCCCAAATAAGGTCACAAAGAGGGGAAATGACTAAACAACAATAACAGCAACAAAAGTTTCTGTTGTGTGGATAACAACAAACTGTAGGAGTGCCATGTGCATTGTGACTTTGGATGATATTTTGGAAGTTGTGTGGAAGAGGTATTAAAAAGAGGGAAAACTAGATACCAATTAGGAGACTATTACAATAATCAAGAGAATAGGTAATAAGTTCCTGAACTAGGGCAGTGGCTATATGATTAGAGAAAAGTGGATTGATGTGAATGAAACTGTAGCCATCAGTCAATGGAACTTGGCAACTTATTGATATGGAAGAAAAACTCATGGAGAGGGAAGAGTCAAAATAAGGGAGATTGGAAGAAGGGTGATTTTAGCAAGGAAGAGGACAAGTATGGTTTTAGACATACTGAGTTTGAGATTTTGACAAGATTCAGGTGGAAAAAGGGAGAGATGTCCAACAGTCAGTATTGTGGGAGTGGAGTTCAGGAGAAAACCTGTATGTTCCTTGAGAGAGTTATTTGGATATTTCAGAGCTGAGGCAAAAGTGAAATGCCATTCAAACATACCATTAAATGGTCTGTTTTTTAAAGTTAATACTATATCAAATAATTAATTATTTAATAGATATATAATAAATTAAATAATAGTTAATCAGAGGATTAATATCCTCTGAAAGAGTGTAAGAGGAGTTATTGTTTAATGTTTCAAATTTTGATCAATGCACAATTATCTTTTTTGTTTTAAGCATTTCTTTTGTAATGGAGGAAATAAATAGTCCTAGAGAAGCATCATTGAACAGCGAATAGAGAGCTGACCTTGGAACCCAGAAGGAAGGAGCTTGGGGTCTGGAGCAAAGAATATACTGGAGATAGAAAAATCATCTAGAGAAAACTCTGGAAAGGCAAAAAAGCCCAGAACAGTTTTCCCCTAATGAGGGTTATAGACCTCAACAGTGGCCACTGGATTGGAAAAGGTCAGTTCACATCCCAATCCTAAGGAAGGGCAATGTCAAAGAATGTTCAAATTACTGAACAATTGCACTCATTTCACACACCAGCAAGATGATGCTTAAGATTCTGAAAGCCAGACTTCAGCAATATGTAAACCAAGAATTACCAGAAGAGCAGGCTGGTTTTAGAAGAGGCAGAGGCACCAGAGATCAAATTGCCAACATTTGCTGGTTTATGGGAAAAGCAAGGTAGTTCCAGAAAAAAACAAAACAACTCATCTACTTCTGCTTCACTGATTACACTAAGGTCATTGTGTGGATCACAACAAACTGTAGCAAGTCCTCAAAGAGATGGGAGTACCAGATCATCTTACTTGTCTCCTGAGGAATCTGTATGCTGGTCAAGAAGCAACAAATGGAACATGGAACAACTGATTGGTTTAAGATTAGAAAAGGAATATAACAGGGCTGTGTCATATTAGTGTCATGTGTCATCTTATTTATTTAATGTACATGCAGAGGACATTGTGCAAAATGCCAGGCTAGATGAGGCAAAAGCCAGAATTAAGGTTGCAGGGAGAAATATCAACAACCTCAGATATGCAGATGATACCATTCTGATGGTACAAAGTGAAGAGAATTAAGAAGCCTCTTGTTGAACGTGAAAGGGGAAAGTATAGAAGCTGGCTTGAAGCTTAACATTAAAAAAAAAAAAACCCTAAGATCTTGGTAACTGGTCCCATTGCTTTCTGGTAAATAGAAGGAGAAAAAATGTAATCAGTGTCAGATTTTAATATTCTTGGACTCAAAGATTATTGCAGATGGCAACTGCCTCCATAAAATTAAAAGATGCTTGCTCCTTGGAAGGATAGCTATGGCAAATCTGCACAGCATATTAAAAAGCAGAGATGTCACCTTGCTGACAAAGATCTGTATAAACAGCTATGGTTTTCCCAGTAGCAATCTATGGTTGTGAGAACCGGGCTATAAGGAAAGCTGAGTGCTGCAAAATCAGTGCTTTTGAACTGTGGTGCCAGAGAAGACTTTTGAGAGTTCCTTGGACAGCAAAGAGATCAAATCTGTAATTATTTAGAGAAATAATTCAGGATATTCATTGGAAGGTCAAATACTGAAACTGAAGCTTAAATACTTTGGCACATAATGAGAATATGGGACTCAGAAAACCCCTGATTCTGGGAAAGATTGAAGGCAAAAGTAAAAGGGTGATAAGGATGAGAAAAGAGGATGAGATGGATAGATAGTATCTTGGAAACAATGAACATGAACTTGGACAGACTTCAGGAGATAGTGGAGGATGGAAGGGCTTGGTGTGCTATAGTCCATTGGGTCACTAAGAGTCAGACATGACTGAATAGCTGAACAACAACAAGGAGGTTACATCTGGTCAGATGACTGAAGTGAGTGGTTGCTTTAATTCTGGGGATACAAAGATGAAAATGAAAGAGTCGGCTTTAGAAAAATACTGGAGAAGGTGGCGGAGTAGAAACAGCTCATCCAAGCCACTCTGCCCCCAGATTCCCCCCAAACTATGTAAAAGGGGACTCTGAACAACTTCTGGAGCCCCAGCACCCACAGAATGACACAGAGAAGCTAACCTCCCGCTGAGGACAGCCCAGCAGCCCTGCAGGAAGGACCAGCGCAGCGGTCTGGGAGCCAGCAGTGCAGAGCGTGGGGAGCCAAGCTGAGCCGAGCCCAGGTCCCTGTGAGCCGAGGTTTTAGCCCCAGGGCGGCAGGGCCAGCAGCCGGCTGGAGGAACCCCAGAACACCAGGAGCTGTGGCGATTCCAGAATTATCAACATAGACATGCCTAGGACAAAGTAAGAGGTTAGTGTCCTATGGACTTTGGGACCAGTATTTGGGGAATTCGTCGGCTCCCTCCCCTGGGGGCTAGAAGCCACTGAGGAGACACTCCATTTTGTAGTTTTCAGAGGCAGCTCCAGCTCCTGGCCTGCGAATTATAGGGAGATCCAGCGATCAGTCTTGGGGGGTAATCGCTCTTGCTTTAACCTCCCTGGATCTGGATTGTGATCTAGGGTGGAAGTCGTGGGTGGGTTTACAGCTTGCCAGAAACGGAAGTTGCCCCCCACACGTTCGGGACGAAAATTCCTCTATCTGGCCTTAAAGCCATAGTGTGGCAACAAGCCCAAAAGTCAAGTAATTAAGCTGCAACATGCCAAGGCAAAGGAAACAGAAAAATGCAACCCTAGACTCCTATTTTGGGGGCATAGAGCGGGAAAAGGACTGTGAGGTCAGAAGTCCTGCTCCAAAAGCCCCAGGGGAAAACATGAGAGGGTTGCAGACCATAGAGGACCTTAAGAAGGACTTTAAAAATCAAATAAGAGAAGTGGAGGAAAAATTGGAAAGAGAAATGAGAAGGATGCAGGAAAAGTATGAAATGAGGGTCAACAGCCTGACTGAGGAAAACAACACCTTAAAAAATAGACTAACTCAAATGGCAAAGGAGGCCCAAAAGGGCAACCAGGAGAAGAATGCCTTAAAAAGTTGAATTTGCCAGATGGAAAAAGAATCTCAAAAGTTCACTGAGGAGATTCACTCCTTCAGAGTTAGACTGGAGCAAATGGAAGCTAATGACTTTATGAGAAATCAAGATGCTGTTAAGCAGATCCAAACAAATGAAAGGGTAGAAGGCAATGTGAAATATCTCATGGGAAAAACCACTGACCTGGAAAATAGATCCAGGAGAGACAATTTAAAAATTATTGGACTACCTGAAAGCCATGATCAAGGAAAGAACCTAGAAATCACCCTTCAAGAAATTCTCAGGGAAAACTGCCCTTATGTTTTAGATCCAGAGGGCAAACTAGAGGTTGAAAGAATCCACCGATCACCTCCTGAAAAAGACCCCAAAAAGAAAACTCCCAGGAATATTATAGCCAGGTTCCAGAATCCCCAGATCAAGGAGAAAATACTTCAAGCAGCTAGGAAGAAACAATTTCAATATTGTGGAAACACAATCAGAATAGCCCAGGACCTGGCAGCTTCTACACTGAGGGGTTGAAGGGCATGGAATATGATATTCCAGAGGGCAAAAGAACTGGGAATGAACCCAAGGGTCACCTACCCAGCAAAACTGAGTATTTTGTTTCAGGGGGAAAATATGGTCATTCAGTGGAATAGAGGACTTTCAAGCATTCTTGAGGAAAAAACCAGAATTGAATAGAAAATTTGACATCCAGACACAAAAAGGAAGAGATGCCTGAGAAGGTAATCAGGGAAAAGAAATCAAAAGGAACTTATCAAAGTTGAACTATTTACATTCCTATATGGAAAAGCAATAACTGTGAGTGATGATATCTTTCTCAGTATGAAAATAATGGAAGAAGGGTGTGTGGTCATATGAATACATATGTGAATGTGTATATATGCTTACAGTTATATATGGATAGAGAGCATAGGTTGAATCTGTTGGGAAGGGATGAAATTATGAGGTGAGAGAGGAAAGTGGCAAGAGGAGATGGGGAGATACAGGGTAGGGTAAACCATCTCATGTAGAAGAAGCAAGGGCAAGTGGTTGCAAGGGAGGGGGAGAATAGGAAGGCAAAAAGGCAAAACCACATTCTCATTGAATTTTGTTCAGGGAGAGAATGTCATACATACTAAATGGGATATCTCAACCTGCAGCAGAATAGGGGGAAGGGGGATGAGAGGAGGGATGATGGATGGGAGGGCATCCTTGGGGGGAGGGGAGGTTGGAAGTACCCACTATAGAAGAGGGACAGGATCATGTAGGGAAGGGACCAGGTGGGGGGTGGGATGAGTGGGAGGGAATTATAAGCAGCCTTGTACAATATATCTACTATGATAATGTTTTGCATAGCTAGACATGTACAACATATACTGAATTACTTATCTCCCAGAGGGAATGGGTGACAAGGGAGGGAGGAAATGGATCTGAAATTCGAGGTCTTAACATTAAATGTTTCAAATATATATAAATACTATTATTAATACTCTTCTGCTTATAATTGGGAGATAAGATGTGCAGGCATTGGGACACAAAGATTCACCTTCCTCTAATGGAAAAGTCGAAGGGGGTATGGGAGAAGGTATGGGAGAGAGCAGATTGGAGGAAGTGATATCTTGTGGGACTGCTATTCTGGGAGGCTGGGTAGGGGAATAACAGGGGGAAAATGATTGTAACTCAAAATCTGGCGGAAATGAATGATATAAAACAGAAGTTAATAAAGCATTTGTTTAAAAAAAAAAAAAAGAAAATGAAAGAGTCCTTGGCCTCAGGGAGATTGCATTCTGTCCAGGAAGTCAACATAGGTACATATGTGTATAAACTTCATATATAGTAGGTAATATCAGTGTTATGGGAATATGAATTTAAGATCTTCCCTGCCCCTAGGCCCTTTGATAGGCTTAAGTGCACCTGGAGCCTGTAGCAGGAGGCTGGATTTTCAGGAATGCTTTTTGATTGGGCAGTGGGTCAAGAGGGTTGTTGCATTCTCTGAGCCAGGATAAGGCTATATAAACCCTGAAGTGAGACTTTGTTTTGGGGCTCGTTTTGAGAAGTGTTGTGTGATTTGACCAGACAAGACTCTGGGCAGCCATTGAACCCCGCTTTGAAAATCCAGATGTTGATGCTTTCCTCTCTGGTAACTGTGACAAGGTATGGATATGATGGTCAGACAGTTGGAGGCCTGTCTGCTTGAAATATTTCTCTGTCTTCTTGTAACTTCTGTCTGTATACTCTGAAGTTTGGGGTGCTGACTTTTTCCCCTGAACTAGGTAAATTATATGTTTGATTGATTAAAGCAAGACTGTTAACCCATTTTGAGTTGCTTTCCTTTAGAAAAGCAGATCTAAGAACCTGTGTTGGCAGCCACCAGGAGGATACTGGGGTGCTTGCTGTTATAATCAGGAGGTCACTAGAAGATGGGAATAGGATTGGGAGAGGTTTCAAATAACACTGGAGGAGAATTTTGAAAAAAAACTTATAGATTCTGAAAGGCAAATGTAAGGGGGGACCACATGTCAGACCTGGGAGAGAGCTATCGACAAGGCACAGATGAAGGAGATGAAGTGTTGTATGTGAGGAATGGACAGGAAGGAAAATAGTTTGTCTGGCTATAGACTACATAAAGGAGAGGAATATGTAATCATCCTGGAAAGACAGACTGGAGCCAGATTTAAAGGTGTTTTTTTTTAATGAGAAGAGTTTGTGTTTTATCCTAGAAATAATAGAGAGCTACTGAAAATTATTGGGTGGCAAAATAGAATGGTCAGGTCTATACTTTAGGAGAATCATTTGGCAGTTAGGTGCAATATGTATTTGAGAGGAGAAAGATTTGAATCAGAGGGACCAATCTGGATGGTATTGCAGTAGTACCATGAAAGGAGATGTGGGTCTGAATGAGGAAGATGGAATATAATACAAAGAAGGGAAAGACACAAGAGATATTGTGGAGGTGGAATAAAAAAGACTTGGCAATGTGCTGGCCATGAAGAGATCAGGAAGAGTGAGGAGTAAGTATAACTCTGAGGTCATCAGTATGGGTGACTGGAAGGAGAGATGGTTCCTCTAATAGAAATAAGAAAATTTGGAAGAGGAATGGAGTTTGGTGCGGGGGTGGGGCATAGGGGAGCAGAAGGATGCTAAATTCTGTTTCAACATGTTGAGTTTGAGACACCTGTTAGACATCCAATTTGAAATGTCCGAGAACAGTAGCTAACATTTCTCTAGCACCTATTATGTGCAGAGAACTGTGCTAAGCACTTTACAAACTCACTACAAACCTAGAGGTAGGTGCTATGATTATTCCCATTCTATAGTTGAGAAAACAGAGGCAGATAGCAGTTAAGTTACTTGTCCAAAGTTGCACAGATGGTAAGTGTCTGAGGCTAAGATAGAATTCAGGTCTTCCTGACTCCAGTCCTGGTGCTCTATCCACTGTGACACAAAGGTGCCCCCAATAAATAATATATATGTATGCATGCAAGTAGGTATGTAAATACACATAATACACACATATATCTAAGTAAGTGTTTATTTATACATAATACATATGCACATGTCTGTATGAGAATCATATGTGTAGAAAGGATCATTGAACCCATGGGAGCTGATGAGGTCACCATAACAGATAGATAGCACAAGTATTTCACCTATATCCACAAAATATTAAGCTATCAAGGGGCAGCTAGGGGGCACAGTGAATAGAGCACCAGCCCTGGAATCAGGAGGACCTGAGTTCAAATATAGCCTCAGACACTTAATACTTACTAGCCATGTGACCTTGGCCAAGTCTCTTAACCCCAACTGCCCTGCATTGCCCCCTCCAAAAATGCAAAAAAAAAAAAAAAAGATATCAAGACAAAAGCTTTCCTAGGACAATCCTGAGGTCTACCCACAAGTGACCAATGATCCAGCGAAGAATACAGTTAAGAAGCAGTCAAACAGGAAAACCAAGAAGGAGAAGGATCTCACAAAAATCAAGAGAAGAGAAAGTATCCAGAAAGTGGTCAAAAGCTTCAGAGATGTCAAGAAGAGGGAGAATATTTTTCTACATTGTAAAAGCCATTAAAAAAAAACTCTCTGACTTTGAATTAAAATAACATGGCAGAGCACATTCTTTACATGGGGAATAAAATAGCATGATTGTCAAGGACTTCTCCTAAAGCAGAAACTGGAAGCAGAATTGAGTTCCAGACCCATGTACCCAGTGAGGCTCACCTGGAAGTGTCCAGTAGAATCTACACATCCAGAAGAGCAGCTTTTAGTAGAGCAATGTCCAGCAGATATGTCCAATGGAGATCTAGCATATCCATATCCAGAAGAGACCAGAGAACAGGCCTGGAAAGAGCAGCTCAGTGACATCTCTAGAAGATACTATCAGGGCTGTGAGTTGCCCTGACCATATGTATTTCCTATAAATGTCCACACCTCCCATTGGTGGTGTTTGTACTCGTGGGAAAGAGGTTTATGGAGCAAATATTTTATTGTTATTTTTCTTATAATACCATTTCATTAAATGCTTTTGCTTTGACTTAATTGCAGCAGCTGAGTGGTACAGTGGATAGAAGGTTGAACTTGGAGTCAGGAAAACCCCAGTTCATATCCAGTCTCTGATACTTAATAGCAGAATGACCTTGGGCAAACCACTTAATCACTATCTGCCTCAGTTTCCTCAACTGTAAAATGGGGGAGGATAATAATAGCACCTAGTTCTCAGGGTTATTGTGAGGTTTAAATGAGATAATATTTGTAAAGTGCTTAGCATGGTGCCTGCTACTGGGCCCTTAGCAGGTGCCTATTGGGTATTTAATAAATGCTAGTGATGATGATGATGATGATGGTGTTATTGTTGTTGTTGATGAAGATATCCTTTGTCTAACTATTAAAAGTATATACATCAGGGTAGGAAGGATAAAAAATCTTGGTCCCCCTTCCCATCTTGAGCAGAAGGTGACCTTATGAATTGTAAGGGTTGGAAGATTTTTGACTTCTGATGTGTTCCCTAGCATTGTTCCCAGCACAGTAATGGCTGATAGTAGCATTTGTATCAGGAATCAAGTAGACAAACCAGACACACTCAAGAATGGTAGCTTTAGGAATCTACAAAGAACCCCGTAGAAAAGTGAATATCATGAGGACTTCACAAAAGGAGAAAAGAATTTCCATTCAGTCCAGAGCCAAGAGTTACCCCTTTGTCACATGTCCCTTGTAAGCTTGAACCTATTTTCCTCTGGACTCTGTTATTTATGGGATAGTATATTCCAGGCTTTTAGGGGATGCTTTGTACCAATTGTACATGGTATTTCACTTTAACAAAAACTCTTTTCTAAAAGTTAATTAATTCTAGTTGGCTAATTGAGATAAACTAATAATCAATGGGAGTGTATTACATAAAGTATTGTAAGCAATAGAATTTGAAAGATAACCTAACACCTCAGTAAGTGGTCAGTGTAAGAGTTCTAGGCTTACCCTAGAACACTGAGGGGAGAGTTAGTCAACCACCATCTAGGGACCCAACCTGTGACAGCAAATGAAATTTTAGATTAGTGGCACCAAAGCCTATACTCCATAAAAATTCTGGGAGGTAAGGGATGCAGGGTAATTTTCTTTTTATTTATTTATTTTTAAGGTTTTCTTTCCTCTATTTCTTACTTTTTAATAATTTTTTCCAATTACATGTAAAAACATTCATTTAAATTTTTTTGTGTTCCAAATTCTTTCCTTCCTTCCCCTTGCCCCTTCCTGAGATGGCAAACAATTTGATATAACTTATATATGTGCAATCATGTAAAACATATTTCCATATTAATCACTTTGTGACAGAAGACACAGACCCCCACCAAAAAAACATGAAAGAAAGTGAAAAATTGCATTCAGACCCCATCAGTTCTTTCTCTAGATGTGGATATCATTTTTCATCATGAGTCCCTTGCAATAGTCTTGGATCATTATATTGCTGAGACTAGCTAAGTCATTCACAGTTGATCATTGTACAATATTACTGTTACTGTGTACAATGTTCTTCTAGTTCTGTTCACTTCACTTTGCAGCAGTTCATGTAATTCTTTCCGAGTTTTTGATGCAGGGTAATTTTCCCCAGACTTAAAAGACTCCAAAATAACTGGCCTTGATGATAGTAAAATAGTTTAGAAATTGCATCCTATGAAGAAAGCGCCAACACTTTTGTTTGCCCTAAAGTTGAAAAGACTTAAGAAAGAAATATAGCTGTTTTCAGATATATAAAGAGTTATAATATTAAAGAGGAAAGATATTTTTCTAGTATTGTTCTATAAAGTTTGTCCAGAACCAAGGGGTAGAAGTTGAATAGACACAGGTTTCAACTCAGCATAAAATAGACAGCATAGAGAAGAGGAAAGAATGCTGAACCTAGAACCACAACATCCAAGTTTGCTTCTCATTAGCTATTTGACATTAGACAAGTCATTTAATCTCTCTGGGCCTCAGTTTCTTTATCTGTAAAGTGACATGGTTGGACAAGATGGCTTTTAAAATGGCTTCCAGCTCTAAACCTATGATCTTATGATCCTTAGAGTATCAACTGAATGGAGCTCTCTCTAATGCCAGGAAGATAATGATTTTCCCATCTCTCTGGGTATTTGAGCACAATCTGAATGGTCAACTGTTAAGGATACTCTAGAAGACTTTCCTCAATAAGTGGGAATTTGGATTAAATGAAGTCTAAGTTCTCTTTCAGTTCTAAGATTCTATGAGATTGCAAATGAGTTGAGAGCATGGACACTACAACATTTTTGGAATGAGACTGAGAATCTGGTTGTATTCACCATAGACTTTCTTCAAAGGCTAAGTATCCATTACCAAGGGGGCACCTCAAAAATGAGGATGCTTTTCTATGTAATTCAGGGCAAAAGTCTTCTCTGGCCTGTATTTTCCAAATGCAATGATTTGATGATTAAATTACCCTACACAAGTTGTCCTAATTTTCTTATTCATTTCTCACTGGAGATACTTTCTGTGTGTTCCTTTAATTGCTATAATTTGTTGTTCCCTTAAGAAAAGCCTTATGTTTTAAAAATGAATATGAGATCTTTGCTTCTCCTTCTTCCCTCATTCTGTTTGGATTTTCTTCCTGTTATCATTCAAATCCAACATCCAAGGATTTAAGCCATTAGATCAACTCAACAGTCACGTACTTTAATTCATGTCGTAGCCTGCCCATTCACTTTTAGTGAGACCTTGATTTTAACTAATAGAATGTTATATGAGACATTACAGCTCTATTTGATTAAGATGGTGCCAAGTTCCTAAGCCCTGTTCTTTTGCTAAATAGGGAAGCAGTGATCCTCTGGGGTGGGAACACAGGACTGGGATTCCGAAGTTCCTAGCTTCAATCCAGTCTCAATAAAGCCACTGATTTATTGCAAGGCCCTAGAAGGGACACAATTTCCTAGACTTCAACTTAGTTATCTGCAAATTGAAGGTAATTATACTTGCTTTCCTGAAGAAATATTGCATGGATTAACTGAATAATAGGAACAGAGAAGAACATTGTACACAGTAATAGTTACATTGTGCAACAATCAGCTCTGATCAACTGAGCTCTTCTCAGCAATACAATGATCCAAGATAATTCCAAAAGACTCAAGATGAAAAATGATATCCACATCCAGAGAAAGAACTGATGGAATATTAATGCAGATAGAAGCCTACCATTTTCACTTTATTTTTTTCATAATTTTTTTTCCTTTTGTTCTGTTTGTTCTTTCACAAAATGACTAATATGGAAATATGGTTTACATGACTTCTCACAATAACCTATATCAAATTTCTTACTGTATTAGAGAGGAGAAGGAGGGAGAAAATTGGGAACTCAAAATTTTATTAAAAAATTAATGTTTAAAAACCCCTGAAAAATAAAATAAAATAATAATGGGGATTCTGGGAGGGTGGGTAGGGGAAAAATGGGGGGGGGAATGATTGTAACTCAAAATCTGGCAGAAATGAATGATGTAAAACAGAAGTTAATAAAGCATTTGTTTAAAATAATAATAATAATAATGGGGGCAGCTCAATGGTATAGTAGATAGAGTGCCAGGCCTGGAGTCAGGAAGACTCCTCTTCCTGAGTTCAAATCTGACCTCAGACATTTATTTGCTATGTGACCCTGGGCAAGTCACTTAACCCTGTTTGCTTCAGTTTCCTAAGTTGTAAAATGAGTTGGAGAAGAGAATGGCAAACCACTCTAGTATCTCTGCCAAGAAAATCCCAGATGGGGTTGTGAAGCATTGGACGTGACTGAAAAACGACTGACTGAAACTGAATAATAATTCATTTGTGTGTGTGTGTGGGTGGGGGGGTTTGGAGGGCAATTGGGGTGAAGTGACTTGCCCAAGGTCACATGGCTAGTAAGTGTGTCAAATGTCTGAGGCTGGATTTGAACTCAGGTCCTCCTAACTCCAGGGCCAGTACTCTATTCACTGTGCCACCTAACCATCCCTGAATAATAATTCTTATACAGAAAAATTAAAGTACTTGCACATAAAAATTTTTACTAATTGTTTTAATTATCTTTCGTGAGTTAAGAATTTCCTCCTATCTTGATCACTTTTAATAACTGAAAAATCAATGAAATATTTTTCAGTATCTATGCTATATCCACTTCCATATTTAAGAATTCTAAAATTCCTTTACCCAATCACAATCTGTTGTCATTTCAACCCTCTCTCTGCCTTGAAAATCCCAAACTCTGTTTCTCATCTCCTCAATGAACTCCAATCTCTTCACCCTTCAGTCCTTTACCAGGATATCACTTACACCTGTACTGACTACACTCTCCTTCCTTCCCCATCTTGACTCCTTGGTGAACCTGTTCTACTGTGCAGTCTTCTTCTCTTGAGTCCCTTGCCTTTGTATTGTATTGCCAATCCTACCCTGCCATATTTCATCCTGGGATTACTCCCACAATCTGTCACCTGTACTTTTGCTCATATAGTGCTGAATGAAACTAGGGAAAATCATGAAACCATGCTGACTAGGTTGATTACAAGTTTATGTTACATAATTTTAACTGGACCCTCCACCCTGTGGCATAACAATACATTTACACCTTCCTAATTGCTTCACTATCCCACTCGTCACAGCAGGTTTTTTTCCCCAAATCTTTTTTTTTTTTTGGAGGGGGGGAAAGCAAGGCAATTAGGGTTAAGTGACTTGCCCAAGGTCACATGGCTAGTAAGTGTGTCAAGTGTCTGAGGATGGATTTGAACTCAGGTCTTCCTGACTCCAGGGCCAGTGCTCTATTCACTGCGCCACCTAGCCACCCCTCCCCAAATCTTTTTATTCCTCCTCAAAACTTCCATGACTTCTCCTTCATGATCCTTTCAGATAAGAATCTTACCTCACATTTCACTGATAAAATTGAGACCTTTAGCTCAGAGCTCCCTTTTTTCTTCTTCTCCTCTCACACCACTCAGAGATTTTCTACTATAGTTTCCTCCTTCACCCCTCTCTCACCTGAAGAGGTGGCCCCTCTCTTTGCCGAGGCTAACCCTCTACATGAGCAGACAATTCCATTCTGTCTGTCCTCTCTTCTCCTACAGATTGCCCCCTCTATCCTCCCTATTTTAGTGACACTGGGTCCCTGGCTGTACCACAAACAAGGCTCTCCATCTTGGTTCCAGCATTTTCTCTGGCTTCCCCCCATGCCTGAAACATTCTTCTTCCTCCCCTCCAACTGCTGGTCTCCCTAGCTTCCTTTAAGTCCCAACTAAAACCCTACTTTCTTTGGGAAATCTTCCCTTTATTTGTCCAATTGTTTCAGTTGTATCTGACTCTTCAGAGATCCCATTTAGGGTTTTCTCAGCAAAGATACTGGAGTGCTTTGCCATTTCTTTCTCTAGCTCATTTTATAGGTGAGGAAACTGAGGCAAACAGGGTGAAGTGACTTGCCCAGGGTTACACAGTCAGCAAGTGTATGAGACTGGATTTGAACTCAGGTCTTCCTGACTCTATCCACTGAACACCTGGCTGCCCTAGAAGCCTTCCCTAATCCCTCTTAATTCCAGTGCTTTCTCTCTTTTTAAATTACTTCTTATTTATCTTATACATAGTTTGCTTTGGATATATTTGTTTGCATATTGTCTCCCCCATTAGATTGTAAGCTCCTCAAAGGCAGTAACTGTCTTTTGCCTCTTTTTGTATCCCCAGCACTTAGCACAATGCCCAATACATAGAAGGCATTACATACATGTTTATTGATTGATTACCCTCTCACTATTTTTCAAAATTTCCCTGTCTATTGGGATCATCCTGCTGCCTATTAACACTTTTAGTTTTCTCCATCCTCAAAAAGTCCTCACTTGAGCCATTTATCACTGCCAGCTATCATCTGCTCTCTCTCTCTTCCTTTTTGTGGCTAAACTCCTGGAGAAGGCTGTCTAAAATAGTGGCCTCCACTCTTCTTCCTCTCACTCTGTGGTCTGCCTTCTGACTCTATCATTCAACCCAAACAGCTCCCATCAAAGTCACCAGTGATCTCTTAGTCACCAGATTGAATGGCTTTTCGTCCTTCTTGACTTCTCTGCAGCCTTTGACACCGTGGATCACCTTCCTTTTTATATTCACCTTCCTCTCTCCTCTCCAGATTTTAATGACACTTCTTTCTCCTGTTCTCATCTTATCTGTCTATTCCGTTTCATTTTCATTGGCTGGATCTTCATGCAGGTAGTAAGTACCTTGTTAGTAAGTATATGAGGCTAGATTTGAACTCAGGTCTTCCTGCCTACAGGTCTAGTGCTCTATCCACTGTACCACCTATTGCAATACTCATTGTTTTATTGGACAGGGATCTGAGTGGATTCAATTAAATTCAATAAATAATTATAAAGGCACTCTGCTGATAGAGTGAAAGAAAACCTTCAGCACACTGGGTGGACCACCGAGGGAGAATTAACAGAAGGATGTGGACAGAATATGAAAGGTTTTCAATCTAAAGGTTAAAGGAAGTACAGGCATTGATAAGACCACAGGTATTAGGGATACAAGTACAAAAATAAAACTGTGATTGTCCTTAAATAATTTACATTTTATTGGGGGATACAGTGTTTACTAAAATAGAAGTATATATGTATAAATATATATTTCATTAAACACTAATTATACTTCTTATTAAATGTAAGAAAAAATGACATAGAACAAGATTTAAAGAAATATGAATAATTATACATAGATTTATGCCTTCTCTCAAATTCTACTTTTTTTAAACCAATATTTGCTTTGCTAAATCTAGCCTTTCCCTCCTATTTCCTCACATAAAAATCAAGGAAATAAACTTTCAAATAGAAAACCGGCCTTTCTAATGTGTGAAGTGACCTTGAATAGTCACTGATTCTCCCCACTGCCTACAAAACCATAAGTCCTTTAATTACAGAGAAGGCTTACTCTCTATAATATTTTATAATCAAAATTGACAAAAATGGTCCTCAAGGATTCAGTGTGAGGAGGCTGAAATCTTTAGTCTGGTAACAGGTCAGACTATCAGGACCTTAATTAATTCTTTCAAATAAATAAATTTGTATCTTATTGATCATAATAATCCCAACAAGCTATCCTCCCTTATTTGCCCTCTTGATCTCATCCTCTTCATCTGCTAAAGGAGCTTGTCTCTTTAATTACTCCCTTGCTATGTATTGTAGACTTAAGACCATATTCTAGAAGGCAAAAAATCCATGTGCAGCAGTATAGGGTAGAGGAAGGCAATGTGTTGTATAGTAGTGGTTTTTCACTTGTAAACTACAGACTTTAACAGATTTATTGCAAAGGGTCTACAAATCCATTTGTGCAATGAGCCTCGTCATTGTTCTTTATTTAGAGCTTCCAAAATATGCAGCATTTCTCAGTATAATAAACAAATGTACTTCCTATAAATTGGATATTTCATATACATACACCACATTTCACCGCAAAAAGTTGGGTGCAACCACTATGTGAAGCTTTTAAAAATTGTGCTGGTATTACTTAAAAATCAATAATTACTAAACTGTATCACTGGCAGATGAACTGTATAGTTTAGCTAGTGCAGGAAGATGTGAGTCTTGGCACTTCATGTGACTTACTCATGGCAGCTTTGCCTGCCCACCTGTTCCCCCTGTGTCTTCAGCTCTTTGTTGGGTTTTTAGTGACAATACTGTTAGTACTGCAGCACTCTAAACAAACCATGCAAGTCAGCTTTCAGAAATATACTGACAATACATGTGTGCTGAGAATTCTAGGCTCAGGGCCTCACAATATGCAAGAGATAAATGTATATCTATATGCCACTGGTGAATACACTGTGGCTGTGTTTACCTTTTAAGCAGCGTGACGAACAATAATAAACCAATTTTTTAGACTGAAATATCAGGGTGCAACAAATACGCAATGGTGATGATTATGTGGTGGAATACAGTATATATAAATTTTTCTAATGTAAAAGAAATGATCAGAGAAAATTTTTGACTAGAAAAGGAAGTCACATAATGAGAGACTGAAGGACAGACACTCATGTACTCCATTGGTGCCCAGGTGATATCAAGGAATCTCAAAGAAGACCTTCAGCACACTGGATTGACCACCAAGGGAGAATTAACAGAAGAATGTGGACAGAGTATGAAAGGATGGATGGTTTTCAATCTAAAGGTTAGAGGAAGTACAGACATTGATAAGACCACAGATTTGATGAAATATCAAATTTTCTTTCAAAAATAAGAATTCTGATTGTGCTAGGAAGGCAAGAAGCTATAATTTCACCAGTATAAGAAGTCCCTCTATCCTCTGTCCAATTTAGATTATAACCTTTTTATTGCTTATTATATAAGTGCTATGGAGCTGATTGAAGCACAGAGGAGTTAAAGTGACTTGCCTGGAGTCACACAATATATAAATGTGAAAGCTATGTCTTGAATACAGATTTTAAAAAAATTTTTTACTCCAAGCCCAGAGCTTTTCCTTTGACATCAGAAGTGTCAAACTTGAAGCCTAAAAAAATAAATGAAAATATAGTGAGACATAGATAATGTGAGTTTCTGGTCTTCTAAGTCAATATGTGGCACACAAAGATTCATTTCTATTTGATGCCACCACACATTATACCGTGCCCCCTCCCTCCATACCACATTCCATCTTTCAGGTCTCTGCCTTCTAGAAAATGACCTTACAGTGCTTTGTACTTAGTGGGTGCTCAATTACTGTGTAATGAATTGAATTGGTGAATACCTATGAAGACATAATAATAATAGTTAGCATTTATATAGGGCTTTAAGGCTTGCTAAACACTTTACATATTTTTTATCTCCTTTTATCCTCCCAACAACCTTGGGAGTTAGGTGCTATTATTTTTTGCATTTACAGATGAGGAAACTGAGGTTAAGTAACTTGCCCAGGGCCACATAGCTAATAAGTGTCTGGGCTGTGTTTGAACTCTGGTTATCCTGAGTCTAGGCACAAAACTCTATCCATTGCACCACCTAGCTGCTGCAACATAAAAGTATCCCTATTATAATGTTCTAAAGCTAAATTTCCCAACCAAGAAAATTTAGTTTTTTAATAGATGTTTTGGAAGAATCCAGGACCTCGTTTTCTGATTTTTATAGAATTGTAGAACCTTATAGTTCTAGGCAACTAGGTGGTATAGTGGATAGAATGTTGGACCTGGAGTCAGGAAAATGTGAGTTTAAATCCAGCCCCAGAAATATAGAGTTAGTAATCATAATTTTGAAAAAAAATTTACAACAAATTTCTTTGATAAAGGCCTCATTTCTCAAATTTATAGGGAATTGAACCAAATTTATAAACAAACAAATAAACAGCCATTTCCCAATTGATAAACGGTTAAAAGATATGAACAGGCAGTTTTCAGATGAAGCAATCACAGCTATCTATAGTCATATAAAAAATGCTCCAAATCACTATTGATTAGAGAAATGCAAATTAAAGCAACTCCATGGTATTACCTCATACCTCTCAAATTGGCTAGTATTATAGAAAAGGAAAATGACAAATGTTTGAGGGGGATGTGGGAAAATTGAGACACTAATACACTGTTGGTGGAGTTGTGAACTGATTCAACCATTCTGGAGAGCAATTTGTAACTATGCCCAAAGATCTATACTCTCTACCATGCAGACTCTCTGATCTAGCAATAGCAATACTAGGTCTGTATCCCAAAGAGATAAAGAACCTAAATGTACAAAAATATTTATAGCAGCAATTTTAATGGTGGCAAAGAATTGGAAATTGAGAGGATGCCTATCAATTATGGAATGGTAGAAAAAGTTGTAGTATATGATTGTGGTGGAATACTATTATACTATATAAGAAATGACAGGATACTTTCAGAAAAGCTTGGAAAGACTTACAGAACTGATGCAAAGTGAAGTAAGCAGAACCAGGAGAACATTGTACATAATAACTGTAATACCATATGATGATCAGTTGTGAATGACTTACCTATTTTCAGCAATACAATGATCCAAGATAATTCTGAAGGACTTATGATGAAAAATGCTATCCCCAGAGAAAGAACTGATGGAATCTGAATGCAGATGAAAATATACTTTTCAAAAAAACATACTTTTAAAAAACCTTTTTAATTTTTATTTTGGGGCCTCAGTTTTCTTTCACATGACTAATATGGAAATGCATTTTTGCATCACTATACATGTATAATGCATATCAAATTGCCTACTGTCTGGAGGCAAAGGAAGGAAGGAAAGACTTTGGAACTCAAAGTTTAAAAAAGTGAATGTAAGGGGCAGCTAGGTGGCTCAGTGAGTAGAGTGTCGGCCCTGGAGTCAGAAGGACCTGAGTTCGGATTCGGCCTCAGACACTTAATGCACAAACAAAAAAACCTAGCTGTGTGACCTTGGGCAAGTTACTTAACCCCAAATGCCCTCCAAAAAAGCAAAAAATAAAATAAAAAGTGACATTACATAGCACTAGTGACCTTGAGCAAGTCATTTAACCACTATTTGCCTCAGTTTCTTCAATTGTAAATGGGGATAATAATAACACCAACTTTGCATGATTGTGAGAATCAAATGAGATGGTATCTATAAAGCACTTAGCCCAGTGACGGACATATTTGTTGTTGTTGTTGTTGTTTTTTGATTGTTTAGTCTTCCTGACCCCACATGGGGTTTCTTTGTCAGGTATTGGAGTGGTTTGCCATTTCCTTCCCCAGCAAATTAAAACAAACAGAGGTTAAGTGACTTGCCCAGGGTCACACAGCTAGTGAGTATCTAAGGCCAGATTTGAACTCAGGTCTTTCTAACTCCAGGCCCAGCATTCTATCCACTGAGACACCTGGCTGCCTTTCCTGGCACATAGTAGATGCTTAATAAGGACTTGCTCTCTTCCCCTTTCCCTTACATTTGAGAGCAACATCAGAATTCATCTAATCCAACCTCCTGTCCAATCCTGGAATCTCATCCACAATATTCCCAACAAATAGCCATTTACTTGCCTAAGGACTTCCATTGAAGGGAACTTCTTACCCCTGGAGGCAGCCTAATTCACAGTCTTCCTCACCAGGTTGTTGTGGAGATCAAAGGAAGCAATACTTATAAAGCACTTTGCAAAACCCTATATTAGTTCTAGTTATTACAAAGATTCAAGAAATGAAAAAATACAGTCATAGTGGTTTCACTCATCCCAGAGTTTTGTGAGCTTTACTCTTTGTATTTGATGGCTCTTGCCAGGATTCAGAGTGACAGTTTGGATTCAGTCGAAGGACCGCACTTGAGGACCTAGAGGGCCACATATGACCATATTTGGAAATGACTGTAATATAAAAATAAAAGTCTAGAGCACACAAAATTGTAATTAAGTGGAGGAGGAGAGAAAGTTAGAAATTCTGACTGGGAACTCAGGACCTCCAAATGGGACAATGCCCCAAGTGTTCCATTATGGTAATGGGCCTAGATACAGTTTCCTTTGTGGTTCTTAAATTCCTATTACCAAGATTTTTAAAAGAGAGGATTTTCTTATATCACCTCTGTCTGCAAGCCTTGGGACCACTAATTGTTGGTTTTGATGATTCAGACTTGATAGACCGGTTAGAACTGCTCTTTCCTGGCATTTTTGGAGTGTTAGCTTGGACCAGTTGCTTGAGCCCACTTATCATGGTAATCCTACATAGCATAGAATGAATAATCTCTTTTGATCTTGCTATTAACCATTCCATTAACCAGGTCACCAAGTTGATTAGCATCAGGTAGCACGATAATTTCTGTCTACTCAATGACAGAGAAAGGAGGTAATGCAAAAGAACAAGGAATAAACTTTAGTGGAGAAGTTTAGTGGAGAAACATGTTAGCCATTCACTTACTCATTTAGACAGGTCTTTTCTATGTCTGAACCACTCTGAGCTTGCTATTGCCTCATTCTCAGAGATGGTGTACAATTAAATAATGTACAATGAGTAAAATTTATTAAACACCTACTGTATGCAAAGTACTATTATAGCTGATGAATAGGATACAAAATTAAGACATAGCCCATGCCCTCATGGAATTTGCAGTGTAGTATAGGGATGTGACATCTACATAAATCAATTTTATATGGAAGAAATGCATCGAAGAAGAAATGCAGGGCGATTGTCTAAGACATAAATTCTACTCTGTTGCCTTAGTGTGGTGTGGAAGTGATGCTAGAGTCATTAAAGGCTAACCCAGCAGGGTGCAATTGCTATAAAGTCCTAACAAACTAGATAGGCCACAGTATTTGTTCAGATTTTCTATCTGTTTGTTTTCTGAGGATCTACCTTAGCTAGGACTGAAGAGTTTTGTTGCCAGGTTGAAAGCAAGGCAAACAAATTTTCTAGCCATAGCAATTCCAGGAGATAATCTCCTCAGTCAGGGCAGGGCCTCAATTTAAAGAACTGAGGTAAGTGTATGAGATGCAAACAAAACACTGCATTAAAACCTAGGGGGAGAAGTCATTACTGACCTTGGGGATCTGGGAAGACTTCCTGGAAGAGCCATATTTGATTAAGGCTTTATAGGGCAGTTTGAGGCATTCTAAATGGAATAATAAGAATAAAGGCAAGGAGATGGAAACGTGTATGACATATAGGAGGAGAGAGTATTTGAAGGAGATAATGTAGCACAATCTCACCTTTCTTCTCCAACCAGACGATGTTCTACAATGATTCACATATTTCCCATTTTATAATTAACTGAAGGGTGGAAAAAACGAGAGAACTCTCTTTGTTTATTGTGAAAAAGCATTTAATTTGAGAAAGCAAAATGCTGCCTTAGAAGAAGTTTTCTTTCAACAAGATGTCCTCCATATTTACATCAATATAATTTTTTTTCTTTTTGGAGGGCAATTGGGGTTAAGTAATTTGCCCAAGGTCACACGGCTAGGTTTTTGTCTGTGTGTGCGTTAAGTGTCTGAGGTCGGATCCGAACTCAGGTCCTTCTGACTCCAGGGCCGATGCTCTACTCACTGCACCACCTAGCCGCCCCCTACATCAATATCATTTAAGATTCTTTGAAAGACATTATGATTGAAATACTGCTGTTTCATGAGTTAAAAACATGGGTAAAAGATGTCATCAGAGAAATGTATGCTTGGAGAAAACTATAGATTGGTCACATGGCAAGGGCAAGGGATCTTAGGAGGATAGTACAACAGTTACAATGGTTTTCTTGCTATGTCAGGAGAAAGTAAAAAAGGCCTCCAGCATGTCAGGAGGATGATAATTTTATGGGAAGACATGAGCAGACCTGGATGGGTTATTATATGCATCTTTGGAGGGAATAGCCAAGTCAATGAGATCACAAATACATTCAAATAACTGAGTATCAATATTGTTATTTCCTGTATTTTGTGCAGAGCTAAACCATAATTGATTAATATTTCTTTACTTTATCTCCCTTATTTATTAAAGATCAATTTTCTAATTATATAAATCTTTGAGATAATTTATTAATCTTCCAAGTTACTTTATTAATTTTATTGTTAACTTGAACATAACTTTTCACATTTTTTCCTTTTTTTGTCATTGCAATATAAAAATGCTACTGGTTTTTTGGTGGATTTTATATCTACTTTGCTAAAATTATTGTCTCAGTTTTTTCCTTGATTCTCTGAGATTTTCTAACTATACCAATATTTTATCTTTTGTCTCCTCTTTCTTGATATTTATACCTTTGGTTTTGTTCTTGTGTTATTATTATAACCAGTGTTTTAGAAGTAGGTCAAATAATAATGAGAGATGGAGCATCCTTGCTCACCCTGTTTGTTTATACGGAGAAAGTTTCTCCATTGCAGAAAATGCTAACTTTTGGTTTTAAATACATATTTTTAGTCCTTTTAATGAAGCTCCATTCCTTCATTCCTATAAGTCTTAGTAGAAATGAGTGTCTTTTTTGGGGAGAAATTCACAAATAGCAATTCTAGTTTTGAATGTGAATGGGATATTTATAGCAGTTCTCTTTGTGGTGGCAAAGAACTGGAAATTGCAAGCCTTTTTTGGGTCATAGACTTTCTGTATCTATTTGAAACAACTGTGGGTTTTTAACTTGGTTGCTTATGTGAATACTTATTATGTATACTTAATGTTGAACTCTCCTTTCATCCCTAGTATGAATTCAACTTGATTATAGCTGATTATTTTTTGAAATGTTTCTGTAGTTTCCTTACCATGTTTTATTTAAATGTTTTAAAATTAATATTCATTAGTGAAATTAATCTAAGGAAAAATAGCTTTATCAGTCCAGACCCTTCCTAGTTTGGCTATCAGGGCTATACATATAGAAGGAGTTTGAGAGGGTGCCTTCTGTCTCTATTTTTAAGAATAATTTTTGTAATATAAGTATTAGTTGCTCTTTGAATGTTTGGTAGCATTCACTTTCATATCTACCTGGCACAGGACTATTCTTCCAACGCTTTTGGAAAATCATTTATAATTTGCTTTGATTTCTTTTTTGCAAGTATTGGGGTACTTAATTTTCTAAAAATTGTATTATTAGTTTGAGTGTTTCATATTTTAGTAGACATTTATTATTTTTCCTTGAATTTTCAGTCTTGCTGGTATTGAAATCTATATGGTATTTTCTGATAATTTAAAAAAATTTTTCTCTATGAACTCACCTTTCAATTTTTTATTTTGGTAGTTTGGTTTTTCTCTCTTTTTTTTCTTTATCAGGTTGACGAATGGTAATTGATTTTGCCTTTAAAAAGCAATCTTAGTTATTAACTCTTTAATTTCTTGATTTTTTAGTTTCTCTATTTTCTTTTTTATTTGTAGGTTTGTTTCTAGCCTTTTAAACTGAGAGCTTGGTTCATTGGTCCCCTTTTTTCTATTTTGCTGATCTAAATTTTCAGAGATACAATTTCAGAGATTAGGAATATATTCATTATATTCTCAAAGTTTTGGAATGATTTTTTTTCATAGTCATCATTGTCCTTAACATAATGATTTCTTCTTAGGCACATCGTTATTCAAGGTGTCAATACTTTTTAATTAGAATTTCTAATTCTAATATTCATCAGAATATCTCCTTCCATGCACTGATAGCCTAGAGTCATTTGCCAATGATGAGATACCACATATCCCTCTTGCATTCCCCATTTCAGTGATACTGAGCCCCTGTTTGAAAACCCCTTCCCCCAACTCCCTGTTGTTTGTTCTATCATTCCCATCCATCTCAACTCTACCTAGGTATCCCATTTCAGTTCTGCCCTTCCCTTCTACTGTGTCCTGTGGAATTTCTGATCTATAACACATTTCCATTCCTTTTAGACCTCTGTCATCTTCCTTCTATCTTCTTGCGTTCATGGGGACCTGAGTCTCCTTATATGACACTGTTTCCTTGACCATCTTTTACAATATTGATTGCTTCTTCTCTTATATTCCTAACTCTTTGATCCTGGTGTGGAAAGGGAGAAAGGTGGGAATATTCCTTGTTCCCCATTGCTGTTTTCAGACTTTACCTTTACCACCAACATTCAGCAATCTCTCTTTCTTTAAGATTCACTCTATTCAAACATACTTCCCAATTTAGAGCCTGCTGCCCATTATCTATCAGCTCCCAGTACATTCTCCCTCCTTTCTCGATGAGTTAAGTGCCTGGCTTATAGTGTCTCCCTCCACCCTAGCTCCTAACCTCATACTAGGAGAAATCAGTATGCATGTTGATATTCTCTCAAATATTCTAACCTCCTAGTTCCTCAGACTACTCAATATTCATGACCTATTCCTCTACTCTATCTTAGCTATACACAGGAATGTTCATACCCTTGATCTTGTCATCACCTACAAGTGTTCCACTTCCATGTTCAAGAACTCTTAAATTCCTTTATTTGCTAGTAATCACCTGTCATTCCATCTCTATATTCCATCATGCCTTACTACTTCTTAGAGGGACTTCCAAACCCTTCACCCCCAGTACTTTTTCCGGTCATCACCCTTGCTCTGAGTAGAGGTAAAGCAACCTGGCAACTGGTGAGATTGGGAGACCCATCAAATCCATCAAACGTTCCACCAACAACTGTTCCTAGTGCTGGTGGCAGTAGAAGTAAGGTCCATCAAGGAACCAACCCTGAGGTGTGACCTGATTGACTTATCCCACCAAGGAGCCAGCCTGAGAATGGATAGACTCATCCATAGGCTCTGCCACACCCAGAAGGGAACTTCATGGAGACTCTGTAAAGCAAAAAAAGGACTCCTGGGACCAGGAATTAATCTCACTTCCAGATGTGAGGGAGTGTTTTATAGCAACCACTTTAAGTGTGAATCCATTCTCCCTAGGGATTGAATGCATGTATAAATGTAAGAGTTCACTTCTTGGTTTAGGAACATGATGTTGTTCTTTGGTCCTTGCTATACTTTTTCAACAAACATCACTTTGTAAAAGCTAATAGATGTTAATTGGTTAATTGATATTAGGGAGATGTTAACTAATTACATGATATTTGGAAGCACCTTGGTGGGGGGTTATGAGCAATAGTACTAGAAAAACCCTCAGTCTCTTGGAGTTATTCTTAGGACCCTGAGGGGACCAGTAATTATTCCTTCTGGGAATCCATCCTATCAGTATAAGGGGAACTTGGGAAGTCTCCCAGAGGTGTGGGGCATCTCTATATGCTCTCACTTTGTGACTTTATTATCTCTGATGGATTCAATTATTGTCTCTATAGATGATTCCAACATCTATATCTTTCTCCAGATTCAAAGTCCTACATCACAAATTGCTTACTAACCATTTTGAACAGGTTTGTAGGCATCTCAAATACAAACTGTCCAAAACAGAACTCATTATCAAACCAACCCCCTTTCTGAGCTTTCGTATTAATACTGAGGGCATCACCATTCTCCTAGTCAACCCTGTTTACTGCTTTAGTGTCTTCCTCTACTCCTCATTCTCATTCCACATGTCTAATCAGATGCCAGATCTTGTCATTATTATCTACCCAACGACTTTCTCTCCATTTACAAAGCTACCACCTTAGCTGAGGTCCTTCTCATCTTCTCTGCACTCTTGCTAATTGCCCTGCCTGACTCTACCCACTCCAAACCATCTTCTCCATAGCAGCCAAAGTAATTTTCCTAAAAAAGCAAGTCAGAACATGTCACTCTCATACTTAACAAATTCTAGTGGCTTCCTATTACCTCTAAAATCAAATCTAAATTTCCTTCTTTGGTATTTAAGCTCTTTACAACCTGGCTTCTTCCTACTTTTCTATTCCATTCAACATTATTCCCCTGTATACTCTGTAAAGAGCAGCCATGCTAGCCTATTTTCTATTCCTTATACACTTCCATCTCTGTGCCTTTGCACCTGCTGTCCCCTATGCCTGGAATGCTCTCTTGACACACTTCTGACTCCTGGAATCCCTGGTGTCCTTCAAGATTTTGTTCAAAAACTACCTGCTACTGGAAATCTTTACTAGTTCATACAGCTACTAGTGCCTTTCCTTCCAAGGGAAAGGTCACCATACTGATGTTGGGGAGATGTTAACTACTTACATGATTTTGGGAAGCACCTTGGTAGGTCATCTTATATCTGATTTGTCTGTATCTTACAAATACCTATCACTATACCAGTGTCTTTTCTGTTAACGTAAGCTCTTGAAAGGAAAGGGTCATTTTACTTTTGTCTTTGAATCCCTAGCATTTAGCACAGTGTCTAACACATAATAGGCATTTAATAAATGCTGATTGAGTGATAGGCAAGAGGAACTATAGAAATGGAGTAATAACAGTAATAACATGACATGAAATGAAATGACATGATATGATATGACAGAATATGATATAATATGACATGACATGGCATGATATGATATGATGTGGTGTGATGTGATGTGATATGATGTGATGCAATGTGATGAATATGATATCATGTGATATGATACGATGTGACATGGCATGACATGATATATTATATTTATTATATTGTTATGTTACATTATATTCAATATATAATGTAGCACATATATAATATGTTATACATAATATAGTGTAATGTAATAATTTATTACATATAATATAATAATCTCATTTAATCCTTATAATAACCTTATAACATAGGTGCTACAGATGATAAATCTAAGGGTAAGAGAGGTTAAATGACTTGCTCATTTAGTCATACAACTAATCATACAACTAATAAGTGTTAACTCCAAGTTGCCCATATTCTAAATCCAACTCTTTATCCACTAGGTACCACTTTTCTTTCCTGTTTTGAGGAACAAGTATTCATCGTCATCATCATCATCATCATCATAAGACATTTGTTGAGTGTCTATTATGTATAAATTGTGATGGATTTAAAGTGAGCTGAATGAGCTTCTCAGAAAGATGTCACTTGTTCTCTCTTGATTTAGTCTATAAAGTGAATTTACAAACTCTTTGCTTTCCCCATAGAGATGTAGATCTATTTCTATAGAGGGTAGAAGATGACCATTCACTCAAGAATCTTACTCTTCACATTTTGTTCCCAGAGAGCCCCCAAGCCTTAGGGGAAAACTTCCTCTTGAGAAGCAGGGCTATGCAACACCACCATAAATCTCTTTCTGATATTGCCATCACTAGGTTTTGAATGACTGGAGCATTGTGAAACAGGGAAGACAGGGCAACAAACCACAGTGTCAAGCTGATATATGCAAATCTATGACAAGAAAATAAATACTTATTATCAGAGGCAGTGTTGTAGCTAGAGCAAGGCAATTAGGACTTTACTACATGGGGCCAAAATCTGGCAGGGTGGTGTTCTCCAATATGAAAGCCTACCACAATCTGGAGACCACAGTTCCCATACCTCATGCCTTGTGCTCCTCCTGGCCTGTATCATGTGACACAGCCTCATTGCCCTGAGCTGCCATCCCTTAAAGTCCCATCACTATTCCATCCTTCTCCCAAGAACCACCTTCTCTCAGTTAATGAAAGGGCAGGAGCAAAATTCTTCAATGGGTAAGACTCCCCTTCTCCTAGCACAATTAGAACTGTGGTTGGGCTGTCCTAGTATTAGCTTCACCTTCCTGACTCCACTCCAAACTGTTTTTGTCCCAGTCAAAAAAATTTTAGTTATGACTTTGAGCACTGTTCATCTTTTTTTTTCTTTTTAAAATTTTTTTTTGGTTTTCAATATTCACTTTTATAAGATTTTGAGTTCCAAATTTTCCTCTTCCCTCTTCTCCCCATCCCCAAGATGGTACGAAATCTGAGATAGGCTATACATGTACAATTATATGAAACCTATTTCCACATTAGTCATGTTGTGAAAGAAGAATCAGAAAACAAGGGGGAAATCACAAGAAAGATGAAAAAAAGAAAAAATAATCCTTCGATCTGCATTCAGACTCCATAGTTCTTTATCTGAATGTGGATAGCATTTTCCATTATGAGTCTTTTAGAATTGTCTTAGATCATTGTATTACTAAGCCTATCAATGTTAATCATCTCACAATGTTGCTGTTACTGTGTACAGTGTTCTTCTGGTTCTGCTCACTTCACTCAGCATCAGCTCATGTATGTCTTTCTAGGTATTTTTTTTTCTGAAATTTGCCCACTCATCATTTCTTATGGAACAATAGTATTTATTCCATTACATTCATATATATTCAATTTGTTCAGTCATTCCCAAATTGATGGGCATCCCCTCAATTTCCAATTCTTTGCCACCACGAAAAGCTGCTATAAAGGTTTTTTTTTTTTGTACATGTGAGTCTTTTCCCCTTTTTAATGATATCTTTAGGATATAGACCTAGTAGTTCTATAAGCAGTGTCCCTCTTGCCAGAATGTTAAAAGCTATTTCTGTTGCAGGAGCATAACTCATTTAGGCGAAATGTACCTTAGAGGATGAATTCATTCCTCTCATCTCTATTATCTATTTTCTGACTGCTGTGGCTTTTGACTCATTTACTGTCTTCTATAGACCCTTACCACTCATGTCTACATTGTCATTTCAAACCCAACTCTGTCTCTTGGAATAAATGAATACTAACAGAATAACTATGGTGTCTCCCACCAGGAACCACTCCCATGCCTGGATATATAGCTACTTTCAATTTCAGCTTTTTCTCCCAGGATCCCCTGCTCTTTCCCTCATTTGCTGCTTATTCATTGATCTCATTTAAATGGGTCACAGTATCTTTTACATGACCTTAGTCATATAGTCATATTTCCACCCAAGACCTTCATCAGTCCTTTGTCTCCTACATCTCCAGAAAGAGGTTGAAATTTCAGTGCATTGGTCCCTGCTACTACTTTTAGGGATAGTACACTCTAGATGTTAAAGCACACTGAAACTCCTTGGAGGAAAAAATACAGACTTCCTGGACTTAATTAAAAAAAAAAGAACAGGAGTGTTAGTAAGTTTTGACCTTACAGTTCCTCTATAGTTTAGGAATCTACTTGCAGTATTGTTGCAAAGAAAATTATACCCTTTTGGGAACATTCCCAGAAAAGCTAGTAAAATTTCTGAAAGTCTTTGTTTATCTACAGGATGGCCTGATGCCAGAAAATGAATAATTATATATTCAAGGAATGTAATATGGTACATCATTAAAGATATTATGCTAATTGAATTTAGTTTGTTCTCTGCTAAGGTAGTCCCTTAGCAATTAGTATCTGGAACCAGCTGTTTGTAAGTATAATATGGCACAATATTAGACCAAACCTGCACTTACACAGAAGTGGGGCACTGTGTACCCTTTACCCCAGAGTTCCTTTCAATTTATAACTAATCTGCTTTACTAATCATATTTTGGCATTGGCTATTTAATGAAGCATTTCCAGATTTCCAAGTGCAAAAGAATGTCTGTGGAGGCACTGGGTTCACTGGCAGCATGAAATGAGAACCAGTTAGTTTATTATCCCTACCACAAGAGTAGAAGCATGGAAATAAAATTACACACGCTATCAGAGAGAGACAAATAGATCTGAAATAAAAATGGAGGCCCCATCCCTTTTTCCTTGTACTTCTCTCCAAGTATGGAAACTGAACTCAAAACTTTTGAACTTTTAAAAAATGCCTTTCCCACTTATCCTGACCTCACTACATTCCATTCTCTGACAGGGTTCTGAGATCAAAGATTTAAAGGTGGAAGGGACTTCTGAGATCAGTCATCTGGTCCAACCTCTTGCTTGATTGATGAGGTCCAGAGATGGGAAATAGCCTTGCCTAAACATCACAACTGAAACAACTCAACAATCCTTTAACTCCAAGTCCAGTGCTCTTTCCACTACATCCATCTACCTTCCATTTGGTCTTTTCTTCCTTCTTTCCTTCCTTCCTTCCTTCCTTCCTTCCTTCCTTCCTTCCTTCCTTCCTTCCTTCCTTTCTTTCATGAGGCAATTGGGGTTAAGTGACTTGCTCATGGTCACAGTCAGCAAATATCAAGTATCTGAGACCAGATTTGAACTCAGGTTCTCCTGACTCCAGTGCTAGTGTTCTATTCACTGTGGTACCTAGCTGCCCTTCCCCTCCCCCCCCCCCCATTTGGTCTTGCATTATTTTATGGACCAAGTTCCCAAATGCTGAAACATTTCAAAAGCTTTGTATGGGTAACTACAGAACAGAGAACTCAGCTCTTAAGGTAATTCCCAAGACACCTTGGGAAGAGATCTAGGGTGGAGGTGTGAGAAAAGGATGAATCAATGAAGCTTTCTCTGAGGGCAATGGAAGGCTGAACTCATCTCAAGAGTTAGAGAACTGGCTTTTCAGCCTTATCCTAAATAATAAATTAGAAAGGTTAGCGAAGTATGGAGTCTCTCTATTTTTTTTTAAAGCAATTGGGGTTAAGTAACTTGCTCAAGGTTACACGGCTAGTTATTTATGTGTGGGTGCTCATTTTCTGAGGCCGGAACCGATTCCGGGTTGTCTTGATCCCAGGGCCCAGCACTCTTACTCACTGCACCACCTAGCCACCCCTAGAGCCTCTATTTTTAAAGAAGAAGAAAAAAGTTGAATGGGGGGGGGGTAAGAGAACTGGGTAGGACTTTTCTAGAAGAGCAAGTCTTTGGGCTCCTGTTAGCTGAGACAAGTAAACACACATATGTATATATCAATATACATGTATTCAATTATATGTATCTTTATATATACGTGTATATATATATACATACATATATACATATATATACATACATATATACATATATATATATAGGAGTAAGTATACATATAGGACCAAAATGTTGATACTAGAAAGAAAGAAATTGATATAAAATCATTGAATGTTAGAACTAGGAATAACTTTTATATATGGTTCTCAAACTTTTTGGACCCTTTTGTCTTCCTAAAAAGTATTGAGGACCCCCAAGAACTTTTTTGTTTTTAAAGCAATTGGGGTTAAGTAACTTGCCCAAGGTTACACTGCCAGTTTTTTTTATGTGGGTGTTAAGTATCTGAGGCTGGAACAGATAATGGGTCTGACTCCTGGCTGGTGCTCTTACTCATTGCACCACCTAGCCACCCCTAGGTTTCTATCTTGATCCACTATTAGTAACCAAACTAATCAATAAACAAGTATTTTTCCTGCACTTCCCAGATGGGATGCCATATGGCCAGCCCTAGGATTACAAAGACAAAAGCAAAGCAGTCCCTGCCCTCAAGGCACTTACCTACTAATGGGGGAAACAAACTATATACATATGAATATGTAACAAATATCTACAAAATGAATAAAGGTGATTTTGAGAGAGTGACTGAAGGGGCAGGTAAAGTTTCATGATGAACTTAGTACTTGGGCTGAGTCATGAAGGATGCTGGGCATTCCCAGATGTAGAAGGGAGAAGGGAAAGCATTCCAGGCAAGGGGGACAGCCAGCACAAAGGCAGGAGAGTTCCTAGGAGTATTGTATGTGGGTGGAATGCTAAGTTAGTATGACTGAAACTCAGAATTTGAGAAGGAGAGTAAGGTGTAAAAACACTGCAAAGGTAGGAAGGGGCCAGGTTATGAGAAGCTTTAAATGTTAAAATGAGGATTTTATATTTAATCCTGGAATCACTGGAATTTATTGAATTAAGTTCGGTGAGTTCACATCTTTGTTTTAGGAAAATCATTTTGGCGGGGAGAAAGGCAAAGTTTACTACTCATTTTCTCATTTTCCCAACAGGTACTTATCTGCCAAGAAAACCCCGAAATGGGGTCCTGAAAAGCAACTGAAAAGTCTCAACAACAATAAGTTCTTCAAAGAGTTCATCTTATTTTCCCTTTCCTTCATAATGTGTTTCATCATCTCCTCCATCCTCTTCCTATAGCCTTTTTCTGAAAGCTGTTTTCCTCCACAAGGGCCAACCCGGCGCCTCCTGGGCCACCAGCAGCAGATCCAGCCAGCCTAGCCACCCCCACCAGTCAGGCTCTGCATCTGATCCATATCGCCTATCTTTACCCTACATACCTCTCAGGGTACTTTAATAATAGCTTTGGCAGCAGACTGCCAGCGGCGTGGTCCACAGTACCCTTTTATCTCCAACAGCTCCTCGGGGATTTCTTTCAACCCAGTGTTCCCACCAGTGTGGAATCCTCCAGAAGGGCAAAAAAGTCTTTGCATAAAAAAGGACTACAAGTCCTGATAGTGGGAAAAGTGGAAGTGAAAGAAAAGTAATTGAGGCTGTAAACCAACAACTCTCTCTGTAGGCTGAAAACAGGAGTGTGCAGTTAAATGTTTTAAGACCTGGCCCTCTAAAGGAAAAATATATGCACAATATACTTTGTTAATATTTTCTCCATCAGTTTAAGACTAGATAATCAACAAAACAATAAATCAAACCCCAGCATAGAGTTTGTCAGTTTTCAAGGTGTAAATGCTCAAATTTCAAATTAACAATCAGGGGCAGCCATGTGCTATAATGCATAGAGCACCAGCCTGGGAGTCAGAGGACTTGACTTTAAATTTGGCCTTAGACACATAACAACGTTTGACTCTGGGTAAGTCACTTAACCCCAAGTGCCTCCTCCCTAAAAAGTGAGGTTCAAGTATCCCTTGGTGTTGTTGACACCCTAAAAAAAGAAAATTAAGAATCAGTTCTCATCAGCCTGTGGAAACCAGCTCCAGTCTGCCACTGGTTGAGAGTTCCTCTTCCCTGCTAGGGTACCAGTCTTCATTGAATTATGGCCTCATCCTTTTTTTCTGCCTAAGGAGTGGGGATTTAGAGCTGAAAGAGAGCTTAGAGGTATTCTAGTCCAACCTTCTCGTATAAATGAGGAAACAGAGGCTCAAAGGTAAGAAGTGATTTATCCAAGGTCACACAGCTAGTAATTATTAGAATCAGGATCATAAACCCAGATCTTTCTGGATGAAGTTGCAGTATTTTATCCTTTATTTCCACTTGACTCTGTTTCTTGGCTGGGGAAGGAGAAAAACATCCTATATAAACACTTTTTATGCTTGTTCAAGATCCATGTCTCCTTGGGGAAGCAGCATTAGTCATGAGGAATGAACATGCATTTACTGATCACCTGCTGTATGCAGAGTACCTGTGTTAGGTGACAAAGCAGCATGTTGTAAACTGAGGAAAGAAGACTGAACTCAGAGTCAGTATGGTCTGAGTTCAAAGCCCAGGCCAGGTCTGACACAGTGTGATCATAGATAAGTCATGTAAATGTTCTGAGCCTTCTTTTCCTGAGTTATAAAATGGGACTAGTAATACTTAAGTGAACACTTGGTAAAATTGTGAGAAAAGCACCTTGTAAACCTTAAGAATGAAGAACTATTTGTTCTTATAGTCAGGGGCATGAAAAAAGTATGGAATAAAGTACAGTTCTGGTGCTCAAAGACCTTATAATCTCTACAAGTGCAGTTGGGAGAAAATGGGGATGAAACAGAATGAAACAGAGCTGAAAATGTCTTATGAAGTGCTATATAGTGTTTGTTGTTGTTCAGTCATTTCAACCTCTTTGTGATCCCATTTGGGGCTTTCTTGGCAAAAGTACTGAAAAGGTTTGACATTTTATTTTCCAGTTTATTTTACAAATGAGGGAACCGAGGCAAAAAAGGTTAAGTGACTTGCCTAGAGTCACATAGCTAGTAAGTATATGAAGCTGGATTTGAACTCTGGTCCTCCTGACTTCAGGCCCAGTGCTGAAGTCTACCATATCACTAAGCTGCTCCAGGCTATGTTGTATAGCATAGACAATAAATGCAAAAAGTGCTGTGGAAAGTATGATCATCCTGATTGAAGGTATTCTGGGAAGGTCCCATAGGAATAGGTCTTATGGACTTTTAAGGATAGATAAGATGGTGATCAGTGGAAGGAAGAAGATGGCATTATGAGAGGGGATATGCCATGAACAAAAGGGACCTAAGCATGGTGGATATTAGGAGGGCAGCCTTACTAGAGTGGAGCAATCACATTGCAGGTGGGAAGGAAATCAAGTTGTTTGGGTAAGGTGGGGCCAAGTCATGGAGAGAGGACCTTAATTCACAGGTGCCCCAGACCTTATGAGCTCATCTCATATGAACAGCTGTTGCCATTGCCTCTGAATTTCCTAGAGGCTTCATTTGTTCACCTGAGGAAGGATGGAATGTAGTGTGCTCTAACAAATCAGGTGACTGAAGATGTTTGGAACAGTCACTAGACACACCCCCCATTCTCTAGTTTCTACTTCACTGTCACCACCCTATTCCAAGCTCTCTTCACTTCACTTCACTCCTGGGATTGCTGAAATAGCCTCCCGCACCCAAGTGAAGAAAAGGAATGCCAATCCATCTTTCATTCCAATGCCAGATTCACTGGTCTAAGATAACACTTTCATCATGCCACTTTTCTGAACCTAACTGCCCATGGTATCAAACCCACTTTTCTTAATCCTCTAGCACTGAAAGACACATAACCTGGCTCTACCTTGCCTACCTAATTTTGTGTCTCAGTAGATTCCAAAAACAAAATTTCTGTAGATTGTTTTCCTAGTCCCAGTCCCAGCCCAATCCCCCAAGCACAGTGATCCCCTCTCTTACTGGTTCCAGCCCCTGAAATCACCCTGGGCTGTCATACATAAGCTTTGGCATTGTCTTGCCTGAACCAGGCCTCCACCTTACTTCCCAGGGGGCAGTTCCAAATCTTGTGGTCTTCAAAGCACCCCCTCCCTTTCAGTTCCTCTTTACATGTTTTCTATTATTAGAATGTAAGTTCCTTGAGTCAGGGACAATCTTGTTACCTTGTATTTGTATCCCCAAAGCTTAGGATAGTACTTGACACAATAAATGTGCTCTCTCTTTTTCTCTCTCTGTCTCTGTCTTTTTCTCTGTTCCTCTGTCTCTCTAGTCTTTGCCTTTACTCTTATGTCTTGTCTCACCTCAGTGGCATCTCCCTACTCATTTATACCAATCCTTTAAGGCCCAACTCAACTCTCTTCATTCGTGAAGTTTTCTCTGGTCGCTAATTTTCATTTACTTGTCCTTTCTTTGAACTCCAAATGAATTTACTATCTGAATTATGTAATTTAGCACTTGATTTTTACTCTCCTATTGCTTTCCAACTATTTCTAGCACACCTAAAACATTTGTCTACCCAAACCAATTGTAATTTCCCTGAGGAGAGGGATTATTTTCCCCTGAAATCTTCCCCATTGCCCCAATCCCCATCTCATACTATTTTGCATAATGCTGGGGACATAGAAACCATGCAAAAGTAGTTCATTCCTTTCTAGTTTGCTAAATAAGTCACCTCAAGGTCTCATGTGTATCTATAGTACAAGAATACTCAAGGACGTGGGCTAAATGATCTTTTATCAACCCCCGCCCCGCCCCCCCCATCCCTTGTTATTATTTAGTTGTTTCAGTCTTGTCCAACTCTTGTCACCCTATTTGGGATTTTTTTGGCAAAGATACTGGAGTGGTTTGCCATTTCCTTTTCCAGTTCATTTTACAAATGAGGAAACTGGAGCAAACAGGATTAAGTGACTTGCCCAGGGTCACACAGCTAGTGAGTGTCTGAGGCTGGATTTGAAATAAGACCTTCCTGACTCCAGGTCTGCTGCTCCTTTATACAGCACCATATAGTTATCCCAGAGTCACTTTAGGTTTCTGGGGGGAAAGACCATTGATTTAGGTTGTCAATTCACTGAACTAGGATCAGATTTATCCCTTGAAGGGAAGTTGGAAAGGAGAAAAGAACAGATCTAGAGCTGGAAGGGACCTCATAGACCCTCTAGTCCAATTCCAATATTTTACAGTGGAGGAAACTGAGGTTCAAAAAAGGTGAATCGACTTACCCAAGTCACATAGGTAGCAAAGACCAGAGTTGAAATTTAAATCCAGGCTCCCTGGCTCCAGATTCAGCATCCATTCCACTCTATGAAGCTGAATCTTGGAAAGCTAAGTTCTATCTTTGTACTCTTTTTATGTCTCTGGATCTCAGTTTTCCCATCTATAAAATGAAGGAATTGAATTCCTCTTCTAGCTCTAAAATTCTGTAATTTTATTACTTCAACATTAGGTACTTTTTTTTTTAAATCAAAAGGATATGCCCAACTGAGATGAAGCTCAAATAATTATAAATTCCTTGGCATTTTGATTGGAACTGGCTCTCATCCATATTCGGAGTTATCAGTTTCTCTTGAACAGAAGTGCACAATAGCTTTTTGACCTGGGAACTAAGTAATTCCAAGCACTAATGACTTACAAGCTAGATACCTGCGACCCCCAAACCCTAGGAGTCATTACAAAGCTGCTGCCATGACACTTCTGGTCAGGTAGAGTATATGACTAATCACAGTGTGATTTCAATGTCTCTTTCCCAGAGTACTTGGAAGCCAGGAGCTCCTGAGAGAGTGAAGCTGCCAGAAGGTAGAAAGAGGGAGGCAGAGAAAGGGACACGCCTTTGGGTGGGGCCCTTCTTAAGTCCTAAGCAGGTGTGAGTCACTGGTGTCTGCTGTTTTAGGAAAGCCACACCTCTTCGCCCAAGTTCTCAATACCAGATGGAACATTTGCCTAAGCCAAACTCCTCAGTCAAGTCAGAACTGGTTTCCCAACGGGGCAATTCCTATTAAAATTAATTGAACTGAAATGAGCTGCTTCCCCTCTTCCTGAATTTGTATATTGATTTTATTTCTACATGTTTGCTAAATGTTGGGAAAGAAATATGTGTAAGAAAAGAAAGAGAAAGTAAGAAGCAAAGTAAAATTTGATGCTCACATGAATGGGATGGGTCAACAATTGCCCTCTCCCCTAAGAGAAAGAGTAGAGGGAGTTCATGGAAAATAAAAACATTAGATTTAGGATCCTAAGACCTGGACATGCTCTTCCCCTCCTCAACTCCAACTTTGCCATTTACTATGTAGCCTTGGGCTAGTCACTTGACCTCTCTTGGTCTCAGATTCTTTGTCTATAAAATTGAAGTAGATACCTGTTAAGGTCCTTTTTAAATTCTAAAATCCCATGGTCCTTTGGTCACATACTCAAGCCAAGTCCCCAAGTTGTGTAATATACCCCAAATGCTTGCCTGTATGACAGTCTAGTTTTCATTCGGCATATTTATACAATATAGACTTGTTTTCACTAGGAGTAAGAAAAACCAGAGGGAAGAGAGCTAGGATAAAGGTGGTCATTTGCAGATTTTCTGGTCCTTTCTTGGTGCTCCACTGTACCGTGGGCTCAATGAGGGCAAGATCTATGACATTTAAACTATATACCTCTAAGGAAGCACTTAGTAAATGTTTGTCGTTTAAGAAATAAGTGTGGTTCTGATGTCTGCACGTGTATAGCTGGAGTAAGACATGCCATTGACCTTAGGGAGCTTAATCATTTTCAGCAGTCTTCTGATTATATGTACAAGTCTAACTCGGCAGGACTCCACACTTTCCCAGCTGACATCCATTTGAAGTTGTCTCTTATCATCAGTGATTTAAAATGTGTGCTCGGTAAGAAACAGCAACTGGGACTGAAATACATTTGAGCTGCCCTGTTTATGAGCTGAAAAAAGTCCACAGTCATCATACGGAGCTCTGGCTATCAAGTGTTTTATATAAATAAATTATTATTGTCATTCTTTAGGAGATTGCTAAGGGTGTCACAATGACCAGAGCACTGGGTCAAGAAGTCAAGAAGATCTGAGTTCATATCTGCTCTTAAATATTTGTAAGCTGGTTGAACCTGGGCAAATCACTTAACCACTGTTTGCCTCAGTTTCCTCAACTGCAAAATGGGGATAATAATAGCATGCAGCTCATAGTAAAAAGCACTTAGTACAGTGCCTGACACAAAGAAGGTGATATATAAATGCTTATTCCCTTTGCTTCCCCAATTATAAAATTATAATTAAGGAACCTCCTCTTTACCCATGTCCCTGTCCCTGTCCCTCCCCTATACAAAGTACTATGTGCCAGGGGTGGTGGTATTTTTTTTTTATTGTGAATTTAAAGGCACTTGCTTGTCAAGATGGATTAATCTGATTTTGAAGTTAAAGAAACTGTTCTGTCCTTTGTGTCTTCTTAACTCACCTGATATGGAAGGAGTGGTTAGATAGATATTTACCCCAAACAATTAGGGTAAATAACTCAGGCTTAATGTAGACAGAATTCTGGACCTAAAGCCAAAAAGGCCTGGGTTTAAATTCCATTTCTGCCACTATCATCACTTCCAGTTTGCCCTTGTGCAAGTCACTTAGCCTCTTTGGGACTCAGTTTCCTCATCTGTAAAATAGACCTTGACCTAAATGACCTCTAAGATCCCTGGCAGCCCTATGATCCTATGACCCTTTGGGCAGAAAGCAAAAAACGTCCCCCCCTGCCATCACAAGGTCAACGGATGGTCTGAGAGCAAACCCAAGACTGGAAAGACCAATGAATTTGGTGCAGATAGGGGATAAATCCCAGTCCCAGATTGGGGCATAATCCATCTGAAGAAAAGTCATTCTCTTCTGAAACCACAAGGGGAGCCTACAAAGTTAGCACCACTCCAGGCCCGAGGACAATAGAGAAATTAGGATGTCTTGGCTAGGCCTAAGGGAATTTTATCATATAATAACTTTGGAGGTTTAAGGTTACCTTTATCACAGATTAGTTAAATTTCTTTTATACGTATAATTTCTAATTATACACCTTACTCTAGTGTGTAATTTTTGAGTTTGTATATTTTCTTTTCTCTGGTAAATAAACTCTTAAAAAGTACCTTTGTAGTCTGGAGTATGTGAATACATGAGGTGTAGAAGAGAAAGAAATAAGTATGGATCTACTAGGAAAGGTTACAAAGAGGGACAGGGAAAGGAAGGAGAGGTGATGATAAGAAGGTGATAACAAGGAAGAAATGCCTATTTTTATAGGATTTGGAATTTCCTGACCTTTCTGCAGTTACATGATTAAATTCTAAAATAGATTCTGCATTTATTTTCTGTGATAAAATTTTTTTTGAGATTTAAGGTTTTAAAGTTCTATTTTGAGTAGAAGAGAAAACAAGTTTGAGGGGAGGGGAGAAAATCCAATATTTCTGTATTCAGCTATTCACTATTGTAGTCTGGGCCTGGGCCTGCTTCTTATCTTGCTCAACATCCAGAAGTTTGTTCAAACATGACTTTCCTTTTAACTTCAAAGTTGGAGGTATATATGAGGCAGTTTTGTGGTTTCAGGATCAAGGTGGGAATCAAGGTTTGGAAAAGCTACAATCATAGTAACTATTTAAAAAATAATCACCTACTCCTCTAAAAAGTCTCAAACTGCACTTCCCACATATTCATAAAACTCAGGCCTGATCAAAACAGTTATGTCACCCAAGTGGACACTTTGGAGTGTCTATAACAAGGCAAACTTACAGTAGATTTGGAACACTAGAAATAGCCTTTAAAATAGTACACACACCAGGGACACAAGTTTGATTATGATCACATGGTTGTTGGAGACCAACTTTAGACAAGTCCCTACGTACAGGGATTCACACAGTCAACCTCTCTTTAACTCTAAATTTGCTCAGGGTGTTTCATACGTGCATTCTACATAAGATCTCAAGCACACATGGGTTCAGAGTTCCTCCAGGGTGAGGCTGGGTCCTATTTCATCTTTTTATTCTTAGCACTAGCCAAGATCCCTGCCAAAAGTTGCACTTTAGAAATGTGTACAGAATTGAAACTCACTTCTGAGCTCAGGAAGGCTGGCTATGGCTACCACAGGCCTGATTGTTAAGACTGCAACTTTGGTCAGTGTTCCTGGATCTAATCTTGCTTAGGATGATAGATGGGCATCAACCATCACCAGTCTTGCAAAATCCCTAGCTGCTGATGAATGCACAAATGGACCGCCTGAACTTTCAAACCGTGTGACAAACCTGCTCCACCTTACCCTGAGCACCACATGAGACACAAATGCCTCTTACAACCACTTCTCAAGTTTGAGCAAGTTTCTTTATTAAAGAGGAAGCAATGTGACCTGCTCAAAACCATCAAGGGATATGCTATTTTATGGACCAAATACATAGCTCTCTGTATGTCACTTAGCTAAAACAACTTGCAGTATTTGCAAATGGTACTGGACAGATGATTCTATGAGCAATGAGCTCTGCTTCCCAAGAAAAGTGTTAGGAACACAATTTGAAATTAGTTCAGCATGATTCTGCATGGGTCTGGATCAGTCAATAAGCATTTAAAAAAATGCCTACTATGTTCCAGACACTTTTTTTAGGTGATGGGGATACACAGAAAGGTAAAAGACAATCTAATTAGGGAACTAACATGTAAACAACTATGTACAAACAAGTTTTATACAGGAAAATGGCAAATAATTGACAGAGGGAAGGTATTAGAATGAAGAGGGGTTAGGAAAGGCTACCTGTAAAAGGTGGAATTTTAGCTGGACTTGCTTGGTACAACTTATTCATTCTTTTTTTTTTTTTTTTTTTGGAGGGCATTTGGGGTTAAGTAACTTGCCCAAGGTCACACGGCTAGGTTTTTGTTTGTTTGTGCGTTAAGTGTCTGAGGTCGGATCTGAACTCAGGTCCTTCTGACTCCAGGGCCGATGCTCTACTCACTGCGCCACCTAGCCGCCCCAACTTATTCACTCTTATGACCATCTTCTAGGGGAGCAGGTTATCCTAGACTTGGAACAGAGGTCTCCACTAGGATTTTTCCAAGAGGCACATACACCTATGTGAAATAAACTATACATGTAGGTGTTCACATTTGAATCTGAATATTGGCATAATGTTAGCCTATCATCACTTTGCAGTGTGTTTTCAGATGAGTTTCACATTTGGATGCAATAATTGCTTCCTCTAAGATTATAATTTCTTAATTTTTGTCTCTTGCATTCCTTCCTGTCCATTCTAAGTGATCCAGATTTCATGTTTTAGGTTTTTGGGTTGGTTTTTGTTTTGTTTTGTTTTTGCTTAATTGCTTTTCTTAGTCATGAGTGAAGGTTCATTGGTCAGTCAGACATTGAAATAACTGTGTTGGTTGTCAGGGTATGGCCAATGCAAGGTACAGAGCTGAGATATCGAGTATTAAGTACAAGGAAGTGTAAGGTCAAGTTGGTTGGACCAGCTTGTGGGAAGGAGAGTAAATGCATATTAAGTCTGGTAAGGTAAGTTTTGAGTACTTCAAAGGTTTTGAAGTGCTTTAAATGCTAATCAGAGGAGCTTATATTTTATCTTAACCACAATAGGGAGCCACTGGAGATTACTGAGTAGGGGAGTGACATGGTCAGACATGAATTTTATGGAATTGTTTTGGCAAGTGTGTGAAGGATAGATTTGAGTAGGGAAATGAACTGAGTCAGGGAGACCAGTTAGGAAGCTATAGCCATATTTTAGATAAGAGATGATTAGGTGGGAAAACTGAAAAACAGTTTGGATGAACCTAAATAAGGCCAACATTTCATACCATATAACAAGGTAAGGTCAAAATAGATAAATGATTTAGACATAAAGGGTGATATCATAAGTAAATTAGGGGGCATGGGAAAAAATCTATGGATAAGAGATTTTATGACCAAACAAGAGATAGAAAAAAATCATAGGATGTAAAATGGAGAATTTTGATTACATGAAAGTAAAAAGCTTTTACATAAACAAAACTAATGCAACCAAAATTAGAAAGGAAACAAGAAACTAGGGGAAATATTTACAGCAAGTTTTTCTGATAAAGGCATTATTTCTTAAATATGTAGGGAACTGAGGCAAATTTATAAAAGTAAGAACCATTCCCCTTGATAGATGGTCAAAGGTTATGAACAGGGAGTTTTTATAAGAAGAAATCAAAGCTAACAATAGTCACATAAAAAAATTTGCTAAAACACTACTTATTAGAGAAATGCAAATTAAAACAGCTCTGAGATACCACCTCATACCTATGAGATTGACTATCATGACACAAAGGAAAATAACAAATGCTAGAGGGGATATGGAAAAATAGAGACACTTATGCACTGTTGGTAGGATTGTAAACTAGTCCAACAACCCTGGAGAACAATTTCGAACTATGCCCAAAGGGAGACAAAACTGTGCATACCCTCTGACCCAAAAATACCACTACTAGATCTGTATCTATAGTTTTGGAGTTTTGTGTACTAACGTATAAATAATAAACGCCAGCTATTATTAACATCAACATTAAAACCTTGCCTTTCTTCCTTTTATTTAGTTTTCTAATTCTTTCCTTCTTTATTAACTAATTAAATAAAATTCCCTTTTCCTTCCCCTTCAATTTGTTTCTTTAACTTTTAAAATTTATTTTTATGCTTTTTAAAATAGATTTCTTGGGGCGGAGCCAAGATGGCGGAGTAGAAATACCTCATCCAAGCCACTCTGCCCCCAGATTTCCTCCAAACTATGTAAAAGGGGACTCTGAACAACTTCTGGAGCCCCAGCACCCACAGAATGACACAGAGAAGCTAACCTCCCTCTGAGGACAGCCCAGCAGCCCTGCAGGAAGGACCAGTGCAGCTGTCTGGGAGCCGGCAGCGCGCAGAGCACAGGGAGCCGAGCTGAGCCCAGGTCTCCGTGAGCCGAGGTTTTAGCCCCAGGGTGGCAGGGCCAGCAGCCGGCTGGAGAGACCCCAGAACACCAGCAGCTGTGGTGATTCCAGAATTATCAACATAGACATGCCTAGGACAAAGTGAGAGGTTAGTGCCCTATGGACTTTGGGACCAGTATTTGGGGAATGCGTTGGCTTCCTCCCCTGGGGGCTAGAAGCTGCTGAGGAGACATGCCATTCAGAGGCAGCTCCAGCTCCTGGCCTGCGAACTGTAGGGAGATCCAGCGATCAGTCTTGAGGGGTAATTGCTCTTGCTTTAACCTCCCTGGATCTGGATTGTGATCTGGGGTGGAGATTGTGGGTGGGTTTCCAGCTTCCAGAAATGGAAGTTGTCCCCCACACATTCGTGACGAAAAGTCCCGTCTGGCAGCAGAGCCATAGTGTGGCAACAAGCCACAAAGTCAAGTAATTAAGTGGCAACATGCCAAGGCAAAGGAAAGAAATTAAACAGAAAAATGCAACTCTAGACTCCTATTTTGGGGGCCTAGAGCGGGAAAAGGACTGTGAGGTCAGAAGTCCTGCTCCAAAAGCCCCAGGGGAAAACATGAGTGGGTTGCAGGCCATAGAGGACCTTAAGAAGGACTTTAAAAATCAAATAAGAGAAGTGGAGGAAAAATTGAAAAGAGAAATGAGAAGGATGCAGGAAAAGTATGAAATGAGGGTCAATGGCCTGACTGAGGAAAACAACACCTTAAAAAATAGTCTAACTCAAATGGCAAAGGAGGCCCAAAAGGGCAATGAGGAGAAGAATGCCTTAAAAATTCGAATTTGCCAGATGGAAAAAGAATCTCAAAAGTTCACTGAGGAGATTCATTCCTTCAGAGTTAGACTGGAGCAAATGGAAGCCAATGACTTTATGAGAAATCAAGATGCTGTTAAGCAGATACAAACAAATGAAAGATTAGAAGGCAATGTGAAATATCTCATGGGAAAAACCACTGACCTGGAAAATAGATCCAGGAGAGACAATTTAAAAATTATTGGACTACCCAAAAGCCATGATCAAAGAAAGAACCTAGAAATCACCCTTCAAGAAATTCTCAAGGAAAATTGCTCTGATATTTTAGATCCAGAGGGCAAAATAGAGGTTGAAAGAATCTACCGATCACCTCCTGAAAAAGATCCCAAAAAGAAAACTCCCAGGAATATTATAGCCAGGTTCCAGAATCCCCAGATCAAGGAGAAAATACTATAAGCAGCCAGGAAGAAACAATTTTAATATTGTGGAAACACAATCAGAATAGCCCAGGACCTGGCAGCTTCTACACTGAGGGATCGAAGGGCATGGAATACGATATTACAGAGGGCAAAAGAGCTGGGAATGAACCTAAGGGTCACCTACCCAAGAAAACTGAGTATTTTGTTTCAGGGGAAAATGTGGTCATTCAGTGGAATAGAGGACTTTCAAGCATTCTTGAGGAAAAAACCAGAATTGAATAGAAAATTTGACATCCAGACACATGAAGCAAGAGATGCCTGAGAAGGTAATCAGGGAAAAGAAATCAAAAGGAACTTATCAAAGTTGAACCATTTATATTCTTATATGGAAAAACAATAACTATGACTGATGAAATCTTTCTCAGTATGAAAATAATGGAAGAAGGGTGTGTGGTCATATGAATGCATATCTGAATGTGTGTGTATATGGTTACAGTTATATATGGATAGAGGGCATAGGTTGAATTTGTTGGGAAGGGAGGATACTCAAGGGGTGAAATTATGAGGTGAGAGAGGAAAGTGGCAAGAGGAGATGGGGAGAGACAGGGTAGGGTTAACTATCTCATGTAGAAGAAGCAAGGGGAAGTGGTTGCAAGGGAGGGGGAGAATAGGAAGGCATAAAGGCAAAACCAAATTCTCATTGAATTTGGTTCAGGGAGAGAATGACATACATACTAAATGGGATATCTCAACCTGCAGCAGAATAGGGGGAAGGGGATGAGAGGAGGGATGATGGATGGAAGGGCATTCTTGGGGGGAGGGGAGGTTGGAAGTACCCACTATAGAAGAGGGACAGGATCATGTAGGAAATGGACCAGGTGGGGGGTGGGATGGGTGGGAGGGAATTATAAGCAGCCTTGTACAATATATCTACTATGATAATGTTTTGCATAGCTAGACATGTACAACATATACTGAATTACTTATCTCCCCAGAGGTAATGGGTGACAAGGGAGGAAAGAAATGGATCTGAAATTCAAGGTCTTAAGATTAAATGTTTCAAAAAAAATAAAATAAAATAGATTTCTTTCCCTTATTGTCTTCATCATTTCTCTTCCCTTTCTGTCTATTCTAGACTTTTGTTCTTTGGTAACAAACAGCACTTAATAACCCCAGTTACTTCAGAGAGAGAGAGAAAGAGAGAGAGAGACAGACAGACAGACAGAGAGAGGGCTTATAAATTGCTTTTTTAGTCTTTGTGTTCCTCATGGAATTAATGTTTCTAAGGTAACTATTTTTGAGGTCCCTTTTCTAAATAGTGTCTATGTTATTGCCTTGAAGATATGACTCTTTCCATTATTTTTATTGTCTTAGAAATACCAAGTCTGATATTTTTTACTTTCAAAAAAAAGAAATATCATATTTTATGGATGATAGAGTGGATATAAGTATTGCCCTATGGTAGGAATTTTCTTATGCCACTGATTGTGAAGTTTATTACCATCCCTTCCTATCTGATGATCATTTCCCCAAATTTAACATGAAATCTTGTTGGGTCTATGTCTTCCCACTCTTCTGGTTAGCAGCTGTCCCCAGTAGCTGATTTCTTTCTCCTAAGGATGAGTGATCTCTCTAAGTACCAAATACTTGCAGAGTGTACCCCTTATAAGGTCTTTACTTCCCATTACAGAGTATATTTCTCCTTCCATGGGACTCCTCATCACTGAAACAAGATTTCCCCTCTTCTTTCCTCTGATTAAATGCCTACTTTTGCCTCTTCACTCTTTCTCCTGTAAACTTTCTTCTTCCTGGGAGAATGCAGAGGTTATTTTTCCATTCATTGTTAATATTTGACTGGATTGGGATACATTAATAATAATTATGTGTTACTCTCTGTCTTCTTTCTTTTGGTTCAGCTTTTATTCATCCTCCCATTCTACAGGTGAGAGCAAAAAAAAAAAATATTGATTTTCCTGTAGGCACAATGTTGCAAGTTTTAGTTTTGTGGTATTTCAAGCCTGTTCCTCTACTATTACTTCTATTTGATTTCCACTTTCACTTTTGTCTCCTTGTATATTTTTAGAAAAAGATATCTTATTGGTCTCTGTCGCTATTTTGTTGATTGTTGTTATTGTTGTTGACCCCATAAGTGTTTTTTTTTCACTTTTTTTCCCTGGGATAATTTATTTTGTTACCTCTGTCTTTCTTTATAGCTGTATTTGTTTACTTTTCTTATACTTCTGCTGCCTATTGTGATTACAAAGCAAATAATCTACTCAAGTCTGGCTTTCTTTGTAGGAATACTTCAAATGCTTCTTTTTATTGAAGATCTTTTTTTTCCCCATGAATGATTAAGCTCAGGTTTGCATTATATGCCCCTGGGTTGCAACTTGAACTCCTTTGCTCTTTGGAAAACATTGTTTCATTCCCCTCTATGGTCTTGTGTAAGCTGAACATCTTTCCTTTACATTTGAAAGTCTTTTCCCTGGTTGCTTGCAAAATTTGTTTTGTCATTGTCATTTTTAAACTTAACTACTATGTGTATTGGAATTTGTAGCATAGGGTGGGTTTTGTTGTTGTTTTTGAGGAAACCTGAAGATTCTTTTGATTGGCACTCTATGTTCAGAAGTTCTAGGGAGTTTTCTAGTTATTATTTCTTGAATGAGTGTTCAGGTTTTTTGCCTTGCCATGTTCTTTGGGGAGACCTATAATCTTTCAGTTGTCTTTGCACATCCTGTCTGAGAGATTAATGTATTTTGCTTTTAACATTATTATATAACATGACTGTGGGAATACTGATATTAAAAGATGGGTTTTATGGCAGAGATCAGTTTGGGGGTACTGAAAGTGATGCACAGTTTCCCAAATGATGTCTGACCTGGTCTTATCATTCATGACTCCTCTAATTCAATAGAACTCATTCACTGAGGTATTATTAATAAGTCTAAAATGATATGCATGCTGAATTACCTCCATGACCTTGATTAGTGAAGAATATTTATTATTGACATAATAACAAATATGGTCCCTACAACTTTTAAAAATGTTTTATTGGGGGCAGAGCCAAGATGGCGGAGTAGAAACAGCTCATCCAAGCCACTCTGACCCCAGATTCCCCCCAAACTATGTAAAAGGGGACTCTGAACAACTTCTGGAGCCCCAGCACCCACAGAACGACACAGAGAAGCTAACTTCCCGCTGAAGACAGCCCAGCAGCCCTGCAGGAAGGACCAGCGCAGAGCCCAGGTCCGTGTGAGCCAAGGTTTTAGCCCCAGGGCGGCAGGGCCAGCAGCTGGCTGGAGGAACCCCATAACACCAGCAGCCAAGGCGACTCCAGAATTATCAACATAGACATGCCTAGGACAAAGTAAGAGGTTAGTGTCCTATGGACTTTGGGACCTGTATTTCGGGGAATGCGTTGGCTCCCTCCCCTGGGGGCTAGAAGCCACTGAGGAGACACACCATTTTGTAGTTTTTCAGAGGCAGCTCCAGCTCCTGGCCTGCAATTAATTGTAGGGAGATCCAGCGATCAGTCTTGGGGTGGGGGGGGGGTAATCGCTCTTGCTTTAACCTCCCTGGATCTGGATTGTGATCTAGGGTGGAAGTTGTGGGTGGGTTTACAGCTTGCCAGAAACGGAAGTTGCCCCCCCACACGTTCAGGACGAAAATTCCTCTAACTGGCCTTAAAGCCATAGTGTGGCAACAAGCCCAAAAGTCAGGTAATCAAGGGGCAACATGCCAAGGCAAAGGAAACAGAAAAATGCAACCCTAGACTCCTATTTTGGGGGCCTAGAGTGGGAAAAGGACTGTGAGGTCAGAAGTCCTGCTCCAAAAGCCCCAGGGGAAAACATGAGCGGGTTGCAGGCCATAGAGGACCTTAAGAAGGACTTTAAAAAATCAAATAAGAGAAGTGGAGGAAAAATTAGAAAGAGAAATGAGAAGGATGCAGGAAAAGTATGAAATGAGGGTCAACAGCCTGACTGAGGAAAACAACACCTTAAGAAATAGACTGACTCAAATGGCAAAGGAGGCCCAGAAGGGCAATGAGGAGAAGAATGCCTTAAAAAGTCGAATTTGCCAGATGGAAAAAGAATCTCAAAAGTTCACTGAGGAGATTCATTCCTTCAGAGTTAGACTGGAGCAAATGGAAGCTAATGACTTTATGAAAAATCAAGATGCTGTTAAGCAGATCCAAACAAACGAAAGATTAGAAGGCAATGTGAAATATCTCATGGGAAAAACCACTGACCTGGAGAATAGATCCAGGAGAGACAATTTATAAAGTATTGGACTACCTGAAAGCCATGATCAAGGAAAGAACCTAGAAATCACCCTTCAAGAAATTCTCAAGGAAAACTGCCCTGATGTTTTAGATCCAGAGGGCAAAATAGAGGTTGAAAGAATCTACAGATCACCTCCTGAAAAAGATCCCAAAAAGAAAACTCCCAGAATATTATAGCCAGGTTCCAGAATCCCCAGATCAAGGAGAAAATACTACAAGCGGCCAGGAAGAAACAATTTCAATATTGTGGAAACACAATCAGAATAGCCCAGGACCTGCCAGCTTCTACACTGAGGGATCGAAGGGCATGGAATATGATATTCCAGAGGGCAAAAGAACTGGGAATGAACCCAAGGGTCACCTACCCAGCAAAACTGAGTATTTTGTTTCAGGGGAAAATATGGTCATTCAGTGGAATAGAGGACTTTCAAACATTCTTGAGGAAAAAACCAGAATTGAATAGAAAATTTGACATCCAGACACAAGAAGGAAGAGATGCCTGAGAAGGTAATCAGGGAAAAGAAGTCAAAAGGAACTTATCAAAGTTGAACTATTTACATTCCTATATGGAAAAACAATAACTGTGACTGATGATATCTTTCTCACTATGAAAATAATGGAAGAAGGGTGTATGGTCATATGAATATATATGTGAATGTGTGTGTATATGGATAGAGGGCATAGGTTGAATTTGTTGGGAAGGGAGAATACTCAAGGGATGAAATTATGAGGTGAGAGAGGAAAAGTGGCAAGAGGAGATGGGGAAAGACAGGGTAGGGTAAACTATCTCATGTAGAAGAAGCAAGGGGAAGTGGTTGCAAGGGAGGGGGAGAATAGGAAGGAAAAAAAAAGGCAAATCCACATTCTCATTGAATTGGGTTCAGGGAGAGAATGACATACATACTAAATGGGATATCTCAACCTGCAGCAGAATAGGGGGAAGGGGGATGAGAGGAGGGATGATGGATGGGGGGGCATCCTTGGGGGGAGGGGAGGTTGGAAGTACCCACTATAGAAGAGGGACAGGATCATGCAGGGAATGGACCAGGTGGGGGTGGGATGAGTGGGAGGGAATTATAAGCAGCCTTGTACAATATATCTACTATGATAATGTTTTGCATAGCTAGACATGTACAACATATACTGAATTACTTATCTCCCCAGAGGGAATAGGTGACAAGGGAGGAAGCAAATGGATCTGAAATTTGAGGTCTTAAGATTAAATGTTTCAAATATATATAAATACTATTATTAATACTCTTTTGCTTATAATTGGGAGATAAGATGTGCAGGCATTGGGACACAAAGATTCACCTTCCTCTAATGGAAAAGTCGAAGGGGGTATGGGAGAAGGTATAGGAGAGAGCAGATTGGAGGAAGCGATATCTTGTGGGACTGCTATTCTGGGAGGTTGGGTAGGGGAATAACGGGGGGAAAATGATTGTAACTCAAAATCTGGTGGAAATGAATGATGTAAAACAGAAGTTAATAAAGCATTTGTTTTTTAAAAAAAAAGACTTAATAGTTATTATATATCTTTAACTTAAAACCAGTGCAAACTGACCCTTTTAAAAAAATTACTCTATTTTGTAGGCTACATTTCCCCCTTCAAATTTTGTTTATTTAAAATAAACAATGCAGTCTAAAAAAAATGTTTTATTAATGTCTTTTGTCTTTACATTGCAGTCATTTTCCTTACTCCATATAGAGTCCTTCCTTGTAAAAAAGAAAAACAAGCAAAAGCATCCAATATGATAACTTTAACAATATTCTATTCTTTTTTTTTTTTTTGAGGGCGATTGGGGTTAAGTAACTTGCCCAAGGTCACACGGCTAGGTTTTTTTTGTTTGTGTGTGTTAAGTGTCTGAGGCCAGATCCGAACTCAGGTCCTTCTGACTCCAGGGCCAGCGCTCAACTCACTGCGCCACCTAGCCACCCAACAACATTCTATTCTAATCGTCTCCCACCTCTCTACCATAAGGTAATTTTTTTTTCATTATGTGTTCTCTAGGACACTGCTTATTTATAGGTACTACCACAAAGGAAAATGAGAAAATCAGTGGTTATGTGACAGCACAAACTGTCCAGGTCTCAGATTTTTAGCATGAAATGAGTTTTTTTATACAGTGCTATTTTCTCATCATAATTACAACAACCCTTTGGTAGGCTCTATAGATTTAGAGTCATGAAACCAAGGAATCCCAGCACTGGAAAGGACCCCAGAGGTAATCTAGATAAATTTCTGACCGAGACATGAAACTTGTCTACAATATCCTTGACAAGCTTCTTCCTAAAGATGTCCAGTAGGGTTATCAATCACCTCCCTGTTCTATAGCATTATATTCTTAAAATTTATGCAACTTAAAAATTAGATAAATTTCTGACTGAGACATGAAACTTGTCTACAATATCCTTGACAAGCTGTTGTCTAGCTTCTTCCTAAAGATGTCCAGTAGGGTTATCAATCACCTCCCTGTTCTATAGCATTATATTCTTAAAATTTATGCAACTTAAAAATTAGGTTTTCTTGGATGTTACATTCAGTGTTCACTTACCTTGGAGCTAGAAATGCACTAAATCTTCCATACTCTTTAACTTCATGCTCCTCATCCCTTTCTTTTGTAATTGATTTTTTGTACCTACATGCATGGTTTTACTGTTATCTACATTAAATTTAGTCTTATTATATTCATCCAGGTTTTAGACCCTGACTCTGTCATCTAAAATATTAGCTATAGCTCATCATTTTACAGATGAAGAAACTGAAACCTAGAAATAATAAATTACTTGTCTAAGGTCATTAAAGGTGTGGATAGAAGAGTTTGGACCAGAACTCAAGTCCACAGACTCCTAGCCCAGTACCCTTTCATTATGCCAGTGGCTGATGTATCCTCCTATATTACCCTTTCCACAAATTTTAATCTCTAGAGCTCTACCACATACCCACCCATCCTGGTTCCTTGATTCTTTCTGTCTTTCTCATGTACAGTCCATGAATCCTAACCTTTTCTCCTTCTTTTCTCTCCCCAATTGGATAGTAAAAGCCAAAAGATGGTTAGACCTTTTTTCAAATGGCTTACTACTTGTAAATCATAAAATCAGTGTCTGAATGGGCTATTCTTTACAAATTCTGCTGGATAGAGAGTGGCTCAGTATTTTTGAAAGATGGGGCAGTAAATGTGTATCTTAGTATATGTATGTATTTCTGAGAGGGAGGGATTTTATAGCAGCTTTTTGGATAAGGGGCAGTTTGGAAGCCTGGAGAGAGATCTGGCATTGGGGGATCAAGAACACCATATCAGAGAGACTCCTCCTTTCCAAAAATAAAATAATGTTGTTTAGAACTATGACATACTTCCAGGAAGTTCAATCTACATTTTTGAACAAAGGTGAAGGTAATATTATACCAGATTTCTATACAAGAAATCAAAACTTTCTCTTGCTTTAACTTAGCAGTCCCATTACTGATAACTAGGTCATATGATGTATAGAATATTATTGTGCAGTAAAGATGACAAACAACGAATTCTCAGAAATGTGGATTTATATGAACTCATGCGGAATGAAATAGGCAAAGGAAGAGAACAATATATAAAATTACTACAATCATTCCTTAAACTATGAGTAATTGAAAAACCAGTAAAAATGCTCTATAGAACAGGTAATGAAACATTTTCTTTATGACAGAAAGGTGGAGAACCATTAGGACAGAACATTGTATGCATTGTTAGATAGTAATTGTACTGCATATTGTTGCTTCATTGTTTTTCTTTGTCACAAGGTAGGGTTTAATCTGGAGTGGATATGGGAAATAACCACAATGTAAAGACAAAACATTAATAAAACATTTTTAAGAACAGTGAGAAAGGCCTTATTTGTTATCATATTAAATATGCCCGACTCTCTTGTTACACTGTCTTTGTGGTCATTCATCACTTGTGGCCTAGAATTTGTCTTCTAAATGACCAGCTTCTTTGCAGGCTAATCACATATGGTTATTTTCTCTTCCTTTCTCTAATGGCTCACAGTGGTTTGTTGGAGGCAGAGACTCTTATTTTTGCCTATTTCTTCAAGGTCTCCCATTGTGTCTTGCATGTGGTAAATAAGACCTTAAGAAATGTTTGTTGAATTGGATTGAATTATGGAGATTGTTTTCAGGAGCATAATGCAGCAGAATGATCAGTTGGAAGAGATGTGTTGGAATCCTGACTCTAACACTTACTGGCTATGTGACCTCAGGCAAGTCACAACGTCTTGGAGCCTCAGTTTTCTCATCTGCTGAATTGGAATAATACCCTTTCTACCTACCTCAAGGAGCTGCTGTGATAAAAGCATTTTGTAAACTTTAATGTACAATGTAAGGGCTAAATATTTATGAGACATAAACATCCTTCTTACATTATGCTGAAGTTTTCATTTTATGTGTCAAATAATTTCTTCCAGGCATCTTGTTGGTGGATGTTCTGAAGTTATCTGTGCATAATGGAGATAAATGACCTGTGGGGTTAAGCTATGATAATACAGGAAAATATTCCCTTTTTTCAGAGGACAGGTAATAATTCAAACAAATAGGTTCCTGGGTCTTTTCTTATATATATATTAGATGGATTTGGGTTGTTAGGAGATAGATTCCACATATCTGACATAGTTCATAACTGTAGACTCTCAATCAACTTTATAAAAATCTAGGCTTCTCTGGGCTTTGGATGATAGGATTACAGATTTAGAACTGGAAGCAATCTTTGACACCATGAACCTCTTTGCTCACCATGTCTAGCTCATGTTTTCAAAAGCCACCAGAGAATTTTCAGCAAATCAAAGGCTAGCAACGCTTATGATTTCATCAAACATGACTGAGGAACTTTTTTATAACTCCTAAAGAAGTAAACTTTAAACTTTTAAACTTGTAAGTTCTGAGTATGCCACTTTTGCATCCTCGTCCCTTAATCTTAAAATAGGTCACTCAGGGTGGCCATTCAACATATAAAGCTAGAAGAGTCTAAAATGGACTTTCATCAAAACCCTTACCAGGAACTAATCTAATTGCTGTGGGATATGCTATGACTATACTTAGAAGGCAATGCCTGCCTTCAAAGAGCTTATAGCTAGTTTGGGAGACAAGACATCAACACTAAAAAGTTTAATAGCATAAGAACAATTTGAAATCTTATGAAGCATTATATGATCAATTTAATTTAGCAAACATTTGTTAAGAGCCTATTGTGTGCAAATATCAAATGAATAATGTAAACAATAATGTTCTGAATGCAGACAGGGAGAAACTTCTATGTGATGGAGTAGTGAAGGTAGATTTTGAAGAACTGAAACTCAAACTGGACCTTGAAAGAAGTGTAGGAATTGTAGAGATAGGAAGGAAGGCAGAAGGGATGCCCTTTTCTCTATCATCTGTTTTTAACCTTTCTGCAGTCTTTGACATTGTTGATCACCTTCTTCTCCTTGAAACTCTCTTCTTCAGATTTCCATGATACAACTCTATCCTAGTTCTCCTTCTTACCTGCATGGCCATTTCTTTTCAGTCTCCTTTGCTAGATCTTCCAGGTTGGGTCCACCTATGGTGGGTGTTCCCTTGGGCTCTGTCCTGAGCCTTCTTTTCTTCTTCCTCTATACTATTTTGCCTGGTGGTCTCATCAGCTCCCATGTATTCAATTATCGTTTTTTATGTTCATGATTCTCAGATCTATTTATCCAATCCTAATCTCTCTCACTACCTCCAGTCTCACATCTCCAAATGCCTATTGAATATCTTGAGCTGGATGTCTTGTAGACATCTTAAACTCAACATCTCCAAAACTAAACTAATGATTTTTTCCCTCCCAAATCCCCCCCTCTTCCTAAGTTCTCTATTACTGGCAGGAGTACTACCATTGTCCCAGTTGTCTAGGCTGACAAGCTAAGTGTCATCCTTGACTCCTCACTTTCACCCCCCATTTCCAAATGAATTGTCAAGTCCTATGGAGCACAATCATTTTGAGAATCATACAGTACCAGGAATATTGGGGAAAGATCAATGTGTTATCTTTCTCTTTGAAAAGAAAAAGTAAGTACCATCAGCCTAGAAGTAACCAGCATATAATTTGGATTCAAATACTTAGCCACATAATGGAGCAAATAACAAGAAATATGTGCACATCTCTGCAGGGCAAAAGGCTGAGTAAGAAATGGTTTTTATAGAAGAGAGATGGTCACTTAATAGCTTTTAAATCGAACCACATTTTAAGTGATTCATCATCATAATCAAGAGTATCATAGTATAGTGGAAAGAATTTGAGAAATGGCCTCATGTAAGTCCCAACTCTACCATTTAAATCTGTGCAGCTGGACCTTTGTTGAATGAGGTTTTGGACCAGATGACCTCTAGGGACCTTTGGAGTGCTAAATCTATGATACTCATAACTCACCTTTATATAGCAGCTAAATGGTGCAGTAGAGAGAGTGCTGGGTCTTTAATCAGGAAGACCTAAATTCAGATCCAGCCTCAGATACTTACTGGTTGTGTAACTATGGACAAGTCACTTAATCTCCCTCTGCCTCAGTTTCCTCATCTGAAAAATAGGAATAATATTAGCACCCACCTCCCAAGGTTGTTTTGAGGATAAAATGGGTTATGTTTGTAAAGCACTTTGCAAACCTTAAAGCACTGTATAAATACCAGCTAGTATTACTATTACATAGCACTTAGCAATTTACAAACTGCTTTCTTCATAATCCTGTAAGTCTGGTGTTGTTACTGAGTCATTTTTCAGTTGTGTCCAACTCTTCATGACCCATTTGGGGTTTTCTTGGTAAAATATTGGAGTCTTTTACTATTTACTTCATTTTACAGATGAAGGACTGAGGCAGAGTTAAGTGACTTACCCAGGGTCACACAGCTAGTAAGTGCTGGAGGCCAGATTTGAAGTCCTTTCTGGCTCCAGGCCTGGTGCCACCTAGCTGCCCTGTAAATCAGGTATTACAAGTTTTTCTGTCCTCATTTTACAGATGGAGGACACTGAGGCTCAGAGAGGTAAAGTGGTTTATTGAAGGACACAAAACTTATAAAGACTCAGATCCAGGCCCTCTGACTCCATAGCTAGTTCTCTTTTGATAAACGGGGAAAATATAGCAGATGTGTTAATAGAGTCATGGTTGGACATCTGATAATGTGGTCAGAGCTGTGTTGTCCATGCCTTGATGTGTCAGAGCTGTGTAGGAAATAGCCCCTGGATTATGTTAGAGGCCAGACAGACAAGTAACAATTATACCTTAAAATATGCCAGATCAGAAGATGGCTGGAAAGGTGTGGAGAGGTGTGAAATCACTTGACTCTTTAATGAATGAACTTCAAGTTTACTTTAATTTAGTTTTAAATCTCTAAAAGAAGACAGCACTAATCAGTATCAAAGAGTAATGGAATTTCCTGAAAGATTTTTAAGGGAATTTGGCTCAGGTATATAAAATCACTGAATTATAGAGCTGGACAGGAACTCTGAGGCCATTTACTTTATTTCATTTTAAAAACTTTTGACTAACAGTAAGAGATTCATTCAAGGACACCCCATAAGTTATGAAAAGAGGAGGGAACTGAAATCAGGTCAACATAGCAGAAAGCATAGAGAAAGAGCAAAGTGAAAACCAAAATCACTTTTAGTCTAGATGAGGCAGTGACTTACTTTAAGTTATATTCCATTTAGTGCAGTTTATAACATGTTTATAAAACTCTCAGTTACTGAGAGAACATTTTCCTATTAAAACTGAAGATGGAGTACTGACCATCTGTAAATCATGGAGAACAAGGAGATTTGTGGATAGAGTGCCAGGCCTGGAGTCAGGAAGATGTGAGTTCAGATCTGGCCTCACACGCTTACTGGCTATATGATCCTGGGCAAGTCACTTAACCCTGTTCGCCTCATCTGTAAAATGAACTGGAGAAGAAAATGACCACTCTAGTATTTTTGCAAAGAAAATCCCAAATGGGGTCATGAGGAATCAGACACAATGGAGTAATAACAGTATTCTCCCTGCAATGCTCCATGACAGCAAATCATGAAGCACCACTTTTTCAAAAGAATCAAAATAGTAGATAGCCCAAAGAACAGTGGAAATATTTACAAAGGATATAGCATATTACCAATAATGATTCATGCACAAGAAAATGATTTAAAAGGTATCGTCAGGGGCGGCTAGGTGGCGCAGTGAATAGAGCACCGTCCCTGGAGTCAGGAGGACCTGAATTCAAATCAGGCTTAAGACACTTAACGCTTACTAGCTGTGTGACTTTGGGCAAGTCACTTAGCCCCAGTTGCCATCCAAAAGAAAAAAAAATTTAAAAAAGATGTCATCAAGGAAAGTATAACTAGAAAAGAAGGTGAACAGAAGACAATAACATATGTCCTTCCTAGAGAATAGAGAAATGGGAGAAGTGTGTGAAGAACATATCAAATGTTGTAAAATTTGGTTGCTTTGTAAATAGATTATACTAGATGGTTTTTCTTTGTTATAACAGGAGCTTAGTTGAGCGGGGGGGGGGGGCATAGTAGGAAGTGACTGTAAAGTAAAAGAAACACTTCAATGAAAAGTCAAAAGTAAAGGAGAATGTCATTGACCAGTTACATAGTGAAAGCAAGAGCTAAGAGATGGATGCTGGGAGTATTGTGCTGACTTTCATGAGATGTTAAAAGAACCAGATGCTGTAGTTTGTTTGGATATATCCTCAGTGTGGGACTGTTGGAAAGACTTGCACAAGAATTGTGCAGGATAAGAAGGTATGGATGGGTCATGATCTATGTACCAGAGAGAGGAGGAAAGTCAGTATTCACATCTGTGAGATCATGAAGCCAAGCCATTTGAATCAGTGTCTCAAATAGGGGAGTGGTGGCTAACATTGTGAAGAAAAGAAGTAAAAACCCAAAAGACCAGGAGTGATTAGGGAAACAGTCAGAAACAAGCAAAAATACTACAAAAGAAAGTATGGAGTTGTACCCTTTAATAGTAAATCAAAGCTATCTTAGTGCCCATCAGGTAATGACTGACTATGCATGAGAATAGTAGAAAGGGACCAAGATATCATAGTGGTCCCAAATCTGACTCTAGATCAATAATGAAACTACTGGATAAAGTAATAAGGTTAAGTGCAGTGTTTATCAAACAAATCTACCATGTGAGAACCACAAGGTAGCATTCCTCTTATGCTCACTTGTCAACTTTTTATTAAACAGTTTGACTAATTTGGAGTCCATGGATGAGCTCAGAGATGAAGAATATGGAAAGACTGCTAAGGGAAGCAAGATAAATGATTCCCTAGTTACAAAAGGTACCAAGAGTTAAAATAATTTAACTTAAGGAAAATAAATGCTATTGCTAATTTCTAATATGAAGTTCTCGATAAAGGAATTTTAATGTCTATAGCAAAAATGCTGACCTTTCCTCCTCCTCTCTTCTACCCTTCTTCCCTGAGATGAATAAATAAATATGTTCAGAGCCACCCTATCAGAGCAGACTCTGGTTCTTCATTGGAAGGGGATGTTAAACACTAGAGATGTCAAGGGAGAGATAGATAATAAACCCCAAAGCACTTAGTCTAAGGGTGTCTGTTTTCATTTTTATTTATCTATTTGGTGCCATGTTTTTTAAATTAGCAGACCATATGATTTTAATTCTATTATCTGTATAGTCCACATAAATTTAGCTAACAATTCATTATGTTATTGTTCTGTGTTACATGCTTCCATTACAGTTACTAATTGATCCAAGATTCCTAGCATGACACATGGTGGCAGTGCATGATGGGCATGGAGGCCAATGGTCAGACTGTGTTGATCTATTATTTTATGGATTTCAGGTATAAGAGGAGAGGTAGGGGCGACTAGGTGGTGCAGTAAATAGAGCACCCACCCTGGAGTCAAGAAGACCTGAGTTCAAATTTGATCTCAGACACTTAGCATTTACTAGCCATGTGACCTTGGGCAAGTCACTTAACACCAATTGCCCTACCTTCCCCCATCCAAAAAAAAAACGCAAAAAAAAGAAAGAAACATAAAAAAATAAAGATAAGAGGAGGGGTAGCAGAGATTGATGAGTGGAACTCCTAATCAGTTGAATCCTGCCATCCAATGGATGTAATAATAAGACATGGGCTTTTGTCAGAAAGAAATATTTCCCATGGAGCTAGTCATAAACTCTGGTTTCTAGTTGAAGGACATGTATTTTGTTGGGATGACAAATGTACTCCTGATTGCTTCCTGTGACTGAGGGATTGTGTCACAGGTGTTTGGTCACTGAGAGCCAAGATGATACTCTTATGAGTCAAGAAGATAGTCTCTAATCAAGCTATAAAACTACAGAAATGGTTCTGTCCATGTTCCTGGCCCTTTTGGGACTTTCTAGCACTCTCTCTCCTGTGACCTTCGAAAATAGTGACTTACTTTAGAAACACATGACAATGGAAATCAATCTGTGCTTTCCCATGTGAAACTAAGATGAAATCTTAAGACTGGTTGCTTTCTTTTTGAAGGAAGGAAGGAAAGTAGGAAGAAAATAAGCATTTATTAAATGCTTACTATGTGCCAGGTGCTTTACAAATAGTATCTCAATTTATCCCATTTTGCAGAGGAAACTGAAGTGGACAGAGGTTACATGATTTGCCCAGGGTACATAGCTAGTACAAATCTGTCTGAAGCCAGATTTGAACGCAGGTCTTCCTGACTCCAAACACTTGTACTCTATTACTATGCCATCTCTCTGAGAGAACAGTGATCCTGAAAAAAAGGGTGTTTCCAGTGTTGGCAGCAATCTCATGAGTTGAGAGTTTCAAAGTTCTATATTGGAGTGTTAGCCAACCAAATGGTGGAGGGCTTCTCAGAGGAGAAGATGATCACTGTGAGGATCATTTTGTAGCTGAAGGACTATAGAAAGCCACACAGCTGAAACTTGTAAATTGCTAGGTCAGAGGTAAACATCAAATATCTCTATTATCATCCCACTAATGGCCTTTATCATTCAGGAGTGAGTATAATGGCTGTAATGGGTTGTTTGGGATACTTTCTGCTTTCTGTGTTTGTTCTTTGAGTTTTTTGCACATTAAGCATGTTTTGTGATGGAGTACATAAACCACTGTCTGATATCTATTGTAGAAGAGACCCTATTACTTATATTTTGGGGAGATTCTAAATATGAACCATACTTCAGTTTGTTTTAGAAATTTCCCTAGAGTTTTACTTTGGGTTTGGGGTCAGGAGGGGGGTGGAGAGAGACAGACAGACAGAGACAGAGAGAGACAGGCAGAGACAGAGAAAGAGACACAGAGACAGACAGAGAAAGAGACATAGAGCCAGGCAGAGACAGGGAAAGAGTCACAGAGAGAGAGAGAGACAGGTAGAGAGAGAGAGACACGGAGACAGAGAGAGAGACAGAGACAGAGAAACAAAGGATTAATCTGGTCCATATGAGTCCTGAGCAGAGCCCCTTTCCCTTGTTTTCCCTTGACCGCAGGTCACATAGGTAGGTCCAGGAAGATTAAATCTGGTTCATGTGCTACATGATGGACCCCTGGAATTTAGTCTATAGTTTTGTCATATCTAATATTCCTGCAGTCTTAAGTATAGCTCTGCAAAGTTATTAGAAAAAAATGATCAGCTTTCCTCTAATTTTATAAAATCAGAGGAAATAGACCAAACTGAACCAAGAGGTATTTGGTTTATCTAAAAGAGACAACTCCTGACTCAACAAATTGCTAAATGACTTGGATCAAGTGTGCCATTTCTAACCTAGGTAAGCCTCAAGACCTGAGTAGCTACTTTATGTCAGACAAGAGAAAACTTGTCTTGGAAGAAGCAAAAATTGTACAGGTGACCAACCACTCCAGATTCATTTTGTCTAACTACTTTTCATAATCTTATCAAAATCTCCCTTGGTAAAGTAACTTGGAAGGGAAGAGGATTCTCAGGATGTGGCAGAATGAGAGGCCACAAGTGAGCCTGCCTCCTCATTATCTACCTCAAAAATGACCCTAGAAATGCTCCAAAGGAACAACATTGTTAAACATTCTCATAAGAAAATGAATGAGCAAACTGATTGATCTTGGATAGAAGAGAGCAGAATAAAAAGCAGCAAAAAGGAATTAGCAAAACAATGTTAGAAACAGTCCAAGAAAAAACCCAAGAAAATCTGAGAAAGAAAATGAAATAGTTAACTAAAACATATTAAAGGAAAAACTAAATGCAGCTAAAATATACTGAGAGATGATACAGAATTAAACATCATATAGAGATTTTGAAAATAATAACAGGATTGCATTGATAGCTGATTAACTTGGATTCAAACAAGAATACATTTAGAGACATACTCAACTTTACTGTATCTATAATCTCATCTCCCTCAGTGATGTAGATCCCAACCCATCTACATCTGTCTGGCCTGTACAACTCTTGTCCATTTATTCCTATAAGCTCACCACTAAAGGGGCTAGTCTATATATTAGGGGATTTACTCCTATCTTTTGACATTTCAGACAGACCAATGGAGTAGATGCATTGTCCATTGCTTATCTCTCATTCTTGCCATATTTTTCACTCAAGCATTTCTTTGTTAATATTTTTACACGTTTTCATCATTCTTTATTTGTAATATCTATGCTTATACTCACCATGTACTCCACTGCCATCTGGGTGATATTCATTTACAATTTTTTGGTTGCTATAGTGTCCCTGACTCTTTTGTTCCTTAAATGGCCCTCCATCTCCTCTCTCCATGCCTTTTCACTTGTTCTCTCTCATACCTGAAATTCTCTTCCTCTTTACTTTCTCTTCATAAAATCCCTGTCTTCCTGAAAGACACAGGTTAAGCACTATGTTCTACATGAAGCCTTTCTTACTAGTATCCTCTTTCCTTAACTATCTTATATTTAACTATAATATATTTATGTTATATTTTGAATTTAATGTATTTCTATGCTGAAATCTGTGTGGGATTTGTTCTGTGAAATTTGAATTCAGCCAAAAGGTCACACTTGAGGACACCTTATGTGTCCCCACCCCTGGTAAATATTTTCAACTTTCCTTTAACAGGTTCAAATAAATAATTCCAATGGCCAGGGCATTTTTTCCCCTCTCTGTTGTGAGGTTGTAGGGTTGATATTCTCTTAAGGGTTTACCTCCTCGGTATTTCTTAAACCAAGGTATTTTCTCATGGTATTTAGAATTTTCCTTGGTTTGGTCATGGGGTGAATAGTGGTAGTGGTTGTGGTGGTGATTGTGGTGGTAGTGGTGGTAAGCAGATGGGGAAGGTGGGAAATAGGGGATTCATGTTTGGGTCTACCTCCATGGTGGCATAGGCATGGCCTGCCTGGTTCTAAATATAGTTGGAAGAAGGAAATGGCAAACCACTCCAGTATCTTTGCCAAGAAAACCCCAAATGGAGTCATGAACAGTCAGATACAACTGAAATGATTAAACAACAACAACTACCTCCACAACTTAGTGGTATAGGAAAGACCCGCATGGTCCTGAGTATAGTAGGCCACACTGGGCTCTTCCTTTAAGGGATTCCAGGCCTACTCCAGTGCTGGTGTCTTAGAATTCCCTCTTTACCATTTGGACTCAGATCTTTTCATGATCTAGGTTCTGTTGGCGGTCCTTCTTCCCTGCTGCAGACTTCTGGGAGTACTCCCATGTTGGGTTCACACCATAGGGATCATTTGGGATGGATTTTATATAGGTCCTTTTTCCTACAGGTGGGCTCAAGCCACTGTTGTCACACTGTATCCTACCTGAAATGCCCTGAGGCTACTATCTCTATTAGGTTAGACCTCAGTTCAGATTTTGTTTTGAATGGGCTAGCCTTAGCTTCTGTTTTATTCAATTCTCAGAGCGCCATGTTGGACCTACCCAAAGTAATTTTCCTATATCCACGAGATTCAGAGAAGGCTCAAACTAGAACCTGCTGGGCTCATCTGGTTGATACTTCCAGGGACTCCTGGAATTTCCCTGAAGGCTCCAGGGGAAGCCTTTTGTCTTCAACTTGCCTACTTGTCTATCCCAGGATCTCTGCAGGACTCTAAGGTTTCCTTTTTGGATTGTTGGGTTGGGTGGGAGAGTCTGGTGGTGATTTTATTTTTTAATGAAGTGGTGAGTCTCTAAGCTCCAACAGAGCATTCTTTGGAAAATCGGGGGTCTTTTGTATTTCAGCATCCCATAATCCCCCCATGCCTATCCATTTCTTTACCCCCTTCATATTCTGAAATAGATGACGATACTTAAGTTGTAATTATCTTTCAACAATTGTTTAATATGAGCATTGCAACTCAAAACAACCAAATATTCCATGAAATAAAGCTTCTTGTTGCTTTTGGATTGATGAAGGAAATTATACCAGCTCTTTGTATGCCTCTCCAAGTAGAAACCGTGAGCCATTATTCCATTTAGGTGCAACTTTCTTCTTTTTTCTGGTTTTGTCTAGGAAAAATGTCAAGGCTGATACAATTTAGTTCTTCCAGTATTATATCCATTCACTGGTCATTGGACAAGGATCTCACATTTTGAGTGTGGACAGCTAAGATGAAGCTTATTAACAGTCTAAAAAACTATTTGTTTTAGCACTATTGGCTACCTTTTCCACCACTTTCTTACTATCCTTACAGAAATAGAAGGAAGCTAAGAACAGGGGTAATAAATGAATCAACATCAGGACATACGTTTGGAACAATAACTGTTGAATGTGGATAGTGAATTAGTCTCAGAAATGAACAGGAGGAAAAGAGTGGGCTGGGTTGCATTTGGGAAAGTGTATTGCTACCAAGCTACCCCTTAGTGCAAAGACTCCTCTCTCTCTGTCTTCCTCCTTTTAAAAAACAAACTTGTTCATGTTGTATGATTATGAGTCGTAGAATACAACAATTTCTCAGGAATCAAAGACAATGGTGATCAAAAGGACAACAGAGGTATGATGAGCAAAAGGAGGCCTCAGCTTTTTCTCCCATTACTCCTTTGAAGACTCATAGAATACTTTTAGTCCTTCCATGAAAGTGCTATTCAATTATTTGAATGCAAATAACACTCTCCCCATCCTCTCACTACTACTAAGTGTAAGACAGGGTCCAAAAAGCATTATCTTTCCCCCCCCTCAATTTATTTATCTTTAGTTTTCAACATTCATTTCCACAAGATTTTGAGTTACAAATTTTTCTCCCCATCTTTTCCCCTACCCCACCCCAAAATACCAAGCCTACTGAATATCCCTTCCCCAAATCTGTTCTCTCTTATATCCTCCCTCATCCCTGTCCCCCAACTTTCTAGTACGGCAAGATGGATTTCTATACCCCAGTGCCTGTATATCTTATTTCCCAGTTGCATTTAAAAAAAAACAATTAAAAATTTTTTTATCATTTGTTTTTAAAACTTTTGAGTTCTAGATTCTTTCCCTTCTTCCCTCCTCACCCACCCCCCACTGGGAAGGCAAGCAATTCAATATAGCTTGTACATGTGTAGTTATGTAAAACATTTCCATAGTAGTTCTATTATGAAACACTAACTATATTTCTCTCCATCCTATCTGACCCCCCACTTATTCTGTTTTCTCCTTTGATCCTGTCCCCTTTCAAAGTGTTTGCTTCTAACTACCCTCTCCCCCAATCTACCCTCCTTTCTATCATCCCCCCCCTCTTATCCCCTTCCTCCCTACTTTCCTATAGGATAAGATACCCAACTGAGTGTGTATGTTATTCCCTCCTTAAGCCAAATTCAATGGGAGTAAGGTTGACCCATTCCCTTTCACCTTCCTGCTCTTTCCATCCATTGTAACAGTTTTCTCTTGCCTCTTTTATACGAGATAATTTACCCTAATCTATCTCTCCCTTTTTCCTTCTCCTAATATATTCCTCTCTCACCTCTTAATTTTACATTTTAGTATCATCCCTTCCTATTCAACTCATCTGTGCCCTCTGTTTATGTATACATGTACACACATATACACACACTCACATATATATTTATACACACATACACTCTCCTATACATACATACATATGTATGTATACATATATGTATATATTCTCTTCAACTATCCTCATACTGAGAAAAGTCTCATGAGTTACAATTATCGTTTTTCCAATCTCCTCGTTGGTTTTTTTGGGTCTCTTTTGCCATTTGAGTTAGTCTATTTTTTAAGGTGTTATTTTCTTCAGTATTTTTTGGGTGTCCTTTAGCAGGGTGTTGACTCTCTTTTCATGATTTTCTTGCATCATTCTCATTTCTTTTCCCAATTTTTCCTCCACTTCTCTTATCTGATTTTCAAAATCCTTCTTGAGCTCCTCCATGACCTGTAACCAATTCATATTTTTCTTGGAAGCCCTTGATACAGGAGTTATGACTTCACTGTCTTCCTCTCCCTCTATGCCTTGATCCTTTTTGTCCTCCAAAAAGGATTCTATGGTCTGACAGTGCTTCCTCTGCTTGCTCATCTTGCCAATCAAATATTTGATCTTTGGTCTCTTTGCCATGGTAGAACTCTGCTTCTGGAATGGAGAGAGCTTTGTCCCAAATTGCTGGGGTTTTTGCAGTTGCCAGAGCAATTAGGAGGGCGCCCTCTCTACAGCCCCCACAATACTGGCTATATACCCCAGGACCACCACCCAAGACTGTGATCCAGATCCAAGCAGGTCAAAGCAAGAGTGATTACCCTCGGAATGGTCGCTTGGTCCCCCTGCTATCTGCAGGCCAGGAGCTTTGGAGGCAGCCATGTGGCAGCAGCTGAAGCCACTGTGCCTCCATCACTTCTCGCCCCAGGGCAAGGGCCAGATTGTGCTCTTCCTTTACCCTGTTCCAACAGTGTTCCCCATTGACCTTCTACTTTTTGTTTGGTATTTATGGGTTGAGAAGTCTGGAAACTGCGACAGCTTCTGGTGATTAACTCTCCTGAAGTCTACTCTGGCCACCACTGGTCAGGGCCACCCTGGGGCTTGGAACCATGTGGCTCACATGGGACTGTGCTCAGCTCCCATAGTGCTGTGATAAACCCTTCCTGTTGGCCTGCCAGGCTGCCTTCAGCAGGAGATTTGTTTCCCTCTGTCACTTTGTGGGTTCTGTAGCTCTAAAATTTGTTTAGAGTCATTTTTTTTCCAGGTCTTGGAGGTGGTGGGAGCCAGAGCCCATGCCAAGTTTGTGCTTTTACTCCATCTTGGCTCCACCTCCTCCCCCCCCCAAAGCATTATCTTGACACTTTGTTTGTTTTTAACATGGGAAGAATTAGAAACACTATTGAGGCCAAAGGGTAAAATATGAAAGATGCAGAGAAATTAGCAAAATGGTCAAGAAACGAGTTGTGATTGAACATGGCAGCGCTGGAGAAAGGCAACTCTAAGAAGATACAATGTAGGTAGTCAATGGAAGGGAGTCACTTCTAAGGTTAGAATGTGGAAAGAGTTTAAGGAATGATTAAGAGTTCAAGTGTATGACTTGCACAAGCCCACAGCAAAAGAATGTGGAAGGGCTATTTTAAGTAGTAGATAAAGGGGTATGTCCTGACTCTGCTACTTTGTAACTGTGAAACCTAGAACATGTCATTTCATTTCTCTAGAGTTGCTTCATCTATAAAAAGATGATGAAACGACAGGATTCCAACGTCCCTTCCAACTCTACACTTATGAACCTTGTGTTTCTTCACAAACCTGAGCAGGTTGCACTTGGAAACCTGTCTTTGTTATTAATCAATTCATTCAAAGTGAAGCACGTGTGCCTACAAAATCATACGATTGTTTTATACAAGGTGTGACACAGTATAAAATAATAAGACTTAAAAAAACTTACTTAGTTTGGACTTGAAGGAGTGTTCAGTTTTGGAATGCCTCTGTGGAGGACAGAACTTCAGAACAAGGACATAAGCCACAAGAAGAAAACTAGTTTGATCACTTTACTTTATTAATCACATCTGACATTTATTAAGCACTTACTGTGTGTTGAGGGAAGATACAAAAGCAATTAGTATAAGACAGAGTTCCTGCCCTCCTTATAATCTATTTGGTGAAATGATATAGACACCAATGAAATGGTGAAGAAACAATTGAAGGAAGTCTGATATAAAAAGTAATGACAGCAAGTGATAATCAGGAGATTAGAGAAAGGAGGTACCAATTTGTATACAATAGACCTTGTTGAACATGTAGGATTTGAGCTGGGCTTCAAGTGGAAGGGGACTAGCATTCCAAGATGAGCAAAAGCTTGGAGGTGAGACTGTATAATAATGGGATGGCAAAAAGATTGATAAGGCTGGAGTAGAGGGTTTAAGTTAGAGAGTACTGACATAAAAAGTTGGATAGATAGGTTGGGGATTGATTGTAGAGAATCCAAAATGACAGGTTGAGAAGTTTGAATTTTCTCTAGTACATCATTGGGAAGAACTGAATATTTTGGCACAGATGACAGATACAATGAAATCAGTGCTTGGGGAAGAACTTTCTGGGGTAGCACATGGGATCCACTTTTCAGGAATGATTGGAACTAAGTAAGGAGATGTTAGGATGCCAGAATGTCTAGATTAGAGGAGTGGTAGTAGGTATATAAAGAAATGGATATAGGATACTTTTAGAGAAAATGAAGAGGATTTGGTGGTTGATTCTATTTTGAGAATGATATTAATATTTATATAATGCTTAAAATTTTTTTGCCTTTTTTTTTAGGGCAATTGGGGTTAAGTGATTTGCCCAAGGTCACACAGCTAGTTTTTGTGTTAAGTGTCTGAGGCCAGATTTGAACTCAGGTCCTTCTGACACTAGGGCTGGTGCTCTATTCACTGCACCACCTAGCTGCCCCTTGTGCTTTAAAATTTACAAAGCATTTTGGATCTATTATTTCATTTGGTTCTCAACAACAACCAGGTGAATTATGTGTTAACGTTATCCTATTTTGCAGATGAAATAAATGGCTGAGAAAGATTAGGTGATTTTTTACTAGGGTTATACAGCTTGTTAGTGTTTGGGGCAGAATTTGACCTCAGTTCTTCCTGACTTCAAATCCAGTACTCTGTCCACTATGGAGGGAAAAATTAAACATTGTGATCATGTTTTAAATCCAGGTGGTCAAGAAAATGATGATGCTACTGACAAATCAGGGTCTTTGACTACAAATTTGGCTTTTGGGGCAGATATATTTAAAAATTTGGGCACCAGAAAAAGATGATAGTCAACTAGAAAGAGTATAAAACTAAAATTATTAAGGGGCTAAGACTGATGTTTAAATTTGTAGAGTTGTAGGAATGAATGGAACCTTGGGAATCCATTTAGTCTATTTCCCAGGTTCCAGGTGGGATAGTTACATCTTAGGATCTTGAAAAGACTTCAGAGGCTAGCTCATTCAACTCCGTCATTTTGTGGAGGAGGAAACTAAAGGCTAGTGATGTCAAATGACTTACCCAAGTTGGTGTAATTGTTAAACATAAGGGGAAGGATTTGATTCCTTGGTCTCTGAATGCTGTCAGTGATCTTTTCCCGGTATCAGTTTAATTCAATTGAATTGAATCCCAGACAGATTGTTATCTATCCTATTTTAACAACTTCTAAGAGTAGATTCCACAAAGGGAAACAGTTTCCTTTTATTCCTCATTCCAGCAATTTAAAAACTTCACCTGTGGGAAATTCTTACTTCCCTTAGTAAGTATTCTCTGGGCTCACAATTCCAGAGCCAAGCTGGTTATATTTCCCCCTTAATATTCTAAGGGTACCCCTGAGCTATTGGGGCATCTTTTATTTTTATCTCAAGCCCCATTCTGGTTGGTGGTAGGGAAAAATCATAGTTCCCCTACTGTTAGCATCCAACAACTTGTACTCAGATTCCATTGAACCAATTAAAATAAATTAGGCTTTACAAAAGGATATTTTCTTCAAAGAGATACTAGAACATTTCTCTCTAGCATCATAAGTGCTTACTCTTTCAGACCACTTCAATGTCTGGGGAGAGTGGCCTCAGACTTAACACAATTTCTACATAGCATTGGTCCCACCAAATTCAGGTCCAACAGTAGAACTGCTGCCAGAAAAACCTTCATCTCAGCTATACAGATTTGGTTCCCAAGGGTCACTCCTAGATCCTCTGGGCATCAGCACCAGGCTGGGTGCAAAACTTGTCATGAGAGGAATGACAAAATTGGTCGACAGTTCACTGTTGTAAGTGGGTCAAGGCAGATGAGCACAAGGAAGAAGTTGTTGATTTGGCAAGTAGGTCACTGGTGATCATGGAGAAAGTTGCAGTAAGGTTTTGGGGTTAGAAGCTTCGAGGTTTGAAGACAGAGTGGGTAATATGGAAGTAGAAGTTACAAACCTTCAGTACTCTTCCTAGAGTTTTTTCATGGGAAGGGAGAAGAGTTTTAGGATGAAGACTTGAGGGACTGAGACGGCAGAGAAAGTGTTTTTTTTGTTTGTTTGTTTGTTTTGTTTGTTTGTTTGTTTTTAAAGGCTACAGAAGAATAGACCGTGTTTGTAGAAGAGGTGAAGGTGTTAGGAGAGTGAGAGAATGTGAGAGACAGAGAAAAAAAAGCATAAGGGGTGGCTAGGTGGTGCAGTGAGTAGAGCACTGGCCTTGGAGTCGGGGAGGACCTGAGTTCAAATCCGATCTCAGACACTTGACACCCTTACTAGCTGTGTGACCTTGGGCAAGTCACTTAACCCCAATTGCCCTCCAAAAAGCATAGTAATATCCCCTTTGCCTATTTCACTGGGTTGTTGCTGTGAGGATCAAAGTGATAATATTCCCGAAAGCACTTTCAAGGCAGTAAATTATCAAATTGTCATATATTGGTTAAAATTGGTTTTTAAAACTTAAAAGAGATATTGTGGCTTTAATAGACACTTTCAGAATGCAATTCTAAAATAGATTTTTAATGATGACTCATTGATTCTTTGTATCTTAGTATGATTTTGAGAAGTTTCTCTCTATCAGAAAAATTAAAAATGATCTAATTTCTATTATATATTTACTTAAGAATCCACGACATGGAAATACTGACTGCTTTTTCAGAAGGATGGTAATTCCAACAGTAAATCATTACATGTATTTCTTCTTAGTAAAAACGGTAAAATAAAGAGTTATTAAGAGATGACAAACAGCTATCCCTATTTTTCCTGGTGGGAGAAGATGAGCTAAATTATTTGACTCCACCTGAAGCCAAACTGCTAAGTAGCTGAAACTTCTCTAGGAAGCTGACAATCAGGTTTAACAAGGCTGCCATAGTTCCCCACACCCTTCTCTGCAAGACAGAACATTTCTTTGGCTCACTGAAACTGCTCTCCCTCTCTGGTTAGGACTTTCCCCCCAGAAATTTGAAAAGTCACTCCCTCATGTCAGTATGGGCTAAATTATTACTTCTGGGATAATCCAAGATAGTCACAAATGCTGGGATAAACATTAGTTCTATTACTGTAGATGGCTATCAATTTAGACATTGTCTGCAGGAAATTTCCTTTCCATCTTCTATTTCCTCATACTCAAGACACCAAAAGGAAAGTCAACAGCCAAAATGAAGAGAGAAAGTTTTGGACATGGCACTAATCACAATATATATTATATGCATATATACATATATGTGTATAAACATAGAATGTAAGTGTATAAACATTTCTACCTATATTATGTGTAGATACTATATGTATATGCATACACACATATATATGCATATATGTTAACATGTCTCCCCCATTAGAATGTGAGCTCTTTGAGGTAGAGAGTATGTTTTTGTCTTTTTTTTTTTTTTTTTGTCTCTCTGGTGCTTATCATAGTGCCTATAACCCAGTAAGTACTTAATAAATGCTTGTTAATTGATTTTTCCAGTTTTTCCTTTGTTTTTGATAGAAGATGTAGTTGGGGAATAGGGAAGGAAGTGATAAACAAAAGGAGACAGAAGGACATTTAAAAATCTTTAAAAATGCACAGAAAAGATAGAAGCATAGATAAGTAGGACAGTGTTTTGAAAGTAACATGCAGAATTTACCATATACCTTATATAAAAAGAATAGTCATAGTTCCATGTACCTTTTTTTTGCTCTTTTTGTGTTCTGCTTTGTATATGAAAATGCTCTTTTTGGTATTTAAGTTCAGAATAAAAAAATTAATTGGGGGGCAAGGCAATAGGGGTTCACTGACTTGTCCAGGGTCACATAGCTAGTGTCAAGTGTCCAAGGCCAGATTGAGCTCAGGTCTTCCTGACTCTAGGGCCAATGCTGTATCCACTATATCACCTAGCTTTCCCTTAAAAAATTAATTTTTAAAAAAGAAATGTAACCTACACATGAAAAGTAGTTCATCTTTTTATATTGAGATAATCTTTTAGACTCTTCACCTGGTTTTATTGAGATCACTGCCTTTATACCATATTATTTATCCATTTACATTCTTTCTTCCTTGCATGGGGACATCTCCCTAAAAGTAATTGGGATGTTTCCTTATGCAGTGGGATCTCGAGCTCACAAAGGAGTTCCTGATTCCATTGATTATTGGCCCCATTATATATGAGCCTCATAACTTAGAAGGTCCAGGGAAAGCTGGAACTTTTAAAAGAACATGCTAAAAGGTGAAAACATGTGCAAAGAGGGTGTGGGTTGACGTCAACTGACTACTCCTCTTCCCACACTGGGCACCTATGCATTTCTGAATCTGGCTCAGTAATTGTTTTAAAGGCCTTAATCAGGATGATTACTGGCTGCCTCACCATTGCCTCAGCCCCTCCCTTTCTCAGGAGCCTCTCTATACTGTGCTGTGCATACCAGTCTCACAGGACACCACCATTCCAATGAATCATTGCCCAACTGGGTGGAGATTTTTTGCTTTCTTGCTTGAGGCCCAGGATCTCAGCAGTAGAGCTGTCATGTTTTGGTGTTTAAGTATGGAATAAAAAAAAGTTTTTAAAGGAAGTGAAGGCAGCACAATGAAAGCAAATTACCTTTCTACACTGAAATAAATCTGTTTTGTTTTGTTTTTTGCTTTTTGGAGGGGGAAAGGGAGGGCAATTAGGGTTAAGTGATTTGCCCAAGGTTCACACAGCTAGTTTTTGTGCTAAGTGTCTCAGGTCAGATTTGAACTCAGGTCCTCCTGACTCCAGGGCTGGTGCTCTATTCACTGCTCCACCTAACTGCCCCAGTGAAATAAATCTTTCAGGTTTTTAGGGTTTTTTAGGGGAAAGCAGACACATACATACCTTTAGGCTCTTAGTTCAAAGTACTAATTTGTATTCTTATTTGACACCTATTTGCATGCTGAATTCATATGCCCCCAATTGTGGGAATAAAAAATAAAAAAAGAAAACCAACCAACCACCACCACCAAAACCAATTAGTGTAACCTGTTATTTCCAAACCCAACACTAAAGGCATTTTACATAAGAATTAGGGAAAAAAGAACTGAAGCTTCAAATAGCTATTCACCAGTTATTACTATGAGAGATGCCCTACCAGCATCTGCTCAACATTGAGGCAGCAAAGTAACTGGAAAGAGCAGAGAACTTGGGGTCAGAATATAGGGAGTAGCTAGCTTCTTACCAGTCAGCAGTGTGACCTTGAACAAATCAATCAAGTAACTCTGAGCCTCAGTATCTTCATCTGTAAAATGGAAAATGACATTTCCAGTAATATTTACTAGGTGTTTTTCTGAGAATCAAATGGGTGATGTGTGCAAAGTGCTTTGTATTAGTAAAGTTCTATATGCATGTGAGCAATTATTACACCGTAGATGCATATTTACCATTTTGTGTCCTGCTTTAGCTGTCAAAATCACTGAAGGCAGGGACTATGATTTCTCTGTACCTATCCTTCCCATCACTAAGACCCTCTTCCATTGTTCTCTATAGTTGTAAGTATACATGTGATTTTTCTCCCCAATAAATAATCATTGATCTTGATAATAGTAATATTGGTTGATGGACATCCTAATTTCTTACAAAATGGTGAAGCTCCTAGCTAATGGACCACTTTGATATAAATATATATGTATAATTCATATATTTTTATATACACATACACAAATATACATTATTCATGACTACTTTTGTTAGGACTATCATCGTTAGCATCTTTGTGCACTGGAAGTTTAACCCACTTCTCCTATGATACATGAGCTAGCATTCATATGGAGAAGAATCCTGAGAAGAAAAATCACTAGGGCCTCCATAAAGTGTTTGATGCTCACTTGAGACAATAATCTAAGGCTATTCTTCTGGCAGTGGACTGGCAATTTAAGTTGTAGAACTCCTTGAAAAACCCATATTTATGCTAATTGTCTACTACACAGTATACCTTTGTGGTTTTAAGTGTTTCTTGCTTTCACCCCTAAAACCAGCCTGGAAGATCTCCTCCTCTTTCAATAATTATACTTCCATATATAATTGGTCCCTCTGGGTCCCTAAAGGCTTGTAACACCTGAGATCATAAATAATTCTCCACATTCCCCTTGATAGCCAACTTTGAATAAATTGAGAAAGATTTCAATCACATTTCCTCATGCCCTCAACCAATGACTGTACTCAGTCAGAGACCCAGAAACATAGATTGGGAAATGGAGGTAATTAATAGATAATAAAAAGAATGCATTGTCTCTAACATATGTCAGAGATGGGATTTCCTAGTCAAAAGTGAAATCTAGGAAGCCATCTTGGATTGCCAAATCATTGCACCACTCCATTCTGGATGCTGATTTGGAGGATCAGAGCAGCATTCTCCCCATTCCCCCCAAACTACATGTAATAAACAACAACAACAAAAAAAAACAAAAATAAAACCAAAACAAAAAAAAAATCAACCTCTAACGATCCTCTCTTGGACATGTAAGTCTTAATATGGACTCCTTTCTTTCTAGTGTTGACACTGAACTACTACATAATCCCTTCTTTGGGGAGGTATTTGCTGCCAAATGTAGGAATTGAAATAGGTAGGAAAAAATTGTCTCCTCATTTTAAGCTTCCTTCAACCCACACAAAGAGATCCCACCCCAACAGCTGCTGTAGGGAGTAACCCCGATTTACTTTTTGAGTGTAGAGAAGAGGTCAGGTATGAAAGGTGTTGTTTGTGGGAAAATGTAGTAGCTTCCAAAAGGAGGTAGATTTCTATGAGAGCAAGAAGATGCAAAGAAGGTGAGAGAGAAAGAGATCTAGGATAAAAGGGAGTTTGTCAAATATGAAAGCTATTCCTGAGGGATAATTCCTAGCTGTAAGATGGTAATATTTAAACAGTTCTATGTCTACCATACTTATTTCTTCAGAAAGAAAAATAACTACCACCAGTTTAGCATCTATTTAAATACTAGCATTTAAAACTGGGATTCTGCCATGTCTCATTTTATTAGTCTCATTATATCTGACCAAATAAATTAAGTTCTTAGCAGAGAATGATCTTGATCCATTGACCTTTGGATTATTTATTGAATGTGTTTCTACTCTATTATTCTGCTATAGCCCCTATGCTTACCTGGTATCTTCCTGATGTCAAGAAAAAGGTAGCACACCTCACAGACTTCTGGAATGATATGGACAAGAGTCACACAGTGGGAGGAGGGAATCTATATTGTTTGATGGAACATTCACATTGGTAGGATCACAGACCGTTTGTGTTTGAGAAAAACCAAAGACAAATTCTGAACTGTTGAACTCTGGACTAAGTTGTTTAGTATGATTTAAATCCATTGTTTGGTTCTTTACCTAGTTATTTAATGATATTTTAAAATGTTAAATATCTCTGTGAAGAAATTTAAGTGTAATTCAAGTCATAAAATTTGTGTACTATCCAAAGATCAACTTGGCACTGTGCCCAGAGGGTCATAACTAGTAGGATGGTCACTTGGCTTCTAAGTTCCTTAAGGTCCCCTAAACATGGAGCATTACTTTGATAACTCATCCTGTTTCTGCAAAGAATGAGCTGACTTGGTTCTTGAGTTACATTTATTTTTTTTTATGAGCTCATGCCATATTTATCATAGGGATCATAAAATTTGGAACTGAAAGAAGTTTGTTGACAACATAATATTGATTATTAAAAATAATTTGTCTTATTGGATATCTTAAATTGTTAGAACTTTGTTGATAGAACCAAAGCATAAGGTTATAGCTTTGAACCCATATGAACCAGGTAGCTTCATTCTGCTTTATGGCCACAAACTTCATACTTAGGCCCAATCAGTCATCTCACAAACTTGGACTGTTGGTAGAAAAATAGATGGGGGAGATTACTACAGTTGAATATACAATAGTAAAACAAATTTGCCTTATCCATGGTAGGCAACTAGTGTCATTTTCACATGGGAAGGATAGAACATCCTAGTACTTGCTATATTGGCTTGTAGCAGAAGTGATCAGAAGCACCCTTGCTCAGATTGATGAGTAATCCAAATCCATTTAATGAGATATAAAGTATAGACCTTTGTTAGACTGAAATATCTCCACTGGTGTGGGTGTGAACATTTGGCACCTTGTGAAGGACATGTACTTTTGCTTAGAAGGGCACAGTGAGAGCCTCAGTGATTTGATGAGTCTCCCAAATCCACCTGATAAGGCAACAGAGAGTAGAATGTTATTATATTGGAGAACCTTCCATGGAACTGGACTTGGCCCCTTAATTTGGAGCATGTTTCTTATCTTGAGCTTCAACTGTCCCCAGTGATTGGTACTGTCTCCTGATATTTCAACAAATAAGCAAAAGACAGCAAAATCAACTAGAATATTATCTCTGTGATTCAGGGTTGACCAAGGTCCCTGAAGACAGACTTTGACTGGAGAATCCTGCCCCTCTCTGAGAGATCCAAGGAGAAACAGCTGTGTCCATTTTTGTCCAGCTTCTATGGTGGAAGAAATAAATAACGTTCTAAATCAGATATCCAAATTGTACACTGAGTATCTTTTCTACAGAGAACTTGTTACCCACATTTAGGGGAAATCAAAGACATGAGTATTCTTTTAGAAATTTCTATGGGAGTACCTAAGGGTATTGAGCCAAAAAAAGAGAAACTTGGCCCCACCTCTTTTAAGAATCAGTTTCCCAAAGATCAAATCTAGGTCTAAGAGTCTATTCTCCTTTGGGGAGCCTCTGATCCATAGGATAAATTTGGAGACTCATCTAGAGTATGACCTTAGCAAATGCAAGAATTACTCCAAGACAAATACTCTAAAGATGGGTGGAGACATTTCCTTCTTGGTTATCTTTTTTTTTTTTTTTTTTGCTTTTTGGAGGGCAATTGGGATTAAGTAACTTGCCCAAGGTCACACGGCTAGGTTTTTATTTGTGCGTTAAGTGTCTGAGGCCGGATCCGAACTCAGGTCCTTCTGACTCCAGGGCCGACGCTCTACTCACTGCGCCACCTAGCCTCCCCTTCTTGGCTATCTTATAGGCCATAGAGGGAGAACTTCTCTGAAAAGTTCCCCCCCTTTGTTCTCAGTCAGCCAATCAGCAGAAAACAGCTCTAGTCACTAAGAACAATCAGAAAGGCTCAAGGTGACTTCCAGAAAGCACATGTCTCTCAGTAAGGGGCCGAGTCCAGCTCTTGGGGAAGTGCCTGTAGTCTTATCAAATGAATTTGACAGGCTCATCAAACTTGATTAGGGATTCTCCCGATCATCCCGTTACAGATTCCAGTATAAGACAGATTCTTTTCCCAAACATGCTTTTTGTCTTATAAAACCTGAATGCAGACTTTGTAAGACAATGATAGTGAAAAGAATAAAGAAAAGATAGTAGAGATGATTAAAAAAATAGCTAACATCTTTATTTGAATGGTAGGAATATATATATTTAAAGTTACTTTTTACAGCAAACACATTTTAATATTTCTGTACAATGACTTGGTCAGTAAGGACATTCCAGTCAAAATATCCTTTTTGCTACTGAGTCCTATTGTTATGGTTTAAACCCAGGGACACCAAAAACTGTTGAAATGGGGGCTCTGCCCACCCAAAAACTGTTGGAGTTTCATGATGCATTGTGGTGGAACCATCTCCAAGAATTCAGTTAGACCACCTCTAATCCAAGTATAGGCATTTATTGATATTGACGCCTCTCATTAAGTAGGTTAAATTGTAAAAGGAACCAGCAAATTTAGAGAAAGCAAGATGGATTTTTAGAGGGTAAAGATGCAATTACATAACATAAATTTACATAGAAGAGAGGAATAACATTAATATTAAAAAGGCAGGAGGAGTTTGTTAAGGGATTAGGTAATGGAGGATTCTGGTCATTCTGCCCTCCAACTGGCTAGCTATCGTGGTCCTGTCTGGTTAAGACAGATAGGTATTGTGGTCCTGTCTTGGCTAGATGGATGATGTGATTGTGATTGAATTCAAGAACACACCTGTTTCTGTGGGAATGGGTCTGGGGGCAGTGACCAGGTAGAGGATAGGTTCCCATCACATGGACACACCTGCTGTTTCTGTGGGAACTAAGAGTTCAGGGACACACCTGTTGTTCCAGTGAGCAGTGAAGCAGATATGAAGAAGTTAGGACATTGGCAGGAGGGGCTAGGCAGGTACAGTGGGCCTGCTGTTCAGTGGGGCCAGGTCTATGATGAAGTTAGAATACTGGGGCTGGGGGCAGCTTTATTAGGATTCCATTGCTATGTGACATTCAAATTCTCTCTTTTCAGGTCTTTGCATAAAGAGTACCCTCTCTCTTTACCTCCTCCTCTGGGAAACCCTACCTCCCCTTAAGGCTCACCTCACATGGCACCTACTTTAAGAAGCCCCAAATTATTAGTGTCACCCTCCCCCCCATGATATTGTATTTATTTTGTTTGGGGTTTACTTTATCATTAGATTTTATTGGCACCTTTTGCTTTCATATCACATTCTTCTCTGAATAACCCTTCTCTCCCAACCCATTGAACCTTCCCTTGTAACAAAGGTGATTGATTAAATAAAGAACAATAAAAAGATAGTTCACCTAAGTCAACCAACATAGAGACCACATCTGACACTTTATGCCTTTTATTTTATTATCTATTCTATATTTATCTGTGAACATGTTATATTTTTCTCCAATAGAATGTAAGCTCTTTGAGGGTAGGTACTATTCTTTTGTATTTATGTCCACAGTACTGACACCTAGGAAGTACTTACTTAAACTTGATGGTTAATGATGGATATTATTTTCTGGATCTGTGATTTCATTAGTGTAGGAAACTTACCAATGCAAATGGGCACTGTAACTGAAGTAACTGAGACTATAAAGGAACTGGCTATAGTCACATTGAAGTTGATAGTAGCTGTTAGATGCAGGATTTTAATTTAGATCTTCCTGAAACCAATGCCATCCTTCAATCTATTACTCCAAGCAGTCAGTCAAATATGGAGGATATTCCTTCATGTTACAGGCTTTTGAATAAAAGAGCTTAAATGCCACTTGCGATCTTGCTCCTTCAAATCTCTAATTGCATTTCATACCTCTCCTATGCAATTATTACATTCCAATTTGTAATATAGTTATATGTGTCCCTCCCTGTCTTATCAACCCTACTATCATTTAAATTCCCTGAAGGCATCTTTGTATCTTCCACAGTGCCTCTTGCCTATAGTAAGTGCTAAATGTTTCTTGAATTATATTTTACACCTTCTATGTATGAACTAAAAAATCCAATAATAGTATTTAAACTAAAATTTCAAGATTTCTATGGCAATTCATCTCAACTATTTAACTTCTGAACAGTTACTTAAAAAACAAAATACCACATTCCTGTTCCTAAAGGAAACATGAGCTAAGCAAATTTTATGAAAACTGCTAGCTCAGCTATAGCTTGTCTTTCTTCCTTTCCTTCCTTCCTTTCCTTCTTTTTCCTTTTTTTTAAGAAAAAAGGTACTTCCTTCTGATTGTGTTTCATCAGTGGTTTTCCACCTCTGAAAAAAAAAAAGTTAATATTTATTATCAAGCTTGTCAACTTATGTAAAATCCTTCAATTCAGGATTCCTTGACCTATTTTTGTGTCATAAACCCCCTTGGCATCCTAGTAAAGCCTATGGGCTTCTCAGAATTATTTTTTAAATGAATAAAATAGAATTCATAGGACTATAAAGGAAAGTAATTACACTGGAACATAATTACCAAAATATTTTTTTAAAAAAGCTCTTGGATCTCAGGTTAAGAACCTCTGCTTTATAATTAGTTTTACTAACGATAAAATGGACAGTTCCTACTTGTTGACATATAAAGACTGGATTTTATAATCTCTAGAGCACTTGAATTTATTTATAACCACGGTAGAATTAGAAGGTGATGGAGATATGAAATGTACTATCAAATTTCTATTAAACAGATCATCATTCAATTGAACCTAACTCAATAAACATTTATTAAGGTACTTACTAGAAGCAAAGGCACTGACATTCTATTTTCATTTGGAAAAAAAAAGTTGAATGAATTTTTTTAATTTCAATAGTTCTTTTTCTTAATTCCAATCCCTTGCCCCAACTTTGTAATCCTGAGGTTGTGAAAATACTCACCATCCAGGTAGAGTGGCTGTTAATTCTAGGGCCAAAAATCATCCATGTACAAGAGAGAATTTCCTTTGGAATTTTGGACAAGGAATTCCTATGTTCAAAGTATATTGTCTCTATAATAAATCCAGAATATGTTTGATTCTTTTTCCTGACTAGCAAGGTCATTTCTTCAGTCAGTCAAGGAGAGAGAGACTGTACCAGTGATTTGCTTTTATCAGCGCAAGGGGAGGTAACCATAAGTGGGTGGAAAAAATAGCTGACTTTAGTAGAGTGGCTTGTCAAGAAATGCTTAGCTTCAAACTGTAGATCACTGACTTTTAAAGCTATGGTGAGAGACAGCCTGACCCACTGTCTTGGATCAGGATGACCCAAATTCAAGTCCAACTACAGGCATCTAAGCTTTTTGACTGGACAGCTCTGCAAGAGTATAAGTTGCAAAACACTTAGTAATCAGTTTGCATTGGTAGAGGTAGTTTCCTAATCTGACTGACTTTTCCTGCCCTGATGAAATCACATGTCCAGACAATAATAATAACAATAATACCTGATACCTTATGCTGAGTAACTGACACTCTTGGATCACTGAATCTAAAAACTTTGGAGCTGAAAGAACTTTTCAATTATGTATTCTAAACCTCTTAGTTTATAGGTTTATAGACTCAGTAAGTAGAGCACCAAGACCTAGAGTCAGAAACAACAAGTTCAAATCTGGTCTCAGACACTAGCTGTGTGACCCTGGACAAGTCACTTAGTCTCTGTTTGTCTTAAACTACTAGAGAAGGAAATGGCAAACCACTCTAGTATCCTTGCCTTGAAAACCCCACAGACAGTATTGTCCTTAGATGCTTACTAACTGTGTGACCCTGAACAAGTCATTTAACCTTTGTTGACCTCAGTTTTTTAATCCATAAAATGAGGGTAACAATAGCAATTCCCTACTTCCCAGGGTTGTTGTGAGGATAAAACGAGAAAATGTTTTTCCATACTTTTTTTTGCACTTTGCAAATCTTATAGCAATATATAAATGCTATCTATGACATTATTATTACTATAGATGAGGAAACTGAGGTCCAGAAAAGTTAATCATTGACTCATCATATAGTTAGTATTGAGGCAGTTAAAATGGCAGTGCATAGAATACTGTTCCTGGGGTCAGGAAGACCCAAGTTCAAATCCAGCTTCAGACACATATTAGATGTACGACTTTGGATAAGTCATTTAACTCTGTTGACCTCAGTTTTCCCAACTGTAAAACTATCCCCCACCTCCCTAGGTTATTGTGAAGATCAAATTAGATAATATTTGTATGGAACTTAGCACAGTCTCTAACACATAACAGATAATTAACAAATGCTTCTTTCCTTCCTTCTTAGTAACAGCTAGGACTAGGATTCATTAGGATTCTTCTAATTTTGTTTTTTCTACTATTCCATCCTGACTCAAAGTCAGGTTAAATATGGCACACTGAGTGATGAATGCAAAGACCCATGGACCTTTTTATATCTTTGCATATGTGTGCTTTTAAAGGATGCATTTTTGGGTGATAATGTCCAGTTAAATATTTTATTTTTAATCACTTAATCCAAGGAATAAGAAAGCTAACAGAATACTGCTGTTGAACAGAGATGTGCATGATTTAAGAATAAGGAATGAACATTCTGATGTATGTAGTCACATTGAGAGCAATGCTTTTTTTGAACCATGTCCATTTTATAAACCACAAATGTTTTCAAATTGTACCTTCCCCCTTCTCCCCCCACATTATAATACCTCTGGGAGGCAGCCTGGTAACTTAATGAAGAAAACTTCTATTTTGTAATTAATGAGTATAAAAACAAAGTCCCAAAGGTTACTCCTGAATACACCTGGGATATTTTGGTGGAACTAAGATAGATAAGGGAAAGGAAAAGAGATAATCCATGACTGCCTGATATTATTAAGTGGGAAAACAATATAGTATAATACAATACACATTTATTAAGCACCTACTATGTGCCAATCACTATGCTAAGCAGTGGGATTACAAATAAGAAAAAGACAGTCCCTGTCCTCATTCCCTGTCCTTACAATCTAATGGGGAAGACAACACAAAAAAGGAAGTTGAAAAGTAGGGGTGAGAGTGGTTGGTAGAAGGTACCTGGGGCACAGTGGCATGATAATGGTGAAGTTGAATCCAAGGAGTGTAGCTGGTGAGAAATGAAGAGTTAGATGGACTTCTGAGTCCTCTTTAAATTTGGGCTTTGGGAGGAGTTATTTTGTGCCCGCTCTCAGAGGGACAAAGGCTACTATCCCTCTAATGAGGGTGGAAATGATGATACTTAAATACCAAAACTGATGCAAACCTCTTTATAAAAATAAAACTCCTTTCCTTTCACTTTATAATGCAGATGTTGAGACACAGGTAAAGGTGGGGACAAAAGACAACTGACATGTCTTTTAGCCTGGCTTTCACCAACTTTTTAAACCTCAAATAAGTTACAGGGATACATAGGTTAGACTTCGCTCACTTGTCATATGTCAACCTTGGTCTGCTATAGAACTTTGTTTTTTTAGTTCCTCACTAGATCTACTATACTACTACTCCACAGAGTAGATCTGTGTATATATTTTTGCTTATTTACTGCTCTCTTTTGTTAACTACTACCTACATAGAAGAGGGACAGATGGGATAATCTAAGAGGATTTAATAAGTATGGCAAGACACACCTTTCAGTAACCTGCCTCAGTATAGATGAAGGTAAAATGAAATGACAGCTATCTGGAATTGAATTAAAAGGTTTGGATTCCATCTTTTGGTGTTGCTGATTTCTTTATCTCCTCTCATTTCTCATACCACTCTTGGCAGATACATAAAAAGCCCTGTAGGATCTTAGGGTCCGCAGTGGTCCTTCTGCAGAGACATTTAGTAAAGGAAGCTGACCAGTTTCAAAGGAGGCAAATGGAGGTATGATGAGTTTAGGGAAAGAATGGATCATACAGAAGAACTTACAGGCAGTGAGATGTAGTGGGACAAGTGCCTGACGGATTCAGGAGACCTAGTTTCCTATCCCAGTTCTGACACTTACTAGCTGTATAACTTTAAGCAAGTTATTTCACCTCTTTTCCAATTTCCTTACATATGTTGTCTTTTCCCCACTAGAATATAAGCCCGTTGAAGGCAAGGATCTTTCTTTTTACTTGTATTTGCAAGTATGTGCCTGGCACAAAATAAGTGTTTAACAAATACTTATTGACTGGTCTTTCTGAGCATTAGTTTTGTCACCTGTAAAATAGGGATGGTGTTACCTAAACAACTTTTCCTCCTTTAAAGTAAGCAAAGAAGTGTGTTATTATTTTTTAATCAAATATTTATTGAATGTCAATTATTGAATGACAATTCATTACCCTTTCTTCTTTTCTGTTCTACCAATATACAAATATACTTTGGAAATGCATAGACTGAAAAGACATAAGGGTTGTGAGTAGCTCTTTGTAGTTGTAAATTAATTATTCTTTTGATATCCTAGGATTTTTTTTTCTCTTTTTGGAGGAGGAAGGTAGGGCAATTGGGGTTAAGTGACTTGCCCAAGGTCACAGACTAGTTTTTTGTGTTGTGTCTGAGGCCTGATTTGAACTCAAGTCCTCCTGACTCAAGCGACAGTTCACTGTGCCACCTAGCCACCCCATCCCAGGAATTTTTAGAGAAAAGAGCAAGTTACCTGTAAATAGAGTTATCTTTTTGACAATGTTTATCCTTTTTTTTTTTTTGTAGTATTGCCATTGCAAGCAGCTAGCTAGTGCTCCTTCCCTTTCCTATTAGAATACTGAATTGAATAAACATAAATTCAACTACATGTTGTTATCAATACTGGTTCACTTGCAGAGATATCCTGCACCAATTCAGTTGTACAAAATATTTCCCTTATTGCTTCAATACAGTTTGGAGATTTCTATCCTTTTCTGAAATTTTCCTTCTAAATCTTGTCTTGAGAATTAAGAAGCAGTGGGTGGAAGATGAAGAGGCAGATTTAGACCTGAATCATGTAAAGAAAAGCTTTTTGACAATTAGTACTAACCAAAAATGGGATGAGGTATCTCAGGAGGCAGTGGCTAAAAATGATCTAGAAGATAATTTTTTAGTTGTCGTTCAGTTGTGTCCAACTCTTCGTGACCCTATTTGGGATTTTCTTGGCAAAGACACTGGAGTGTGATGCTATTTCCTTCTCCAGCTCATTTTACAGATGAGTAAACTAAGGCAAGCAGGATTAAGTGAGTTGCCCAGGGTCACACAGCTAGTAAATATCTGAGGCCAGATTAGAATTTAAGAATGATGAATCTTCCTGACTTCAGTCATAGCATTCTATCCGCTTCTACACCTAGCTACCCAGATCACTAGAGATCTACAAATGAAGGAAGGCTTAATCACTTGTTAAGGACGTTATAGAAGGGATTGTTGGTCAGGTATGGGTTGGATTAGTCAACTCCTAAAATATATTCAATTCCAAGAGCTTATGATCCTGCATTTACCAATCTTGGACTTTGGTTTCTAAGTGGTATTCAATAAGGGTTGTCCTGAGTGTGCAGAGTCTACCACTGATACACAGACATTCTAGTTGCATTTTAATAGCTACACTATTGCATATATATCTTCTGAGATTTATTGGAGGAAAGGGACTCATATAGTTGTTGTTGTTTTCTCATTCAAACAAGCCCACAAAGGGCCATTATCACCAGGAGAAATAACAAACACTCATCATAGGTATTTTCTTCTTGGAATCTAGATATTAACTAATGTTACTTAGAAGAGAACATTACTATAGGGATTATTAAATCTAGGGCTTATTACTACATGCTTAGGATGTTTTCCAACATACTAAAGACAATGAAACTAACAAAACCAGAAGTTGAATAGCTTGGACTCTTAGATTATTCTCTATGGAAGGAAAGAAGGCAGTCTAGAATAAAGTAAGGCTCTACTGTCACCAACTAGCAGAATGACTGTGGGCAGGTAATTTAATTTCTTTGGGCTTCAATTTCTTTTTTTTTTGGGAGGGGGAACTTCAATTTCTTACTCTGTAAATATGAGATTAAACCAACCATCGTTAAGATCACAGATCACAGAACTTTACAGCAACTAGTCCAACATTTTCAAAGAAGCAGAGGAAGAAACAAACTTTCTTACTTTTAAATTTTAAGAATCAAACACTATTGCCAGTCGAAGAAATATTTCTGCAAACCATTGTGGTCATACATAATTAAGAAACTGTGAGCTTAGAAATGGGTAGCTTTGGATGGAGAGAACTCTACAAGCTTTTCAAAACTTGAAGAGGTTGTTTTTTTTTTTTAATTTCTCTCTAAAATCGATGCATTTTCCCATTCCCCAAATTAAAAGCACCAGGTCTTTCTAGAAACTAGTTGCATGTACTTTGTATTTACACATCTACTTCATATTCATCCAATAGCACGTAAGTTCCCGGACGGTAGAGACAACTTTCTTTTTGTCTTTCTGTCCCCAGTTTCCAGTCCAGTGACTAGCACGTAAGTGCTTAGGAAAGGCAGAATTAAATTCAACATTGTTCATGATCAATAGATAACTTTCTTGAAGGATATAAACCTCATTGCACTGTGTTCTTAGTGCACCTTATTGGAAAAAAAGTCTCTTCACAAAGGAGGTTAATAATTATTGCCAAAACTGATTGACTTCTCCAGGACTGGTGTCTTTCTAAACTAATCAAGGAAAAATAGACCCATTAAGGAAGCTATTAGGATAATGTGAAAAGAACTCCCTCCTCCCTCGGCCCCCTCCATTTATAAATATTTCTTGAATGGGCACCTCCCGTTTTGGAAAGCCCTGGGTAAACCTCTAAAGCTGGGATATTCCGTTTATTGTGCTGGCTGACAAAGAGAGGCCCCAGAAGGCGCGCTCTGCCTCTCCCCTCCCCCCAGTAAAAAGCTTTCTTGTTTTAGGATTTTTTGCTTCAGCCCTACCTCCAAGAATCACCAGCTCAAAGGGCGGAGCTACTTGGGCAGGGCTCAGGTACTGAGAGGAACGGAAGAAACGAAGCCAGGCCTGACTTGCAGGCTGGGCGGACCTGGGAGAAAAGGTGGGAAGGGACCTGGACAGCTTGCGCGTCCGCCAGACCGCCAGGAGCAAGGGGGAGGAGCTGGGAGAAGACCAGGGAGAGTTCTGGGTTTGTAGGTGGGGGAGGCGCGGCTCGGCTGGTCCTCCACGCCTGGGTGTGTTCATTTAAAAAAAAAAAAAAAGACCGAGGTAGAAGAAAAAGAAACCTGGCAGGTGTGGCTTCGCCTTTCCTGTGCCAGCGGGGAGGAGACTAGCCCTCCACCACCGACCAACACCAACACCCAGCGCGTACCCAGCTTCTCTGCTCCAGCACCCACCCGAGAGTAACAACTTTTCCTCCTCTCTGGAAGCCAGCCCTCGTTACCACCACCGCTGGGCGCTGCACCTTTCCCAAGCTCTACCCCTACCCCAGCCCGGCCCCCCCCGCGGTGGGGTTTTCTTCTTGTCCCCCTTTTACTCTCCCTTCCCCACTTCGACCCGCGCAGTGTACCCAGCACTGCCCCCAGAGTGGCGGAGAGGAGAGAAAGCCAGAATCAAAAGAGCTGCAGTCCACTCCCGCAGGGATCTTGGGGGAACTTTTGGTCTTTTTTTTTTTTTTAATTGTTAAGCTCCTTCGGTTTCTTTCTTGCCCGCACAACTTTCGCTTATGCCTCAGTCCTAAGTCGTTCTATTGATTTTTGACCAAGATGAGTTGCAACGGAGGATCCCATCCGCGGATCAACACCCTGGGTCGAATGACTCGTGCTGAGTCCGGCCCAGACTTACGCTGTGAAATGACCTACCCAGGAGGAGGTGGCTTCTGTGGCGGTGGCGGTGGCGGTGGCGGTGGCGGCGGTGGCGGCGTCTGCGGCATGGGCGGGGGATCCAGCAACAAGATGTATTACATGCGGAGGTGCACCGTGAACGACCAGAACTCCGACGGCTATTGGTGGGTACTAGCAAGGGCGAACTCTGGCCCTTCAAGGCACGCGCTGGGGACTGGGAAGGAGGGTTTCTATGGGGTCAGATACCTGTTCCGAGAGGGGACTGAACTTTCCTCTTTTCCCAGCCAGAGGACTGGTTACACAGGGGACAACTGCCATTATAATACCAAAGAGCTTTGATTTCACTCTCCTGGGTACTCTTAATCTAAATCTTTTCTATATCTTAAGAGACGGATTTAAATGTCCTAATTATAAAAAACCAGCTTCCCCCTCCACACTTAAAGAAAAGGAAATTAAAAGAATACCGAAAGAAGTAAAGCAGGGGTCACTTGTAGGAAGCCAGCGGAGTTTCTGTACACTGCTAGTGTGACTGATGGGAATGGTGTGGGAGGCCACTCTAAGTTATTTCACCTACAGATTTAGGAGACTGGTTTGGTTGAGATCCCCAGCCTTTGCTCAGACTTGGTAGGTGTTTAAAATTAAGAGATCAGCTCTCTCCTCATCCTACCTACAGCGAGTGGAGCGCTGTCTGGAGATCTGTCTTTTTGTGTGTGTGTGTGTGGTTTAGAGGAGGAAGTTGGGGGAGAGGGACAGGGGAATAGCTATCATTCACCCAATCCTCCCCCATGCTAAAGTACTTGCTGTCTATTGGGGAGGGGAAGGGGGAGAGGAAGAGGGAGGAACTTGGTGGGAAAGACAAGGTTTTGCCTCCGGATTGTGTTTGGGAGAGGTCGTCTTTCATTTTTGTCATTGTTTTCATAGTACCTAGCTTGTTATCTGGCACTCAGTAGGAGCTTATTAAATGGCTGTTGATTGGTTGCTTTGTTAGGAGAGTTAGGTACTGATATTAAAACAAAATTTCATCGTCCTCCCATAAAATAAGCAAATATTTTAAAAATTGCAAAAGGAAAAGAGATTTCCTGATCCCCCACCCCCCTCCAGCTCTGGTGTTTGGATTTAGGGAACGGTAACTGGTCGCTAATCTGCCTTGTGCCTGGTCCCAGTATAGATAAAATTTAATTTTGTTATACACACGGAAAAGCCCAACGAATCCCCCAGAACGCCTTAGGTGAGATCTCCACTCCTGCTTTCCTGCAGAGCCAGTGTAGGAGACGTAGATACTGTCGAGTCTTCTCCTTACCTATCTGCAAGGAAACCCTCGGTGTCATTCTCATCCTCTCCTTCATCCCCAGCTCTGGGGCTTGTCCTAACATCCTTTCCCCCTCATAACCCCCAGAATGGGTCAGGCGCTGCTCTTATCCTTTCCCCTGCTGGAAGAAGAAATGGAACCCATTTACGGGTTCGTAGAGATGTACCAGTGTTCAAATTAAGAGAGACTTGAACCTGTAAGGGACTTTCAGGAAAATTGGGAAATCCTGAAGTTACCTGGACCTCTCACTTCCTGCCTGGCCTAAGCCCCCAGATGCTTCAGAGCTCCGCTCTCAGGGGCAAGTTGGTCGTTGACAATCGAAGCCCCAGTCACCCCGGAAAGGCGGTGACTTTTTATTCTCTTTTGTAATACTGATGAACCATAAGGAAAAGGAGAAATGCTTTAAATTGGTGAACAGGGTGCCTTTTATTTGGTACCCATAGATCCCATGTCATCAAAGGAAGGCTTCCAGGGTGGTAGAAGCTCCCCCAACAAGTGTGGATAGAGTTATTGAGAGATGGCTGTACAAGGCGATGGATGGGTCGCTGGCCCTCTCCACCCACCTCCAGCGCTGTTAACTCCTGGAATGGCGTCTGGTGACTCTGACAGGGCCACTTCCAGAGCTGGAAAGCGACGAACTAGTCGGATATTTGTGCGGAAAGAGCTCACCTCATGTGATTTTCGTGATGGCGTTTCTCATGTGTTTCTTGGAGTGCGAAGTTTATAGTATATTCAGTATTCTGTTAATTTCTTCGCTTTTACCAGCTTGAACGATCTCTTTTCACGCCTTAGGAAAAGGAGGATCTGGGGTGCTTTGCTCATTGTAGTTGGCATTGTGGCTTTAAGCTGGGGTGGAGCTGAACTAACCTGAAAACACTCTTAAGATTTTTGGTTTGAAAGTAGTTTTAAAATTGGGCTTATTAAAACTCTCCAACTACTTGGGTCTACTTTCTTCTCAAAGTAATTTGTTTGTTCTATGATATTTTTGTGGTTGGCCAAAGATGTCAATCATCTTAAAACTACACTCGTCTGAACAAAATGAACCAGGGATTTTTCGAAGAAAAAGAAGTCAAGCAAAAGAGGAATGAGGCTGGGATTTTCCTGTAGATATTTTTATGTTGGTTATTGAATTTTAAAAAGAAACTTGGCAACTTTAAAAGTCTTGCTCTTCCTCATTTTTCCTTCATGTTATCTATATTTAAGATACACATTCATTTTCTTTATCCATGAATCTGCACTCAGTCAAAATTTATAGAGAGGTTCTTGAAAGTCTTTCAATGTCGTGGCAGGGTTACTTAGTATTTAGCAAAGTTTTATTTTTTGAAAGGTAGTGAATGTCTTAATTTGCTTCTCTAGATCGATAGCCCAGAAAATGCTCCTTTAAAATAAAAAAAATCAGTCATATTATAATATTTTCTTAGCTGATTAAAAATTTTATAGATAAGTGTTATTTTATTTATGTTATAAAGTTCTTAGTAAGGATTGATAGTCATTAGTTACTGGAAAAATGTTCTGGGAGATAACATTTTTTAAATGTCTAACAATTTCTTTTGTATTGTTTTCCCCCAATATTACAACTATTTGTGAATTCCTTTAATAATAGCAAAATGTACATATTCTGTTAGTGGGGAAAACAGACCTATATAAACAAATAACCTACTTTTCATGCAGCATTGTTATTTCACCCATTGGCATAGATTTTTCTTTAAAAAAAAAAAACCACCTGTAATGCAGCTTGGTTTGATGTCAGTTGGCTCAATGTGCACACAATCACAGGCTTTATTCGACATGCATTAGCATGCTCTCATTCTTTTAGACCATGTAATATAATTTTCTTAGACCTGTTCTAACTTGTATTTGTGAGAGTGAAGTGGTGATGGGATTATCTAGGAGTGGGCAAGTGGAGGATAGAAAATAATAACAAATAACAAGAGTAATAATAACTTTTATTTTTATGTACAAAATTATATATGTATATATACATGTATATATATATATATAAAATTATAAAAGTGAATATAGGCATTCTGTTTTTTCTAGCAGTGACAATGGATTGGTGCCGATTCTGCCATACATCTGTAAATATTGGCTCGAAAATTTGGGAAAGCTCATTAATAGAGAAGCTGTATGTAGTCTAAGTCTGTGGGAAAATGTAAAGCTCACTCCTATAATGAGAGTGGACCATCTGACCTTTGTTTTACTAGCACTGTATTTCCCAGGCAGTATCAATATCAGGTTTAGAAAATCTTTTTGAAAAAATTTTCCCCCTCAAAACAATAAATAATAACATATTGTAGTTGGAAGACCTTGAGTTCTAAGTCTTAGTTTTCATGAGGGTCATTTTTCACATACAAACTGTACTCTCCCCTTGGAAAAATTGTTATGAGTTAAATGCTTTGGAAGCTATAAAACAGTGAATAAATATAAGCTATTGTTTTTTCTTAGGGTTTTTCCTGACTATTCTTTGATGCAAAATATTTCTCTAAAGAAAGCTATACATGTATAGTTTCACACATATAGTTTATACATGAAGAAACCACTTTAAAAATCAAGGGCTGAATCTGTTAAACAGGCTGCTGTTTTAAAAACTACAAATTGTATGACTGAACTAAACTAGTGACTATCAAAACAATGGGTAACAACAGAATTTAACCTTTTCTCAAATCTGACTTGTGTAGAAACAAGTGAAGTATACCTTTCCTTCTACAATTGGTATAAAATAATTGCATTTTGTCTTCATTTAGTTTTCTAATGTCTATCAGTTTTTAAGAGAGTATTGTTTTTTTGGAGTGGGGAAGGCAAGGCAGTTGGGGTTAAGCGACTTGCCCAAGGTCACACAGCTAGTAAATATCAAGTGTCTGACGCCAGATTTGAACTCAAGCCCTCCAGAATCCGGGGCTGGTCCTTCATTTAATGTGCTACCTAGCTGCCCTCCCCCCCTTTTTAATGGCAGCATATTTCAGTAACAAATCCTTTCCTATGTTTAGGTTGAGTGAAGACTGTGTGAGTTGTATATAACCCTTTCTCTGCAGCATGGTTTGATAGCATATTGCTATAGTGCTCAGTAAATGTTCATTTAACAAAAACTGGACTTAGAAAGTTCAACTTTGAATTCCATTTATATGGTGTTGTTTGAATATTTTCTTCCATTAAAATAAAATTAACATTGTTTTCATTAAAAGAAATCACAACTATGTGCAATGCAATTTTTTCATAACAAAAACAAGTTAGTAAATACCATCCAGGCTAGACTGAAAGCTCAATCACACACTTACTCCCTCCTTGATGTCAAGATGGATTTGCCCAAAGATTAAAAGCAGAACGACTGAGACATGTGTAATTTTAATAATTGTTTTGCTCTGTGTAGCTCTTTGATACTTCTTTTAATTCCCATGGTTTCAAAATCCTAAGGTATGCTATTAGCTTGGTATATACAAGTCATTTTAGCTTATTTATGAGACCTATAAGCATAGAATCTTAAAACCAGAACAGGTGATAGAGATCATCCAGGTCCAACCTTCTAATTTAAAAAAAAAAAATTAAATAAACTGAAGTCCAGAATGGTTAAGTGATTTACTAAGGTTTAATCATTTGGCTAGTCAGAGCTAGCTGAATCATAGGATAATGGATCCAGAGCTAGAAGTTGCCTTAAAGGTCATCTAGTCCAACTCCCTCATTTTTATAAATGAGGAAACCCAGGTCCAGAGAAAGAGTTTAAGTGATTCATTTGTCTGAGGTTACTTAGGTAATGGCAGAATAGGATTCAAACTCAGATTCCATAACAAGTTAGTCACTTATATCACCCTGTCTAGTTTAGATCTTCATATAGGCAGTCTCTTAATTGCATAATTAGAGATGGTTTAAGTGAATATTTAAGTGAAATAGTAAAATCACAAACAGGAGAAACTGAAGAGTTTTTATGTTCAAACTCCTGAAATACAAGCACACAAGCATTGCAATTTCATCTGTGTGTTGTCCCTCCACCAAGGCAGAGAGAAACCCCTCTGTGTTTTTCTAGACAGTTTAATGAGTTGCTGTGGTCAAAACTATGTACCAACCCTTTCATGATGAGCATGTACCAATTAGGTGATTACTAAGTTGAAGCTAAAAATCTACTTTCAAAAATCAGACCAGTTGTTGGATTGTTGTTGTTGTTGTTTTGAAAATAATGTGTTACCTAACTTCAATTTTAGCTCCTGTTTTTCCTGTTGTCTTTCTCTGGCTACATCCTTCATTAAATATTTAATTTTTAAAAAATCCATTCCATTCATTCAGTTATCTTCTTCCACAGCCTCCACTTCTCCACTCTACTTGACAGAAGTGCAATTTGTGTTTAATGTGGTGTTACACAAGCATACTAAATTATGGGCTAATTCCATCTAATGAGTTCCACCAGTGGCTTTCCCCTCAATATGGACATATTCTAATTGTTACTCAGATTATTTAAATATCCTGGGAAGAGGAGAAGAAGAAGAAGGACAAGAAGAAGGAGAAGGAGAAAGAGGAGGAGGAGGAGGAGAAGGAGAAGAAGAAGAAGAAGAAGAAGAAGAAGAAGAAGAAGAAGAAGAAGAAGAAGAAGAAGAAGAAGAAGGAGGAGGAGGAGGAGGAAGAGGAGGAGGAGGAGGAGAAGGAGAAGGAGGAGGAGAAGGAGAAGGAGAAGAAGAAGAAAAAGAAGATGATGATGGTGATTGCTGATGCCTCAGTACCAAAATGCTGAGTTTTCAGGGTGGGGTTAAGGAGGGACTGGGTGTGACTTTGGGATTCCACCTCCCAAAAGTGGTAAACCAACCAGTCTTTCCAGACTAGGAGGTTCTAGAAGCACTGTCTTCAAGAGACTGAGGTTTGGTTCTAAGCTAGCCACTACTGGATAGGAACATACTAGCTTTCCTTCCCATTTCTCCTTTTCTTCCACCAGCATTTGGGAAGAGGGACCTGAGTGGTCTTAGGGCTCAAAAACAACAGTATTGCAGCTAAACTCAGTAAACTACAACTGTTAGCTCTCAGTGGATCCTTTCTTAAGCATTTTGAAAAATATTTCTATTTAAAGCTATTAAAAACTAGAGGTCAAGTCTTATTAACAACAAGCATCCCACTAAAACAAACATTTCCAGTGCTCAGACTTATTTTACTTGATCACTTATTTCTTGAGTTAGTAAAATATCAATAGTTAATGAATTAAATACCATCTTGTATTTTGTCATAATTTTAGGTCTTAAGGATCTAATCAAGTGACCTGGAGTGCATTTCCAGCTTTCCTTTCCAGGCTTATTGCCCTCTCCTTCATATAGTCTGAGTTCTAGCCAAATTGATCTTCCTGTTCCTCTCAAATGTGGAATGTACTTCTTCTAATTCATAGAAACCTTTTTTCCTTTGAAACCTAACTCAGATGTCAGCTCCTGAAGCCTCTCTGAATCCTTAAGTTGCTGGCACCTCCCTCTTCTCCAGATCATTTTGTCTTTCTTTTTTTTTTTGTGCATATGTTTCTTCCTAACAAGATGTAACTTTATCAACAAGCTGAAAGACTTGTTAAAGTTGTATTTCAGGTCTTTGGTTCTTGAGTGTAAGATCCTTTCTTTTTTTTTTTAATTAACAAGCATTTATATTCTCTCCCTTCCATATCCCCACACCCTGATAAATAAAAAGAAAACATAACCTTTGTAATTAATATACAGTAAGGCAAAACAAATGGCCACATTGACCACATTCAGAAATGCATGTCTAATTTGGAATATAGTTAGTCCATCACCTCTCTGTAAGGAATTGAGTAGAATTCTGCATCATTTGTCCTCTGGAATCATGACTGGTCATTGTGTTGATCAGAGGTCTTAAGTCCTACATAAGATCTTTCTAATAATTTACCTGTACTTGAATATAATGTCTTACATGTACTCAGTAAATATTTGTTGGATGAGTTAATGAATAGTGTCATTAGAAAAATCAGCTTGTATATAATTGTGTAGGAAGGATTACTGAAAATGTAAGTGTTTGAAAGCAATTAAAGTTCATGTAACAGAAGTGATCAGAAATAGAAACCCTGATTTTAGTTGTGTTGGAGTTGACGGATTCTAGCAAATAATTATAGATTTCCTATAAAATAAAGAAAGAAAACTCACTTTTCAGAGTTTTCTCTTCTCTTGTTCTTAAAACCTTATCCAGACCCTGACATTGAATCAATCACTTTCATTAAATTATCTGAGTTGACTTGATGTCTCGTAGATATTCTTGAGAAACAACTTAGCAAAGACCATAGTAGAAAGCTGCTCTCAGAGCTAGGAAGGCCTGGAATCAAGTTTCAGTTCTGACACAATAATTATGTGACCGTGGGCAAATCATTTTAATTTTTTAGTTTTGTAGGCAGATCTCTAAGGCTACAAATTACTGAACTGGTATGGGGAATTTTCTCATCTGAGAGTTACCTGCATCATTTAAATCATAGGCCCAGTTTCTATCACTAGATTTTCTTAGAAACTCCTGAAACTCCCAAATGACAGGCATTTACTTGCCTTGTGTTTTCATTTAGGATGGCCTTAAAATCATATATTAGGATGAAACTAAAAAAAGCAGAACAAAGTCCAACTAAATGAAAGCTTCAGAAACTTGCCAAGTGTAAGCATGTCGATGTAATGCTAATTATTGTGATCAATCTTCTTCCTTTACCTGCTTCCCCTAAACCAAGATAACTCATGAAAAAGTTCTTAGCCATCACCAAACTGGAATTTATCTCTAATTGAGGGATACATTTTAGGAGTCTTTGGTTTTCTTTCTTTCTTTTTTTTTAATGGAAGAACTTTAGGAAGAGAATTAAATGAAGAAAGTGCTTGTGAAAATTGCTTTGAGATTTATAATTCATTAAACAAAGGTGCTTTATGGTACTATTTTTCAAGGAAGTGCATTATGTATTATATCATTATCATGATTACTATTATCAACAAATATTAAGTGCACCTGACCTGTGGGCACTGTCCTAGGCACTCAGGACAGGATATAAAGAGACATGACATCAGGTCTCTGTATTCATGGGGTTTTATGATATAATTTGAGGCATAAAATATGTAGATAAAAGAGAAGTAATTGGACCAGACCAGCAGAGATCAACACAATGCCTACTTAACAGAGAAAAGATACATTTCTGTGTTTAACTACTATCTAAAATGCTGCATGTTCCTCTTTTAAAAAGTGATGTCTTCTTGATAACCCAAGTAGCTTTCTAAGACTTATTATTAGATGAATTGATAATCTGCAGGAGTGGAGGGAATTTCCATATTAGGAGAAAGAATTTTAGCTGATGTTTTTCAAGTCTGTAATTTTTATTACTTAGAATAGCAAACTCATGATTGGATCAAAATTAAGTGTCTACTAGCTAGACACTATGCTAAGAATTTTACAACTTTTATCTTCTTTGATCCTCACAACAATCATAGGAGGTAGCTACTATTGTTATCCCAATTGTAAGTTCAGTAAACTGAGGCAGACAGGTTAAGTGACTTGCCCAAGGTCATGCAACTATTAAATGACTGACAACAAATTTGAATTCAGGTCTTTCTGACTAGTGCTCTATCCATTGTGTCACCTAATTGCCCTATCAGCTTAGGCTTAATTAAAAAAAAAACTTAATAAGTAGCTATTTTTAAAATAAAAATAAAATAAATGCTTAATTTAAAAATAGGATTTAAAGGTACAAGGAACTTTCCACAAACATGCACCAAGTCCAGATTCCTCACTTTACAGATAAGGAAACAGAGGTTAAGTCACTTGTACAACATCACAGGTAGCAAGTAGAAGTGCTCAGCTTTGGACTCCAAATCAGAAGTACACTCTTTCTACTGTTCCTCATTGTAGTTGCCAATATGTGAATCTTATTTTTTCAAACACAAGAGTGATGCATTTAAAGGGAGTAAAAAGAAAAAGTAAAAACTTCTGAAGTAGTTAAAATTCAGAGCATATTCATGTTATTCATTCTGGATTTGATTCCAGGGCAGGTTTTCCTTTTAGTAATTAGAAAAGGTACAATCATGGAACCTTGTTTAAACAAGTTTGAAGTGAGCTTTTTAAATTTTAACACATATAGGCTGCTTGAAGTATGAATCATTTGCTTTTGTGAGCCTGAGGGTAAAATAGAATTAAAATTTTTCTTTCCTTTTTTTAACTTTATTTTTTAATAGTATTTTTTCCAATTACATGTCAAGACAATTTTTAGCATTCACTTTTACAAGATTTTGAGTTCCAAATTTTTCTCCTTCCCTTCCTCCACTCTTCTCTTCTGAAAATGGTTAGGCAATTTGATATAAGTTATACATGTGCTGTCATGTAAAACTTATTTCTATATTAGTCACAGTTGTGAAAGAACAGATCAAAAAGAAAAATAGCACAAAAATAAAGTAAGTAAAAAAACATGCTTCAATCCGCATTCAGAGTCTATCAGTTCTTTATCTGGATGTGGATAGCATTTTCCTTCATGAGTCCTTTATACTAGTCTTAGATCATTGTGTCACTAAGAAGAGTTGAGTCATTCATAGTTGGTCATCACACAGTGTTGCTGATGTTATGTACAGTGTTTTCCTGGTTCAACTCATTTTACTTTGTATCAGTTAGCACAAGTCTTTCCAGGTTTTTTTCTGAAATCTGCCTCTTCATTGTTTCCAATAATATTCCATTACATTCATGTACCACAGCTTGTCCAGCCATTCCCAACTGATGGACATCCCCTCAATTTCCAATATTTTGCCCCACAGAAAGGGCTGCTACAAATATTTTTGCACATGTAGGTCTTTTTCCCTTTCTTATGTACAATCCAATTTATTTACTTATTTATATTTTTGCTTTTTGGAGGGGGAAGGCAGGGCAATTGGGGTAGTGACTTGTCCAAGGCCATACGGCTTATAAGTGTTAAGTGTCTGAGGCTGGATTTGAACTCAGGTCCTCCTTACTCCAAGGCCTGTGCTCAGTTCACTGTACCATCTAGCCACCCCACTGGAATTCAATTTTTAAAAGAACATTTTTCCAAAGGGGAAAAAATGTTATTTTCTTTAGGATAACTATGTAAGGTAATTTGTTTTGTTTTTAAGAGAAATTAACATCTTCTTGTTTCTCTGCTCAAATGAATGAATTGCTTTTCTTTTGATGTGAAGAAACCATACAGTTTAGTGGAAAGACCTCTAGAAATAGTCTCAAAAGATTTATGTCAAAATCCCAGTTTTGTTGTGATCCTATAATCTTATGTGTAGCTTGTTATTTCAAAGTACAAAACAGAGTAATGGATTTTAAAATTGTTTCTCCAATGGAACAGCTTGAAGATTTTATTTCATAACCTTCATACAGCTTTCAATCCATGTTCATTTTAACATGGTACAAAATTTAGTTTTAATAACCTACTTGTTTATATACATAGTAGAGAAAAATAAAAAGGTTTTCAAAAGGTATTATCACATTTGTGTGCTATATAATTTTATTTCTGAAAATCTTTAGGCATGAATAAGCTATGAAGTAGAATTTTTTAGCATCCACACCAAAGTAAGAACATAAAATCTTTAGACATGGCTCCTTAGATTATTGGGTACACATTTCAATTGAGTAGACTTTTGGAGTAGCCATCTGTTGTACAGAGGAAGAATGAGCACTGTATTTTTTAGTATTAAATTAGCTTTCATTTTTACCTTAAAATAAATGAGCTTGACACTATTTTCCAAAATCAAAACTGAGAAAATTTTAGAAAGAGTCGGAAGGACTTTATTTTCTTTTGAAATCTAATCATGTAAACATCACATTATAATTTCCCTCTCTATAAAAATCCCTCCCCCCAGGCTTATTTTGTATAAAACCATTTTTCTTCACACTTTTCCTCATTTGTCAGTTACAGGAGATTTGCTGTGCCCCAAGGGTTCATGGAACCTGGATGGGTGGGGAAAACACTACATTTTTAATAGAAGAGGAAAGGATTTTAAAGATTATCTATTCTACCTTTTTTTTCCCCCTACAAATGAGGAGGTTTGGGCCTAGGGAGGTGAAGTGATTTGCTTATGGTCATTCAGTAGTTAATTGCAGACTGGGGACTGAAACCCAAGTGTTAACTCTTTTTGTAACAGATATCATGCCATTCTCTATGGTGTCAGTCTATGTGAATGCTAAAAATTCTAATGCATGATGGCTTGTTGATTCTAAGAAGCAATACATTTGAATGTGAAATGCATAAAGGGCTGATTGTTTTCTCCAAGATTTGAAGCTTTTGGTGCCCTTTATCAAAATCTCTTTCCTCATTCCTGATTTAATGTAATAGGATCCCAAGTTGTATATCTAGTTCCTTTACTGACCTTGGGTTTGTGTTTTCTTTCCTGTATGCCATTCTTGGTATGTAACCCAAACTGTACTGGTATCCTTCATGACAAATAAGTAATGCAGTTGCATTATCATTTTTGCAATAGAACCATTCCTGAAAAGGTAGAATTTTTGGAAATTGGAATTTTTGTAAACACGATCATATCTTTTTTGTGGACTCAGCATTACATTTTCAGCAATTCCTCTCATGTACTTCAGCTTTAGGTCTTCTAACAGTGTAGGTTGCTTTCCCCTTTTCCCTATCTCCACCTTTTGCCCCTAATCCCCTAAATCCAGACAGTTAATAATGTGCCCAAGCTAAAGAAAACACAAACACTTAGGTCTGCTGAATTGGGGTCAGGGTTACTCATTATTTAAGCCAGATGTGCTTAATCTGTTTTGTATCATAGATCCTTGTGTCAGTCTTATGAAACCTATGAACCCTTTCTGAGAATAATGTTTTTAAATGCATGAAATAAAATATGTAGGATTACAAAGGAAACCAATTATTTTGAAATAAAGTTGTCTATATATGTTTATATAATATTATACACATGTATATAGATATATCTATATCTATATACATATATATAAAGTCCACAGACTCCAGATTAAAAACTCCTGCCCTAGAAAACCTTTTTTCAACTCCGAATAATCAATACTCATCATTATAAAAATTTATGTGTTCATGGAGGGAAGGGGCAGAGCATGTGTTTGGAGTAGGGTAGGGAAGACATAGCTGTATAGACACAAACAAGTCTTTTGCCATATAAGCAATTTTTAAAACTATGGAAAGAGTTACAGTAATTGTTTTGTGCATAGTAGGTATACAATTTATATTTAGGAGAAGAGATTAAGCATTTATATAATGCCTACTATGTGCCACAGACACTGAGCTAAGCACTTTTAACCAACATTTTTTCAGCAACCTGGTAGGTATATATATATTATTTATGTCCATTTTACAGTTGAAGAAACTGAAGTGAACAGGTTATGTGATTTGCCCAGGATCATACAGCTAGTAAATGTCTCAGGCCAAATATGAACTCAGTTGTTTCTGTTTCTCAAGATCAGATTCTCTCCACTGCATATCAACTGCCTTTATTTGATAACTGATTTTTTTCTACTCTTCTTAATCAGTTTATTATTCTAACAATATATTTCCTGGTAACCTGAGTTACTGGCCCTTCCCCCCCTTTTTTTTTCTAGCAAAAGGAAGTATTATCTAAATTTATAATCTTACTGGTGCATACATACATCATTATTAGGCAACTAGGTGGTTCAGTGGATAAAACACATACTATGAAATATAATACTATGACATCAAACTGGGCCTGCAGTCAAGAAGTCCTGAGTTCAAATTTGACCTCAGACATTTACTAGCTGTGTGATCCTGGACAAATCACTTAACTTCTGTTTGCCTTAATCCACTGGAGCAGAAACTGGCAAACCAATTCATTATCTTTGCCAAGAATACCCTGTGTGGTCCATGAAGTCATGAAAAGGCAGACATGACTGAACAACAATATACATCATTATATTTAGAGACTTTCTGAGCATTTTAAGTTAAGGATTGTCAGATATAAATTTCCTTTCTAGGCATGAGGAGTTTTTGGGAATTTAGGCATAAAGACTGATAGAACTGGTTTTGTTTTCCCATTTTTATTAAAACCTTGTTAGTCTTTGGCAGTAAATTAGCTGCTTAGAGGAAGCATTAACTCTTAGCTGACTATGGTACTTTCACAAAACTGATACAGTGCATTTAATATTTATATCAAATTTTATGAAGAAGGCTAGTCCGCAGCAACAAAATTAAAAAAAAAAGATCGAAACAAGAATCTGCAAATATGTAAAACAAGCCTTTCTTCTGTTCCCTAATCCTTAAATAGTTATCTGAAAGAATACATCAGCCAGTAGCATTGTACTTGCTTTGAGTCCTTTTCTCTTTCCTTAATGTACCTAAAAACTTGACTTTTCTTCAGGGACATGGAAACTGCATAATTTGAGACTTTTTCTCTTGGTAAAATAAATTAAAGACCGTTAGGACACAGAACCATCTTAAAGGTCATTTTGCCAATCTTTTCTTTCACAAATAGGAAAACAAAGGCCTATTTCTTTTTCTTTTTCGTTCCCTTTTTCCTTTTATCCCTTATAGAAAGGGGTGGAATTGTGATAGAGGATAGGGGAAAGGTAATAAAAGAAAAAAGAGATGAAGGTCTTCAAGACGTAAAAAAAATTAGCACACAGTAGAAAGGCCAGAAAGAAGCACACACAAACAGGACAGTTTTGAAGGCTACATGTTGCATTTATCCCATACTTAAAAGGTAATGCAAATTGTGTATAATAGAGAGCTTTCTTTTTTGTTCTACTATGTTAATGGAGATGCCCATTGTATTTGCTGTTTGTTGTTTTGTAATAAAATTTAAAAAGAAAAAAAGATAACAGGCCCAGAGTGAAGCTGGTTGGAAATGTTCCAAGGTGGAGTCAACATGAAAAAGCTAAATGTCCTCTCTCCTAGGTCAGTACTCTATCCACTCTCCTATCTCTGTGGCAACAACTTTTAGCCCTTGAATTCTGGGGCTTTACCAGTATTTGTACCCAAGTGACATGGTCCTCTCATATTTCTTTCAGAAGATTTCCTCAGTAGTATTTTTGATCTACTAAGAGCCCTTGACTGTTCCAGTTTATGGAAGCCCCCTTTCATTTCCCAGCATGATGCAGTGGACAGGACCGTGGCCCAGAGTTGGAGGACAGATGGAAGCTCCTTGAGAGGAGGGGTTGTTTCTTTTTTTTTCTTCTCTTTTTTCTTTTTTTTTTTTTTGCCTTTGTGTCCTTAGTCACCAGTCAGAGTCTGTCTGACACAGAGCAGATGCCTAATAAATACTTGTTGATCAATCAAAGCTATCTTACTTGGGATGAGTCATTTAGCCTTTCTACAACCTTATCTGTAAAATGAGGAATTAGACCTCAGAGGTCCTTAAAAGCCATGATTGATTATATGGTTAGAAATAGCATCTCTGGTATAATTCATTAAAACATAATAAGGCAAAGAATTTAGAAATAAAGGTATTTCTAAAGGTACTCCTAGAAGATACCACTATTCCCTCCCCATAGTTAGTAATTGATCAACAAGCATTTATTAAACTTCTATTTTGTGCCAGGCACTGTATTAGGTTTTAGAGATTCAAATATAGAAAGTGAGACAATTCTTGAACTCAAGGGACCCCCCATTCTACTAGGGAAAGTAAGTAAATATTCTTTGACTTGTGAGATTACATAAATCCTTTTGGATTCCTACCACTCTAAGACAAGCTTCAACAGTTTTCTTTATCTCTGTAAGAACTAAAAAGATTTTTACATGAAAGGTCTATTTTATTATAAAGAACAGAAAGTATTATGATTCAGAAGTCAGTTGGAATTTTGTGCAAGTTGAGACAGCAAGTGCAGACTTATTAGCTCTGAGCAGCGATACAAATTTTCCAGGCAGTTTATATAACTAAGAATACAGGAGAATGACTTCATTGATATAAAATGATAATATAAAATCCAGAAAATAGAATGGGTGTAATTGTTATTTGAATATCATGAAACAACATGACTGATGTCCAGTTTTTTTCATGGTTCTTTGGTGTGCTAAGGATAACCATTGTGATTGTAAAAGTTTTTTTTTTTCCAGAAAATATCAGAAATTGAATTTAGGACTAGTAACACTGGATTATAATGGAATAGTGTTGCCTTTCACATTACTATTTTTTTGAGCACATTTTTTCAATAGTTTGTGCTTTCTTTTAGCTAAACTTAACAATCTATTCATTATTTACAGAGAAGTAAGATCTGTAGAAGAATGCTGCACTTGGAATTAGGAAAACCTGGGTTCATTTGACTTCACTGTGACTATGGGCAAGCCACCTATGACTTCTAGGCTTCAGATAAAATAGGGATAAGTAATACATATCTCAGAGGGTTGTTGTGAGGCTCACATGAAATAATATATGTAAAATATTTTGCAAATTTTAAAGTGGTATTGAAATCTCAGCTATTAGTATCCCTGTCCGTTCCCTTACATGGCACTTCACTAGTGGAGATTTCCTTTTGATTTTTATTGGTGGATGGTTGATCATGAACTCAGTCTGAGTTTGTCTGGTTTTATTGTTTTAGAAGTGCAGTTGTTCCTAGCTAGAGGATCCAACTATTGCTAGTCTGTTGGAAAGATGTATTCCCCAGGGGGAGGACAAAAACCTGGTGATGAAGAAAAAAATCAGTCCTGTTTCTTTATGTGATATATGTGATTTTTGTGGAAGGATTGGCATTGGTAATATAGGAAGGGCAGAACATAAAAGAGAGTGAATAGAAAATAGTCGCTGCTGTTCAGATAGTGTTAATTTGTGCTCTACCAATAATATGAGAAGCTACATTTATTTTGAGCCATTTTTGGGTATGCCTTACATTCCTCTTACATTAAATTATAGCAGATGCAGTTATTTCATGATGTCTTTTAATAATTTTAAAAGTAAAAACTCTCTATTAGCCTATAGTTTTAATTATGCAATGGGACAAAGAGGCCTCTTGTGTATAGTGGTACATTTTACTAAAAGATATAATTGGTAGCATCATTACCAAGTTATAATATATTTTATCCCAAAGAGTGCCAAATTAGAAATATATGTATACTTATATATATACATATATAATATATATGCATATGTTATATATATGTACACACACACACACACACACACACACACACACATATATATATAGGTATATATAATATGTATATGTGGGTGTTCCCTTAAAAGAAAGATATTTACCCTATGGTGAGTCTGGAAGAATATTTTATAACTTTTTCTGCATTTAGGACAAATTTAATTGGCCAGTGCTTTTCCTTTTGCCCTTTCCCGATTTTTTTACTCTTGTTTTTCCTTCTGCCATTGTTGAATGAAAGCACTTTCTCACTCATCAGTCAGATTTTTCTTCAGTTCCTTTGTCCCTAAAGTTGTCTTGCTTATTTGTTGTAGCCTAATTTGTTCCTATAGTGGGATTTATGAGGTGGATTCAACTTTGATTCACCACGAGGAAAAGTGGTATCTAATCTCAAGAAGAACTTGATTACGTGGGAATATGTATTACAAAATTTATAACAATTTTGTTGCCATTTTTCTTTAATGCTATCATTCCTTTCTCCCTTTTTCTGTTCCTTCATTAGTCAAACTGGCGGCACAATGACCAGGCACCAGAACCAGAACACAATCCAGGAGCTTCTGCAGAACTGTGCTGACTGCTTGATGCGAGCTGAGCTCATTGTTCAACCTGTGAGTTCTCTTTATTTATCTTTACCAAAGCCTGCAGAGGAACTTCTGTTACTCTGGCCCATTAGACATTACCTAACTATTTCAGCAGACTTCTTACAGATGACCTCATAAAGGGAACTGCCCTTTTATGGATCAGACTGGAGTGGAATTTGTATCTTTTTACTTAAGTTTTCATGTTAACTCATTAAGCTAAATATGTGCTAGGTCTGATATATTGCCTAACAAATATGAGACCAGTTTCATTTCACAGAATTTTACAGCTGGAAAGTACTTTAAATAAAATATTCATTTAGTTTAGAGACTATTTTGATATTCTGGTTTATTGGTTTCATTTATTTATTTGAAAAATCCTTTATTCTTACATTATTTCCCATGAATATATTGACCTCAGTGGAAATAGGTTGCTGGAAATCAGAGAGGAAAGAGAGGATATTCATTCTCTGCATAAAATCCCTATATAAGAAGGAAGCAACTACAGGCTAGTTAACAAAACCATTCTTGTGGGTGAGGGGTTGAGCAAAACAGTGTGAGATTATTTACTTTTTTGAATCAATAAAAGCTGTTAACACAGAATTATACGTTTAACTAACAAATCCCCAAATAGCCTGACCTTTTATAGGACATTGTAGAAATAGCCTAATTTTTTTTTTCATATTTAACCTGCTATTCAGGATCAGGCAATGTCTCTGAATTCAGAAATTTCAGTTTAGAATGCTTTACTTTTTCTGGTTCATTTTAAATCCTAAAAAATATATTTTTAAGACATTGATCTGGTTCATTAAGTAGTTAAGTAATTCACAAAACATTTTATTTTTACTATGTCAGCTTTGGTTTTGTTCATAAAAATATTTAGGTTCAGTTTGAAGTGCAGCAAATCAGTTCAATTATGGGTATGGGTTTGGATTTGTCCTTTGATTAATGCCTCTGCTTTGATAGTTTGAAATATAATACTATGAAATGAAAATTCACCTCCTGAATGTTATCCTCTAGAAGGAAGAAATATCCTCGGGGATGGTTTAATAATGAACACACAGCATAGCTTTAAAAATTCTTTACAACCATCATGACTATTATTGTTGTATTAATGTGTTTGGTAATAAAATGTACCTGCCATTCATGTCTTTCATGCTTTCTCCCCAATCTTATTGGAGGAATCATGAATAGCTGTAGTTAGTAATATATTTAAAGTTTAAATTTGGAATAAAGATGTAAAAGTAAGGCTTGGTTCAAAAAAGAGAGAATTCAGAGTCTGAATTGTACTCTTTCCATGTATCTAGCTATGTATACATATAAGCTCATCTTTCTTTAATAGTAAAATGGAGGAGTATGCAATCAAACTGAGGTCCCCGTGGGTGCCATTAGTGATATTTACTTAGACTGGTGTGGAAATCAATCACATTGTTATTTGTGGCTGTTCTCTTTCCCATGTAGGGATGTCAAGAATTTCATTTGTCTTCTCCCTCCACCCCAAATCTATCATTGGCATGTGTCCAAAACATATGAATTAAAACAAGGAAGAGAATAATTCCAAAATAAGGTCATTCATGGCATAACTGTCTGCCCTTTTGACTTAGGGCAGAGACAGCTTACTTAAGAAGTAAAAAATGACTGGTATAGGTGACACCATTGCACATTTTCTTTTTCTTAGGAAAGCTTGTGGGCATGATAAAATACTGCATGACTTCTTAGTGGAGAGCGGGGAAAAGTCATTCACTAGAAGGAATTGGATAGAGATATCAAAATGGAAATGTACCAAACTGTTTAATTACCCCCATTTGATTTATGTATTGATTTTGTATTACATAAATAGTGAATGAAAGCCACTGGGGTTGATGTCAATAAATGTGACTTATTGACATTTAAAAAAGTGAAGTGGGATGATTTTATCTGCTAAAGAGTCTGTCAAGAATTCCTATTATTGATACAATAGAAAAAATTAGGATTTGGGGTCAGTGGCTCTGGATTCAAATGCTGATGTGACCACTAATTGTCTTGAACAAGTAATTCACCTTGTTAAGCTTAATTTTTCTTCCTCTTTGAATGCTAAGATTGGACTAGTTGAATTCTAGGATCACTAAATAAGAGTAAATGAATAAATCTTGTGTTGAATTGGCACCCATAGTTATAAGGAAGCCTTCATGTTGTCCTCCTCACTCCAATGTATTTCTCATTTGATGTTGTTTGTTGCTTTTTGTTTAGCCATTTTCAATCATGTCTGATGCTTTGTGATTCCTTTTAGGGTTTTTTTTGGCAAAGATACTGGACTAGTTTGCCATTTTCTTTTTCAGCTCATTTTACAGAGGAGGAAAATTGGGCAAATAGGGTTAAGTGACTTACCCAGAGTTACAGAATTAGTAAGTGTCAGAGGCCAGCTTTGGAGTAAGGAAGATGAGTCTTCCTGACTTCAGGTCTGGCACTCTATCCACTTTGTCACCTAGCTGCCCCATTGAATTCAGTGGGAGATCCTAATGAATGACAGATGAGTCTTTAGCTCATGGACATACAGGAGATACTCAAGTTATAAGTCGTTTTTTAAAAACTAGTGAAACTTAAAGCAACTATGTAAAAGTTGCTAGCTAATAAATTTTCATGGTGTAAAATTGAGTTTCTTTCTCTTCCTCCTCCCACCTATCAAATCACCAAAATTATTTTCTTTTAAGAATTTGGTGCAGTTAGCTGGGGAAAATGTATGACATTTGCCAATAGCTGTAAAGAACAAATTAAGTAATGCTGTCTGCTTAAATTAGGATACATGAGTTTTCTTTTAGGAAGTTTTATATCAATTATGTCTATTCTTTCTCTCAGGAGCTGAAATATGGAGATGGTATACAGCTGGGTCGGAGTAGAGAACTGGATGAATGTTTTTCTCAGGCCAATGACCAAATGGAAATCACTGACAGCCTAATCAGAGAGATGCGGCAAATGGGCCAACCTTGTGATGCGTATCAGAAAAGGTATTGCAAATGCTCAGTGTTCAGAAGTCCTAGATTCCTTCATTAAAAAAGTCCAAGAAATTCTAGCAAGTTCATTTATATAGTTAATCTTCCCATGGCATATGTTTTCAGTGAAAAGGGATGCTTCCTTTAAGGAAGTTAAAACCTTTAGTATACAGCTATTCTGACTGAAAGAAGTATTTCTCGTATGTTTGTTTGCTTTGGATGTCTTTAACATACATCATCTGAATTGTCTCCAAGATAGACAGATTTTTTGGTGAAGTTTTGAAGCAACTCGAAAATAAAACTAAAATGACTTCTCCAGAAGGGGCAAACACTTGCTCTCAATTCAGGTGCCAATGATAAAGTCTGGTTTTTAGATTTGAAAAGTAACAATGGCTCACTTTTTGTTTTGTTTAATTTTTAATAAGAGAGCATATAAACATTTATTCAGAAGACAGTGGATGCTGTTGACTGTGTACTTGAGTTCTTATTTACATTTTTAAAAATCTTTATTAATATATTTGTTTTTTATCATCTTCCTTTCCAAATATATCACTCTCCCTTCTGCTATTTAGACAACTATCCCTGGTAGCAAAGAATTTTTAAAAAGAGAGAAAAAGAAAAAAAATCAGGTCTGAAAAATTCATCATTACACCGCCAGAGCCAAACAGCATCAACAATGTTTCATATTTGTAGTCTCTCTACTCTTCAATGAAAGGATGGACTTGCCTTTTTTTCCATCTCTTCCTTTTGGTCAAGCTTGATCATAGGTTAAATGGCATTCAGTTTCATTTTTCCTTCCTCCATTTACATTGTTGTCATTGTGTGTGTCATTTTCCTGGATCTGCTTCTTCACTTTACATCAGTTTATGTAAATCTTCCCATGCTTCTTTGTATTCCTCATTTATCACTTCTTATGGCACAGTTACATCCACTTACCACAATTTGTTTAGTAATTCCGCCATTTATTGGGATACACTTTGTTTCTCATTCTTTGCTCTTGACTTCTTGAGAATGAAGTTTACAAAATGACATTCTTCTATTTAAGAAAAGTCATTCCAGTGACTTATAGACTGACTTTGTGTCTCATGAGAACAGACGATCAAAGAATGAGTCTTGAGATTAAAGAGGAAAAGGTTCTACGAGCTTGGCCATTGACAGTTATGTTTTCTGTGATATTGCTTCATGCTTTAATTGTTATCTTGAAGATTAGTTTTGTTATATTTTGAGAAAGGTTTAGTTCAGGTGTTCATGATGTGGGTAGGCAAAGTGAGGCATTGCTAGCTCTCAGAGGAAGGAGACGCTAGGATATCTTCCGGACCTTGCCTAATTGTTTCCTTTTCCTTTTAGATTACTCCAGCTTCAGGAGCAAATGCGTGCCCTTTATAAAGCTATCAGTGCTCCCCGAGTAAGAAAGGCCAGCTCCAGGGGTGGTGGAGGATACACTTGTCAGAGTGGCTCCGGGTGGGATGAATTTACCAAGCGCCTCACCAGTGATTGTTTGGGATGGATGAGACAACAAAGGGTAAGAATTTTTCTGTGGAAATTTATTAATCTGGTCCTTATAAACCACAAAGCAGGGTCCTTAAATAGTATTCTTTTAGTAAATGAGATTGAATAGGGTCTGAGATCACATTGTGCATGCATTATAATGAATGCTGAGATCATATAGCAGAGTCAGAATTGCATACTGAAACAGGAATTTTTAGTGTTCATAGCTTATAGTATTTTTCCCTTTACAAGCCATTTATAAATGGGTTTAATTCATTTTCATTAAGAAGAATATATTAACCCAGATCTATCCTCTTGTACATAGGTCAGAGATGTCAGAATCAATCATAGGAGGTTTTTGTATATAAAAAGTCTCAGTCTTATATAGTCCTGTAGAAATGAACTTGTTTGGCTTTTGATGTAGGGGGATAGTAAACTTAAAAATCTGCTCTGGTCTTATCTATAAGACCTGCTTTCCATTTATTTTTATTTACCATTAGCTTGGCGCCATCTATATTAGTTAATGATAACTTTTGCTATGCAATGTTAAACCCCTTTATTAAGTCTAGATTTTATAGATCAAGAATAAAGGTGGGGAATTGTTTTTAAAATGTAGCTACTTAAATAGACCTAGCATCAGCCTACATCATTGCTATTACATATCATATGTATGTCCATGGAGAATCTGTATATATCTGTTCATTAACATAATATGAGAACACTGATTTCTGTGAATTGCTTACAGAATCATTATTTTATTATCATACTTAATGCATAATTATCTACCACAGGTTGTAGGATAGAAAAAAAAAGTCATAGGGGTGTGCCCACTGATATCCTAAGGCACTTGCTTTTTAAAGAGTTTGCCTTGCTTTGTTTCTATGATAAATTTGAGTTTGTTTTTTAAACAACTGCAGAGGATTGTTTAAGATATTAACAAATTGGATGAGCTCAGTTTGCATTAAAACCAGATATTCCAGTTTGGGCTTGTTGGTTGGTTACCTTATATTTATGATATGACACTATTTTTTCCTGCAGTCATTAGGTCACTAGAGTAGGAGTAAAGTAAAATAATGAAAATTAAAATATAGTTGGACCCATTCCCTAGATCTGGAATGTCTGTAAAATAGGAGTTTTTACCCTTGTTAGCATTTTGTTATTTTAAATATTCATTGCTTTTACAATTATCATCAGCCAGTTGCCATAATGAAGGTGTTGGGGATTTCTTTTGGAAATCTACTATTGATGAACTGTAATTCTCAGAAATAGGTATATAACTCAGAAACCGGGGGGGGGGGGCGGGCGGGGCAGAGATTGAGCATTTACAAATGTAATCGGTCTATATCTACAAGAGAATCTTGTTATTAATCAGTGTCATGACACTATTTATAATAGGTAATATGGTGTAGAGCATAGAAAGCTTGCCTCTAAATCATGAAGATCTGAGTTCAAACCCTGTCTCTGACATAATAACTGTGTGACCCTAGGCAAGTCACTTAACCTCTCAATGCTTTATACAATTCTCTAAGACAATACATTTCAGAGAAGGTGTTGACCAGAGTGGATAGAGGGCTTTAAGTAGCCTAAAGTGACCTAGACCAATGAAGTCACAGGTCTAGTCTCTGTCCCTGCCCCATAACAAATTTAACAAATGTTAATCTGCAACTAGGGCAGCTAGGTGGTTCAGTGGATAGAATTCTGGGCCTGAAGTCAGAAAGATTCATTTTCATGAGTTCAAATCTGGCCTCAGACACTTACTAGCTGTGTGGCAAGTCACCTAACCCTATTTGCCTCAGTTTCCTCATCTATAAAATGAACTTGAAAAGGAAATAGCAAAGCACTCCACTATCTTTGCTAAGAAAACCCCAGATGTGGTCACAAAGAGTTGGGCATGATTGAACAACAGCAACCCACAACTATTTTAAAATGTTCTGATGTGATACTCTCTGGTCGATGAACTTTTAATCCAGTCAAACCTCTCCCCACTGAAAACACAGTTTTTCTTAGCATCTGCAACATGCATGGCACATACTGTGGAGTGCACTCCACATACTGTGGAGATTACAAAGAAGTAAAAGAGGGAATACATACATGAAAAATTAAATAACTTGGCGTATGATCAGCTATCTGATGAGTGTTATACGCAGCAAGTACTATAGGAATTCAGAAGAGGGGGAGATATATAGTGATAAATAGAAGGGGAGGGGAAGAATTGAGCACTTGCCAACATAATTAGTCTACAACTAGAAGAGAATTTTATTACTAATCAGTAAATAGATATAGAGTAACAAAGGAGGTCTTCATGGAAATGGATGGCTTTGACCTTGGGCTTAAAGTCTAAGTAGTGCATTGAGTCCCTTGCAGACTATAGCAGCAATTTTAATGTTTTTGATTACAGTTTCAGGCCACGGTCCTTGTAAAGTAGGTTAGTTATATTTTTGTTAACCCATAATGGGCAGTATCATGAATATAACTTAGAAAGTGAGCTTGAAATTTATAGAAATTTGATTTTCTATAATCATTCTTGACCCAGTTCTTTAGCTTTTAGTCAGTAGTAGCTCCTATACAAGCTGTCTAATTTAACTTTATAGAAATACCCTTGTAGCAAAAGTCTACCATTTTATAAACTGGAGAAAGTTGCATTAGCAAATGAACAATTTCCTCTTTTAAAATGGCTAGTGTCACAGGGATTATCAGTAGACACCTAATGAGCCTGTCAGTCTCTGAATAACTATTCAGACTATTCCCACCTCCAACGGAAAGTTATCTTATTATTTACTTGGTGCTTTGCCCCAGCATTCTCTCTTTTGCTGTACTTCTTTGCCTATCCCTCCCCAATCACACAGCCCTGTATTCTGCATTTCAGTCCCTAGAGACTGTTTCTGTGCCCAGTTTTAAAGATCTCTTTCTCTAACAACACAGTTCCTGGAAGATCATACTTGGCTTCTTCACCTTTATAAGGGTTTTGTTTTGTTTTTCCTTATTTGGTATTCCACTGATAGAAGACTCAGATTCCATGTGGCTCGGTTAAATTCCCCAAGGTTGGCAATTATTGAGAAGATCAAGCTTGGAATGGTGCCACTGCATGACCATTTTAGTATATTTTGCAACTAGACTCTTTTGAAGGCTTGCTCTAGCTCATTGAGAAAGGGTCAAAGTCCTTTGTAATGTTTAGATGTAGGACTCTGAAATGGCTCCACTTTTTGAAAGCTTGCCAGGCTTATTTGAGCACAGGTGTGGCTTAGCACAGTGGGTATGGCAGTTGTTTTATCTAAATCCTGAAATTCAGCCCTCAGCTGAAAAGGTTTGCATAGCAAATAAGTCATGACTTGATAATTTGCAAATGATGTATGCAGGCACACAAACATTCATGTATATACTTTATATATGTTTACATATTATATGTGTATACACAAGTTTGTGCATGTATATAATATATTTAATTATACATGTTATTTTACATCATTGTTACATAATATATATTATATACAGGGGAACTAGATGGGACAGTAGATAAGAGTGTTGGGCCTGGAATCTTCCTGAGTCTGGTTTCAGATACCTAATAGCTGTGTGACCCTGGGCAAGCCACTTAACCCTGTTTGCCTCAGTTTCTCATCTGTAAAATGAGGTGGAGAAGGAAATGGAAAATACTTCTAGTATCTTTAACTAGGGGCTAGGTTTTCTTAAAACCCCTAATGAGTCATGAAGAGTCAGACAACTGAAAAATGACTGAACAATAGACACATTATATATATATATATGGCAGGGGAAGGTATTAGAAAAAATCAAATAAATACTGTATCTATGATGTGGTTTATTCTTTTGGCCTGCCACTGTTTCATATATTACAGGTACATAAATTTATTACCGGACAGCACCTTAAATTGCATGCTATGATGGAAAACTTCATATTGTGCTTCATATAATAACTTTATCTATATTATCTATCTATAGATAGACATCTACCTATATATCTATATATGTCTATATATATCTCTATATTATATATCAATAATATCTGAACCAGTAGTAGAGTAAATTTTAATAATAATAAAAACAAAAACAACAAAGAAACATAAGTATTCTTCCTTGGAGACAATTTCATGAATGATCTTCCTGGGCAGTCCCTAGAGGTTGAGTTCATGTTTGTCTTAGGAAGTCCTAGGGGAGCCCCCACAGCAACTGTAGAAAATCCTTGGGAATTCTGGGATATTTGGATATATTAGTTTTAGAAATTATTTTATATTCTAAAGTATCTTATCTCCAAGGATGAAAAAAAGTATCTTATTTTATTTAAAGTTTTTGTAATTCCCCTTTCCCTGTTACTATACCCCACTCCTCCATGTATTTTGAGACTTTCTTGTAGTAGGGAAGATATGCCTTTCATTTGAGGAGCTCGAGATGAAGGGACACGTTCTTTTTTTTCTTTCCTAGGCGGAGATGGATTTAGTACAATGGGGTGTCGATTTAGCATCTGTTGAGCAACATATCAACAGCCATAGAGTCATCCACAATGCCATTGGAGACTACCGCTGGCAGCTGGATAAAATTAAGGCTGATCTGGTACTACCTTTTACATGCTTTCTTTTAAAAATATGTTTATTGGGAGGGTGGGCAATGTCTCTTAGAGGTCTAGAAAGTCTTGTAAATAATATTAGTTTATGATTATTACCTTTCTGACCTGTTGGTGTATTTGTAAAATCTCACTTCACACATGGGGAAGTGGAATTATTTAATATCACATGGAACAAATAGCACTTAAATTGGAATTTTTTAAATGTCACAAACACAGTCAGGTTGCCTCTGTTGTGTGTGGGCAAATAATTCAGTGTTTTATGAGTAGGGAAGAACTTCTGGAAATGAAGTACACACAGTGAGCATGATGGGTTACTTCTGCATCTTTGGCAAATTATTTACTTAGTAGTGACTATAGTATTCATACTGAACAATCTCTTTTCACAACTCCTTTCCATTATTCACTGAAAATTAGAAGAGACTCATTAGATAAAAGGGAATTAAAACAAATATTTATCTGCTTCCATTTGACCATTTAAATGACTACTTTTACTTGTAAGAGATACTAAAAGTTTAGCCTTTTATTATTATTATTTTAAATTCTAACTTTCCTAACTACTATTATACTTTCTAGATATGTCCATCTTCTTCCCTTACTTTTCTAAGATAGGAGGGGATGAGAAAATAATCCTATTCATGTTTTCCACCCTGGAAAAATTAATCTCTAAGTGCCTTATTGCATTCAGGCTTATGAAAGTGATTTCAGGCAAATTATCTGGGTACAACTAATTTAACTGTGGTTGAAAGATTTTTTCACACATAGAACCAACACTCTGTTGGATGGAAAGAGTCTGAAGCCAAACCTGAGAAAGAGGAGATGAGGAATAATGCCAGGACTAGGCTGAATTCACAGGGAGCATTGAATAATAACTCCTTTTATTTTCCTCAAGCGTGAGAAATCTGCAATATATCAACTGGAGGAAGAATATGAACACCTTGTGGTAAGCACATGTTTTTCTCAAGTACATGTAAATCATGTTTATGTTCAGTAGAGGGTATTGCTATTGGGAACATCATAAATGTCTTACAATTCTATTAGATTATCATTTTGTATTTATTGAAGAATTCACTTCAGAAATTAAATTTGAGAAAATTGCTCACACACAGTTCTCTTTGTAACTAGGTACTTGATAAATGAATTGTGATGATAAGGATTATTAAAACAGTTGCTAACAATGGGTAGGTGAAATAAAGTTAATGAAGTTTTTCAACCTTTGCCTTGTATTCCTAGTCCTTTTGTATAGAAGAGGAAAAAAATAGCTAAAGAGTTTCTGATTGCTGTGTGGTTTATTTTACCATCATTACATGATAGTGACATATTCCTTAACAGTGAAGGGAATGTTTATATTTAATTCTCATAGTCTTTCTATAAGACAATAATACCCGCTATCAACATGGTATAATGGATAGTATACTTGCCTTGGAGTCATAACGACCTGGGTCCAAGTCTAACCTTCAACTCTTACTTGCTATGTAGCCCATAGACAAGTCATTTAACCTCTCTATGCCCCAGTTTCCTCATCTATAAAATGGACCTGAATTAAAATCCAGCCTCAGATACTTATTAGTTATATGACCCTGGACAAGTCACTTTAAAGCACCTACTTTCCAGGATTGTTGTGAGAATCATTGAGATAATATTCATAAAAAGTGTTTGACACACTATATAACTGCTAGCTATTATTATTAAAATTTAGAGCAAGGAGGATCAAATAATATAAAGTGTTTTGTAAACCCTGAAGAATACTGTAAAGTCAGCTACTTATTATTAGCGCTTTCATGATTACTTCCTCAATGGCAACAGTCTTTACCTTTTTTCATACCTAGCAAACATCGTGATTTTTGTGACACCAGCATATCCTCTTTAGCAATGAGAAAGGATGGTACAGGCGACCACAGGTGATTTTATGGCCAGAGCAGTTCATATTTCAAAGCCTATTCATCTTTTTGTTGTTTAAAACATGGCATTTCACTGGGTAACTGAATTTTACCAGTAGCTGACTCTAGATGAGTTAAGAAAGATACTGCTGAACAGAAGTGTTTTGTAGCTTTTAAAACTACAGCATCATTCCTTATTGAGTTGAGCATTAGACACTGGGAAGTGTTATAGCATAATGGTCTTAAAACTTATAGTGGCCTAATAAGCAGGAATGCCATGGACACAGATGGATGTGTGACCCTGGGTAGGTTTTAGTGCTCAAGGCAACTTTCTAAAGACTGTAAGTTGTAGAAAAGATGCCAATCTGAATTGGTAGAGAAGAGTTTCTTCTTCTGAGTTCCCTAGACCACTGAAGTCACAGGTTCAGTCCCTATCCATGATATGACATTGCCTAGTACACTTCAGCTTAATTTTTTAAATCCGTGAGAGAGGCCACAGTTATTTTTAAATGAGTTTTTGACCCCAAAGAGGGTCATCCACTGAAAGTTTTATATAATTTTGCATTTAATCACTGAACTGATGAGTTTTGAAATCTTGCAGAAAGCATCCTTTGAAAGGATGGATCACCTTCGTCAGCTTCAAAGTATCATCCAGGCCACTTCCCGTGAGATCATGTGGATCAATGACTGTGAGGAAGAGGAGCTACTTTATGATTGGAGTGATAAAAACACAAACATTGCCCAGAAACAGGAGGCTTTCTCAGTAAGTGCATTGCCCCTCTCTGTACGTCCCCTCCCCACCTAAATTTTCTTAGTATTTCAGCCTAGAAACTGCTGAATAGAAGGATATGATAATTGATAATAATAGACACTAGATGCCTTTACTTTCTGGTTAAGCTGTTTATGTTCCAGTCTAATGGTTACCAAAAAGCTATTCACTTGATGTGACTTTTGGGTGACTTAAGTAGAAAAGGTAGTGGTCAATATCACAGTAGTCAATTTAAGAGCCAGCTAGATGGTTCAGGGGATATAGCCATGGGTTTGGAGTAGAGAAGATTTAAGTTCAAATTTAGCATCACATACTTAATAGCTGTGTGACCTTGAGTAACTCATTTAATTTCCATAGTTTCTTCCTCTGTAAAAAGAGAATAATAATAAAACTTACTTCCCGAGGTTGTTGTGAGGATCAAATGAGATATTTATAAAAAGAAATTAGCACATTGCCTGGAATGTAATAAGTGCTATATAAATGCTATTTTTTTTTTAAAAGAAAGATCTATTCACTCATATGATGTCTAGGACTTTTTATGTTTTGGTTTTTTTTCTCTCAATTACATGTATACAAAAAATTTTTAAATTTATTTTAAAAGAATTTTGAGTTCCAAATTCTCTCTTTCTCCTTTCCCCTTCTTAAGAAGGCAAGCAATTTCATATAGATTATATATGTGCAAGCACATAAAACATTTCCATATTAGCCATGTTGTAAAAGAAAATGCAGACCAAAAAACCAAAAAGAATAAAGAAAGTTTAAAAAGTATGCTTCAATCTGCATTCAGACTCAAAACAGTTCTTTCTCTGGAGGTGAATTAAATGCTATTATTATTATTATTATTAAAATTTAGAAAGAGCTGACTCAGAGTTCATTGATAATTCAGGAGCTTTTAAGTTGCTAAGAAAATGCAGTCTCTACCATTATTTAAAACAAACAAACAAACAATGAGAGAAATGGAATGCTGAAGGATGATTTGTTTTAAAGGGTTTGTTTGTTCTTGGTCTTGTCTTCCTAGATTCGCATGAGCCAGTTGGAACTTAAGGAAAAAGAACTCAACAAGCTTAAGCAAGAAAGTGACCAGCTCGTCCTCAACCAGCATCCTGCTTCAGACAAAATCGAGGTAGACTTCTTATGTGACATTTATATTTCAGTGTCTGGGACTAATTGATAAGTTCCACAAAAGGAAAAGGTGAATATGTGGAGCTCTCTTGTACTAACATAAAAGCTCTATTCAAAGTAGTCTAAATTCTTGTTTTATGCCAGTATATTATACTTCTTTATCAAGCCTGGTTTTAAAAACAGTTAAATTTGGAGCCTGTTGGACAGTTCTTTTTTGTTTGAGAAGCTCATTTAATTTGGCACTAAAATCATGAACAACTACCTAAGTTTCTAGTCAAATTGAAAAGTGCTGGTTTGTTCCTTTGGCCACCATTAGTGAAAAATAGCTTTAGCCTCCTTAATGACATTTTAAATCACTCCTGTTTTCTCTACAGGCATACATGGATACTTTGCAGACACAGTGGAGTTGGATTCTTCAGATCACCAAATGCATTGATGTTCATCTCAAGGAAAATGGCGCCTACTTTCAGGTAAGGCTTCACTTCTTCAGTAACAGATAACTTAGCTTAGGGATTCATATTTTGAATCTGTTTTTAAAGAGCAAAAGCAAAAAAGCCCATGATGCATAAACACATGAATTGTTCTTGATTTTGAAGAGTATGTATTTCCAGATTACCAAATGATTCTTAGGCAAGGAAGGCATTCTGAGACATTAAGAGTAGATAATCTAGACATGAAACAAATTCCCCTTTTGCTAATATTTTTATTCAGTTCTCTTTCAGTTGCTCTGGGGAAGTTAGGTGGTGCAGTGGATAGAGTGCCAGACCTGGAATCAGAAAGACTCATCTTTTTTAGTACAAATCTGGCCTCAGACACTAGCAGTGTGAGCTTTGGCAAGTCACTTGACCCTGTTTGCCTCAGTTTCCTCATCTATAAAATGAACTGGAGAAGGAAATGGTAAACGAATCCATTATCTTTTCCAAGAAAAGCCCAAATGGGAACATAAAGAGTTGGATATTACCAAAAAGGAATAAACAACAACAACAAAAAATCAATTGCTTTTCTCATGCTATGAAAATGGACATTACCTTATACAACTATTTATACCCTATTTATTGTAAAGTAGTTATTGCATTTTCATGTTCTTTAAAAAGTATTTAACTATGATTATTATTCTCCTTGGTAGTTTTTTGAAGAGGCTCAGGCAACTGAAACCTACCTGAAGGGCCTACAAGATTCCATCAGGAAGAAGTATACCTGTGATAAGAATATGTCCCTACAGCGCTTATTGGAACAGATCAAAGAACTTGAGGTATCATCAATATAAAATTTTTGGCAATGGAAAAAATGCAATGCAGTAGGACTTCTATTCACTTAGCATACCACTCATGATTACTGGTCTATTACTAATATGTAAAAGAGCCCAAGACAAATAAAACAAGATCCCTAGGTATACATGCATTCCTAGTCTTTCACAGATCAAATTATGTGAATTTCTCTGTATGTTCAATTTTTAACAAGCATTGTGGTTCAGAGTGTTTGGACCCATTGCAAGTTTTATGCCAAAATGAAAACAAAGAGAACAGTGATTTCTTAGCCTCAAAAATCCTTTTGGAAAAGAATACTAAGAAGTTTAAGCAATCCTTCCACACTGGTATTCTTTTTTGCTCCTTTAATTCACAGGTAAGTAGCTTATATGATGGTTTGTCTTGAAAGGCTCTCATTCTCCCCCAAAATGAATTTTGTGATCTTATAGTGAACGTAAATATTTTGCCAGTGTATGATAACTTTATTTTAACGTATCTAGAATATGTTTACAGAAAATTCTTATGCTATTAATTTTTAAAATACTATTTAAAAAATACAATTGCAGAAAGAACGAGAGAAGATCCTTGAATATAAGCGCCAGGTACAAAACTTGGTAAACAAGTCCAAGAAGATTGTCCAACTGAAACCTCGGAACCCAGACTACAGGAGCAATAAACCCATCATCCTCAGGGCTCTATGTGACTACAAACAAGACCAGGTATGTACTAACTGGCTATTCTTGAGAAGGATTAAAAAGTTCCCTTCTTGGGGTGGCTAGGTGGTGCAGTGAATAGAGCACTGGCCCTGGAGTCAGGAGGACCCGAGTTCAAATGCAGCTTCAGACACTTAACACAAAAACTAGCTGTGTGACCTTGGGCAACTCACTTAACCCCAACTGCTCTCCAAAAAAGCAAAAAAAAAAGTTCCCTTTCCCATAGGCTATTCACAAGTAAGAGGCCAACATTTAACTGAAGTTTCAAATAGCTTGACAATGGATGGTTTCAGTTTTATATCTGGAAGGGTCATTTAGTAAATAAGCTCAGTAGTTTTGTTTTTCCTGCTGATGCACATAATTATTGAACTTCTTTAGGGAATATTAGCCTTGAATGTGTGTGTAGATATATGTTTTCTTCTATATTACGTTAAAAGAGAAGTAATAGAGAGGTAGACTATTAAGCTGAATAAAAAGAGCGTTTAACAAAATTGTATGCAGTAATTAAATATAGTTTTTCTGTAGGCTACTCAGCAAACATAAGGATACTGAGTGTAGAGCAATTCTATGTTTTAATCAATTAGTTAGATAATACCTTTCAGTGTTGTTGGTTTTTTTGTATTAAAAATGTGATATCTAATAAAATAATGAAATTTAGTGTTAACCTATTAAACAGAAATATCCTGACTGCTTACTTGGAAATTAATAAGTATGGTGTCCAGGGTGAGGAGTTGGAAAGGATTTTGAGATTGATATACATCAAAATAAAGCTAATTATCATCTCTGCTCTAGGACCTAGGGACCCATTATGTGCTAGTATTGGGTTAAAAGGTAATATTTCTAGTGCTCTGACTTGAAACTGAATATATGTTGGATTTTGTCTTTTTTAAATTTCATAGGGAGATGATTATGATGTCTATAACTGATGGAGGAGGCCCACTTTATCCACCCTTCCCCCACATACATACTTACATAACATGATCTGAAACATTTTGTCCTCTTATCTCTTAATCTCCCCTCCCCCCTTTCCCCACAGCTTTGACAAAGAGGGACAAAAGTCACGTGTACTTATGGACTACACAGAGGTGTCAAGCATGTGGCCTGAAACTTTCCTGAATACAGCCTGAACCAAATTAAATTGCAATTGGAAATATTTAACAAAATAAATAAAAATACAGTAAAACATGGATGTTGATGTGTGGTCCCCAGGGGTCTGATGCTACTTGAGTTTGACACAACTGGTCTAGATGCCCTCTAAGGTCAAATCCAACTCTGTTTTTTTTTTAAATTATTCTATGAATAGAGGCAAAAATACTTTTGTGTTTTTGTGACAGAAAATAGTGCACAAAGGAGATGAATGTATCTTAAAGGACAACAATGAACGAAGTAAGTGGTATGTGACTGGCCCAGGAGGTGTAGATATGCTGGTTCCCTCTGTTGGTCTCATTATCCCTCCTCCAAACCCATTAGCAGTGGACCTTTCTTACAAGTAAGTTTTCTATGAGTCTCACTTAATAATTTAGATCAGCTATTACCTGGGAGTTGGGGAGAGTGTCTAGAGAATTGTTATTTTTCTAAAAGTTAAAGACATTTTTAAAAAGTTGTTTAGTTAAAAAAAATTAATAATTTAGATCAGCTATTACCTGGGAGTTGGGGAGAGTGTCTAGAGAATTGTTATTTTTCTAAAAGTTAAAGACATTTTAAAAAAGTTGTTTAGTTAAAAAAAATTAGTTCACAAAGACAACTCTGCTTTTAACTTTTTTAAGATTGTTTTATGTTGAAATTTTATAATACCTACAATAGTCGGGCTTTGGAAGAAGATGTGAAAAAGGCATTACACTACTGAAGAAAAAACCTCAGTCCAGCTATGAGTGAAAAGAGAAGTCAGTAACATTTGACATTTACTCCATCGACACTTAAAAAAACTTCTTTCTTTCTTTTGAAAAGCATTTTATTTTATTTTTATATTTTAAAACTCTGTTCTTGAAGAAATTACCTATGAATAGTTCTAGAATATTACTAATTTTTCATTTGGCAACAAATACAAATGAAATATCAGCTTATCAGTCAATCAGCAAATATTTATTAGGCACTTACTATGTGCCAAGCTTTGTGCTGAGTGCTGAGAATACAAATACAAGCACAAAGATAGCTTCTGCCCTCGAGGAGCTTATTATTTTAATTGTGAAAGACATAAAAAGAAAATGAAAAGAGGGGAGAAAAATGAATGTACTCAGTGAGGGGACATGGTAGAAAACGTTCTGGAGAGTAACCTGGAAGGGAATGAGACATGCCTGACCTGGTTGCCCTCCTTAAATGGTGGTCCTGGGAGAAGACATCAGATCAGAGGAAAAGACCTCAGGAGTGGAGGGTCCTTCCAATGTGTGAATTCCAGGACTGGAGTGAGCATGGTAAAGAAGGTTCAGAGTATGGACTGGAAAAGAAGGAGAGTCTATGTTCAGTATTCACTTTGATACAATAAGATAATGCATGTATATAGCACAATATAACTTGGAAAGTGATATATGAATGTCAGCTACTGTCATTATTTGTGTTTTCCATGGTGGCCAATATTGTACCTTATACAAAATAACTGTTCAACAGATGTTTGCAGCATTGAATTAATGGACTATGCTTGGCAAAATTTACTCTACTGTTTAGGGTATTTCAAGATTATCTTTTCCCATTGCCAATTAGGAAAATCTGTTGACTAACATACACATATACAAATACAAACATACAATATATTTCAAAGCAAAGTGTTTTTGGATTATCCATGCAATGGCTCATCTCCATTAGTATGGATAATTTGAGAATTTTAATGGCCATTTCCAAGTTTAAAAAGTGAGTTAAATATTGTCACTTTCCCTGTTTTGCATAAGATACACATTTAGAAAAGTATGCTTATATTCTCCCTTTTTACTATTATTTTGATTTGAATCGTACTACATGGTCAATTATATGTTATTCCTTCATTTTCTATGTTGCTATGAAATTTGAAAGTTTAACTTTACATCTCTTTCCTTTTAATTCTAGGATTGAGCAGTATTACGAAGCCATTTTGGCTCTGTGGAATCAGTTGTATATAAACATGAAGAGTCTGGTATCTTGGCATTACTGTATGATTGATATTGAGAAAATCAGAGCTATGACTATTGCTAAGGTAAGTATTTTTAAGAGATTGGAATGGGACCCTAACCTTCTCAAGAGATTACCCATTTTATCAGGCTAGTTGGAGAGCTTTGGAAACTATAGCAGCAAACACCCTACCATACCCATAATGGTTGCTAGCACAGGTTCTTAGATCTGCTTTTCTAAAGGGAAGCAACTCAAAATGGGTTAACAATCTTACTTTAATCAAACATGTATCATTTACCTAGTTCAGGGGGAAAAGTCAGCACCCTGAACTTCAGAGAATACAAACAGAAGTTACAACAGAAAATAATACAATTTATCAGACAGGGCTTCCAGGTGTCTGACCATTAAATCTATACCTAGTTAGTTACCAGACAGGGAAGCACCAACATCTGGGCTTTCAAAGCTGGGGGACTCAATGGTTGCCCAGAGTCTCATCTGGCCAAATCAAACAACTCTTCACAAAGTGAGCTCCAAAGCAAAACCTCACATCAGAGTATATATAGCCTTCTCCTGGATCAGAGAATGTCACAATCCTCTTGACCCACTGCCTAATCACAATGTAACAAGGTGTGGGCATTCCTGAAAAACAAGCCTCCTGCCACAGGCTCCATGTGACCACATTCAGCATATTAGGGGGCAGAGTATATTTTCAAATCAGGCCAGGTTTTCAGATTCACTTAAGCCTATCAAAGGGCAGGGAAGATCTTCGGATTTCCATTACCATTACAGAAGCCAATGCTGACTGCCCTTATTATGAGATGGGCCAGGGTAGATGTAGAGATCTAAGCACACCGCTAATGGGAGATAGGCAACCTGGAACCTGTGACAATAGAGAAACTAAATATAAAATAATCTGATGAGCTTGAACTACAAATAGAAAAAGTTTAAAGGTGCTCATCACTGTGCTATTTTATGATTAAAAACCATTGTGTTTGTTGCCTTAAAATTTTAAGGCAATTGCCAGATCCCTTTTGAGGACTAAACCTTTGTATTTTAGAGCTCTTGACTGACTAAAAGAAAGAGTGGTTGTAGGATTCTTATTTTTTAAAAGTTTTATTAATATCTTTTATTTTTTGGATTACTTTTATTTATTAATAAATCTCTATCCCTCCCCTATCCAGAGTACTTAAAATGATAAAAGGGGAAAGTGACAAATGTTGGAGGGGATGTGGAAAAAATCTGAACATTAATTCATTGTTGGTAGAATTGTGAACTGATCCAATCATTTTAGAGAACAATCTGGAATTATGCTTAAAGAATTATTAAACTATCTATACCCTTTGTCCCAGCAATACCACTACTAGTTCTATTTCCAAAGATAATTAGGGAAAAAGAAAAAGAAGCTATATGTTCTAAAATGTGCAACACTTCCTATTACCAAGAACACAAATAGAAAAAAATTAGTCGTCCAGCAAACTAAACACTGTATCAACTAAATCCAATATTTTATACCAAGTTCTACACTTACAAAGGAGGAAGGGAGATGCACTACTCGTATCTCTTTTTTGGGGGGCCAAGATTGATTATTTTAATTTCACAGCTTTCAGTTTTGTTTCCTTAGTTATTTTTCTTTCCACTGACATTGTTGTAGACATTGTATATATTGCTTTCCTGGGTCTACTTCATCGTGTTACTTTTCATATGCTCTTATGCTTCTCTCTACTCATTGTATTCTTTTCTAACAATATTAATAGTATTCCATTACATTCAGATACCACAGCTTATTTAGCCATTCTCCAATTAGTTCTCAGCTTTTTTTCCACTACAAAAACTGCTTGCTAATTTTGGAATCCTTCTTTTTATCATTGACTTCCTTAAGGTATGAGCCTAGCAGTAGAATTTCTGGATCAAAGGAAAAGGACATTTTATTCACTTTCTTAACATAATTTCAAATTACTTTCCACAGTAGTTGGACCAGTTCACACTCCAACAGTGTATTAGTGTGCGTGTCTCTCCATGACCATTCCAACATAAACTATTTCTGTCTTTTTTTCTTTTATTGCCAATTTGCTGGGTATGAGGGGAAACTTCAGAATTATTATGCTTTACATTTCTCGTATTGATTATGACTTGGAGCAATTATTTTTAATAGTTGGCAGTTCTTTTGAGAATTGTTTTTCATATCCTTTAACCACTTGTCTTTTAAGGGAATAGATTTTGGTTTTAACTGTTTATCTTAGTTCCCTATACATCTTGGATATCAGACAGACAGAGTTGAGGTAATGTCCCCCTTGCCCCCAATTAGCCACTTTCTTTCTTATCCTTTATGATTAATTGTGAAATTCTTTTAAGAACATCCAAAGCATATTATAGGATAATAGTTGATTCTTAGATCAATTAGATTGAGCATACAAAATAGGTAGCCCCTCAGTCACAAGTAGAGTGGGACTATTTTTCAACAATCTCCTCTTTGGCTTAGTTGCATAGTGAGTGGAGTTGACCATGTACTTGATTACTTGTTTAACAATTTCTTCCTGTTTTATTTTCAGCTGAAAACAATGCGCCAGGAAGATTACATGAAGACAATAGCTGATCTTGAGTTACATTACCAAGAATTCATCAGGAATAGCCAAGGCTCAGAGATGTTTGGAGATGATGACAAACGGAAAATACAGTCTCAGTTTACTGATGCTCAGAAACATTATCAGACCTTGGTTATACAGCTTCCAGGTCACCACCAGCATCAGACAGGTTTGCATTTTCTCTCTCATGAGCTAAATAGACTCTTTATAAATGAAATATTTCATATAACTTAGCCATTTGGACTCTTGGAGGTATTTGGAGATTTTGGAAACTTCTTTGAAAGGAATTTTTGTCAGAAGTTATTTTTTTTTTAATAGCAATCTCAAAATTAGGCTCATTTAATTTGCAAAGAACAATAGATTTTTCAGGGAGCAAACAATAAAACCTAACTGCCTCAGTGGCTCATGGATTTCGCATCACATTTATTTATATGAGGAAATATAAAGGTTTTTCATTTCCCTTTGCCAGAAGGGGGCAAGGGAGCGGTCCTATAATGAAGATATATTTACTCTCTTCAAAGTGATTTTATTACTTTTTCCCATCTTAGGAATCTTTAAAGTTTTTAATTCCATGATTTTTTCCCCTTTAAGTCACTACAACTGAAATCACTCATCTTGGCAAAGATCCAAACCAAAATCAAGTCAATGACATCAACAGAGAAAATGACAAGCAAGAGACATGGATGTTGGTGGAACTTCAGAAGATTCGTCGGCAGATGGAGCACTGTGAGAGCAGAATGACCCTTAAAAATATCCTTCAGGCTGACCAAGGCTCCTGTCACCACATCACAGTGAAAATTAATGAATTAAAGGTATGTGTTTGTTAAATTCTAGTAAACATTTTCTTAAACTTTCTGGTAAATTCCAGTTGTACTTAAGTTTATTGAAGGACCAGGTCAAGTGTAGGCGATTTCAGTGTGAATTTTTTTAAATCATAATTTTTACATTATCCTAGCTTTGTGTAGGAAGTATTTCACACTTCTTATGAAGTACTGAGAGGAGAAAAAAAATATTTTAGTAAATAAAACCTTTTATAGAAGTGTTCTTTTTCTAAAGTTACCAATTGCAAAAAACAATTGGTATAGGAAATGCGATATGCATAATAAAACAATGGAGTTTAGTGCTATTCAAAGGTAATGGTTATTTCTTTCTAGTATTATTTCATTTTTTCTCCAACCACTAAGGGATAGTTCTGTCATTTCTTCCTTTCATTCCTTGCTTCTTAGGCTTACAAGATGCCAAAGAGGCAAAAGTTCTGTTCTGTCCTTTCCAATCAGAAAATAAATATCTATTAACATATTCTTGTGTTAGATAATTGTTGGGGGAGCAAAGATGTATGAGCTGGTTCTTCCGCGTATAAGATGTGCTTGAGAATATAATGATTGTTCTAAGATAATATATGCTAAGTGCCATTGGAGTGGTTGAAGCTGTAAAGGTCAATAGGGTATAGAGAAAGGACAGGTAATTTGGAACTAAGTTGGTCAGGAGAGAGTTGTGGAAGAGGGAGGATTTGAATTTTAAATGAGAGGTAGGATTTCAATAGAGAAGATGAGGGAATTCTGAAGAGGAGACAGTAAAAAGGTTTTTTTGTTCTCTCATGTTTTCTTTTCTGACCAGGTTCCCAATTTGGACCCATTGTAGAATACTCTAATTACTCAGGCATATATACTCTGGCTATATAGATACTAGGAAAAAGAAGAAGAATGAAGCCTCCTTTGAAATTAACTTGATTACTCAGCTAGATGGTTTAGTGGATAGGATATTGAACTTGGAGTTGGGAAGAAATGCCTCTGACAGTTTTTAGTTACTAGTTGTGACCTCGAGCAAGTCACTAAACTTAGCCTCAGTTTCCTCTTCTGTAAAATGGGGATAATAATAGAAACTGCTTCAGAGTTGTTGTGAGGATCAAAAGATATAATAATGTATGTAAAGTGCTTTGCAAACCTTAAAGCACTACATAAGTGTTAATAATAATTATTTATTATTACTAGCACTACAATTCTTTCTATGGAATCATTTGGTCAAGGTGAGGAGCTGCATGTCAGGAGCACTAGTCTTATACCACAACTGGTTTGTTTAAGACAGGTTATAGGCAGGCCATACCTTATTTTAAGGTATACAGTATATGTACCCTTGTATTTGTGAAAGCTACTCTCTCTTTTTTCACCTTATAAAGCCACATGAAGTTGTCTGCTGTTTTAACTACTATACTAGTCTGGATTTGGAGGGCCAGTATTTATATGGGAGAGATGTTATTTTATATCTTGTAAATACCTATCATATTTTATTTATAAATTTAATTTATTCAAAGGAATAATTTTTCTTTTTCCATGTCCTCTAGTTCTTGGGATGGTCTAATCTATGACAAAATTTGGCATGTTTTCCTCTCCAAAAAATGCACACAACTGTCTTTGAAATTAGAAGTAGCATTCTGGGAGTGGCTAGGTGGCACAATGAATAGAGCACCAGCCCTAGAGTCAGGAGAACCTGAGTTCAAATCTTGCTTCAGACACTTAACACTCATTAGCTGTGTGACCTTGGGCAAGTCACTTAACCCCAATTGTCCTGCCTTCCCTTCTCTAAAAAGCGAAAAAAAAAAAAAGAAGCAGCAGCATTCCTTTTGCCATCTTCTAATAAAGATGACAAATCTCCACTTCTGAGGAGTCTGGATGCTTTGGGCCAATGTTATTCCTGTTTCTGAATTCACTTAATATTATTAAGAGTTTCAAGTCCATCTCTTACCATTTCCATATAGCTGCCTTTCTATAAATAATGCTAGTTTTTGCTCGCTAAAAGTGTGATGTTTAGAAATGCCTTCACTATGTGACTGCACATAAATGACAGTTCACTTGTTTGGAGTTCTGCTTTCCAACTTTTGATCAAAATAATACTAGGTATCTAAAGCTTCAGTAGCTTGAAACTGCACTAAGACTTTGGAACACTCTATCAGCTGACAGTCACATTCCATGTAAGATCTATGAAAGTACTTCACATACACTATCTCATTTGATCTTAATAGCCTTGTGAAGTAGATGCTACAAGTATTGTCTCCATTTTCCAAATGAGGAAACTGAAGCTCAGAGAGTGTAACTGAGTGGCCTGTGGTTGGATAACAGTTAAGTGTGTCCGAGGCAGGATTCAGATCAGGTCTTTGCTGACGCCAGTTCCAGTGCCCTTTTGACAGTATCACCTGCATATACCATAGATCTTTGCTGTGTCCATGTCAGCTGTCAAAGTACCAGCTATTCTCAGAACCATCATGGTAACTGGGGATCAGAGGGATGATAAATCTATAGTATCCTGAATATGTCTTAGTGCTGTGTATAAGTTTATAATACTCATCTAGATTCTCTTATTCTGGCTCTGCAGGGCACACTTCACAAATGAGGGAATTCAGATAGATTAAGTGATATGTATATGGTCACAAAGCTAGTGACAGAGCTGAGATTAGAACCAAAATCTTTCAATTCAACTCAAAACTCTTAGAGTTAGACTGCATTCCATCAGCATAACCTAAATTGCCTGTGGACTGACACATTCATATGCTGCTTTTTAGAGTTTTCTAGAAGAAGAAAGATGAAAAAGCCAACTCTTTTTCTAATATTGAGTGAATAATATTCAGCAAACTTTCTTTGAAGTAAAGATGGAACAAAAACAGATATAGATACCTGAAATGTGTTGACATAGGCATTCCTTCCTTTTTTTTTTTGACAGGGTGTACAGAATGATTCACAAGCAATTGCTGAAGTCCTCAACCAGCTCAAGGATATGTTAGCTAATTTCAGAGGTTCTGAAAAATACTGTTATTTGCAAAATGAGATATTTGGGCTATTCCAGAAACTGGAAAACATTAATGGAGTTACAGATGGCTACTTAAATAGGTAAAGAACATTAAATCTATTAATTTAATAGTCTGAGATGTCTTTCTTTTCCAAAATAGTTTTTACTTGCTTTCTAGGCATAGCTGTTCTTTTTCTTTAATAAAGGTTTACTTAACATTCCTTAGTATCTTCAGATCACATTTTCAACTTTATTATTTTAAGTTCCTAATGCGTCTTAGAAGATGCCCCCTGAGATCATGCTTTAAGGATTAGGTCTTATAATTCTGCCTCTGAATATATTAGGTTGAATCACTATGGTGGGGAGAACTTTATAGTTTATGAGCTATATATTTCATAAATTGTGTAAAATTTTAAAAATTAACTATATTTCTTATTTATAGTTGGGGAGCAATGAAGTAGAATAGAGAGAACCCTAAAGTTAGAACTGGAAATAGACAAGCTCAAGTTATAATTCCCCATTTGCTAGTTAGGTGACCTTGAGCAAGACATATCTCCAAGTCCTGAGTTCCTCTTCTGTATCCTGGGACTAAAATACTTTCATTTCCTACCTTTTAGAATTAATGGTTTTTCTGATTATTAAATGAGAATTAATGTAAGTGAAATTGCTTTGTAAACTATAAAGCATTATATAAATTCCAGTTATTAGTGATAGTATTAATACTCTGTTCACATTAAACCACTTTGTTGGCAGCCTGATTTTAACTCTTTTGCTTATTACAGCTTATGTTCAGTGAGAGGACTCCTTCAGGCTGTTCTCCAGACAGAAGACATGCTGAAAGTGTATGAAGCCCGACTCACTGAAGAGGAAACTGTTTGCCTAGACCTTGATAAAGTGGAGGCTTACCGCTGTGGACTAAAGGTATTTTATTTCACTTTATGAAAAATGGCAAAGGCCAATTTATAAAGCTATATGGGCATGTATACATAAATTTACCTATGTGTGTGCATATATATATATATATATATACACATGCACACATATATATATACACACACACATACATATATATGAGTGTATAGATACACACGCACACAAACACAAAGATAGGTTTCCATGTTTTGGGTTTTTTTTTTTAGGATCATTAGATTCATTTGAATATATTGTCTGTCAACTCATTATCAGCAGGTATCCTTAGAAAATAAAAATTGGGGGCCTAGATTTATTTGAACTATTGAGGTATTGGCATGATTGCAAGATTTTTAGAATGATAATTTTAAAAAATTGCTCTATTCTGGTTTTGTCATCAAAATTCAACAGCATGGAGTTGAAGGAAGAGATTCACTACTACTCATCTTATTTTCTTTTAGAAAATAAAAAGTGATTTGAATCTGAAGAAGTCATTGTTGGCTACCATGAAAACTGAGCTACAGAAAGCTCTGCAGATCCACTCCCAGACTTCCCAACAGTATCCGCTTTATGATTTGGACCTTGGAAAGTTCAGTGACAAAGTCAACCAGCTGTCAGACCGTTGGCAAAGGATAGATAAACAGATAGACTTCAGGTTAGTTGAGTTTCCTTATGAGGTCTTTTCCTTTGTTGAGTTGTTACTGAGATATTACTCTTAAAGTGATGGGTTTTTTTTTTTTTTAAGTGATTCTGCTTTTGTGGGTGAAATGGGTCAGTAAATGTTGAAAATACTTGGTCACTTTTTAGTTCCTCTCTGTGGCTCACTCTTCTTGAAGTGGCTAGAAGGGAGGCCATCATAAATAAGCATATATCTAGACTATGAAATCCATGAGGGCTGGGATCACATCATGTCTAAGCTTTGTATTTTCCCTACTGCTTAGCATGGTGCTTGGTACATAGTAGTTGGTTAATAACTTTTTTATTGAATGGAATGGAATTGAATGTCACATTCTAGTCTGAAATGGCATGGGACTTATTTTCCCTCATACCTTGGAAAGACACCGTCACTCTCACACCACTGAACTATTCATTCAGCATACTTTTATATTCTCTCTTAATTTCTGAGTATGACTGTTGGGATGTAGTAGGAAACTTGTGTAGTCTTTCCCAAAAAGCCTGTGTAAATGAAATCTAATGCTAATTATCTTACTCAAAAGTTTTTGGAATTGAGGGGCGGCTAGATGGTGAAGTGAGTAGAGCGCCAGCCCTGGAGTCAGAAGGACCTGAGTTCGGATCCGGCCTCAGACACTTAACGCACACACAAACAAAAACCTAGCCGTGTGACCTTGGGCAAGTTACTTAACCCCAATTGCTCTCCAAAGGGCAAAAATAAAAAAAGTTTTTGGAATTATAGCTTACGAGCTATTTTAATGTAAAAACTTTAATAATTTTCTTATTTCTCTTATCATCAGATTATGGGATTTAGAAAAACAAATTAAGCAGCTGAAAAATTACCGTGATAATTACCAAGCATTCTGCAAGTGGATCTATGATGCCAGACGTCGTCAGGATTCTTTGGAATCTATGAAGTTTGGAGATTCCAGTACAGTTATGAAATTTTTGAATGAACAAAAGGTACAGGCCATTTTGATGTAATAGTTTTAAACAGCCATCTGTTCTGGCAGGAATTAGGTCTCAGAGTATTTATTTTCTGTGGTCTGAAATATTAAACCTTTAGTATTTTTTTTAACATAATTAAAGAATCTTTAGGTCAAAATCAGTTGAAATAATTGCATAGAAGTGCAAATATCTTTGTGAAAAACATTCCTTCATATACATATAGTAATTCTGAAGAGACTTATTAGTAAGAATGAGCCTGAATGTCTTTGACTACTAATTAGGAAGGCTAAGATGATATCTGTTTCAAAATTGCCTTATTATTACTTACATTTCTTTTGTAGAATTTGCATAATGAAATATCTGGTAAACGAGACAAATCAGAAGAAATACAGAAGATTGCAGAACTCTGTTCAAATTCCATTAAGGTATGTTGTTCTTTAATATATTAATATTTCACTAAGACTGTTACTCATGCTACATTTACCTACATATTTAACATATATAAGCTTCTTAGGATAGAGACTATGGTTCTTGTTCCTTATAGTGGGGAGAAAATTATAATGTTTATTAATAAATTTGAATGTATCCTCAATTTCCTTGGGATTAATTCAATTTTATTTCATACATTTTAGGATGGATATGTATCATTTATGAGAAAGCAAAATCATATCACATATTTACATGCTTAGGACCTTATGTGATCTCTGTTTTGCATTTATTCCCAGGGATGCAAATTGTTAAGGAAATTTAGATCCAAATTATTTTTCTGAGATCCTTTAGGAATTTATTTTTTGTAACCTCTTTTTTTTTCTTCAGGATTATGAACTTCAGCTTGCATCATACACTTCAGGACTGGAAACTCTGCTTAATATACCTATAAAGAGAACTATGGTCCAGTCCCCTTCAGGGGTCATCCTGCAAGAGGTCTATAATAATCTTTAAAATTTATTACATAGAGTTGGGGGAGGTGTATTATAAACAAGATATGGTGCATTTGTTGCTTTTGACAATCCTTGACTTCTTTAATAGGAGGCTTTTTTATATAAAATATTTCAGTTGTTTGAAACTGTCATTCATAACATTGTAGCCTGAAAAATGTATTTAAATTAGGGTGGTTGAAAAGAGTTTTGAGTAGTCCACACAGAGAATTTGTAATAAATGATAACTAAATTGAATCTCTCTTTGAGAAAATCTTAAAAGAGCATACATCTGAAATAGGATAGTGGAAGGATTCTTGTGCCATAAACTACTTTGACAGATCTGGTGAAGGCCAGGAAACCCATCTTGGTTTAAGTGCATAAAATGAAATACACAGGATTAGAAAAGAAACTAGTTATATTAAAATATATATATTAAAATACATTTCATGGATCCCAGGTTAAGAACCCCTGGAGGCTACCTAGAAACATAGGGCTATACATTATTTGACCTCTAAAGGTTTCTTTACAGCCTTTTAGGCAAAGGGCTACACATTATTTGACCTCTAAAGGTTTTCTTACAGCCTTTTAGGCATAAAGCTACATTATATGACCTCTAAAGGTTTCTTTACAGACTTTTATTTTGCTACAACTCTGGACTTTTGCACTACTATGTTTACTATTCTAAAAACTAAAGTATATTATTATTTCAGAAGATGTACTGGTAAGGTTTTTGGTAAGGCTCTTTGGAATGTGATGTTTTGTTCTTTGTTTTTCCCCTCTTAAGGCTGCAGAAATTCATGCTCGGTACATAGAGCTACTTACAAGATCTGGAGATTATTACAGATTCCTGAGTGAAATGTTGAAGAGTTTAGATGACCTGAAGGTAATTTGTTTAGGTGACTTGTTTTAACATAAATAACAAAACACAGTAGAACTTTGTCATCATTGCCCTGTTATCACATGGAATTGGATATGACATGAATAAAGTTTTAAGTCCTTATCAAATGTAACCATATTTGTAAAAAGTTTGATAAAATTCATTTCACCTGTTAGGCAGATGGTAATCTTGTGCTTTAACACCAGGATTATGAAGGGCATTACATTTGTTATTATTAGCCAAATCTTGGTTATCTTAAAATATTTTTTTATTTTTATTTTTTTAAATCTTCTATTTTTTGTTGTGTTAATCGGGGCATTTTATTTTATTTTATTTTATTTTATTTTGGCTTTTTGGAGGGCAGTTGGGGTTAAGTAATTTGCCCAAGATCACACGGCTAGGTTTTTTTTTTGTTTTGTTTTGTGTGTGCCTTAAGTGTCTGAGGCTGGATCCGAACTCAGGTCCTTCTGTCTCCAGGGCCGATGCTGTACTCACTGCACCACCTAGCCGCCCCATCTTAAAATATTTTTAAGAAAGATTTTAAAAAACATTTGACTAAGGACATTTATTGATCTCTTTCTTTTAAATTTGTAGTCAGTATGCACTAGGCTGATAAAATTCTTCATATTGAGAGTTGAATACATTTTCTTTGTTGCTTAGTGTTTCTTTCTGCAGTGGTAAAGGAAGTTTCTCCTCCTCAGGAGCTCCCTTTCCAAATGAATTCACAGGTCTGCAACTGGATAGCTTTGAAAGTTATATGAGTTTATTATATGCTTAAAGGGAAGAGAAAGTACTACCTGAGGGACATTTATGATCTCAGAGCAATCCTTGTGTTCTGTTTGGTTCTGTATTTGGAGGTGTTTATTTGTTTGAGTTCCATGGAGGTCAGAGACTATCTTTTGCTTCTTTTTGTATCTCCAGTGACTGGCATGTAGTAGGCATTTAATGAATTTTTATTAATTGACTGCTAAGTTCAAGATTTAAAAAGAATAAATTCCCAGCCTCCCCCAAATAAACAAAAGTTTGCTTACCTAAAGTGTAACCAATAGTAAGTAGAAAAACATTTATACATATATGTATACATATAGATATAAATATATGGCACAATTTTCCAATATCTTCCTTATTTTACAATTCAGCCTTTTAAAATATATATAGTGTGTGTATATATATATATATATATATATATATATATATATGAATGATTAAAGTTCAAAACAAGAAAAGTTTTTACAATGTCAGATATTGTACATAGCTTTTTCCTGTCTACTTTACTTATGCAGATCTGTGATTTTATTGGTATAAGGAGCTCCTGGTGAGGAAACATCCTCATCCAAAGCAGATCAGCTATTTTTTAGTAATTTCCAATCTGAGAGAGTTGCCAGGAGACCAATAAGAAGTTAATTGACTTGCTAAGATCCCATAGTTAGTAGGTATCAAAGGTGGGACCTGAACCTTGGTCTTCTTGACTCTGAAGTCAGCTCCCTAACCACTCTAACATGTCGTGCATATTCACACTATTATGTACACACACACACACACACACACACACACACACAGAATGAGATATTTAAGTCCTGTGTTAGGAATGCATTTGCTTCAACATGTTTTGTGCTTTCACTCCAACAGCTGAAAAACACCAAAATTGAAGTTTTAGAAGAAGAACTTCGTCTTGCCAGAGATGCCAATTCTGAAAACTGTAACAAGAACAAATTCTTGGATCAGAATCTGCAAAAATACCAGGCAGAGTGCTCCCAGTTCAGAGCGAAACTTGTGAGCCTAGAGGAGCTAAAGAGACAAGCTGAGCTGGATGGAAAATCAGCCAAACAAAACCTAGATAAGTGCTATGGGCAGATAAAAGAACTCAATGAGAAGATCACAAGACTCACTTATGAAATTGAAGATGAAAAGAGGAAACGAAAGTCTGTGGAGGACAGATTTGACCAACAGAAGAATGACTATGACCAGCTGCAGAAAGCAAGGCAATGTGAAAAGGAAAACCTTGGGTGGCAAAGATTAGAATCTGAAAAGACCATCAAGGAGAAGGAGTACGAGATAGAAAGATTGAGGGTTCTTCTTCAAGAGGAGGGCGCCCGGAAGAGGGAATATGAAAATGAGCTGGCAAAGGTAAGAAACCACTATAATGAGGAGATGAGTAATTTAAGGAACAAGTATGAGACAGAAATTAATATTACGAAGACCACAATCAAGGAGATATCCATGCAAAAGGAGGATGATACCAAAGGTCTCAGAAACCAGATTGATCGACTCTCAAGAGAAAACCGAGATCTGAAAGATGAGATTGTCAGGCTGAATGACAGCATCCTGCAGACCACAGAGCAGCGAAGGCGGGCTGAAGAAGATGCTCTGCAGCAAAAAGCATGTGGGTCTGAGATGATGCAAAAAAAGCAACAGCTAGAGATCGAGCTTAAACAAGTCATTCAGCAGCGCTCCGAGGACAATGCCAGGCACAAGCAGTCACTTGAGGAGGCTGCAAAGACTATTCAGGATAAAAACAAAGAGATAGAAAGACTCAAAGTTGAGTATCAGGAGGAGGCTAAGCGCCGATGGGACTATGAGAATGAGCTAGGTAAGGTAAGAAACAATTATGATGAGGAAATCATTAGCTTAAAGAACCAGTTTGAAACAGAGATAAACATCACCAAAACCACACTCCACCAGCTTACCAAGCAAAAAGAAGAGGACACCAGTGGCTACCGAACTCAGATAGATAATCTAACCAGAGAAAACAGGAGTTTATCCGAGGAAGTTAAGAGACTGAAGAATACTTTAGCTCAGACCACAGAGAATCTTAGGAGGGTAGAAGAAAATGTCCAGCAGCAGAAGGCAACTGGCACTGAGATCACTCAGAGGAAACAGCAGCTGGAGTTTGAGCTGAAACAGGTCACTCAAATGCGCTCAGAAGAGAGCATAAGATATAAGCAGTCACTTGATGATGCTGCCAAAACCATTCAGGATAAAAACAAAGAACTTGAAAGACTCAAAAAGTTGATAGAAACTGAAATGAATCAGAGAAAATGTCTGGAGGATGAAAACGCAAAATTACAAAGAACACAGTATGATCTGCAGAAAGCACACAGTAGTGCCACGGAAACAATAAGCAAGCTGAAGATTCATGAGCAAGAACTGACACGCCTGAAAATTGACTATGAAAGAATTTCTCAGGAGAGGACAGTAAAGGACCAAGATATTTCACGGTTCCAAAGTTCTCTAAAAGAGCTCCAGTTCCAAAAACAGAAAGTAGAAGATGAACTGAACAGGCTGAAGAAAACCTCTTCTGATGAGTGTTCTAAGAGGAAGAAGCTAGAAGATGAACTGGAGTCCATGCGGAGATCCTTGAAAGAGCAAGCGATCAAAATCACCAACCTGACACAGCAGCTAGAGCAAGCATCCATTAGCAAGAAGAGAAGTGAGGATGACCTCAGACAGCAAAGGGATGTGTTGGATGGGCATGTGAGAGAGAAGCAGAGAACTCAAGAGGAGTTGAGAAAACTGGCATCAGAGGTGGAAGCCCTGAGGAGGCAGCTGGTCCAGGAGCAAGAGAATGTTAAGCAGGCTCACCTGAGAAATGAGCACTTCCAGAAGGCAATCGAGGACAAGAGCAGGAGTCTGAATGAAAGTAAGATAGAAATAGAGAGACTACAGTGTCTCACAGAGAACCTGACCAAAGAACATTTGATGCTAGAGGAAGAGCTACGGAACCTGAGACTGGAATATGATGAGCTACGAAGAGGAAGGAGTGAAGCTGATAGTGATAAAAATGCTACTATCTCTGACCTAAGAAGCCAACTGCAAGTCAGCAACAACCGAACCTTGGAACTACAGGGGCTGATTAATGATTTACAGAGAGAAAGGGAAAATTTGAGACAGGAAATTGAAAAATTCCAAAAGCAGGCTATAGAGGTATTCACAAATATTTGATCATGGCTTTACTCTTTCTCAAATAGTTCACTCCTATTGTCTTCTAACCTTAATTAATCTTTTGCTGTTCCAACTAACTCTAATTTATACTTATTTGGTGTGTGTCCACTAAAGCATGACCATCTGTCATAACCCAGAAAACTGCTTGACAAGAACTTTTGTTGCTATTTGTCCTTATGCCTTGACCCTTAGCCAAAATTTAATATGTGTATAACCTGCGTGTGACTCTTTTTGGGGTCCTCAAGAGCAGGTGGGACGTTTGGGATAATTTCCTATGATGGCAGGACTGCATCTGTCTTGCTTTGTGTGCTAGAGTCTAGACCAGGGGTAGGGAACCTGTGGCCTTGAGGCCACATGTGGCCCTCTAGGTCCTTGGATGCAGCCTTTTGACCAAGTTCAGGTTTTATAGAAGAAATCCTCTTATTAAGGAGATTTGTTCTATGAAGTTTGGTTTCTGTCAAAGGGCCTCACTCCAGGACCTAGAGGGCCACATGTGACCTCAAGGCCACAGGTTCCTCTCCCCTGTACTACACAATACCTTTATTTGAATATATGCTTATATGTATAAATTTATATATATTTAGAGGGATCTTTAACACATCTGTGTGATTTCAAATTTGCTTGAATTAAAAATTATCCACTCAATAAAGCTGTTTTCTATGCAGGTTTTTAATCTTTCTTCTCCTCTTGCTTATTGATTACTCTCTTTTCTTTTCACCCTTCCTGGCATGTTGCTTCTTTGCACATCAGTTTTAGTGTTCCTGGGTTTGTTTTTTGGTTTGATTTCCTTTAACACCTAATTTTAAAAAATTGATTTCTTTAACTTCTAATATATTTGACTGCTATAGACAATATTTGTGTGGGAGTAGAACTGTGTCTATGTTAGTGGAAGTATGTATATATCCATGTATATGGCAATGTGCAAATGCAAAATATTTACATTGCTATATTAAATATTTTAGTGTAAGCATAATAGGTATGATCAGCTTTAACAAGATTAGACTTCCTTTAAAGTCACATAAGAGATAAAGGTAAGGTAGTTAGGGTTGCAACTTGCCCATTTCCTTTGAGGAAATAAGAGTGGTGAGTATGAAGCAATAGATGTTGGGTGGCAATGGAATAAATAAAAAAAAAACATGTAGAACAACAAGCTAAAAGTAAACTGAGGACACAGATGGGAAGGGAAAGGATACATATGCACATGTAAAGTGAAAACGTTAGCACCAAAGAGATTTAATTATGAGAGGTACAATCAACACTGTTATTTCATTTATTTTTCCTTTTTAATTTTAGGCATCTAATAGGATTCATGAATCCAAGAATCAGTGCAGTCAAGTTGTGCAAGAAAGAGAGAGCCTGCTGGTAAAAATCAAAGTCCTGGAACAAGACAAGGCAAGGTTGCAGAGGTTAGAAGATGAGCTGAATCGTGCCAAAGCCACACTGGAGTCAGAGATTAGAGTGAAACAGCGACTGGAGTGTGAGAAACAACAAATTCAGAATGACTTAAATCAATGGAAAAGTCAGTATTCCCGCAAGGAAGAGACTATTAGGAAGATTGAATCTGAAAGAGAAAAGAGTGAAAGAGAGAAGAACTCCCTAAGAAGTGAGATTGAAAGGTTACAGGCAGAGATCAAGAGGATTGAGGACAGGTGCAGGAGAAAGCTGGAGGACTCCACCAGGGAAACACAATCACAGATGGAATCAGAACGTTGTCGAATGCAGAGAGAAATTGATAAACTCAAGCAGCGTCCATATGGATCTCATAGGGAGACTCAGACTGAAGACGAATGGTCCATTGACCCCTCAAAACTGATGTTTGATGGACTGAGGAAAAAGGTGACTGCAATGCAACTTTACGAATGTCAGCTGATAGACAAAACCACTCTGGACAAATTGCTGAGGGGGAAAAAGTCAGTAGAAGAAGTTGCTTCTGAAATCCAACCTTTCCTCCGTGGAGCAGGTGCTATTGCTGGGGCTTCTGCTTCCCCTAAAGAAAAGTACTCTTTGGTGGAAGCCAAGAGGAAGAAATTTATTACTCCAGAATCCACAGTAATGCTCCTGGAGGCCCAGGCAGCTACAGGAGGTGTGATTGACCCCCATAGGAATGAGAAGCTGACTGTTGACAGTGCCATTGCTCGGGACCTCATTGACTTTGATGACCGGCAGCAGATCTATACTGCAGAAAAAGCTGTTACTGGCTTTGATGATCCATTTTCGGGCAAGACAGTATGTGTTTCTGAGGCCATCAAGAAAAATCTGATTGACAGAGAAACAGGAATGCGCCTATTAGAAGCTCAGATTGCTTCAGGGGGTGTGATAGATCCCGTTAACAGTGTCTTTTTGCCGAAAGATATTGCTTTGTCCCGTGGACTAATTGACCGAGACTTGTATAGGTCTCTTAATGATCCCCGAGACAGTCAGAAGAACTTTGTGGACCCCATCAACAAAAAGAAGGTCAGTTACATGCAGCTGAGGGAAAGATGCAGGATTGAACCACACACTGGCTTGCTTTTGCTCTTAGTACAGAAGAGAAGCATGTCATTCCAAGGGATCAGACAGCCTGTCACAGTCACTGAACTGGTGGATTCTGGAATCTTGCGGCCATCCACTGTAAACGAACTCGAATCAGGCCAGATTTCCTATGATGAGGTTGGTGAAAGAATTAAGGATTTCCTCCAGGGTTCCAGCTGCATAGCGGGCATCTACAATGAGACCACAAAACAAAAGCTTGGCATTTATGAGGCCATGAAAATTGGTTTGGTTAGACCTGGTACTGCTCTTGAACTTTTAGAAGCTCAAGCAGCCACTGGTTTTATCGTGGATCCTGTCAGCAATCTGAGGCTACCAGTAGAAGAAGCCTACAAACGAGGGTTAGTGGGCATTGAATTTAAAGAAAAACTCCTGTCAGCTGAACGGGCAGTTACGGGGTATAAAGATCCAGAAACAGGAAACATCATCTCCTTGTTCCAAGCCATGAACAAAGAGCTTATTGAGAAGGGTCATGGAATTCGCTTATTGGAGGCTCAGATTGCAACAGGTGGAATCATTGACCCAAAAGAGAGCCATCGCTTACCAGTTGACATGGCCTACAAGAGGGGTTATTTTAATGAAGAGTTAAGTGAAATCTTGTCAGACCCCAGTGATGACACAAAGGGCTTTTTTGATCCAAATACAGAAGAAAATCTCACCTACTTGCAACTGAAAGAAAGATGCATGAAGGATGAGGAAACAGGACTCTGTCTTTTGCCATTAAAGGAAAAGAAGAAACCAATCCAGACATCACAAAAGAATACACTCAGGAAACGCAGAGTTGTCATAGTAGATCCAGAAACCAACAAGGAAATGTCTGTTCAAGAGGCTTACAAGAAGGGTCTTATTGATTATGACACTTTTATAGAACTCTGTGAGCAAGAATGTGAGTGGGAAGAAATAACCATCACTGGATCAGATGGGTCCACTAGGGTGGTCCTGGTTGACAGGAAAACAGGCAGTCAGTATGATATTCAAGATGCTATTGATAAAGGTCTTGTTGACAGAAAATTCTTTGATCAATACCGCTCTGGCAGCCTTAGCCTCACTCAGTTTGCTGATATGATTTCCTTAAAAAATGGTAACGGCAATATTGGCAGTGGTAGTGGTGGAGATGAAGTTTTTAGTAGTTCTCGACATGAGTCTGTAAGCAAGACCTCTAGCATTTCCAGCATCAGAAATTTAACCATCCGGAGTAGCTCTTGGTCTGATGCCTTAGAGGAGACAAGCCCCATCGCAGCTATCTTTGACACAGAAAACTTGGAGAAAATTTCAATTACAGAAGGTATAGAGAGAGGGATTGTAGATAGCATCACAGGTCAGAGGCTGCTCGAAGCTCAAGCCTGTACAGGAGGCATCATCAATCCCACCACAGGTCAAAAGCTTTCACTTCAAGATGCAGTCTCCCAGGGCCTCATTGACCAAGATATGGCGACCAGGCTGAAGCCAGCACAGAAAGCATTTATTGGCTTTGAGGGTGTGAAGGGGAAGAAGAAGATGTCAGCTGCAGAAGCAGTCAAGGAGAAATGGCTACCCTATGAGGCAGGTCAGCGCTTCCTGGAATTCCAGTACCTCACAGGAGGCCTTGTTGACCCAGAGGTTCATGGAAGGATAAGTTCTGAAGAGGCTATCAGAAAAGGGTTGATTGATGGTCGAGCAGCTCAGAAGCTTCACGACACTAGCAACTATGCCAAGATCTTGACCTGTCCCAAAACCAAACTGAAAATATCCTACAAAGATGCTATGAATCGATCCATGGTGGAGGATATCACTGGATTACGTCTGCTGGAAGCAGCTTCAGTTTCATCCAAGGGTTTGCCAAGCCCATATAATGTATCTTCTGCTCCAGGCTCCCGTTCAGGGTCTCGATCTGGATCTCGCTCTGGCTCACGCAGTGGATCCAGGAGAGGAAGCTTTGATGCCTCTGGGAATTCATCATACTCTTATTCCTATACATTCAGCAGTAGCTCCATTGGGCATTAGTAATCAGTTGGCAGTAGTTGCTAGATCTTAGATTGTATGAACCTATACTTTTATTAAATAAAAAGTTAAATTGAAAAAAAGAAAACATTTGTAGTGGTGATAATATAGTTTATTCTTAGGGTGATGGCCTACTAGAAGATGAAGCCATATTTAAAATCAAGTAGTGAAGCCACTCCTGGCTATTTATCTTTTCAGCATATCTCAAATGAACATAATTTGCTTTAGGTATACTCTGTATGTAGTAGTAGTAGTAATCATTTGTAAGAATATCACAAATTATGAGTTTAGACTTATTTTTTCTTTTGTTTCCCATTTAGAGTTTTAAGTAATTCATTCTGAAAAAGGCTTTGTTGTTGTTGGATATACCTTATACTGCTATTCATCTTGGGAATAAGAGAATTAAACTGATAAGATTTTTCAGATCATAGTTTATTTTGTTGGCTTATCTAAATTTTTTCAATTTATTGTGTTACAGCTCCAACTTGAATGTAGATTCACAACTGCAAAGTAAACAAATTAACAAATAAATAGCTCATGCACTGTGGAATGCATTTTGTATTTTAGTTTTTCAGTATGGGCTCTGACCTAAAATGAAATACTTGGGAGTTTTTTGTCACATACATTTGGATGTACTTGTTTGCTACAGCTGTAACTTGACAGGAAGTGCATGGTTCTCAGTAGCCTTTCTTTTTTGTTACCTCACCTGACATCTGTTAATCTTGTCTTTTTCTTTGTAATCTTAAAAAGGGGTCTGCAGCAAGTTTGGCAATAAACTTTTAAACTTTTAAAGTGTTTTGTGTTTTCATTTAAAAACTGATTGTACACCTGAGGAAAATTGGGAGTAGCTTTTTGATCACTTAAAATATATCTAAAAGTGGGCCATAAAAAATGGTCAACCATTTCTATTCTTAGGCTATTCTAAGAAAACTGACCTTTTAGGGTCTAGCTGTTTAAAGATAGAAGCTGTACACATAGTAAAATTTCACAACCAGGTGATTTTTTTAGAGGCTACTGTTGAAAGAAAGAAGTATCTATCAAACTCCTACTATGTGCTATGCTTAAGTGCTTTATAATTTATTTGATGCTCTTAATATCTCTGTGAGGTAGGTGCTATACAGGTGAGGAAACTGAGGGAGACAAAGGGTAAATGACTTGCCCAGGGTCACACAGCTACTAGGCATTTGAAGTTGGATTTGAACTTGAATCTTTCTTGACTGTATGTAGCCTAACACTCTGTCCCTATGCCATCTATCTGCCTCAGGAAAAATGAAACGTGCTCTAGATGGTAGAGAGGAGAGAGGATGAGTATTTAAAAGTTTTTATAGTGTTCTTGTATTGCAGATTTTTTAAAGTGAGAAGATAATTTATTTTTAGTAGTGAGTTCTTGTTGAATAACAGTACTTCATAGTAATAAGCATTTTCATCTGAGAAGTTTAAGTCATTTTCTACATTATGTACTAACTTATTTCTCAGAATGTCTATTTTAGATATAGTTTCTGCTTTTGTTTTTGTTTTGATCCATAAATTGTGATGTAGGACAATGGTTTGCAAATTTTTTAGTCTCAGAACCAAAAAATGAGGACCCCTAGCCCCCAAAGTGCTTTTGTTTAGATAGATTATATATTTATTAATATTTGCTACATTAGAAATGAAAGCATCTTGTTTTATTTGAATCATTTTTATCTGATAATATCTGGGCTACACTTTGAGAACTGATGGAGAGAACTTCTCTGAACTCAATTTAAATTTAGGAAAGTTGAGGGAGTTTCTTGATCATATGAGAAGCAAGTAGGGTGGCCAGAAAACTTTAGTTTTCCCAGATGTCTGGTAAAAATATCAAGTACAGCATTATATTTTAAACACAGGAACATATGAAAGGATTCTGCATGAATAAGGAAAGCATGAGTTAATATCAAAAATTACCTAACAAATATTTTTTAAGAAGATTCTATGATATAAAAACAAAAATGGAGCTCCTTGCCCTCAAGAAACTTACATTCTGTCAGAGAAGACTATACACATAAACAAGTATATCCAAGATTCATACAAAGCAGATATCATTTGTCCATGAATAGGATGGTACTAGCAGCTGAAGAGAATTATTCAAGGCAAAAGGGATCAAGTTGCATTTGTTTAATGAAAAATCCTTTTGAAAAATAACTCGAAGGGGTTGGACTGTTTTAGGTCTCTTCAATTTACATTGGCTACTTAGAGGTTTGGATTATTTTTTACTGATACTGGCCAGCAGGAAAAAAAAATGCTGCTCCCTCACACCCCACTAAGCTGACACTACTCTGAATCTGGCCTCTCCTGGGCAACTAATCCTTGGTAACTTTTATTATAATAATTATGTGTGTTCATAGGATCATAGATTTTGAGTTGTAAGGACCATGACAGGTCATCTAGTCCAGTGGTGTCAAGACTAAACTATATGTAAGGATCCCTGTCCCTGCAGGCCCATAATGACTTGGAGAAAAAACAAAACAAAACAGAAAAACAAAAAACAGCAACACACTATGTTCTATTGTTTATTTATTGATTTAGCTAAAGATTTCCCAATTACATTTTAATCTGTTTGGGCAGCATTAACAAGAATTCAGCTTCCCTGTTTGATACCTCTAACTAGATTCTAATCTAACCTTTCATTTTATAAATGAGGAAGCTGATACCCAGAAAGGTACAATGATTTACCCAAGCTCTCAGGTGCAAGTAGCAGAACTAGGATATAAACCAAGAACCCCTGACTCCAAATCTCTGGTCTTTTAAATTAAACCCCTTTTTACCAATTTTACCAAAGGATAAACTCCTTGAAGGCAGGCATTATCTTTGTTAACAGGATTTTATTGAGCCAGTCTCTAACCTGAGAATGTCAAAACAGTAAGCCAGAGACAAAGTGCCAGTAATCAGGTAGCCCTTTAATTAGTTCATTATAAGGAACAGATTTACAAATTGGGAATTCTCCTGATCAGAATTCTGCCTTGCTGACGTGAAGACAGAGGTTATATACATAAATCACAAAGGGGAAGGGAGGGAGGGAGATGGATTACAAACATTCGTTCCCAGGGCCAGAGTGCTTTGCCACTGACAAACCCACAGATGGAAGACAATACAACAATTCTGGAGTCCTGGGGGAGCAATACTCCTGAAGTTGTTACTTACTGGGTCACGGGACCAGTGTTTTGTGATAGGAACAGGTTCTATAGTCTTGGATTCCCTTCACTTCAGGTAAAGGAAGGATACCTGTGATTGTGCACCTGGTCAAGGTTTGATCAGTACAAGTCGAATTGTGAATCTGACTCACAAGCTGGGAAAGGCAATTCTGCAAATCTAATCTATTATATTAGTATATTCATTACACATATCGCATGGATTATTATAAAAGTCAGAATTCCCTCCACACTTCTATATAGCTTACTTTCCCTCAACATCTTTTAAAATTTTTTTGTGTCTCCAACACATTGCACCTACCAGGTGCAGAGTTTAATAAGCTTTTAGTAAATTAAATTTACCAAATGTAATGGATTATAGCCATTGAATCCTCTACTGAAATTGGTTCTTTGACACAAAAAAATATGGATGCATGAAAACTGGCAAGCATCCATGAGGGCACCCATATCCTTAGACTCAGGCCATCTCCCAAATCAAGTCTAGAGAAGAGGAAGGAAAGGGTGAAAACCCCCAACACTGGCTACAAAAATAATGTCTGGTACTTACGCAACACGCTTACACTTTTCAAAATGCTTTCACAACCATCGTCACATTTAAATTTTTTTTTTGCTTTTTTTTTTTTTGGAGGGCTATTGGGGTTAAGTAACTTGCCCAAGGTCACACGGCTAGGTTTTTGTTTGTGTGTGTTAAGTGTCTGAGGCTGGATCCGAACTCAGGTCCTTCTGACTCCAGGGCTGGCACTCTACTCACTGCAACACCTAGCCGCCCCCACATTTAAATTTTTTGAAGGGGGTGATTTCACTAGTGTTCAAGCTCCCCAGGAAGAACTTTATCAATGCAGACTGGTACCTTTGTTGCAATTTACGCTTTGGGAGCTGCTTAGAGTCCTGAGATATTCAGGGATGTACATGTCAAGGGTCACACAGTCAGAATCTCAATCCCTGTAAAAATATGTGGTATTTGTTTATTAAGCACCTATTACTATACCCCAGGCATTATGCTGGGTATGGATGATTCTAAGATAAGAATAAATGAGTGGAAGCATTTATTAAATGCTTACTATGTTTGAAGCATTCTAAGTGTCAGTGATACAAACAGAAAAGTGAGATAGCCCTCAATCTCTAAGCTTTCACATTCTCATGGGGGAGACAACATTTAGGAAAGGTTTCCACTGCAAGTCAGGTAGAAAGGTCCAATGGTCCTTAACAGTACAATAAAGCAGATGGTATGCCTTGAATGTCATTTCCACTGACAAAATTCTATCAGTTTCTGATGTTAACCGTTTGATGAGGTCACAGATCTTGGTGGCAAGAACTTCCCTTTCTGGGTTCTCAATATGTGTAGCTGTGATGCAGGAATGAGCAGTTTCCTAGTTGTATCTCCACAGAGCTTGCTTCTCAGGATGAAGACTAAAGGCAATGGATCCTAGGGTTTCTCCATTAGGGTCTGAAGGGAGACAGTGGAGATGGGGGTGGAAGTTTGACTTGCCTGCTGCTTCTGGTTCCTGCTTCAGCCTGCCTTGCTGCTTCAACTGGGCTGGCTTCCCTGTCCTGTGGGGACATTAGGGAGCAGACTTTCTATAAATGGAGACAATATTCATTCATAATATTTACAAACTAATTATCAGATAATTTCAGGTTGGAGGCAATAGCAGGAGGAAGATGAATAAAGTCCTAAATAGGAGAATCAAAGGAAGTGAAGAATTCTAAGAGGCAGGGGTGAGGAGGGAATATATTCTAGGCATTTTATACAAAAACATAAAAGACAAAGATACGTGAATAACTACAAGAAGGCAGATCTGGCTGGAATATAGACTGCATGAAGGGGAGTATATAATATATAAGGAGAGGGTGAAGTTGAATTTTATATGATATACTAAATATAGGTGTTTTATCTAGTCCTAGGGAACCATTGAGGTTTATTCAGCAGGGGAATGATATGAACAGACTTATACCTTAGGTCTGATCACTTTGGCAGCTATGTGGAAGATGGATTGGAGAGGGGAGGGATTAAGACAGGGAGATCAATTAGGCTGTTATAATAATTTTGGCAAGAGGTGAGAATGGCCTTAACTAGGGGTAGTGGCTATGTGATTGGAGAAAATAGGGATATGAGATGTTATTTCAATAAAATGGATGACTTAGTAAATTATATGTGGGGTGAGGAAGACTGAGTAGTTAAAGAAAGTTACCTTTCTTTAAAGGTAACTTTAAAGAAAGGTGACTTTCAGTCACCTGGGTGATTGAAAGAATCCTCAACCTAAACAACAACAAAAGAGTAGTTTGGAAAAAGGCTGGATTTGGAGAGAAAATGTCTTTTGGACATGTTGAATTTGAGATGCCTATAGGACATCCAATTCAAAAATTCTAAGAGGCAGTTGGCAATATAGTTCTGGAGCTTAGGAAAGAGAGGGATGGGTATAAAAATTTGGAAGTCATTTGCATAGAGATGATAAATGAAGTCATGGGAGCTAATAAGATCACCAAGAGAAGAGGTCCAGCAGTGATCCTTTAGTAGGTTTTGGATGATAATCTACCAAAGACAAAGGAGCATTCAAACAGGTAGGAGAATCAAGAGAGGACAATGTCCTAAAACCTCAGAATAGAGGGAACATACAGGAAAAGTGGTCACCAGTGTCAATTCTTTTTTTTTTTTTTAAGCAATTGGGGTTAAGTAACTTGCTCAAGGTTACACGGCTAGTCATTTGATTTATGTGTGGGTGCTCATTTTCTGAGGCCGGATCTGATCTCGGGTCATCCAAACTCCGAGGCCGGCGCTCTTACTCACTGCGCCACCTAGCCGCCCCTTTAGGGCAATTGGGGTTAAGTAACTTGCCCAAGGTTACACGGCTAGGTTTTTGTTTGTGTGGATTAAGTGTCGGAGGCCGGCTCCGAACTCAGGTCCTTCTGATTCCAGGGCCGGCGCTCTATTCACTGCGCCACCTAGCCGCCCTACCAGTGTCAATTCTATAGGTGAGAAAAGGGAAACAGAGTTTGAGACTTGCCCAATGTTGCAGAGGACAAGACAGAATCTAAATCTTCTGACTCTCAGTTCACTTTCCAGAATACTAAACTACTTCCACTCTCTTGGTTCAAGATTTTCAGGGTCTTCGAAAGGGTCCTGATTTCCTTCAGGTTTTGGGAAGGAAATAAATAAAAAAAGGCCTTCTGAAATGCTCCATATTATTTTAAAAAATGAACAAGACTTGTTTCAGCTGGTAAGGTATCAGAAATAGATGTTCACCAAAGTCTTTAAAACTATATGCATATTCTGATGATAAACTATTTGAAGTATGGAACTCAAAGAGACCTCAAGGGGTTATCTGACCCAGTGTTTTGTCTCCAGGTATATGAATTAATATGTGGTCTATTCTCCTGAACCTTGCCCAGGCTAAATCTTGGACCTTGAGAGATTATGAAACATGTCCCGTTTCTCTAAAGATAGGGGTAGGGGGGTATTTCCAAAAGTATTTGTCCACATTTTTCAAGATACTTGGGTATTTTCATGTAAATGCAACTAGAGATGAAAGATGCTGCAGACATTATGTAAATAAATGAAATTATACACAGGAGTTATTAGGAAAGATGTAATCTTTTAAAAGGGGCAGTTGGCTGGCAAAGTGGATTGAGCCCTGGGCCTGAAGAAGACATCTTCCTGAATTCAAATTTGGCCTCAGACACTTACGAGTTGTGTGATCCTAGGCAAGTCACTCAACCCTGTTTACCTCAGTTTCCTCATCTGTAAAAAGAGCTGGAGAAAGGGAGGACATGGCAAACCACTACAGTATCTTTGCCAAGAAATCCCAAATGGGATCATGAAGTCAGACATGACTAAAATGACTAAACAACAGTCTTTTAAAAGAGAGCCAATCATCTTAGAGAAATCTTATCATTTATATCTAATATCCAGACGTATGTTCACTTCCCATGGAAACACACAATGTTAAGTCCTCAGTTGTGTTATAAAAATTAAGAAAATTGTATACTTCTTTGAAATTCTAAAACTTCCTTGAATTCCGGAGACAATCAACATTGGGAATATACTTAATTCCTCAAATAAGGCAGAGACAATTATTGGCAGCTAGCTCAATAGAGGGAATTTACTAAGAGTGGGAGGAGGGCCTTGCTTATTACTGACCAAACTAAGTGGGAATATCTTTTTGTTTGTCAAATCAAGAGAGGTTTCCCCTTTGTATAAGACTAAAAGAATGAGTCATCAGGAACAGTTTTTAGAAGACATTTTCTCCAAGAGCAAGTTCCTATTGAGGAAAAAATAGAAAAGAAAAAGGGCAGCTAGGTGGTGCAGTGAATAGAGCATTGGCCCTGGAGTCAGGAGGACCTGAGTTCAAATTTGACCTTAGATACTTGACATACTTACTAGCCATGTGACTTTGGGCAAGTCACTTAACCCCAATTGCCCTCCAAAAAGAAAAAAAAAAGGTTCCTCTTGAGGATGTACTCTTTTCACCCTCACAGTAGAATTTCTTCATCCTTTATTTCATTATTGGTATAAAATGTGAATACTTTCCTCAGAATGGGTGAAAGAGAACAATCTGTTCAAACAGTTACAAAGGCAGCTGAAGCTGATGTGGAGGGCTTAGAGCTTGGTCAGGCATCAAAGACACTTAGGTAATCCACTATATCTAGGGTTATCACCAGTGGTCTGGTCTTTTGTCTTGCCAATGGAATTCGATGACTCAGAAGAGAGAATGAGGCCAACGACTTGTGCAACTCTGCCTCACTTAAATCCAATTTAAGCACAAATCAAGACAAAACCTATGATGTTGTCAAACAACAACTAGGACAAGCAAGGAGTCTAAAATATGTGTTGGAAACTGATGGGAAAGAAGGGCTTCTCTGATTTTGCAGGGGAAAGCCTACTAGTCAGAAGCTCTTTCCAAGTAGAATTCTGGTTTGTAGCTTAACAGATGCCCCAGGCAGGGCTGGAAGTTCCCTTGAAGGACAGTTAGTATGCATTAGATAGTAAACTTCAGATGATTTTTGTTTTGTTTTCCTCCCCTATGTCCCCTTCCCACCCCCAACCCTTCTATATATTCTAGTACTAGGCACCCAATAAGTGTTTAATTAATGCTTACTGACTGATTAACTTGTATATTTCCATGAGGTGAGAAGGGGATGTGACTTTTGATTGAGAGACTTCAGAGCCCATAAGATTTTAGAGATAACAGCGCAATCTGAGAAAGAAAATGTGACCTTTGGAAGGTGCCCCACCCCCACCTCCACCAAACACCTAGATTACTATGGTGTGCAGCCCCAGATATGGCTTAAAGTAGAATTCTCCAGCAAAATTGCTTTCTCTTTCAGTTGAACTAAGAATTTTATCCCACCCGAGTTGAATGAAAAACCCATTTATTAAGGGCTTACTATATATAACGTATTGTATTAAGTGCTGGAAATACAAATAGAAAAGTAAAAGTCCCTCTGTTCAAAGAGTTTATATTCTAATGGGGAAAACAACACATGGGAGAGCTTACTGCTGCCAAGTCACAAGCAAAGGTCCTATGGTTCTTTGGGTGCATCGAACAGAAGGTAATGCCTCTTTAATGTCATTTCCACTGATGAAATCACATTGTTTTTTGCTGTTGAACTATCTGACAGTGCCAAAGATTTTGGTGGCAAGTGCTTTCCTTTCTGGAATTATCAATGGCCATGGCTTTAACATCTGCAGGAGCAGCTGCCTAGCCCCATCTCCATAGGGGCTGCTTCTTAGGGGTAAGGTGGGAGTAATATCCCTCTCAATGGGGGTAGGCTAGCTATTCCAGGTTATGTATATAATATGGATATAACCCTGATAAACATGTTAACCAGCATAGCTAGTTTATTCCTATTATTTTGCAAATTCATATATGTGAGGATTATTTCCCTCACTAAAACATAGGCTCCTAGAGGGTAAGGAAGAGGTAACTACATCATCTGACGGGGAGAGCGCTGGGCCTGGATTTAGGAAGACCTGAATTAAAATCCAACCTCAGACATTCAACTAGCTGTGTGACTCTAGACAAGTCACTTAACCTCTGTCTGACTTACTTCACTGCATAAGGAAATGGAAAACCACTTCTGTATCCATGCCAAGAAAACGCCATACGGGGTCATGAGTAGTCAGACTGATTGGACAATAACAGAGGGCAGGGGCTGTTTCATTTTGTCTTTGTTAATTCCTGCACTTGGCACAGCATTTGGCACCAAATGTTTGGGGACCGGAAACTGAGACCTAGAGAGTGACTTGCCCAAGGTCACGAAAAAGCTGGTTCTCGGACATCCTCATAGCCCAGAGCTCCTTCCCACATCCCATTATTATTTAGTAGTATTTTTCTCTCTCTGCCAAAGGTCTTTCCTTTGAAATGGGTAAGAGATGAGAAATAGCTGGGTTATAGTTTCTAATGGACACATTTCCCCATCCACTTGTTTGGGTAGAAGCAGGTACAGAATATGTAAAAGAATTGACAGATAGCAAGCTCCTAGAGGGCCGGAAGTCTAAGAAGTCCAAGGCATCCCCTCCCACCTCCTCGCTAGAGGCGAAATAAAAATGTGACCGAAAAGCAATAACTCCATGCCCTAGGGGATTCATTTTCATACCTAGTACACTTTCCCTTCAAGAGCCCCCGCCTCCTCCTCATTGGCTCTTCCAGTCACGTGGGTGACAGCTCTCCCCGCCCCCTTCGACGCCCCAGCCACCCTTGTGCGCCTGCGCACGGCTCGCTCTCCCAGAACGCAGTCATGGAGGTAACGCCAAGCGTTGAACCTCCGCCTCTCGAGGAGCGGCAGCACCTACAGCAGGAGCTGAGCGACTTTGTGGAGAGCTGCTACAAGACGCTGGAGGAGGTGACAGCTTCTCTAGGCTGGAGTCTCGACGAGCTGGATCCCGTAGGAGACAGTCAGGAGCAGGAGCAGGTTAAGGCACCGGTCCGCAGGCGGGGCGGGGGCGGGGCCCGCTGGGTTGTTCCATCGACCTTCCCGGGGTAGGGGATTGGAGACTTCTTGTTTCATTCCCTCGTCTGCTCTAGCCGTAGTGAAAATCTAAAATACAAAGAGAAGAGTGCACAGTGCAATTTGTATTTGTATCCCTGGCACCCAGTACTTAGGTGGCGCTTACGAAACGCCTGAACAAAATTAATTAGTCGCCCTCCCCGCTTCCTTCAGTGGTCGGTGCCACTCTTGTCGCGTGACCGGAAGAGCCAATGGGTATGGGGAACTAGGGAGACTGGGACTGTGTTGGCCTTACCTCTGGGTTCTTAGGGCTAGGATCTAGTTTTTCTGGATCAGGGAATTGACACTCGAAGCTCTTCCTGTCGCATCCCGTCCTTGCCAATTTTAAGGTTTGTAAAGCGCATTGCACGTGTAATCCCAGCAACCCTGTTAGATGTTATTAATCATTTTACGTATGAAAAAACTGAGACCGAGGTTAAGGTGCACACAACCAGTAAAAAAAAAAGGCGGCAGGATTCGAACTCGGGATATGCTTCCTTCGGGGTCCAGCCCTTTGATTTACTGGATCACCTGGCTCTCACTAAACGAGTTAGTAGATCGATTCCTTGGCATTTTGCAGTTGTTATGGGGTTAATAAAACGGAACGAGGAGGAAATGGGGAACAAAAAGAAATGCTAAAGGCTGCTCTTCTCTTTGGCCATCCCCGTTAGATTCCCCACGAAACAGCTGCGGTATAGAAAAATTCACAAAAGAGCACAGGTTGGGTAACTCTGCCTAGCTACGTCATCAGCAAAATGCCTGACTTCTCGAAAATCATTTAACTTCACTGTGTTGGGCAGACTTGGGAGTCTGGAAGAGATCTGCATTTGGATTCAGACTCTGACCGGAACTTCCTGAAATGCAGGCCCGCCACTTTACCCACTATTTATAAGCCCCAGCCGCTCCCTGTCACCTCCAGGGGCAAAAGCAAAACGCTGTTTGGCATTCTTTCCCCCTGTCAGACTCTTGGATCCAGTGACACCAGCCTCTTGGCTGGGCCACAAACAAGGCACTCTATCTCTCGTCTCTGGGCATCTTCTCTGGCTGTCCCCCATGCCTGTGACTCCCCCTCCTCCACTCTGTTGCCCTCCCTGGCTTCCTTTAAGTCCCAACTTCAATCCCATCTTCTACAGGAAGCATTTTGTAAAACTTCCCACCTCCTGGATTCCAGTGCCCTCCCTTTGCTTATTTTTTCCTATTTATAGGGAAGGGGGTGGGAATGGGGAATGGGGTAGGAGCACTCAATTACGTGGTACTGAGTCAGGAAGACTCATCTTCCTGAGTTCAGATCTGGCTTCAGACTCCAGCTGTGTGAATCTGGGCAAGTCATTTAACCCTGTTTGCCTCAGTTCTCTCATCTGTCAAGTGAGCTGGAGAAGGAAATGACAAACCATCCCAATCTCTGTCAGGAAAACCCTAAAAAGGAGTCCCGAAGTCAGACACAACTGGACAACGACAAATTTATCCTGTATATAGCCTGCTTTGTATATATTTATTCACTCTCCCCCATTAGATAATAAGCTCCTTGAGGGCAAGGGCTGTCTCTTGCCTCTTTTTTTCTACCCCCAGTACTTAACATGGTGGTGGCTAGTACATAGTAGGAATTTAATAAATGTTTATTTAATTGGTTTGAACCTTAGCCAAGTCACTTATCCCTTCCAAACCTTGGTTCTCTAATCTGTGAAATGGAGGTAAGACTATTTGAAATACCTACCTCTTAGGTTTATGGAGATGATACTTTGCAAAGCTTGATATGATAAAGGAGTGTGAGCTATTATTTCTGGCAACACTTGAAGAACCTGATTCTTAGTGTTAAAGAAAGTGCTCTATTTATTTGGACTTCATGATAATAATAAGTCCAATGACTTGCTAGGTTTCCTTTAAATCACATTCACAGTACATTTAAAATTCTTGATTTACACAGAAAGAACTTCTCATCTTTTTTATCAAGCCATACCTGTAGTTTTATACTTCATATGAGAAATATGGTGAAAGTTTTTCAATTGGTTGTTACAATTTAGGGACACTAATCTCCTTGGGAAGGAAAAGGAAATCATTTATTATTAATGTGAATGTTATTGAATGGTGCCAAAGGAAAACCTGTTTCCTATTCCATTGTTTACCCCATATTATACTAGCAGTTGCTAAATTGTCTCCCCTGCAATTGAGTGGTTATGTATGTTATGTTATCTGGTGCACTTGAGAGTTGCTGAGTTAACAACTTTGGTAAATGATGTCCTTTAATGATACCTATAATAAGTATGACCAGAAAGAATGGAATCATAAAATTGTAGAATTTTTTTTTTATCTAGAAGGTTAAAAAGTATCTAATTCAAACCTTTCAATTTATAAATTAGGAAACTGAGACTCAGTTTAAACTTGTTGCTTAAGGTCACACAACTAGTGACAGAACTAGATCTAGGATCCAAAGTTTGAGAATTCACCAGGACTCTTCTCACTATATTATAGTGCCTTCCATTTTCCTGCTGGCATGTTTGACTTCTTGACATGGAAGTTTCCACTTAATTATTGTGGAAGAATTGTCCAGTCCCAGTGACCACGTTCTGTGATGCTATGTATTAATCTGTAGATAAAAATTTTTATTAAAATTTATTGTTCAAGAAAGATATCATGGTATAGTAGACAAAGCACTAGAGGTCAGAAAACCCCCCCCATTCTAGTCCAACATCTTCCACTAATTATCTGCATACTCTGGGACAAGTTACCTAACTTAATCTCTAAATTGTATAATTCTAATTATTTTCTTTGCAGAATGAAACTGTGGTATGCCCATATGATTCTAATCATCACATGCCAAAGTCATCTTTGGTGAGGCACATGGAATCTTGTAGGCTCAGGAAATTGGATTATACAAAAGAAGAAGAGGTACCATGATATATTTATTTGTATTCTATGTAAATCCGTGTATGTCTGTTCTAAGTAGTGGTCTATGTATTTCTTATATGTTTGTGCACTATGAATTGTCAAAAAATGAAGCTTAATTGTTGCAAGAAAATAAGGATAACTTTGCTTTGAGGCTTTAAATAAGAAATGTGGGATTTTTGGGATGAGCTGCTCATTCCTCTAGTGATCAATTTATGTGTTACACTTTCAAAAATAATTTTGCAGTTTATTAGTAGCACCTTACTGCCATTCTTTATAGGATGGTAATATTAAAACTTGTCCAGTTCTCATATTATTATAGAAAAATAAATTAATCACACCAAACTAATATTTGCATATTTATAAAAATCTTAATGTTAAAATTTCTGATACTCAAGAAAAGCATTTTTTAAAGGTTTTTGTTTTGTTTTGTTTCTTAATGTTTAGGCTGAAATGTATGATTCTGCTTTTTTCTATGGGAATGCAAAGATACCTGTGGTTCACCTGGGTAGGTATCAAGTCATCGGTTTGTTTTCAAAACAGAAATTCTGTAATAATTTCCACATATTCCCTAGTAAAATGCGCTCTAGTTCTAAGTGTACTTAGCAAATAGAAGTCTTTTTCTCTTATGGGAAAATGGAATGAATAAGTGATTGAATGAATGTTGTACCCAAATCTTTAGTCCATGGTTTGGAGAACAGATTCATATTTATTTATGGCAGATGCTTTCCACAGATGCTTTATGTGATTTGAGAGACTATATCTGTCCTTCCTGAGAAAAATAGGACCACAGTACTACCTGAGGATGTGACTGGGGTAATGAAGATTGTTAGCAAATGTTCACAATTGTTCCCTGGTATATACAGCTATTTTTGCTGCATGTGTGATAGAGCAGTTCCTTAAATGCTTTTCTAAGCTCTTGGCCATTGACCTGACTGACTTCATCACCATTCAAATAGAATGGTCTTTAGAGAGAGAATTTTTGCCTTTGGCCCTTAGAGGGTATGTCTGTCTCCATGTATGATAAATGGTAGAAGTAGAAAATGGAAAATACTTCTAAAATGGAACCATATTAAGTGTAGTATTTAATTTTTTAAAATTCTTATGTGAATTGTGGAATTGGGTTTTCAGCATAAGGAAGCTGAAGTACATTTTATAATTTTCATGTCTCAGCATTAAGTAAGCTTTTTGAAAAATCCTTTATGCCTTTTTGCAGATAAGAATTTACAGTTCCAGATACTTAAACAAGCTAGAGCTTCAAGTGGAAGAGATGGTGATGTTTATAGTCAAAGTAAGTGTCACACATGACTTAAGTAAGCTACCAACAGATGAAATATTGTCATTAAAACTTTTACTTGTCTCATTTTGCCACGAAGGGCAGCCAAGTTATTTTTTTTGTACATGTAGCCAAAATTACAATTTTCTTCAAGATAAATCATGTGGAGAGAATATGAGGTGAGCAAAGTATAAATTTAAGTTTCTGAAATGATAATCTTGGTTTCTGCTTCATTTTCTATCTATGACCATCTTAGTATAGCAGAGCCTCTTTCTAATGCTATCTTAGGAAATTCACTCACCTCTTTATTTTATTTATTTAATTAAAAATGTCAAATGTCATAAGCACCTATTATGAGAAGAGCACTTTTTGAAACTCTGGAGAAGATGAAGAGTTGGGTTTTTGTTTTGTTTTTTGAGGTAGGGGAACCACTTTCTGTGTAAGACTGCCTGGTAAGTAGGTTCTTTTTAACTTATGAAGTAACTCTTTTAGATGAGGTCCAAGATAAATTTGCATTGTACTAAATTTCATTTTGGTGAATAGCAGAGGCATTCTTCTAAGACAGGAAAAGGTCAACATTCATAGCTATTTCCAACTCATTTCTGCTGGCTTCTTATTTCTTCATTGGCTTTCCTAGAACCCCAGAACTCATTTAATTTGCTGCTCTCAAAAGCATACCTTGTATCTGTGGGTAAACTAACTCAGGGCAGATAGAGGTCCATTTCAAATGCCATCTTCTCCTTGAAACCTTCCTTGATTCTGTCTCTTTTCTTTCTCTTTGTATGTCTCTTATGCTCCTGTCACATTCCATTCTGCATTATACTGTTGTATATCTGTATATGTATCGTGTTCCCCATCTCATAAGCTCTGTGATGTCAGGGGCAGTGTGTTAGTTATTTTTTCCCTAGTGCGTCCGACTCTTTGTAATCGAATTTCGGATTTTCTTGGGAAAGATACTGAAGTAGTTTGCCAGCTTATTTGACAAATGAAACTGAGGCAAACAGGATTGAGTGACTTGCCCATGTGACTAGTGGTCATATGGCTATTAATTGTCTGAGGCCAGATTTGAATTCAGGTCTTCCTGACTCCAGGCCCAGCTCTCTATTCGCTGTGCCATTAAGCTTGGCTTCCCCCTCCCCAGTGGCAGGCTTAACAAAGATATATTCAGCTGTCTAACCCGACTTGGATTGAAGTCGACCCTGCTTCTAGATTTGGTGGGGTTCATAGTCCTAACTAGAACTTCTTTCTAGTCTTATCTCCCAGTGTGGGTGTGCCAGGCTTTTGGTACCAAACTGCACTGAGTTTCAACCCTACAGTTGTTCTAATCTTGCAAAGCTCTGTCCTGTCTGGTTCCTGGCTTCCTAGATGAGTAAAGCACTATTACTGACTTTTAAAGATTGTTTTCCTTTGTGCTTTAGACCAACCTTCTTTCCCTTTCCTAGAAGTTTCTAGGCCCCTGGAAGTTGAACACTTACCCTGACTCATTTATGTCTGACCTCCTCATTTTATCTAAATCATATCTAGTGGTACTGTCCCTTTACCTGTGATTCTAAGCTAGTCTTTCTTTCCTTAAGACCTGCCTATCCCATAGCAGGTCAGTCTGACAGCAGATTCTTTGTGTCCTCTTGTTTCAGCACTCATAGTCTTTTGGGCCTCTAAGTGCCTGTTTCCTTCTTGTGTACAGGATGCCTCTAGCTCTCAGCCATTTGCAGAGCAGATATAACTGATGTGAATGACCTCAGGGAGTGTCTTTTCTGGTCAAGATTACCAGCTTCCCTCAACTCTCTATTATCTGATGAGTCATTATTTCAGTGACTCATGGCACTTGGACTTCCAGGGAATTTGATCATTATGGGCATTTAATACAATTTCTTAAATGTACAGCAAAAATTAGAAATAATTTTCTTGATTTCCACTAAGGTAAAAGATGTTCACTCAGAAGCAGACGTGGGAACTAACTCGTTAACTAGTTTATTAATTAATTAGTTTAAGGCACTAAAGAGATTTCTGGTGGAGGTTCAATGGCATTCCTGGCCATTGGCAGTGGCTATGATCATCACATTGGTGGGGAAGTTGTCAGTGACAGTAAAAGTGTGAACAGAGGGTAGAATTTAGGTTAAGACATCAAAATTAACCTCTGTTGATGTATTAAAGGTTGAATCCTTTAACTGTCAACATTTTAATTTATTGGCCAAAAGGTAAAGAGGTTTACAAAATTGATTTTACCTTAACTTTGAACTAGGTAACTGAAGTTAATTCCCATATCTGGTTTTGTTATGAAATTCTAGAGCGTTTGTTTTGAAACGTTGTGTCCAGTTATCATTCTTTAAGATTGGCACATGTCTTTTTGAAGTGTTTTTATATTTTTTCTCATAGTATCTTCATAGAGGGACCTTAGAGAGAAATTTAGTTTAACACCCTCATTTTATAGATGAGGAATATAAGGGCTAGAGACATTAAGGTATTTGCCTAAAGTCACACAAGTCATAAGGCCTTCATAAGGACCTAATGACATAAGTCATAAGGACTTCAAATGCAGTAGTACTAGGAGAGGGCACCAGGGAGTAGTGGCAGATGTAGAGTCAGGACAGTAGGGTCATATCCCACTGTGATACTAAAGTATCTGTGTAACTGCCCTTTTGTCATTTAACCTCTCTGAGCTTCAGTTTTGTCATCTTTAAAATGGGGATGATAATACCTGTTGGATCTGGTTATTCTGATGTTCAAATAAGATAACATTTTAAGGCACTTTGTGGATTTTAAGCATGATACAAATTTTGTAGCCTCAGTTCTAGGAATCCATGAAAGAAGATCAGTAAAAATGAGATCTTTGGGGTTTTTTGAGGAAGAAAATTTAAATTACCCTTAGGAAGACCTACCTTAATTTGTGTTTTTTTTTTCTTTTTCGGAGGGGGAAGGCAGGGCAATTGGGGTTAAGTGACTTGCCCAAGGTCACACGGCTAGTAAGTATGTCAAGTGTCTGAGCCCAGATTTGAACTTAGGTCCTCCTGATTCCAGGGCCGGTGCTCTATTTACTGTACCACCTACCTGTCCCAACCTATCTTAATTTGATAGAAGCCCCTTTAATAAAGACATATAAAGAATATAGAACAAGGGTAGCTAGGTGGAGCAAGTTATATATAACTTGCTATTCCTTTAAAATATTCAACAGAGTTATCATGTAACTTTCTTTGGGCAGCTAGGTGGCACAGTAAATAGAATACTGGCCCTGGAGTCAGGAGGACATGAGTTCAAACCCAGCCTCAGACACTTAACACTTACTAGCCATGTGACCTTGGGCAAGTCACTTAAGCCCAATTGCCCTGCCTTCCCCCTCCTTTAAAGCAAAAAAAAAATTTTTTTTAAATTTAAAAAAATATATATATAACAATAGGAAGTATTTCAAACTTAACACTGTGTAGTAGTATCAGAGAATCTTTAGTGAAATTTCTGAGAATTAGGTAGGAAAGACAGCATTACACTTGTTTGCCAGATGAAGAAATTAAGGGGCCAAGTGTTTAAATCATTTGTCAAAGGTCACATCATTAATTAATAGGCTGAACTGTAATTAGAACCTAGTTTTTCTTATTCCCAGCCCACGTTCTATATCTAGGGTTTTGTCCTTCTCCCAAGGAGCAAGCTGCCTTAGAAAAATTAATGAAGTATGATTTTTCACCTCTAGGTGTTGCTCTAACCTAACTATAGTAAAGTAATCATAGTTGACTTAAAATTCATGGAATTCTGTTAACCATCTATGTGTTTACATTATAAAATTGTCCTCCAAAACACATATTGGTGCTATTCATGCTTCATGCTGTTTATCATACATTTAATAAATAAGGCTTCAAACAAAAGATTCTGTGTAAAAGTAAGGCAATATATAAATGACGGAAGATAGTCACATTAATTCTCTATGCCATAGTTTTTCTACTTATGCAATAAGAGGGTTAGAAGAGATGATCTTTGAACTTCCTCTGGCTCTACAATTTCTTCTTTCTAGCAGCATTCTTATAATACATGTAGTAATAATCATACTTTCACCCTGCATTTGTATGTAACTTTGATTTCTAAGTGCTTTTATTTAAATTCCCATCTGGCCGTTACAACAATCCTCTGAATAGGGCAGGTGTTATCATCTCTGTTTTATAGATGACAAAACTGAAGTCAAATAGTAAAGGTTAGGGGCGGATAGGTGGTGCAGTGAATAGAGCACCAGCCCTGGAGTCAGGAGGACCTGAGTTCAAATCCAGCCTCAGACACTTGACACACTTACTAGCCATGTGACTTTGGGCAAGTAACTTAACCCCAGTTGCCCTCCAAAAAGCAAAAAAAAAAAAAAATTAAAGGTTGAGATTAGTCCAGTTTGTTACATAGTGAAAACAATATTACTTTAGAGCCAGTGGGCCTGCATTTAATTCTTGCCTCTCCCACTTGCTATCCCCATGACTTTGAATATGTCACTTAACACCAGTGGCATTTCTTCCTCATCTGGGAATTAAGAGGGTTAGACTAGCTGATCTCTAAAGTCCCTTTTAGTGCCAAATATTTGATCCTATGATCCTTATCCTATTTCTAATATATCATACTGTTGTTATTATTAAACTATACAGGGTACTTAATTATGCCATAATATTTTGGAAAAGAAACTTGAAAATTGAATGCCAACTGTGGGTTAGTAAAAAAGTAGAGGGGAGGCAGAAGCCACCTATATAAAACATTCAGGTATAATATGCTATGTATTATGATGTTTCAATGCAAACATTATTTGTCTTTGTCATGCCTTTCTGTAGTGACATTTTCATATTGTTTTCCTCAGAAATGTGATGTATTTATATGTAATACATTATTATGAATTAAATGCAGTTTATAGTTAATGATTTTTCCCCCTTCTTCTCTTTCAGTAATTGGGGTGAGTATAAGGAGGAATTAGGAACATCATTGTACACTCCTTATTAAAAGATTTGCAGTATCCTTTTTGCAGATATCCTTTCAAAAGTATAAATATGTTACTAAATTTTATTTTGATGGGCTGCAGAACATTGTCTATTTAACTTGAATTTTTTTTTTTGTTTAATTCAGAGGAAAAGAAATAATAGCACTCTTTATCCAACCCTCCTTTAGTAACTTTATATGAAAGAAATCGAAGGGAAGTGTCTTGTCTCTCCCTTGCCCCCCTTCCCCATTAAAGAGTAAATTGTGTTTCTGTTTTTAAGAATAGTGAACATATGGGCAAAGCTGATTATAGAGTCAATAGTTAGATTTTTCTAATATTTGTGTAAACATTCCCTAAATTTTTATTGCCCTTACCCTAAATAATTAGGTGTTAGAACTGACTCATTTTGAATTATGTGTATGATAGAAATGATACTTTAATAGCGATTACACAAAAGCATTTTTTCTTGTGTCTACTAGTAGTGTACTGTAGTTTATTGACTTAAAATAGAGAAAGCCTACTAAATCAAATCGTTGAGTAATAGATATGGCTAGGTTACTGGTACAAGGGCCAAATTAGGGAATTGTTTTCCAAATAACTTTTGTTTTAATTTACCTACAGACTGGTGAACAATCATCTGTCATTCTAGGTTGTTTAATTCTTCAGATGTTCTTTTAAGAGTTCTTTTCACTTCTACTTTTTGTCTAGGGTGTTGCTGAGATTGCTTCTTAGCCAAATAAGTATCTGGAAAGAACCAATGACTTATATTGTATTGTATTATGAATTAGGAAATTAAGATAAAATCGACTTGAGTTACTCCCTTGGGTTAACCCAGTGATGATTAAAATAATTCTTTAGTATCACTTGGTATATGTTGTATTATAGCCAATGCAATTTGGACATTGTTATTAGTGAATGAAGAGGTCTGGAAAGAATTTGACTGTATTACTTTATCTATAATCATATGATTATTTTGGGAGCCTTGAATCCCCAAATACTTCCACTTACTTGTTAATTTGTCATTTCAAGGTACTGTGCCTATTCATTTTTTCCATTAATGAATTGGTTTGGAAAGTTGCAAGTGTTGCTAGACACTGCTACTAACTGGTTTTGAATTAACTTGGTATTTAATTTTTTGAGGATGCTATGTGGTGACTAATGTGAGAAGAATTTGGCATAAATTTTATTGGTTTGTTGTTGACCTAAAAAATTCTGGAATCTCTGAATGTAAGCCAAATAATTATACATAGCAAATTATGTATTTCATGTAGTTTCATGCTGATTTACACATCACAGATTCTAAATGGTCCTTTAAATTAATTCTTATCTGACCAAGGGTCACATTTACCCTGATTACCCCACTCTAGTGAGGAGTAACTTACAACCTTTCAAAGAGGCCCATTTCATTTCTAAACAGTACTGATTGTTGGGAAATTTTTATTTACATCAGGCTTAAATGTACTTCAGTGCAGTATCTACCCATTGTGCTTCATTCTGCCCTTGGGGAAGAACAAAGAAAGTCCAGTTCTCCTACGTGACAGCCCTTCAGATACTTTGAAGGCAGTATTCACATTCTTCTTAAGTAATCTCTTCTTCTGGCTGAACACCCCCACTTTATTTAACTGATCCTTCAGTGGCATGCTCTCGAATTCTCTCATTACCCTGGTTACTCTTCTGGATATGCTTCTCTCTTTCTTAAAATTTGACACCCAGAATTGAACACTGGGGCAGAGTGTAGCAAAATGATTATCTTCCCTTGTTCTTAACAAAGTGCCTATCTCAATAATGTAGCCTAAGATATTATTCACTTTTCTAGTTGCCATGTCACACTGTTGAGTCATTGAGTTTTCAGTTTGCTAAAACCCTTCATTTTTTTTCCACAGGAAAGGTTGTCTAGCCATGTCCTCCCATCCTTTATTTGTAAAGTTGATTTTTTAAATCCCAGTGTAGAACTTTATGTTTCAGGAAGTAAAATATCTGAGCAAGCAATTAAACCAACAGACTTGTATCTATGTAACAATCAAAGTAAATTAGAAATCCTAACATAAGGAGGTACATTTGGCATCTTCTGTGTCTCTGAGGGTTGGTGGGATGAGACTGATAACTAAAACATAATTCTGGAAGGGGATTCTGTATTCAAAAGGAATATGATATGAAAATAGGGAATTAGGAGAGCGTATTTAATAAAAAAAATTACAACTAGCATTTATATAGCACTTGAAGGTAGATGATGAAGAGATAACTGTAAGAAAATCCAAGAACTAGAAAAGGGAAACATGGTGAAGAACATGTGAGTGAGAATCAGCAGAGGCAGGAGTGACACTGTAATCACAGTGTACTTTCCTCATGAACAAACAGAAGAAGCAGATTCCAAATCTGAGGCACTGTGATGTGTGAAGTCATAGTCACGGGGGACTCTGTTTATATGTGCATCTGCTAGAGCTCTGTTTGGTCCAAAAGCAGCTCATCGTTTTTGACTTGCTTTCATGGTAATTTCATTCCTAAAAAGGTGAAGGATCCAGCAAAGGGGAGCTACTATTTTGGATCTGATTTTCAACAAGGAGGAGCTGGTTGCTGAGGTGGAAATAGTGGGAACCTTGTGTGAAATGACTGCTCCAGGATAGTTTGTGTAGAGGAGAGGACAAGCTGGGCATGCTATTAGGTGAACCTTGGCTTTTAGAAAAGGAGTTTTCAAAGGGTTGAGGGAAAGGATAAGTGAGACATTATGACCTGAAATTCTGTTGGGAAGATCAGACAGGACAGGAAGCCCTCAAGAATGACATTCTAAAGAGAGAAAGAGGGGCGGCCAGGTGGCGAATCGAGTAGAGCGCCGGCCCTGGAGTCAGAAGGACCTGAGTTCAGATCCGGCCTCAGACACTTAACGCACACACAAACAAAAACCTAGCCGTGTGACCTTGGGCAAGTTACTTAACCCCAATTGCCCTCCAAAAGGCAAAAAAAAAAATTAATAATAATAATAAAGAGAGAAAGAGAAAAAAATACTACTGGGGTAAGTTAAGAAGACCAATGTGGATGAAAAAGGCAATTATCAACCAATTTAAGTTCAAACAAAACTGAAACAAAATAAATACCACACAGTCAGGGAGGGAGGAAAAACTGTGTATTAAAGGTGGTTCTTGACCTGAATGTTTAATAAAGTTAGGGGTTCTTTGAGGCAGAGATGAAGAGGGCTTACATTCTTGGCATAGGGTATGTATGGCCTATGCAAAACAGGAAGTAGAATGATGTGTAAGGAACAGAGAGAAGGCCAATTTGGCTGGAGCCTGAAGTGTGAGAAGAGCGGTAATATATAGTGGGGTTGGTAGGAAGTCAGGCCTGTGCTTAAGGAAAATCACTTTGGCATCTGTGGTAACTAGATTGGGGAAGGGGGAGACCTGAGAAAAAGAGATGTATTAGGAGGCTATTGCACTAGTCTATAAGAGGGCCTGAATTAGGGTAAAAGATGGGCAGATTTGAGAGAGATTGTGGAAGCAGAAAGGCCAAGATTTGGTAGCCGATTGTTTATATGGGGGTGAGGGAAAGGGAGGCATTGAGTCTGATGTGATCAGGAGTACTCTCAATTGACATAGAGAAGTTTAGAAGAGAGGGGTGAGTTTTGCAGGAAAGTTCTGTTTTGGAACATGTTGACTTTGACAAGCCCTTGGGACCTCTAGTTTGAGATGTCCAAGAGTAAGTTGATGCAGTATTAGAGACGAGGAGACACTGGCTGTATACATAGGTCTGTGAGTCTTCTGCATAGAGACAGGAGTTAAGCCCATGGTGTCTGCTGAGGTCATGGTGTGAGGCTGTAGAGAGAAAGTACCTAGGACAGAATCTTGGGGTCCACTCCCAAGTACAGAGTGTAATATGGATGATGAGCCAGCAGAGTGGTTCACCTGGCATAGCTGTCAGTTCTCTTAGTGCTCTAGGAGGTACTTTGATCAGAGATAGTGACCTGAACTCTCTGAGGAAAATGACTCCTCACTTATCTTAGTTTTCTACTTCCTGGTCTTGTTTTGGTTTCTTTTCTTTCTTTCTTTCTTTTTTTAAGTTCACATAATCTTCATTAAGAACTTCTAATCTAGTACAACCCCTTTTTTTTTTTGTTTTGTTTTTTTTGGAGGGCAGTTGGGGTTATGTGACTTGCCCAAGGTCACACAGCTAGTTTTTGTGTTATGTGTCTGAGGCCAGATTTGAACTCAGGTCGTCCTGACTTCAGGGCTGGTGCTCTATGCACTGTGCCATCTAGCTGCCCCCTTGTTTTTGTTTCTATTCCAAAGAAAAGTAAATCAGAAATGAGATGAGTTGATTAATTTAAACCATTTTTTGTTACCCATTTTTTTACCCCTCCTTCCCCAGTAGCAGTTATAGCCTTTTTTCAGTCTCAATACCCCTAACATATATAGGAAAAGAACCACTTTTTTTTTTTTTGCCTTTAGTGTTAATTGCAAGGAATAGCTCATTCTTGCTTTCAAATCTCCTGATAGAATTCTTAGGAGATTCTTAGCTCTTATGCTAGCATATTCTGTTATTCGCCTTTGGTTTCATCTTCTGTTCTTGGTTTAAAAATCTGAGTTGGTTAATGAGTTTCCTGTGCATCTACATTAGTTTCTTCCTGCAGGTTCTGTTTTTTTCCTCATCATTTGAATAATTTCTCTTTGTAGAACTGAAGAGACTAATATAGATGCAGAGGAAAGTCATTAACCAATTCGGAATATACCATTCTCTTCCCAGTTCACAAAGCTCCCTAGATTTTGGTATGTTTGGTATATATGATTGCTATATTTTACTTTGACAGAACAGAAACTTTCTAATATGAATAATTTTGAAACTGCACAGTGGCAATGTCAAAAGTATTACCTTGAGGAGTTTCCTAAGTCGTTGGTAAGCCTTTTCCTACAGTGACTGTCTTTGTCACTGCAGGGATCTGTCTTCACTACTAATATGAATAAGCAGACCTTTCATTATGGACATAGCACATTTAAGATAATTGGCAACATAAATACATATATTACGTATACAGGAGTTGCTTGATGAGGAGTATTATTTGTCCTGGTGTCTTAACTTTATTAATATGTTGCATTTTTATACAGTTATGTATTAATATCAGACAAAAGTTTTATTCTGCATTGTTACATGTAGTTTTCTTGTCCCTGTGTTTCTACTCTAGGGATTTATTCTTCAGTGCCTGTTGAAGTGCCTCAGAATCACAAGCGTTTCATCTGTGACCTGACCCAAGCTGACCGTCATGCCATCTTTGATTATGTCCTTGAAGAGACAAAGAAACAGAGGTCCAGGTCTCAGATCACTGAAAATGACAGTGACCTTTTTGTAGACCTGGCGGCTAAAGTCAATCAAGGTTTGAGATAAATACGTAGTTTTAAACATTTATTTGTTATTTGTTATAGTATTAAGATTATATAGTCATTTAAAAACTTCTTTAAAATGAGTTAAAATAGTGGGTGGCTAGGTGGTGCAGTGAATAGAGCACTGGCCCTGGAGTCAGGAGGACCTGAGTTCAAATCCAGCCTCAGACACGTAACACTTACTGTGTGACCTTGGGCAAGTCACTTAATCCCTATTGCCCTGCCCATCCCCCCTCCAGAAAGCAAGCAAGCAAGCAATAAATAAATAATAAAAGGAGTTAAAATAGTACAACTTCCTGATCAGTGAAATTCCTATATGTGCTTGCATGCTACTTCTAAATGAGATTTATGAACCTGAACCCCTCCCTTTATTCTTCCCCCCGTCATTTAATGCAAGAGTTCTGCCTCTAAGTTCACTGCTACTTGGCCCTGTTTATATGACAGAATCTTTTTTTCTTGTAGAGTGTGCACTACAGTTGAAATGTCATTTGATGGTATACTATGAATGCTGCTTTTTTTGGAAAGTACATTGTTGTGTTTCATTCTTAGATGATAGTCAAAAGGGTCCAAAATCTCATCTTGAAATTCTGGCGGAAATGAGAGATTATAAAAGACGACGTCAGTCCTACAGAGCAAAGAATGTTCATATAACCAAAAAGTCTTATACTGAGGTAAGAGATGACCAGAAAATGATTTGTATGCCTTGAGTCCTTACTTCTTAAACTCTCAATAGGACTCCAAGATGCTGCCGGAATATTTTGGAAGGTGAAAGCATAGCTGGGGTGGACACTTAATAGAGTGTAGCATCTTTTGCCTCAAAAAACCACCCTTTAGCAAGGGAATGGGTTTTCAGAATGTGTAAAACAGTTTTCCTTAGTAGATGATCATAATGAATTGATTGAGAACTATTAATATTTTACTACTTAGAGAAAAATTATAGTTGATTTCATACTATATTTTGAGAACCACTTTCTGGTGGTAGTAGAAAGTCTTTAGTGTATATAAGGTAGAACTTAAGCCTCTTAATTCTCTAAGCTAATGAGCTGATTTTTATTATCTAGGATAATTATGGTTATCTCCACAAACACTTACTGATTTACTTCTGTTTTCTGCTGTTTCAATTCTAAATTTGTCATTCAAGACTCCAAACGTGATTCTTCTTTGTCTCTCCAACATGCTCTATCTGCTTCGTTCTGGCTGCTGTCCTGACTGTTTCTCCAGTTTGCAAAGTTCACTCCTGTGCTTTTGATCATATTGCTGTGCTAAAACATTCTTTGTCTATTCAGTCCATTCCTGAAGGACTATCTCACAAGTCCCACCACTTCATGCAGTCTTAATAGCTCATTGATTTTTCTCTCTGGAAAATTGCAGCTCTTTGTCATGAGCCTCATATCCCGTCCTCTGTACCTTGGAACCTCTCTGTTTCTTCATTTGTCTTCTCCTTCTTGTCCCATAAGAAGAGATGGGCCTCTTTGCCAAAGCTAGGTCCTCCATATTGATTATCCCTTCCATTCCATGTTTAATTCATCACTTTCCTCTTCCTCCTTGCCCACCACTTAAAAAAGAACTTAGGTCTCCTAGAGCCTAGAAACAAAACAAAACAACCAAAAACTGTGCTCCTTCTACTCCCTTAAACTGCCATCCAGTACCTTTTTCATCCAGTCCAATCCAGTAAACATCAAATCCCTGTGGTATGCCATGCACTGTTCGAAGTGCTAGATACAGTTAATAAAAAGAAACAGGCCCTGCCTTCAAGGAGCTTACAGTCTAAAAGGGGAGACATAAAAGGAGGCAGTAGAGTGGGGGGTTGAAAACAGGCAGAGCAGCAGATGCAAAGTGGAATGAACTGAGTTCGGTTTCTGCCATTTGTAAAGGAGGACTATAGGAGGAGTTCGTACTCCACTCTCCAGACCTCCAGTCTGGGGGAAGAGGAGACCGAGGGAGGCGGTGTTAGTAAACAAAGGATGACTTTAGAAGTGATGCTGGAAGGGGCATCTTGGAGTTGAAACCAGGCCTAGCCACAAATGCTACTGAAGTGGAGTAAAAAGGAATATAAACAGTCCATATAATGATAGTGAATGATCTTTCACTCCCTATTTTTAGAAAGAGTAGTCTTTTTTTTGCTGCTTTAGCTTATCGTAGGCTCATAACTTTAGAGCTAGGCAGGGCCTTAGAGGCCACCTGTAATACCCCCCATTTTACAGATGAGTCGATGGGACTCAGAGAGGGTAAATAACTTGCCTCGGATCAAGGGAGGGAGTTGGAGTAAGTTAGTAGTTATTGGGATGTTTGGAAGTCATTTGCAAAGAAGCTATAACTAAAGACATGGAAGTTCCCAAGATTTCCAATAGAGAGTATAGAGAAAAAAATAAAAGGTACAAGCACTGACTTTGAGGGGCACCCATACTGGGGGGGGCAGGAGGAGAAGAAACGGGGAAAGATAGAAGGTATGGAAACATTCATATACTACTTTTAATGTGCATTATCTTACTTGATCACCTACTGTGAGGTAGGTGCTATTATTATTGTCCCCATTGTATAGATGAGGAAAAAGACTGAAAGCTTAAGAGACTTGCCCAGGTTCAGACATTATCTGTCAGTATTGGATTGGAATTCTGGTCTGTCCAGCTCCAAGAACAGCGTTCTCCACCAGGACACCTAGCTGCAAGAATAGGATCTGAACTAATCTCCCCACTGTACCATGCTTTCTCAACATTTAGTCACTCCTCAGCTCTCTATAATCTGATTTTCATCTCTATCACTTTATTGAAACCATGATAAGGTCATCAAAGATTAATTCTTTTTTAAAAATTGTTGTTTTTTTACAGTGTAATAATATTCCATTCCATTCATTCATTCATTATTTCTAACTTGAACCAAAATAACAGCTGCCTAATTAATCTCCTGTCTCCAGTATCTACTCTTTACATACAGCTGCTAAAATGATCTTTCTGATAATCATGTCTGACCATGCCACAGTTTGTATGTAGCCATTCTCCAAATGATGGACACCCACTTTGTTTCTAGTTTTTTGTTTTCACAAAAAGCGATACTATGAATGTTATGTAAACCAGCAATAGTTTCTCAGGCTTTATCATAGTCTTGAATTTCTTGGTTCCTAGCATATAGACCTTTCTACAACATTTAATTTGATTGACTGCTGTTCTGCTTTGTCTTTTGTGGCACCAATATTTTCTGGTTCTTTTCCTATCTGTCTCAGTATCTTTACTGGTCCCTTTTCCTCCTGCCTCCTAAGTGTAAGTGTCCTTCACGGGTCAGTCCTTGGCCCCTTTCTTTCTCTCTGTAAACTCTCTCCTTTGGAAGTCTCATAAACTTCCATGGCTGCAGCTATTGATTCTTTACATATGATTTCCAAACATCCAACCCTAATTTCATCCTCAAGCTCTAGTACTACATTTATATTTACGTGCTGGAACATTTCTGTTTGTCCGTACAGCACATCAAACTAAAAGTATGTTCAGAATGGAATAATCACTTGTCTCTCTAGGCCTGTCTGTCCTCCCAGCTTTTCAGTTTCTGTTCATTGCATCACTCTTCTCATATTTTATCCAAGTTCAGAATCTCTGAATTGTCTTGTAATTCCTCCAGTCAGTTGCCAAGTCCTATTGATTCTGTTTCCACAGTTTTTGCCTCATTCTAGTTCTGGCTCTTGTATCTACAACTTGAACTAGAATAATAGATGCTTAACTGGTCTCACTGCCTCTAGAGCCTACTCTTTACATGTAGCTGCTAGGTAAGTTTTTGGATACTCATAGCTGACCACATCCTGCTCAAAAATTTTCCCTCCAGGACAGACTCAGTCTGGTAGTTAAGGCCTTCTACAGGCTGGCTTTTACCCACCTTTGTAGCCTTATTTCATATCTTCTTTGGCATTGCACATTCCCAGTAACCTTTCTGTTCTCTGTACCTCTGCCTCAGTATCCTTCTCCTGTGTGGAATATGCATCTCTACGTTTCTGCTTCTTCAAGTCGTCCTTTCAAGGCTCAACTCGTATGCCACTGAGGTGCCCCCACCCCCTCTCGATGAAAATGGCATCTCTTTCAAATTTTCTTACATTTTCTGCTTATCTTCTTTGCCCTTAACACATTTTATTTTATTTCTTGTATGTTTTTTTCTTTCTGTTTGATTATAATCTCTGGGAAGACAGAGACCTTGTACCCAGTAGGTGATTAATAAATGTTTTTAATTAACTTGTTATGTATTGTAGTTACAGTCCGTACCACGTATCATAAATTCTTTTTTAGTGTATTTTTTCGTTAACTGTATTATAATTTCTTTGAGGTCATGTGGCGTTTTAAAATCTCATGTGTAGTTCTCATGTTTAACAGAGTACTGGGTACATAAAATACGCTGATACGTTTGTTGATGTTCCCTTTCACTCAGTCATACGTGCCACTCCCAATGTTTTTTCCCTCTCACAGCTGCTAATTGTTGCATTTTACTATTTAAAACCTTCGAGTGGTTCACCATTTCTCTCTTAGCTTACTTTTAATCTTTGCCCTTGATCTTTTGGTCCTTGCAGTTGTGTGTGTTTCCTAATATGGCAGCTTTCTTTGATGCAGAGAATGTGACCTCACTGTTTAGCCTATATGAGACGTTCCCAGCTCTGAATTTATTTTCCCCATTTCTCCCTCCCTCCCCCAACCTTATTTTTTCAACTTCAAAGCACCTTCTTATCTTCCATGTCCTTACTTAGTTATACAGAAGGGGGATGAATAGACTCTACAAATTGTCTCTAGTTGCAAACAGTTTCAGAATCACTATGAACACTAGTTGAAGGAGGTTAAGAAAGGAAGATGGGGTATGAAAGAAATGGATCAGTGGTCCCTGTTCTTAAAGAATTTCCAGTTTACTTAGGAAGTCAGAATAAATACTTGTGAAATGACTGAATAGTTCCATATTTTACAAATGGAACATATAAACCCCTTAGTTATCTGTCTTCTCCCCTTTGCAATGAACACCCTCCCATATCCTCCCTCTCCCCAGGTGATTAGAGATGTGATCAGTGTGCACATGGCAGAGCTCAGCAGTCATTGGCAAGAGGAAGTGGAACAAGGGGAGGATGATGCTGAAAATGCTTCTAACTCAGCAAAATCTTCAGGAAGGTATGCATGTGTGTGCACATTTTCTTGGCATTGTCAACAAGTTCTTTTCTGAGCATGTCATAAATTCATCAACTTGCCATAATTCTAGAATTTTTAGAACCATTTAAAACAATTAAAAATACTTTTTGCTATTACTCAAGATAAGATTTTTTCCTGGTATGGTACTATAATAATACTTTTTGTCTCTGCTATAGAGTTGCCTTGTAAATGACTTTATAACCTGTTTCATTCAGTTCTAAACCCCCAGAAAAGAGGTGTAAGAAAATCTATTTGATTTTGAATTCCACACTGAAGTAAATTATATTACTGTGAAATTTCATTGTTTGAAATATTTTGCATGGGTGTGGTGGAGGTTCCTTTTGCACAAAAAAGAGGGAGGGAAATAACCTGCTTAGGATTCACTGGTTAATGGGGTGGCTAGGTAGAGCAGTGAGAGTGCTGGCCCCAGAGTCAGGAGGACCTGGGATCGGTTCCAGCCTCAGACTTGGCACCCACACAGAAATGACTGGCGAGCAAGTTACTTAACCCCAATTGCATAGGAAAAAAAAAAGATTCACTGGTTAATGTTGCTTTCCAGAAAGGAGGAGAGACGATCAGCTTCAGTAGATTCACGACAGTCTGGAGAAAGCCATAAAGATACCGACCACTCACGACATAGGAGAGAGAGAAGTCGGAGCCCACGTAAAAGGAAGAGAAGTAAGGAGAAGGAGAGAGATAGGGACTTAAGAAGAAAGAGAGATAGGTAAGTTTAAATGCTGTCCTTGCAAACTCTAGTCATTGTAGTCCTGCCTTATCCATTACTGGAGTACTTACCTGCTTCCACGTGGCAGCTAGGAGGCTCAGTAGAAAGAGGAGTCAGGAAGACCTGAGTTCAGATCCACCCTCTGACACCACTGTGTGACTGGGGAAATCACTTAACCTCTTTTTGCTTCAGTTTCCTCCTCTGTGAAATGGGGATAATGTCACTTACCTCTCAGGGTTGTTATGAGGATCTTGAGATCATATTTGTAAAGCACTTAGCACAGTGCTTGGCTCATTAATAAATGCTTCTTTCCTTTGTTCTTACTGTGTTGTTGTTGTTCAGTCATGATTTTTGTGACCCCGTTTGGGATTTCCTTGGCAGAAATACTGGAGTGGTTTACCATTTTCTTCTCCAGCTCACTTTATAGGTGAGAAAACTGAGGCAAACAGGGTAAAGTGACTTGCCCAGGGTCACAGAGCTAGGAAGCGTCTGAGGTCCAATTAGAAGTCAGGAAGATGAGTCTTCCTCACTCCAGGCCTGGCACTCTGTCTATTGTGCCATCTAGTTGCCTAAGTACTAGTCAGCTAAAGATAGGTAGGACACAGGCCCTGATCTCAGGGAGCTTAGAGTCTAACAGAAGGCAGGGGAATGAATGCCTAAAGAATAAGGACTGAAGGGGAAAGCAGGCATGCAGGTAGGGTGCTGTGAGGATATGGGGAGTGTGGGTGGTCACTTTCTCATGCAGCATCAGGTAGGATTCATAGAGGAGATGGCCTCTGAGGGGAACCTTGAAAGAAGACGTGTGCAAGTGGAGGCTCTGGGCCAGGCATTGGAGGGGCAGCTGAGACAGCAGGTCACGAGCAGGACACCAGGAACAGTCATCCAGTGGCTCTAGAACTTGGAGGATGAGAAGAGAAGGCCAGGCAGAGGGGCTGGAATCTCATAGTGGAGGACCTTGATTTAGTAGTTTTACTCAGTACGTCATAGGGAGGCACTGCAGGTTTGTAAGTGGAGGAGGTATGTGATGAGAAGTGGACTTAGGTAGCAGTGTGGGAGATAAATTAGGGAAAGAGGTTGAACTGGAGGCAGGAAAGCCATTTAGGTAGGAGGCTGGTAGAGTAGTCTAGAACAGAAGAGGAGAATGCTTGACCAGTGACTGCAGCGACATGAGAGAAGAAGGCCAGATGTGGTGGAGGCAGAGATGAGGAGTTCTGGCCATTGAAGGATGATGTGGGAGAAGGGGGACCAAAGATGATGTCAAGGTTTGGAGTGTGACATGACAGTGCCATTAAAAGAAATGGAGATGTTAGAGGGGAGGCAGGTGTAGATGGGGAATTCACAGGAATTGTTCACATCCCTTTTGCTTCCTTCATTTTATTGTTTTTAGTACTTATTAGTGCTAGTTAGTTTTATCCTATGATAATAGCTCTTATAAGGGTTTCAGTGATTGAGGTCACTAACACCTGAGTGATGTTTTTGTATTAATTGTGGATGTCAAGAATCTTTATTATCTACTCTCCATCGCCACTGAAAAGCAAGAACTGGCTATATTCAAAGAATACCATTTTAGCTATTTTGTTCATCCTAAACTTTTGCAATCATTCATATATTTATAGGCTCAAATTCAATCAGATTTAATCCTTAATTCACAGAATTGAATGTTTACTTTGTGATCCTTTTTAATTAATAAAATGAAAATATTTTGTCTTTCTCTAATATATTCTTGATTATTACTTATTCTTGAGTTGACATCTTTCAGTATTGTGCTTAAGTAATACTTTGAAATTTCAGATTTCTCTTTTGCATGGCAAGAATTCTTTTGAAATTAAATATATCACCAACCCTTTCCCCCAGATAATTTTAAAGAATGTAAACCTGTCCTGCAGTGCAGTCATCAAACACTTGGCCCCTGAATGTCCCACAACACTCCCAAGTGTGACCCAAACCAGATTACAGTGTAATTAGGTAATATTTAGCAAATAAATACCACAGATAACATTACATCTGAAAACAAAGTCATATGGGACCCCCAGGGATTCTTAATGCCTGACTTAGTGGCTCCTGTTTCTCTTTGAGTTTGACAGCACTGCTGTCGTACAAGGCTATATTCTGCAAGTTATTTCTCAGGAGGAATGGGTTGCAGGGTGAGGTGAGGAATGAAATAAGGATGGGGACATTAAAGAACTTCTTCTGTATTCCTATGGTTTCATTAAAAAAATTCCTGGAAGATTCAACATACTTAAACTCTAATGTTCACTGGTGGGGAATGGATTTGATTATTTGCAATTTTGGTGTTCCATTTCTGTCTTTGTCCATTACTATGATTAACAGAGAGCTAATTCTATAACTTTGGCTATTCTAAAAAACTAAAAAATTTGGGGCGGCTAGGTGGCGCAGTGAGTAGAGTGCCAGCCCTGGAGTCAGAAGGACCTGAGTTCGGATCTGACCTCAGACACTTAACGCACAAACAAACAAAAACCTAGCCGTGTGACCCTGGGCAAGTTACTTAACCCCAACTGCCCTCCAAAAAGCTAAAAAAAAAAACAAAAAAAAAAAAACTAAAAAATTCACAGTTGCTTCATAAGGTATGGAGTAGAAAAAATTAGAATCTATACCTAAAAAAATTTGTTTCATTTGCCTTCCCTGTGTGTATGTGTATGAAACTTTATGTTCTAAGTGGTGACCACACTTTAACTTAAAGCACAAAGTTGTTTTTCCCCTTGTTAAGAAACAAGAAAAAAACCCGTGTGACATGTTTTTTTGCTGAAGAAAATGAAAACTGTCATTATGTGTAAAGTTGTAAAGCTGGCAGAACTTGTTTTCTCAGATGCCTAAGGTCACTCTGTCCCATCCTTTGGTTCTTATAAAAAAGTTGCCTTTCAAGAGTTGGGTCCCATGGGGGCAGCTAGGTGGCACAGTGAATAGAGCACTGGCCCTGGAGTCAGGAGGATTTGAGTTCAAATTCAGCCTCAAACACTTAACACAAAAAAACTAGGTTAAGTGACCTTGGGCAAGTCACTTAACCCCAATTGCCCTACCTTTCCCCCTTGAAACAGCAAAATAATTAATTAATTGATTGATTAAAAAAATTAAAAAAAAAAAAGAAGAGTTGAGTCCCCATGTGTCAGATATGACTGTCTCCCTCTTTGCTCCTTACAGGTGCCCTTGTCGCATCTGGGCAGCTGAGTTATAGTCTTCTTTCAAACCCCTTTCCTGCTCAGGACTATGGCTCCTAACTTGGGGGCCAAATGAATTCTTTAAACCCCCTTGCCTGCTCCTCACTCCTGAACTCACTAAAACCTTTCATTTCCCATCTCTGATCTAGTACCTATATATCTATAACTGTATAAACATTCAGTTATATTTACTGATGCTTTGGGACCCATTACTCAGCTGTAGCTGTTCACATTCATCTTTGAACAGTTTACCTGCTAACCAGATTGTGATCTTTTCCATTACTGGGATGATTAGCTGAACATTTCTTTGTAGTTATTTTCTTTGTTTGTTGTTGTTTTTTAGTAACAGTTTGAATATTAAGTTTTCTATCTGTCTTGAATTATTAAATATTTTGAAACTGACATTAAAATGCTTAGTAGCTTATAATATCTTTTTATTTCAGGGATGAAGAAAGGCATCATGGCCATAAGAGAAGAAAATAGCAAAGTAAGGGTCAGGAAAATAAGTGGGAATATTTATGCATATGTGTTTATTAATGATGTTTATGTAACATAAACTAATGAAGATAGTTCAACTATCTCAGCTACTTGAGGGGACCAAGAATATAATGTACTTATTTTTATTGTAATTGCATTTTGCTGGGACTACTTGTAATTAAGTATCTGTGTAATCCTCGGATTATTACTGTTTTTTCAATAAACATTCATTAATATCAAACTTTGTTAGTTGCTAAAAACCTTAATTATATACTTTAATTTCCTCACTGTGGTGGGATGTAGCCAATTTCTTATTTTTGAATTTGTTGGGGAATTTTGTTCTTGGTCTTTTACAACATACATCACAAAATGCTTAACTTGGTCCAAATAAGAAATCACGAGTTAGAGCAAAAGCCTTAAACTAAGAAATTAAAGACTTGGCAGTCAAAGTCCAGTTTTCTTAAGATCTCATAATTTCCTTGTGCTTTCAACCATTCAGGTGAAAAATTGGCATAAATGTCAAACATCTGGGACCTAAATGGCAAAATATTGGCCTTTCATCTGGTAGCCCTGGGTTAAAAATTCCAGTGTGCTTCCCAAGTAAAAATGAAGCTTAAACTCTTTCAAGTTAGTAGACAGTGACAAAATAACTATAGAATTTGACTCAGTGGTTATCTTAATTTTCTTCATGCCTGACATCCATAAGATTTATGAGTAGAGACCCTCATGAATCACATCCATTTTGCTTGCCAGATTTATGAACAGCTGTAAATAACCTTAGATTAAATTTTTAGGACATCTGATAGCAAGAGTTGCTTTTTAAAATTTTGATACAGAATAGGCATGGTGGCTGATGCCTATAAGTAATCCCTACTACCAAGCAGGCAGAGGCTTTCTCTTGAGCTAGGGATTCCTGGATTGCGGTGGGCTAAGCTGATATTGGGCATCTGCAGTAAGTTCAGCATTAATGTATTGAGGGAGAGGGAGTGCCAGGTTACCTAGAAAGGGCCAAACCAGCCCAGGTCAGGAATGGAGCAGGTCAAGGCTCCTGTGTTGATCAAAATGAAACTGGGCCCAGGAGTAACCCCTGCATGGCAGCCTGGGAGAGATGTGGAGACTCAGACTTTTAAAAAAAATTGTTGCATAATTTACTTGTGGGTAGGTACTGTTTTTCTTGTGTTTTTTTGTTGTCGTTTTTTAGATATAGAACAATTATTTTCTCCAGCACAGAAATTGCTAAAAGATTAAAAAGAATCATATTAAAACATTCATTAGACTCTTTATATTTTCTTGGGAGGTAAATACAAAGTTTTGGGACTACTTCAGCAGTTAGGCCTGACTTTACTTCAGTAGATCTTCTGGGCATGTCACAAAATCTCCTGGCTAGCCATGCATGGCTTTTAGTTTTTTGTTGTTGTTGTTGTTGTTTTTAATGCCATCGGGGTTAAGTAACTTGCTCAAGGTTACACAGCCAGTTATTATTTATGTGTGGGTGCTCAATTTCTGAGGCTGGATCCGATCCCGGGTTGTCCCAACCCCCCCAGCCGGCACTGTTACTCACTGCCACCTAGCCGCCCCCATGGCTTTTAGTTATTTAGTTTTCAGGATGATCCTGTCAGTGGTCATCTGCTTGTTTTGAGGATGTGTGCTAAGATGGATGTGGCCCACTGGGCCCCTGGCACTTGACTTCAAAACATCCATTTCTCAGAATCAATGTTTCTTGACCCTGGGGGAGGGGAAGGGGAATCCAGAAAGGCACCAGAAGCAAGCAGTTAGTGAGTTGGGCTTGCCTTGGAAAGCACATGTTCACAGTGCCATGTACTTGTGGTGCCTGCCATTGCCAGTGAGGACAATGGGGATGGGGACAAGGGGGAAGGATTATCAAAGGAAAGAAAGAGCTTGATGGATCCCCAAAATATCAGGGTCCAAAGAGTCTGTGCATTCGTTTAAAGAGCATCATTTGAATTTCTTTCTCACTAGAATGTTTATGTTTTACCAACTATGAAAGAAAGTTTATGTAAAGGCTACATTATAAATAGTAAAACTAAATGGCTAAATCCAGTTTGTCTTACTGAAGAAAAAAAGTGGAAATGAAAAGAAGGGAGAGATGTGGAAAAAAATAGTGTAGAGAAGAGGAAACATCTAAAATGAGACAAAATTAAAATCCATGTTGTAAGGAGATTATATATAAAAATGTCTGCATAAATGGATATCTTGAAACATTTAGTAAAATTAAATTTTAAAAATATATTGTATAGACTGCCTTGAAAATATTAATGCTTTTAAGCTGTTATCAGTCATTTTATGTTCATTATTTAAAGAAAGATTGAGAATCCCCAGAATATAGAGATTATAGGAATTTCTTACATAAATCTTTCCACTGACATAAACGCCAAAAAAAGTCAAATGATTTATTTGATAATGGGTTGAGTTTAAAACAATTTAAATTTAATTTTGCCCATAGCAATTAAATTAATTGTAATAGAATTTAATTTTACAAAGGAAAATAATACTCTGGACCAGATACTTTTGATGTTTAGTTCTTAAGTACTCCGTATCCCTTTCTGATAAGATAATGGGAAGAACACTTATTTAACTTTAGGAGTTAGGAGAACTGGATTTGAGTCTCAAGGCTCTTTTTTCTTACTAGTTTGATGACCTTAGTCATGTCATGTACCCTCAAAGACTCAGATTTATAAAATGAGAAAAATATGCTAACTTATAGAAATTATTGTGAGGAAAATGTGTTGTAAACCTATGTAAATGTTAGTTTTTATTCCAGATCTAAAATTTTAATGGTACTTTTAAACCCTCAATAAAAAATCAACCCAAACAGAATAATGTGTATGTTATCATTCTGCTTAATAATTTGTCTCCTGTCGAGTAAAACTGATTTTATTTAATTCATGAGAAATTTGAGAGGTTTACAGCATTTTATCAGAAAATAACATGGTGCAAGATGTGGAGTCTGTGGAGTGCTGTGCTTAACATGATTAACCTTGTTATAAGAAGTTTGTTTCTGATGCTAGCCCCTCCCCCCCCAAAAAAAAATTTTCGATTGTATTAATGTTGGGTATGCTTAGGTACATATTGTCTTTTCTGATAGAGTGCAGACTTCATGAGAGCAGGGACTTGGACTTTTTGCCCAAGTATCCCAAGGGCATGGTACGATGCCTAAGATATAGAAGAGACTTTAAAACGTTATTTGCTGGCACGAAGAGCCGCAGATACTGCCCAATTCATGCATTCACAGTGGCATTTCTTTGTCATGTCCTTTCCAGAACTGAAATAGTTAACTTTCGTTACTTTCCAAGGTGAGGCAGATTATTTAGGGACTCTGAGGCCAGTGTGATTGAATGCCTGTATGATCTGACTGACGGCACCCCTGGTTAAGACTCATGTCAAACCCATCAACTCTGGTGTGCAGGGTTGTCACCACAAAGCAGAAGAAGGAGACCTTGACTGACAGGTGCCAGCCCTGTCACCTAGGAAGGCAGAAAAAGAGGTGGGTGGGTCTCTGCCAAGGCTCTCTAACAAGAGGAAGCTGTCTTACTACTGCTCCTTGACCTCACAGAGTTGCTCTTTGGTTGCTGGTGTCATCACCAAGAGGCATCACTTTTCTTTCTCCTTTTTCCTCATCTCTCTTTATTCTATTCCTTTCTTCTCTTCCTTCTTTTCTGTCTTAGGACTTAGGACTCCCAGCAGCACTCAAGGAAGAGTATAGTTTCTCTGCTGGCACCCAGGATTAAATGGTTTGTTGATCATTGGAATAAGACCTGCTCCCTGGGTAACAGACTTATCCTTTAATGATTCCCTGTCCCTCTGTCCCCAGCTCTCTTTGCCGCTAAGGGGCAGTGCCTACTCCCTACAACATTGCTTTAGGGGCAGGTAAGCTATGTTCACCTCCAGGGATGACATAACTGCATGGGGCAGGTGAAGATACACTGTGTGTTATGTATGTATATACATATATGTATGTATATGTTAATGTACTACATACATATTTGTACATATACACACTATGTAAATATAAAAATATATGTCTAGATAGATACATATATAAGTGGTGTCACAAAAACTCAGGAGAAAGCATCTAGGAGGAAGGGTAGTTAACAGTGTCAGATGCATAATTAAAGGCAATGTATTCAAAATTTTAAAAAGTTGGAAAAAGATCTTTATGCAAAGTTTACCTGAAAAAAAAATCTGACATCCAGAATTTATAAGACCCTCATATAAATCTGTAAGCATTATGTTAATTCCCCAGAAGAGTGGTTCAAATGATGCAAATAGGCAACTTTCAAAAGAAGAAACACATACATTATATGATATATGTGTATGGATGTATATATATACATATATGTGCTTTTATGGCTAGGTATAGACATAGAGATACACATATGTACACAGAATGTATCTTTACTTGCCCCATGCAGTTTATATATGTGTGTGTATGTGTCCATCCATATATATCTATATAATATATATGTGTGTATAAGTATATGTATATATACATATATATGTGTATGTGTATGTATATATGTTTCTGTCTCTATTTACATAGCTGCAGGGGAGAGGATCTGAGGATCTTAATCCTCTTCTCCAATGTCAACTAGACCAGAAGAGAGCCCTTAAGAGAATGGTCTTGGTTGATTAGTGTTCTTTTCACTGCATCCTAGTCCTGGCTATGCAGCCAATCAACAGTCTTAATCCTTAGCACAATCCTTAGTGGTTGTCAGGCTGGAGCCAGCTCCAGGAGGTCTGTGCACGCTTCAGCTAAAGTGCATGATACACTTTCATTGCATGTTACCATGTCTGGAAGCAGCGCTCCTCCCCCCCTCCCCCCACAGTCTCTTCCCTATAGAACATTATTTCAGTCAAGTAAGGAACTGGGTTTATCGTCCAGTCTCCTGTTCTATGCATGACTAGGCATATACTCCATAGACACAGAATGAACACAAAATATCCTTGAAAGGGAAGGCTTCTTGTAGAAGGGGGCACTTGAGTCTTGAAGGAAACCAGGGATAATGTGAAGGGATGCTGAAGAGGCCAGAATGGGCCAGGTTGTGAAGTGCTTTAAATGACAGAGGTCTTTCTGTTTGATTCTCTAGGTATTGGGGAACCACTGGAATTTTTTTGGGTGTGGGACAATAGCAGTTAAGTGACTTGCCCAGGGTCACACAGCTAGTAAGTGTTAAGTGTCTAAAGCCAGATTTGAATTCAGGTCTTCCTGACTCCAGGGCTAGTGCTCTAGCCACCCAGCTACACCATTGTACCATAACCCTTCCTTTCTTCTTTTTCCTTCCTTCCTTCCTTCCTTCCTTCCTTCCTTCCTTCCTTCCTTCCTTCCTTCCTTCCTTCCTTCCTTCCTTCCTTCCTTCCTTCCTTCCTTCCTTCTTCCTCCTTCCTCCCTCCCTCCCTTCCTCCCTCCTTTCCATTAAGTGACTTGCTCAGGGTTGTGAGTGTCAAATGTCTGAGGCCAGACATGAACTCTAACCACTGTGCCACCTAGCTTCTCTACCACTGGAATTTATTGAAGGGGTTGGGTTAACATGGCCAGATGTGGAAATAGGGCTATCCCAGCTCAGACATTTCTTAGCTGTGTGACCCTAAGCAAGTCACTTAATCTCTTTGCCCTAGGTTCCTCATTTGTCAGAGAGGGTCAGACTTGACCTTTGAGGGCCATTCTAGCTCTAAATCTATCATCCTATGAGAGGGTTGGAAAAAAAATGATAGGATGTGTCTGCCCTTTCCAAGTAATTTATATTTTGATGTGGAAAATTATGAGGAAACAAAATCTCATTCCCAAGTATTATTTGATGAATCGTTAGCACCCTATAAAAAGCAAAATTATCGTATTTCCTCCTCCTTTTCTATCTAGTCATGGAACTTGTGGCTTCAGGCACCCAGAACCCTCCTCCCTTCTTGTTATGTCATTCTGCTCTTACGAAGCTCAGGTATCACTGGGAAATTAAGTAAACATGATGTTCCTTCCAGCTATATTTACATCTTAAGCCTTATTTCTCATAGTGGAATAAGTAATTTTGTCTCTATTTAAGGGAATTTAAGCAATGGGGGAGATGTGATAGGAGCCAGTCTCCTGGAATGCACCTTCTAGGATATGTCCCATATCTAAGGGTAAGACTGATTCTGGGATGGGGGTCAGGTTTGGGTTAGCCCCCTATATTTCAAATATACCTTTTACCATGTTTTTTTTTTAATTTTTTTTTTTAGGAAAATCACTTGTCTATGACCAATCTATAATATGGGATAAAAATACAGTAATACCTGCCTCTCTTGAACCAGAGTAAGAATTAACAAGAAAAATATTTGTAAAACATTTTAAGGTTCTCAAAGGTAGGGCACTGGGTAAAGAATATTAATATTTCATTTTGTAATGTAACTGACTGAAAACCTTAGACCATAACCTTGTTTACTCCCATGTGACATCATTAGACTGAACCTGAAGTCACTTAATATTTATAGTAATGATGGTCTTTCTAGGAAAAGTAATGTCATTTTACTTACCTTTCCTCTTCCCTTCCCCCGCCAATTCCAAACTTGGGAACACGTATATGGGAGGAGAACTTTATAATAAGATGTGTGAAGTCAGCTTTGGTAATTGGGGTCAGAAATGCAAAAGGCAACAGAATCAGAAACATGTTTGTTCCAAGTTTAAAATATTGCAACATTTCTAAAAGGGTTTCTCTTGTGTCTCCTGGAGGAAGAGTCAAACTTGACCTCACAGGACAAAAAAAGACTAGCTCTTTATTCGCCCTTCCAAGTCAGACGGTCTCTAGTTTTTTATTATGACAAAGTAAATATGAATACTCTGTACAGTTAGGTCCTTACCCTTTTGGTAGAAGCTGTAGGTTATTGCAGCTAGGTGGTGCAATAGATTGAATGCTGGGCCTGGAGTCAAGAAAGCAAGGCTCATCTTCCTGAGTTCAAATCTGACCTTAAACATTTACTAGCTGTGTGACCCTGGGCAAGTCACTTAACTCAGTTTGCTTCAGTTTCCTCATCTGTAAAATGAGCTGGAGAAAGAAATGGCAAACTACTCCAGTATCTTTGCCAAGAAAACATCAAATAGGGTCATGAAGAGTTGTCATGACTGAACAACAATATTAGGTTAAAGTCCTAGCACTAGACAAATAGGATCAAAGGATATGATTGTTTAAAAACTCTTACTGGGGCGGCTAGGTGGCTCAGTGAATAGAGCACCAGCCCTGGAGTCAGAAGAACCTGAGTTCAAATCCAGCCTCAGACACTTAACACAAAACTAGCCGTGTAATCTTGGGCAAGTCACTTAACCTCAATTGCCCTCCCTCCCTTCCCCCCTCCAAAAAAGCAAAACAAAAAAAGTATAAAAATTTTTTGTATATTGTCAGACTATTCTCAAAAAAGTTTTTGTAGATTTAGTCCCATCAAAAATGTAAGAGTAGTTATTTCCCTACAACCCTTCCCCTTTCCCACATTTAATAATTTTTATCTATTTTTGCCAGTTGTCTTGCCTAAGCTTTGTTAGGCAACACCTTAATGGTGTTTTAATCTGTTTCCCTAATTATTAGAATCTAAACAACTTTGCAGGTGCTTATTAGCAATATGTTTCCTATTTTGAAAATTGTCTATCATTTGAATCACTTTTCCTTTGGGGGAATGAACATGATGCTGTTAGATTTGTATATGGGTGTTATAGTTTCTGGATGTTAGATTTTTTTTTTTCAGATAGACTTTGCACAAAGATATATATTTTTTTTATTTTAGAGATTGTCTTTAGCTCTGCCTCTGACACAGTTAACAGCCATTCCTTCTACATGCTCTCTCCTCTTGAGTTTTTGTGACCCTGCTCTCTCTCCCTGTACTTCTACCAATCTGGCATCTCTCTTCAATCTCCTTTGTTGGATCATCATTCCCGTTGCAGCTCCTAACTATGGGTGTTCCCTAAATCTCTGCCCCGACTCTCTTCTCACTCTTTCTATACTCTTTCATCAGCTGCCATGGGTTTAATTATCATCACAATGCAGATGACTCCTAGTTCTACATATTCAGAGTTTCTCCCTAGCTACACTCCTTGATCACCAACTGCCAGTTTGGATATTTTGAATTGGATGTCCCAAAGTCATCTCAGACTCATTTTGTATGTAATATCCCCTCTGAATTCACTCCCCTTACTTGCCCTAGAACAAGCAGGTTGGGTCCCTAGAAGGGCTACTGTTAGAGTTCTAGAGGTAATCTTGTGGTAGTTATCCTTCCAACTCGATAGCTCATGAGCCCTGACTGGTGTGCTTCCCATTAACAATCAGCTGGTAGATCAGAAAGATCTTAGCAAAGGCATGAACTCAAATGGCATAGCAAGATCAGTTGTTATTGTAATGCACTCTTCACATAAATATAGAATCCCTGAAGTGTGGAGAGGGACAGGGAAGGGATAATGTGCACAGACTTAGATTAAAAGGGTAGTGAGGCATACATTAGAAACATATGTGGCCAAGACAATTCACAATGCTGAGGCAGTAGGGCCTCAAGTTTTTTTTTTTTTTCTGGAGTATCTAAACAACATTCACTGTAAGGCCTGGGAGAGTGGTTAGATGAGGCCCCTCCAAAGGCATGGCATCTTGGTTAGATGAATCCTTCAGTGCTGGGCTGTCGTAAGCAGCTTCTAGACTGGCACCTCACCTGGCATAGCTGATGCAGGGCTGGACACAGCAGGTTGTTTGGTAGGTTGCTCACTCTTCCCTGGCTCTTCCCTTTCCAGGCATGGCTAGGAAGGTCACCCAGTGATTGGGCTGGCTTTTCCAAGAGTGTGCATAGTATCTCAGCAATTGGGTGGCTCAGCTGGACTATCTGAGCAGTCATAGTCTCTACTTCCTCCAGCTTATAGTTCAGCAAGAGATTACTGTATTCCTCACAACAGAGCTACTAATGTGCGCTTTCATTCTAGACCTTGAATCTAGGTTTGACTGATACCTCCCCTCTTTGACTCTCTCAAGACCTTGGCTCTGAAGTTTGTCACTTCCCAGGCAAGAGGTTAATTAATTCCTTTTAAATAATTCTTCCTTGAGGTGGCTAGGTGTCACAGTGAATAGAGCACCAGCCCTGGAGTCAGAAAGACCTAAGTTCAATTCCGACTTAACACTTACTCACTGTGTGACTTTGGGCACATCACTTAACCCCAATTGCCCTGCATTCTCCCCCTCCAAAAAGCATCATAATTCTTCCTGGTTCAGAGAAGAGTTCTCTTAGTGAAGTACCTCATCCTTACTTATATAATAATAATAGCTTGCATTTATATAGCATTTTAAGGTTTGCAAAGCACTTCACATGTTATTTCATTCAATCCTCCCAACAACCCCGTGTTCAGAAGTATAAATGCTACAAACTTACAAAAACATCATTTGAAAATTTATTTAAATTTCCTTTACATTTATTTAGTTTTGTGAATTAATTTTTTAAATTTAAAATAATTTTAATTTAAAAATTTAAATTTAATAAAATTTTAATTTTAAGTGGGCAGGATATTTGTGTATGCAAGTTTCTCAGACTGGTGGATCTTGCTTGACTCTCTGACTGATCTGTGTGCATTAGACTTTTTCTTGTGGAGTCATGTCAAAATTGTCTTGTAGTCATCAAAATTTCATTCTTCAGATGACCATAAGGCTAGAATTACAAACATAATCATTTCAGTCACTGAGTAATAACACTGAAATTTATGCAAAGTTTAAAAATTAATGTATGCTGTGTAGCACAGAACAGTGATTATGTTGACATTTACTAAGAAATACACAGATGTTTTTTTTAAATTTGAATAATCTTTCAAATGTTTTTTGTAAGTTTGTAGCATTTATACTAATGGATTTATTAAAGCTTAAAACTGCACTAAGACTTTTGGAATACCTTGTGATAGCCAACTTTTTTTCTGCATTTTCGTTAGATCTTTTCACAGTTATTCACTTTACTGTTTTAATAAATTATGTGCTCACTAAAAATCAATCATTTAAGACCTATGAATGAGGTTAGGGGAGTAGAAGCAGACCTTTCAAATGCAAAGTAAGTAGTAAGAGCCAAATTGAAATTACCATAATTTTAATATTTTAGAAAAATATTCCGTTTCTTTTCCCTTAGGCTACATTTTTAATTGGGCCAGCATTGTACTGAAGGCTCTGCAATCTTGAATTAGTAGAAGAGCTTAGTATGTGCCCTTTGGTGACTAGGGGGCTTACCGAAGCCTTTCAGAAAGCCATAGCCTTTGGTGGAGCCATTTGTCTGTGGCTTTGAGGGTAGCACCACTTGGTGGCCAAATTATTTACTACACCTCCTTGCTGGTGAATACTGCCTTTAGGTTGAAGAAAGCATGGAAAACAAGTCAGCTACGGATAGCAATTGTTACTGTAACAATGGGGACACCCAACCTAGCCTGTACCTGTCACATTTTTTCAAATTTCATTAATGAAACATACCCTTCTTCCCTAAAACTGAAGCAGTTTAGGCTTCTGATTGTGAGTGTGTAGGCGCTGGTTCATTTGTTCTCTTCATAGCCCCTTGAGGTTGGTAGAAAGAAGTGAGTCAGTCAACAAGCACTTATTAAACACTTACTGTGTGCCAAGCACTGTGGTAATCACTGAGGATACAAAGAAAGGTCCCTGCTGAAAAGAAACTTGAAATGCAGTGAGGGAGATTTTGGTACAGCAGGTCAGAATGCTGGGCTTGGACTTAGGAAAATTTGCTAGCTGTGTGACCTTGGGCAAGTCACTTAATGGCTATTTGCCTCAGTTTCCCCCACTGTAAGATGGGATTAACAAAAAGCATCTATGTTATTTGTATATTTATTTATATGTATACATATTTATATAATATAAATGTTATAAATATTTATATAGTGCTTAGTATAATGCCTGAGACAGCAGATATCTAATATTTATTTCTTTCATATAAACATATACATATACATATATACTTTCAGGGATTTTATATATAAATGTTTATTCCTCTCATATATATTTATATACATATACACTTTCAATGATATAAATAAATAAATGCTCATTCCTTTCATATAAATATAAAAACATACACATGTACTTTCAAGGATTTTATATATGAATTCTTATTCCTTTCATATATATTTATATCCATATGTACTTTCAGTTATATAAATAAATAAATAAATGCTTGTTCCTTTTGTATAAATATAAATACAAACACACAATATACTTTCAGGAATTTTATATATAAATGCTTATTCCTTTCATATATATTTATATACATATACACTTTTGGTGATATAAATAAACATTTGTTCTTTTCACACACACATATACATTTTCAATGATATATATTTAAATGCTTGTTACTTTCATATATATATAGCTATGCATACACACATATATATGTTCAGTGATGTTATGCATATATTTGTTCCTTTCACATAAATGCTTCTTCCTTTCAGATATGTATGTATATGGGTATACACACACACACATATACATACTGTGTTAGGTAAAAGATGAAATGACTGAGGAAACAAAGGTTTGAACTTCCGAGCATTTTGATTTATTAAGCAATGCATGACAATTGCTCAACAATTCCTCAGCTTAGGGCAGGATCCCAAATATAAGGGGAGACAGACTTTTATACATTAAAAACCAATTAGTCAAATAAGGCCAATTAATTGAAAGGAGACAATACATTAGTTAATCTGATTTCTAATTGGATGAAAGATTAGGAACTTTTCAAGTTGGGAATGGGAGACTGAATAGATGCAATCCCCTGAAATCAGAAAATGTTTCTCACTCCTCTCAAGTGTCTCTAAACAATTAAAAAAACATGGAAACAATAACTGATTGATCAGAATGGGGCCAGTTTTTGAATAAGACATATGAGTTGCTTGAGATATACAATTGTGAGAAAAACTCCTTGCAAATCAGTCTTCAGATCTGACCCAGTTCCTGGTCAGCATAACTTAGGTCCTTAGTTAATGGTCTCTAAATAGCAGGTAGAGATGGTCCAATTTAGTCATGCAGGACTTGGTTCAAACAATACAATAAGGTTTTCTCACAATTCCCACAATTGAATATAGTTTTCTCACAAGACAGAAATTGGACTAGACCCATAACTTAATAGAAAAGGAACTGAACTAACTCCAGAATTTAGTCACAAGATAGAGTCAATGTGGCTTACATTATTCCCACAATTAACCACTTGCTATGCCAATCCCCTCAATACACACACACACACACACACACACACACACACGCATATATGTATATGTATATGTATATGTGTGTGTGTGTCTGTATCTTTATCTATAAAAATATGTAGGTAGGTAGGTAGATAGATACTAAATTGAGATAATCTCAGATGGAAGACGCTAAGATTGAGTAGAATGGGGAGAGGCTTTTTGCAGAAGGTGGGATTTTAGATGAGATTTAAGGGAAACCAGGGAAGCCAGGTGGTGCAGTGGATAGAATGCTGAGCCTGGAATAAGCAAGACTCATTTTTTCTGAGTTCAAATCCAGCCCTAGACACTTACTAGCTGTGTGACCCTGGGCAAGCCACCTCACCCTGTTTGCCTCAGTTTCCTTATCTGTAAAATGATCTGGAGAAGGAAATGGCAAACCACTCCACTTTCTTTGCCAAGAAAACCCCAAATGGGGTCACCAAGAGTTGGACACAACTGTAATGGCTAAACAGTGACAACAAAGAAGCCAGGAGGCAGAGATGAGGAGGGAGAGATCCCCGGGCATGGGGGACAGCAGTGAAAACGCAATTGTCTGCTCTGAGGAACATCAGGAAAACCAGTGTCATTAAATCACAGAGTACAGAGGATGGAGATATAACGGATAAAAAATTGTAATGGCAGGAGGAAGCCATATTATACAGAACTTTGAACTCCAAAAAGAGAACTTTGTACTTGATCCTGGAGGCAACAGAAACATGTCTCATCTCTATTTCATTACATATGTAGAAACTGAGAGCCTTAAAGAAGATAGAGTTTTCTTAGGGTGTTTAGATAAATGGTCAATATTAGACTAGAATCACAGAGAGATAGGTCTAGAGAGGGTATGGAGAGTAGGGGCCACCTGGTGCCATGTGAGAAACCAGAAGCCCAGGAGTTTATGTGACTGTACAGGTACTAAGCAGATCACAATCTGAACCCACCACCTCTGACTCCATCATTGTTGTTCAGTCATTTTTCAGGTGTTTCAGACTTATGACTTCACGACCCCATTTAGAGTTTTCTTGGTAAGAATACGAGAATGGTTTGCCATTTCCTTCTCCAGCTCATTTTACAGATGAGGGAACTGAGATAAACACAGTTAAGTGGCTTGCCCAGAGTTACATAGCTAGGAACGTCTGAGGACAAATTTGAACTCAGGTCTTCCTGACTCCAGGCCTGGCACTCTATCCACTGAGCCACCTAGCCGCTCCTCTAGCTAGTTCTATTTCCATTGTACCACAGTGCCCCTGGCACTCTATATCAGTTCTACACTTTTCCTACTCCTTTGAGTAGGTTGTATACAGGGCTTCTTAAACTTTTTCCACTTGAGACCCCCTTTCAAGTTTCAGCAGTTAGTTGTTGTGTGGCCTAAGGGTATACACAGTGCAAAGTGTGTACGTTTGTGTGTTCATAACCAAGGCTGCAATAAAGTTGTCCTATGCAACACGGGCAAGTTCTGCCAGTAACACCTTGGATTCATTTCATGTTTGATTTTGAATTAAATTTTGGTCACTGTGTATTCAGAAACCTTTAATGTTGCCAGACTTTTCACAACTCCATATGAGGTTATGACCCACAGTTTAAAAAGTACTGGAAGAGGCCCCCCCTTTCTATAACATGGTCATTGTCCCTTGTTCTTGAAGAGGACCAAAATGATATCACCATGCTAGAGTCAAGTTTCATTGTGTCTGACTATGGCTGCTCAGACCAATACAAGGAGCTCAGAATGCTCTGCCACAGGTCGGGCACAAATAGACCCTGTGAACATTTGGGGTGGATTCTCCAAATTTGTGCATCTCTCATTTCCTTGGAGCTGTCTCAGTTCTGCTTTGCTCATAGAGCACAGCACCTTCTCTGATGTGGACACGCCTTGCTGGGTGGTTCTGTGCCAGTATCTCCCAAGTCACACAATCAGTCCTTGAGAGTGTCTCATGTGAGCACTTGTCCTGTGTGAGTTCGCCATAAAATAGGCTTTTTGGCAAGTGGACATTTTGTATTCGAACAATGTGTCCCAGACCATTGGAATTATGCTCTCTGAAGCAGAGTCTGAATGCTTGGCAGTTTAGTTCGAGTAAGGACCTCAGTGTCTGGTACCTTATCCTGCCAGGTGATCTTCGGAATCTTCCTAAGACATTTCAAATGAAAGTGATTCAGTTTCCTGGCATGGCGCTGGTAGACTGTCCAAGTTTCACAAGCATACAACAATGAGGTCAGCACAATGGCCCTGTAGACCTTCAGTTTAGTAGTCAGTCTAATACCTCTTCTCTCCCATACTTTCCTTCAGAGCCTCCCAAACACTGAGCTAGCTCTGGCAATGCATGCATCAACCTCATTATCAATGTGTACGTCCCTGGAAAGTACACTACCAAGGTAAATGAACTTATCCACAGCATTCCAAACTTCTCCATTTGCTGAGACCGATGATTCCTGATCATGCTGATGGAACACCTGTGTTTTCTTGGTGTTCATTGATAGGTCAAAATTAGCACAAGCAGCAAAGAATTGCCCCATACTTTGTTGCATCTCATCTGCAAATAGACAATCACGCAGCAGCATTCCCTCCACTTTGTTCTTGGCTTGTAGCCTTCTCAAATTGAAGAATTTACCACCAGTGCAGTAGCTGAGTTTGATGCTGTGTTCTTCCTCATTGAAAGCATTTGACAACATGGCTGAAAACATCACGTTAAAAAGAATGGAAGCAAGCATCAAAACTAGTCTGCTCCCAAAAGGAGTGAATGACATGCTCATAAGCAGTGATTGCCACTTGCAGGAAAACATCATGCCACCATCATCAGTACCTATGCTCCCACCATGACAAATCCTGATGAGGTCCAAGAAAAGTTTTATGAAGACCTGGGGACCCTTATCATCAATGTGCCAAATAAGAACAAGCTTATAATTCTGGGTGACAACACGAAGCCCTACTAAATTGGAGGTGGATTGAAAACTACCAGTTAGAGATGTCCCTGGTGATCCCATCAGAGGAAACACTCGTGAAACCTAAATGGACTGTGGAAAGCAAAATTTAAAACCAGGTCTCTAGGTCTTTGTAGGCTAATTATAATTAGTAAAAGGAGCAATGTGGATGCAGAGCAGTGGATAGAGTTCCTGGCTTGGACTCAGAAAGACCTGAGTTCAAATGTGACCTCAGATACTTACTAGCCTGTGTGAGCCTGGGCTATTTACCTAACCCTGTTTGCCTCAGTTTTCTCATATGTAAAATGAGCTGGACAAGGAAATGACAAGCCACTCTAATATCTTTGCCAACAAAACTCCATATGGGGTCACCAAGAGTCTGAAACAAGTGAATGGCAACAAACAATAGCAATGTGTGTGCAATTAGGGAAAAAGTTTTCAGCTATTCTGCTAATAGGACCATAAAAAGGCAGAAGTCCTTACTTTAACAGAAACTCCCTTTTCCTGCCTCACCCTGGAATTTCCCTCTTCTCCAGCACTCTTAGCTCTTATTGAGAACAAGCTGAAGCAAATAAGCCTGTGCTCTCCAGTTCAGTGAGAATCTGCTGAAGGGTGGGGGGCCTGGGGTGGGGTGGTGTCAGCTGAAAGCTGACGCCTCCCAAGGAGACAGAGAAATTGTTGGGCCTCAACTGCTTTGTGACTATTTAATAGCAATGATGGGCGAAAATTTTCTTATTGTTATATTAGATTGTGCTGTGGATGGATTTTAAGAATGAATGAATGTATAACTTTTTGACATGGATCACTCCATTTGAAAACAAAGTAGATTATAGAAAACCTTAGGTGATCTCTGAAGATTGCCTAACTTGATATTCACCTTCCTTAAGAGTATTCCAACTTAATGCTTTAGGGGGAAAAATAATCTCACTTGATAAGCCCACCATCAAAATCTTTGATCTCATTTTATCATTCCTAGGACAATTATTTGTAGAGTGTTCATCGCAGTTCTAGGATAGCATTTCCTAAACTATTCCATGGGGATCCTGGTAATCCCCACAGTGGCTTGAAATATAAGTATTGTTAGAAAATGTTGCTAATAGTAACAGTCTCCCAGATGTGGCAGGAAGATGGGAGGTTCTCTCTACCCTGAGTCTGAGGAAGAGAGAGAAGAATTAGGAGGTTTGGGTGAGGAAAGGGGTCTTTTGTCTCTGGATCAGAGTGGTAATTGGGAAATATGGCAACTTCAGTGAGGGAGAGAGTGAGAGCTATCAGTCAGTCAATAAACATTTACCAAGCACCTAGAAAAAGATAGTCCCTTCCCTCAATAAGCTTACAGTCTAATGGGAAAGGCAACATGCACACAACTAAGCTATATATAAGATTTGTTGTTTAGTCATGTCTATTTGGTTTTGTGACCCCATCTGGGGTTTTCTTGGCCAAGATACTGGAGTGCTTTGCCATTTCCTTCTCCAACTCACTTTACAGATGAGGAAAATGAGGCAAACAAGGTTAAGTGACTTGCACAGGGTCACACAGCCAGTAAGTGTCGGAAACTGTTTGAACCCAGGAAGATGAGTCTTCTTGACTCTAGGCCTGCTATTCTATCCACTGCCTTATCTTGCTGCCCATATATAAAATAAATTGGAAATAATCAACAGAGGAAAAGGCACTAGAATTAAGAGAGATTCAACAAGGTTTCCTATAGAAAATGGGATCTTAGCTGAGACTTGAAGAAAGTCAGGAAAGCTTGAGGCTGAGATGAAAAGAGAGAATTCTGGGCATAGAGAACAACCAGTGAAAATGCCCAGAGCCAAGAGACATGCAGTATCTTGTTCAAGGAACAGAGAAGGAACTGCTGTGTGTATATGTATGGAGGTGGAAGGTGTGAGACTACTGGAAAGGAATGTGTCTGTGGGGTGGGAAATCTAAGTTATGAGTGGCATTGAACAGGAAACTGAGGATTATATATATATTTATATATGTATGTATGTATTTGATCCTGGTGGTAATAGGAAGTCACTGGACTTTATTGAGTAGTGGGAAGAAGGGTGATGCAATTAGATCTGCACTTTAGGAAAATCACTTTGCTGGATGAGTGGGAGATGGACCCGAGTTGGAAGAGGCTTGAGGAAGGCAGACCAAGCAGCAGGCTATTGCAGTAGTCAAGGTGTGGGGTGATGAGGGCCTGCCCCAAGTGGGGGCAGTGTCAGAAGAAATAAAGGATAACATTTCAGAGATGTCACAAAGGTGAAATCAGGTTTTGCCAGTAGATTGGATATGGGAGATGAGAGAAAATGAGGAGTTGAGAATGACTTCTAGTTTGGGTCTCTGGAGGACTTGGGAGTTTGGAAGGGGTGAGATTTGGGGGGGGAAAGACAATAAGTTCAGTTTGGGATATGTTGAGTTTAGAATATCTACTGGACATCCAGTTTAAGAAGTCTAAAAGGCAGTTGGAGATGGGAGGTTAGAGTTCAGCAGAGATTAGAGCTGCATAAGTACATCTGAGAATTATCACCATAGAGATGACAATTGAATCCATGGGAGTTGATGAGATCACCAAGTGAAATAGTGTGCAGAGAGAAGAGAGCCCAGGGCAGAGTCCTGTGGGATACCAGCAGTTAGCGGACATGACCTGGTTGAGGATCCAGCAAAAGAGACTAAGAAGAATCAGTCAGAAAGATAGGAGGAGAACAAGGAGAAAGTAGTGTCCCAAAAACCTAGAGAGAAGTGAGCATCAAGGAGAAGAGGGTGATTTACAGTGTCAAAGGCTGAGAGACATCAAGAAGGATGGGGATTGAAGAAACATCATTGGATTTGGCCATTGGGAAATCATTGGTAAAGAACAGTTTCAACTGAATGATGAAGTCAGAAGCCAGATTATAGAGATTTATGAAGACACTGAGAGGAGAGGAAGTGGAGGCACCTATTGTACACAGCCTTCTCAAGGAGTTTAGTCACAAAAGCAATGATTAGTTGGGATGAGTTTTTTGAGACAGAGGGTGATGTGGGCATGTTTTTAGGCAGCAGGGAAGAAGCCAGTAGACAGGAAGAGACAGAAGATAAATAAAAGAGTGAAGATGATAGTGGAGGCCATCTGTTGAAGAAAACATGATGCAATGGTTAGTCAGTAAGTCAATAAACATTTTTTATTTTTAAAAAAATTTATTTATTTTTAGTTTATAACATTTAGTTCCACAAGCTTTTGAGTTTTAAATTTACTTCCCCTCCCCAAGACAGCATGCAATCTGATATGGGCTCTACATATACATATACATTAAACATACATTAGTCATGTTGCAAAGAAGAATCATAACCAATGGAATGAACTAGGAGAAAGAAGAAACAAAACAACACAAAAAAGCAAACAGTAGGCTGCATTCAGACTCTGTAATACTTTGGATGCGGATAGCATTTTCCATCATGAACCTTTTGGCCTGCTCTTAGAACCTTGCAGTCAAGAACATTTGTCAAGTGCCCACTCTATGCCAGATGCTGGTGCTAAGTGCTGAGGCTACAAAAAGAGGCAAAAGACAATTTCTGCCTTCGAACACATGCATATATGTACACATCATACATATAAACACAGGTACATATGAGTTTCTTATTCCCCGTATGTTGCTCATAAATGTGTACATACTTATATAAGAATACATATGTCTGTCTGTATACACACACACACACAAATATGTGACATGCAGGAAAAATAAGAAACAATAAACAAGAATTAAGAGGGGTTGCAAAAAACTTCCTGTAGAAGATAGGGTTTGGGGGACTTGAAGAAAGCCAAGGAAGCCAGTAGGTGGAGATGAGGGAGAACATTCTAGGTCTGAGGGATAGCAGAGATACAGGGTGTCTGGTCACAGAACAGCCAGGAGGCCAGCTTCACTGGATTGAGTACCTCTGGAGTAAAGTGTAAGAAGTTTGGTAAAGGGTCAGACCGGGGTTGGTAATGAAGGGTTTTGAATGCTAAACAGAGTGTTTGTATTTGTTCCTGCAGGTGTAAGAGAGCCTTGTAAAATAGAGGTGAAATTGTTGTTCAGTCATTTTTTCAGTCATGTCCAACTCTTCATGTCCCCATTTGGGGTTTTCTTGGCAGATACTGGAGTGGTTTGCCATTCCTTCTCCAGCTCATTTTACTGATGAGGAAACTGAGGCAGGCAGGGTTAAGTGACTTGTTTGAGGTCACAAAGCTAGTGTCTGAGGCTGGGTTTTAATTCAGGAAGAGGAGTCTTTCTGTCCCCAGGCCAGGTCCTCTATCCACTGTGCCACTTAGCAGCCCCAGCCTCTTTGTATAAATACAACCTTTGGGTGGTTTGTCATCTACAGCATTCAACCAGGGAACAAACAAAAAAGGAGACAATGTCTGCAGTCTGTGCCGTAGTTTTTTCTATTGAATCCAGAACTGGAAGATGAATTTCCTTCTCTCGACTTTCCTTATTCAGTTGAACGTTGAGATATAAGATGGATTTTTTTTCAGCTCACCAGAAGGTACAATATATTTGACATTATGTTGCTAATACCATAACACTGTACAATAAGAAGCATGTTCTCAGAATACAAAATGTGATTATGTTCATATAGTCCATGTTAATCTAGCCATAATGGACCACTAGCTACTGGCCAATTTTGTTCCCTTGTTCTCTTCCCTCCTACTGTCCTATCTCCAGGCAAGTCAGAAGTATCAAAAATTAGGCCCCCAAGTATGGCCAGGAGCTGTTGTCCAACCAGATTAAAATGTAATTGGGAAATGTTTAACAAAATAAATAAAAACACAACATTACATATATAATGTTAATATATGGTTTTCGGGGGCGGCTAGGTGGCGCAGTGAATAGAGCGCCGGCCCTGGAATCAGAAGGACCTGAGTTCGGAGCCGGCCTCCGACACTTAATCCGCACAAACAAAAACCTAGCCGTATAACCTTGGGCAAGTTACTTAACCCCAATTGCCCTAAAGGGGCGGCTAGGTGGCGCAGTGAGTAAGAGCGCCGGCCTCGGAGTTTGGATGACCCGAGATCAGATCCGGCCTCAGAAAATGAGCACCCACGCATAAATCAAAATGACTAGCCGTGTAACCTTGAGCAAGTTACTTAACCCCAATTGCTTTAAAAAAAAAAAAAAAAATATATGGTTTTCGAAGTCAATATGCAAGTCCTTGTGATCCTTATATAAGGTTTACAAAAGGCCTCTGTTTCTATTTGAGGTTGAGGGTGCTGAGGAAGGTCATGCCCCATGCCTGGAATTCACTCCTTATCCTTATCTATTGAGATCCTCTTCCTTTACTCTTCAGGTCTGCTGTCACTACCTCCATTTAGCATTCCATGATTCTAATTCCCCCACCCAACTAAAAGTTCAATTTTCTTAGAGCCCTTTACCTAGATCTTTGTCCAGATCACAGTCCACATTGAGATATTTATTTGTGTATATATATATCTGACCTCTCTTTCCCATCTCTCTCAATTAGTTTGTAAACTCCTTGAGGGCAGATACTGTGACATATTTTATCTCTCTATCCCTAGCTCCTAGAACAGTGCCTAGCATATAATAGGGGATTGATAAATTCTCATTCAATTTAATTGGGCTTGTCCAGCCTGCAGTACATTCTCTAGAAATGAGAAAACCTTGGGAATCGATGCCAGAAGCTCCTTTCTAAATGTTGAAATGAAAACGATAGCTCACACACAAAAGGCGTGAGGCCTTTTGAGCCTCAAAATCAGCGTTTTGAGATGGCAAATTAGTGCTTGGCCCCTAGCTCTCTCAGTAGGAGCTTCCAAAGTACTTTTCTGGGTGCTGAGTAGTTAAGAAATAGAATTTCATTGTCTGTCTTGAAAACTTTGTGCAATGTTTCATTAAATTCTTGAACCCCTGAAGCCTCAGTTAATCCAGCACTATCCATGTTGTAAATGCTTCCTTGAAATTTCCTTAACTCAGCTATCTTTTGCCATGACATGATAAGTACTAGTTTCTCTGCCTTACTAGTATTCAAAATTTAAATTGAGATTTTATACAGGATGCTAGATGAAAATGTACCTAACTTAAATATAACATACACATATGTACACACATATATATATATATTTGTACATGTATGTGTGTATATATAAATACACACATATGTTTGTTGTTCAGTAGTTCAATTATGTCTGATTCTTTGTAATTCCCGCGGGCTATATGTCCATGAGGTTTTCTTGGCAAAGATATTGCATGTGTGTGTGCATGTATGTATGTATGTATGTGTATGTATATGTATATCAGAGTCAAAGTCAGGGAAAGGGCACTCAAGATGATGAGGACCTGGTTCATAATTTTATTATTTACCCTTATGTGGCCTTCTACTTGAGCTCTGCAAAGATCCTCAAGACTTGTTGCAAGGTTTTATGCTGTTACTCCTGTATGTAACAATCCCACGGGTGAGCCTGTGAATGTGTGCTGAAGCATGAGAGCCGTACCTCTTAGGCATGAACACACCAACCCATCTTCAACCTGCTGCTGGATCGACCCTACCTTATGAATTCTCTTACATCAGGCTCCAAGGAGATCAGGGCTCATTTCTTACACAGAAGTTTCTCATTGGTTATTTAATTAGCTATGAGAAAGAGCAAGCTAGAACTAGTTCCTACCTGCTCATGCGAGCTGATTGTTCAATTTTCAGTGTCAGTCAATAAACATATTTTAAGCTTCTATCACATGATAGTAAGTAAGTAAGCCCTTGGGGTATAAGGAAAGGTAAAAGGCAGTCTCTGCTCTCAAGCTCATGTCTAATGGTGGAGATAAAATGCAAACCGCTGTGGACAATCATATCTCTCTACATAAATATAGAAACTACATATGCATTTATAAATAAACATGTGTGTGCGTGTGTATGTGTGTGTGGCAGCAGGTGGTGAACTGGATAGAGCACTGAGACTGAAGTGAGGAAGACTCATCTTCCTGAGTTCAAATCCAACCTCAGACACTTACTAGCGGTGTGACCCTGGGCAAGTCGCTTAACCCTATCTGCCTCAGTTTCCTCATCTGTAAAATGCACTGGAGAGGGAAATGGCAAGCCAGTCCAGTATCTTTTCCAAGAAAACTCCAAATGGGGTCTTGGAAGAATTGGACACGACTGAAATCTGAACAACAACAACAACTATATATGTATGTATGTATGTGTGTATAGCTATATCTAGATATATATATACCTAGATTATATATATATATATATATATATATATATATATATAAAGAGAGAGAGAGAGAGAGAGAGAGAGAGAGAGAGAGAGAGAGAGAGAGACAGGGAGAGAGAGAAAGAGGAGAGAAACACATATAAATAGATACACACACATATATATTTTTCTTTTTTTTTACCCATTTTTTCTGGAGACCCAGATGTTAAATATTCACCAGCACACTCCTGGCTATCACTCTGTGGTAGACCAGGCCCTGCTGCAACCCCCACTAACACCTGATTCCTATAGACAAATAAGTCCCTCAGGGTGTTGGGCATAGAAAGAATTGAACTAAGTGGGATCAGGTAAACATTGTATAAAGGATCTATTCTAGGATAACTGTAGGGCCAGAAAAAGTACGGCATGTCCTTGTTCTGACTGCTGCTGTTATTGGCTCTCATTTCCTTATTTCTGTCAGAGGTGCTAGCCTCCTTACAGTGCTTTAGGCTTGTAATTTCATTGTTAGACTGAACTTCTCAGTCTCTTCCACTCCATATAGCTAATTGGTTGCCAAATCTTGCTATTTCTACCTTCACAACATCTCTCCCATCTGACCACTGTACTCCACTCATATAATTACTGCCATAGTTAAGGCTTTCATTGCTGTTAGCCTAGATTATTACAACAGTATTTGGAGATGATTGTAATTTTTATCTGTACATGTGAGATTCCATATGATAATATAACATTGGCTGTTTTGAGACTTTAATGTATGGCACTGGGGAAGCAAGTGTAAAGAAATTGCTTATTCACCCTCAGAAACCAGAGGGAACAGTTCTGAATTTTTTTTTTTAATGCATCTCTCCCTATTTGCTTGGGATGTCAAATTTAAAATGGGAAGTATATAAACAGTCTTGTCTGGGCATGGCCAGTTTGCCCATGTGAGAAATGCTGGCAGTTTGGTTTCCACAGATTCCATAGGAACAATGGGTGTTTACCATGCAGGAAGGCATAAATCTGTAAAGAGGGGCCTGAGCTAGGCTGGCTTGAACCAGCTGGGAGATGCGCACCAACTTTTCATTAACACACATTATGGCAAGTTGGGAGAGTTGTAACCCAGAAGAGATGGAGCCAATCCCAGCTCTGAAGGGAAGAACGGGTGGGAGAGTCAAATGAAATGAGCATAAAAAGGGCTTGCCTTTGTCTGATCCTTTGTAGTCTTTTGGGGGAGGCTACCCATTTATTTGTTACAGAATAAATGTAAAATAAAAATCATGAAACTTCCTGGATCCCCAACAAGCATGGTTATTTCCTAGACACAGCACAGATCTTTATAACACCCCAGGTGGAGATGCCCAGCCAGGGCCTTTGGAGCAATTCCATATACCCTAATGTGGAGGCCTCTAGGTCTCCTACCACAAGGGTTGGGGTAACTTCCTTTGATTGTCTTCATCTTTAAAATTGATATTGAGTAGGTTACTCATTATTCTGTATCAGGAGGGTAAAGATCATAGTTCACCCACAGCATGAATGCCATGAACTGAATCAGTGAGAGGCTAAGGACTTCCTTCCCCTACTCTGCCTCTTTTACCCCAGCCCCCCAAAATGGGTCTGGAGGTATTTGTTTCCATACTGTGTCCTTTATCCTTCCCAGTTTGAGGTACCCACAGTGATTCCTCAGTGGACCCAGAAGTTGGAGCCATGGTGACCTTGGAGCCAGGATTCCAGGAGCGATGGGAGAGCCAGCCAGCTGGCATGGAACTCCTGAGAAGCTAGGGTGTTTGGGACATAATCCTGGGGGTGCAGTGAGGGGGTTTGGACTTAGAACTGGGACTATGCTCTATAGGAACCAAGCTAAGTTAGGAAGCTAATCCCCTTCCCCTCACCAAAGACTGAGGTGGTACAAGGAGGGGGTGGAGATTATACCTCCTGTGTGTTGGGGGAATAAATTTATATATTTGTGACCCTACCTTTTGAAGTAAATATTCCTTCGTTAAAGCTAACACAACTATCAGTGGTTAAATGGACCTAAGGTGCAGGGGAGCCCCCTCTACACTTGAGGGAACACCTTTAGTATGGGATGAAGCTATTTGCAGAGAGCCTAGACATCCCCCAGTCTCTTTGAGTGTGCCAGGGAGCCTTGGGGGAGAGATAAAATAGGAAACTGAGGCCTAGAGAAGTTGTGACTTGCCCAGAGTCACAGATACAGATATAGCAAGTACCAGACCCCAGATTGACCTAAAGTCCTCTGACTCCAAATCATGTCTTCTTTCTATTACAACACACAACTTGATCATGCCAACTCTGCTTAAGCAGAATGTACCTTCTGAGATCTAGGGTTCAATTCTTACTATCAGTCAGTCAGTAAACATTTTATGACTGCTATGTACCAGGCACTGGGCTAAGCATTAGGTTTACAAATAGGGAAAAGAAAGACAGTCCCTGATGTCAAGGAGCTTGCAATCTAGTAGGGGAAGACAGTACACGAAAGGAAGCTGAAAAGGGGAGAAGGTACTGGGCATGAAGGAGAAGTCCAGAGAAATCCAAAAGAGTAACTGGGTGGGAAATGAAGAGATGTTTGGAGTAGGCCCCCTCCTTAAATGGTGGTTTTGGAGTTCATGATTCCACTGTCCAATCAGAGGGGCAGATAAGGTGTCCAAGGCAGCTTGGATCTTTCAGGATGATGAGATTTCCAAATGATGAAGTTCTGTCTGAGGGGAAGGACGGTGCTCAGCTTTAGACAAAGAGTAGGGATTGCACATTCTGAAGAGCCAAGTTTCAAACTGAGGGGGCAAAAGAGGGAGGGAACAAACATTTTAGAAACATTTACTATGTACCCTGTATTGTACTAAGCTCTTTACAAATATTGTTTCATTTGATCCCCGTTTTAGAGGCGAGGAAACTGAACCAGGACATAAATCGTTTGCCAGAAAATGGAAATCATGTAACAGCCAGGAATCTAGAATGTATCACTTTGGTTCCCATGATTAATAGTGCTAGGACTAGAGGAAATTGGGGAGAAAAAAATAACATTCCTGAAACTGGGGTACATTTTTCTACGGGAAAAAGCCTCTTGATAAAATCCAGTGATTCATGACATGGGTTAGATTAGATTGAGACAGGAAGACTGAAAAGAAAAAGTGTTTTCCTCTTCAAAAAAAGAGGAATGGAACCCTGCTTTAAAGTTTAAGAAAGGTAGATGCTGTATGTGTAAACTTATTAACTAGTTCCTTTCCCTCTGTCTATCTTGAATTTGAACAAGTATTTAATTGATTGAGGGGAGGGTGGGAAAGGTAGAGAAAACAACTGCACATATCACTTTTTTAAAAAAAATCACTCAAGGAATATTTATTGAATTTAAGTGAGTAATATATAGAGACAACTCTTAATTTAGCAAAAGTATTTAGGAATTACCGTGAAGGATAAAAAAGGGATAATGAGAAACCTGTGTACATTTGATATTCTCATCTTAGAATCTCCCTTTGTTTATTTCTTCATTATAGGAAGTTTTTTTTAATATAATACATTTTGGGACTTTTAATACCATAGTAATTATCTGAACTCTTCTCCCCGATATATAATACACTTTGTAACAAAATATTAAAGAAAAACTGATGAATACCATGATTGTGTCTGATAGCATATGCAACATTCTACACTTGTGTTCTCCCCACTCCATCAGATCATCCCCTTCCCTTTTCCCCCCAAGAGGGAAGAAATCTGTTTTCATCATTTATTTCCTATCACTAAGACTGGTTATAGTACAGTGGAGTCACATTATATCTAGTGATTAGGTTCTACAGTCAGCTGGTGTGGTAAAAATCCCATATAGTAAAAAATAATCCTTGAAAATTCCTTAACTGGGTCATAAAGTACTATGTTATCCTTTTAAACAATTGTGTCCAAAAAGGGGATAGTGACTTTTTAAAAGAAGGTGGTTTGTATCCAAGGTTAGTTCGATGCGAGATAGTTGCTATGGAAACCATTGAAAGTAAATTTTATTTTTCACAACACCTGCTCAGAAGACCATTGGGAACTGAGATTAGGATCTTTGGACTGTAGATTTAGAGTTGGGAGGGACCTTGGAAGCTATTAAGTCCAAATCCCTTCTTTTACTGGTGAGGAAACTGACCATGACAGGTTAAGTGGCTGGTCCAGGGTCACCCAACTAGTATCTGAAAAAATATTCAAACTCAGGTCTTTCTAACCCCGGAGACTGGTGCTCCAGTTACTACACCACCCTCTAGACACCATTTCTTTTACTCAATCAGAAGAAAACAAAAACAGGCAAAAACTAAACTGGCAAGAAAACTGATAAGGTTGGGAGGAGGGCACTGAGCCAATGAGGAAATACCCTTGAAAGGGCTTTAAGCACAAGTGTAGTTAAGTTAGAACATGATAACACTCCGTCACTTACCTCTTTCTTATTCTTCACCTTGAGACAAGAAAGGATGTAAGGGAAATCAAAGGGCATAGAGCAAGGACTTTGTAGCTGACCAGTTATGCTCTGAATGCCAGCCAAGCCTTTCCCTTTCATTAGGTCTACTTCATATACAATCTAGGGAGATGCTGAAGAGAATTCTTGAACCACCCTCAACACATGGGGACTATCACACTGTGAAAGGATATTGTACTTAGACCAACTAAGGAAACAACAAATTCTGAAACCCCATTCACTCTGGGTTAATTCTCTTTGACAGAATGGCAGGAGGGCACCACTATTTAAATTGTGGGTTTTTTTTTTAAATTTGTCAGTTAAATGTGGCTATTATGATAGCACTCTGTTTTAATCTGACTTCAGCTGCCTTTTAATGTTGATTTTATTTATTGTAGTCATTGTGAACATTGCTTTCTTGGCTCTACTTTCTTCATCCCCCTTCTTTTCTCTTTCTTTAAGATTTTCTCATTGCCTGGAAACCAGTCTTGAATCTACATGTTTCTTTGGCATGAAAAAAAGAGCAACATCTTGGATGGAAAGTCCACATCTGTGTATAAAGCATTTCAGTGTTCTGGCATGCTGTTGCTGTCACTAAATGGCTTTCATTTCTGGGAGTTGGTCTTTGTATTCCCCTTTGCCCTTCATACCCATCATCCAGCTTGAATGTGCTCCAGCATACAATGTTTGACTCCTTTGAATAAAGTGATGCCTGTGGGTTTCAGGGACTGAGCAATTTGACAACAACCCAAAATATACAAGAAATATGTAGTACAGGATGATAGGGCCTACTGAAAAATCTCTGACAAATGAGATGTGAGCTCCACCTTTTATAGTATTACAATGATCTCTGGAAGTTCTGTGAGCTTCAACTCAGCTAGACGATAGAGTGCCATTGTTACCAATTAAAATTATTACCTAGAATCAATAATGATAAGAATCCTCTTCATTGAAGTTCTATTCTGATGCTTCTTCATGGAGCCAAGGCAGGGGTGTGCTGTAATCAGCTGAAGGTAGGGGAAAGCTGGTTGTTAAATTTTCAGCGTGAGCATTTAAACCTCAGAAATTGGTGAATGCTACAAATCAGGACTTGATTTATTGTTTTGTTGGTTGTCTGTGTGAGAAATACTGATAGTTTGGTTTCCGCAGATTCTCTAGGAACAATGGGTACTTTGAAAAGAGATCTTGCACAGGATGTGTGGGAGGACCTAGGTCAAGGTGAGGAAGAAAAGAGCAGAACATCCAATTATAAAGCAGGAAGAAATCTGTAAGGGGGTGCCAGGACCAAGCAGGTTCAAACCAGTTGGGGTTCAAAGTGACACAGCTGGAATAGAAGTAGAACCTCAGTGTCTGACCAAGGGTTATGCTGGCGGGGGAGGGGAGGAAGGGTAGGAAAGGTGTGGGAGGGGGAAGAACCATTCCAGGAGGCAGTCCAGGAGAGGGGATGTCCTGCCTGATTGGGACCAATGATAGTAATGGAGGTGGGTCTATATAATCTTTGTTCTTCGAGCGTGTGTGTGTGTGTGTGTGTGTGTGTGTGTGTGTGTGTGTGTGTGTTTGTCCCATGAGGGAACACATCTGTTTCTCCAGAGAATCACCAGTAAAGGATTTCTTCTTTCACTTCACGAACTGCGATTTCATTTGTTACCCAATTAACTTTAGCTGGGAAGCAAGCAGAGAAGGAGGGAGCAAGCCTTCTCGGATCAAGCTCCAAGCTGGGTTGAATCTGGGACTGTATTTTTATTTATAACATTTAGAAATAAGAAAGTGATGGTGAAAATGTTAATAATGCAGACTAAACTTTTTTTTTTTAATCAGAGAGCTGGTTGTTAAATATTTACCCAGCACATTGCTGAGTTGAGAGGAGGGTGGTTGACCCTGGATTCTTAAAGGATTTTCCAAAGAAGGAAGCTTTGGACAGGAAGTACCAAGTTGGCAAGATTTTAGGTAAAGGTCTAACGATAAGAATATTTAGTGACTGAGAATCAGATTCGCTAAATCATAGGAGACATCTCCTCTGCTAGTCTTCCTAGTTTCAATTCCCAGGAATCCAGATGCCTTTCCAAGGATAAGCTCACACTTCTAATCTCATCACCATGTTGCTGACTCAAGCCTCAATTAATACCACCTCCCTTAGCCTCTTCCCAATGCCTTCCTTTCTAGATAGCAGAAACTAAACCCTCAGCCCTTTCCACTTTGCATTAGTTGCTCTACCTGGTTTTAGCTTAAGGAACTAGCTGCCCCTGGGCATTGTACCCCTAGGTGGCTCCCTCCCAAGCCCCTACTGTTTTTGGTTTTTTTTGTCTCCTTTTGTGTATTGGTTCCCCTTTTAGATCGAAAACTCCCTGAGGGCAGGGACTGTCTTTCTTTTCTGTATTTGTATCCTACATAGCACGGTATTTGGCACCTAGTAGACCCTTAATAAATGTTTATTGGATTGGACTGGATAGGAAGTAGGTAAGTATAAGAGAAAACCATGTAACGGGTACAATAGTGTACTTGGGAGTCAGGAGACCCAGTCTATATTCCACTTCCATCCCATATAAGCTATAAGACCATAAGTAAGTCATTTAATCTTTCAGGGCCTCTATTTTTTTTTCACCTGGAAAGTGGGGATAACAGTACTTCACAGGGTTGTGTGTTGGAAAATATTTTGCAAAACTTTTAAAGGTTTTAGCCACTTACTAGTGTGTGACCCTGGGTTAGCCACTTAACCCTGTTTGCCTTAGTTTCCTCATCTGTCGAATGAGATGGAGAAGGAAATGGCAAACCACTCCTGTATCTTTGCAAGAAAACCCCAGATCGGGTCACAAAGAGTTGGACTTGACTGAAAAAGACTGAATAACAACAGTAAATATGGTGATATCAAGAGTTAGGTAGACAATGCAAAATAAGGTGCATAATTAATTGCATTTCAGCTGGGATTTATATCAGGACACAGCAAGAATATTTTAGGTGTTGATTCAGCAGAAAGAGCAACTAATGGCCACTTTGGAAGATGGGGTGACTATTTGCTGAGCTGGTGAGCCGATAGGAAGGGCTGTTAGTCACTTGTACTCTTCCTCCACCCCTTTTTTCTTTGGCCATTCCCCTTGGCCTCCTACATTCTGGGGAAGTGGTTTTCCTTTCAAACCAAGCTGCAATAATGACCAAAGCCTGCCACAATGCCCTCCCAGCCACTTAGCTGCCCAGTCATTGCTGCTGATTTATTTGATCAGCTTTAGCCCTGTGGATGTGCTTTTTCTTGCCCTGGGAAGTTGTAAAAATGAAACATTGGTTCTCTGGAACTCAGCCGGAAATACTGCTCTTTTAAATCTCTCTTAGGCACTTCCTAGATGTTCCTAATCACCTCCTTTCAAGGCTGCATTCAAACAATAGCACACTTAGTCTAGCAACATGATTGGTTAACAGCTTCATCACTTTTACTGGTTTAAGAAATAGAATAAACTTTTAAATATTGAAAGCAAACAGATTTTAAAGAAATGACTTTAAGCCTCCCAAATGTGTTTCTGTTCAGGCATCAGGTTTAGAAGCTCACTCTACACCTGCAGCCAGAGAAAGAACTGATAAATAGAAGGGTGTATAGAATAATTTTACATATGCACACACACACACCTATTTGTGTCTAATGTTAGCAATTGTGGGGGAGAAGGGAAGAAAAACATAAAAAAGAAATTTATATGTTATTGCATTATATGCATTGGTATTACACTATCTGCAATACACAGCTGAAATTCAATTATACAATGTCATATATTTAAAAGGAAAACTTAATAGATTTGCAGCTTCACATGCAAGCATCTTTTATTTATTTATTTACCATGTTATGAAAATGCTTGTTTTATTCCATAAATTAAAAATTAAAAAAAAAAACAGAAGCTCACCCTTTTAGGAGCCAGAAGGAACTGGGAGGGGAAGGGCAGGGAGAATGACAGTCATTAGCCTCTATAGTCTAATGGATTTCTGCAGTGTCTGCTCCCTCCATGATTCATCCATACCACCTTCACTCCAGAATCCCAGTGGATTATGGCAGCAATGCCTCCACCCATCTCGACTTTCCTGGTTCCCATGCCCATACCCCTTCCTTGTCCTAGAAGTCAAAAGGTGGGAGGAGAGGATTTTTGAGCCAACTTTAGCCTGTCCATTAATCCCAGGGTTAGGATGAAACTCTCTGGGAAAGGTAGTCAAGGAGGAGAAGGCTGGGAGATTTCTACCCAAATCCTGCACATTTAGTGTACTGATATCCTTGGAAATACCTGCTATAGGTGTGGCCCAGACAGTCCTACAAAGAAGAAAAATGGAAACCCACTCCTGATAATGTAAACCCTTGTTGATGAATCCTTAGTATCTGAGTTCAGTGTCCAGAGCAAGCTTGGCAAATGGTCACTTCCCTATAGCATTTAGCCATTAGGGCCAGTTAAGAGAATTACAAAAAAAAGAGACAAAAAATATCACACTTCAAGCAAGAAAGGCCAGGAGAATTTTTTAGTTTAACATAGTTGTGTGATGTTTCTGTTTCTGTCAGTATCTACTAACATTTTGCATAAAATACAAGATGGTTTCTGTTCTAGAGGAGGAGATAGAAAGGTTGGAAGAATGATTTCTCCAGATTATCAGGGAGAAGGCAATATTCTTTGAAAGAATAGGGGGAAATGGGTCAAGGAGAAAATTAAAAGGCATGAGGGAAGGGAATTAAGAAACAGAGGGGTAATTAAAAACTAAATCAGAAGGCTGGAGGGTGGAAAGATGTGATAGAGAAGGGAAAAAGTATCACCAAAAAAAAACTGGAGAAAAGTAATAAAAAGAATACTTTTCCCATAAAGAGGAAGCTGGGTCCTTTCAGGAGGATACAATTTTTTTGTGTTCCACAAAACTATGATGTGTATCCCTAAAGTGCCATCATCAAGTGAGAATAGTTCTATAACTAGCAATTTTGGTGCCCAAGACAAGCAACACTAAATGTGTCCTTAAATCATCTGTGGCAAGGAAGGGGCCCTGGCACACTACCCTATCTCTGGGGAGGATGGAGGAAGACAACTTGAAGCCTCACTCACTACCTGGGAAGCAGAAAGGCAGGACTAGGTTGGAGATGAGCTCATCTGTTGTTTGGCTACTTGGGACTAAGCACAGGAGGAGGAAGCTTTCTGAGTTTGACTAGTTATCCTTGCCACCTAGTTTTTATACTGCTAAAGGAATCAAATTGTTGTCAAAATGTAAATATAACTAATTTTTAAATCGAATAATCTTTTACATCTTCTAAATTTTAGTCATCTAGGATAAGGGTTGTCTATAGACCAACACCCTTGGCAACTGGTTGTGTGTGTGTGTGTGTGTGTGTGTGTGTGTGTGTGTGTTTTGTTTTGTTTTACACAGCCCATGTACTGAGAATGGTTTTTAGATTAGCTCCTAAGCTGTACAGAATCATATGGTGGGATATAGCCCTAGGGCCATGGTCTTCTGACCCAAACCATGAATGCCCATTCATCCCATCCTGGTTTATCTCTGAGTGAAAAACCATCCAGTAATGGTCTGAGCAAGAAGAGAGGAGTAGCTGTGATTGGTGACCCTTTGCTGAAGTAGACAGAAATATCTATTTAGTAGGACCAACCTAGACAATAGTAAAAATCTGTGGTCTTCTTGGGATGTAGATGTTGAAATTACAGAGAGCTTTGTGGGACTCATGAAACCTGACAATTACTACTCACTTCTGGTGATTCCTATGGGGAAAGATGATACCACCAGAAGGAAACTAAGAAACATTTCTAAATATTATGAAAACATAGGCAAAATGCTGAAGAACTCAGGGGCACAGTGGTATTTTCATCACTACCGTTAATTGAAGGCAGGGGATTCAGAAAAGAAAGATATGGGAAGTGAACAGCTGGCTAAGAGGATGATCTATAAGAATGGGATTCCAATTTTCCTACCACGGCTTAAAATATGGGAAAGATTGGGCTCTTGGCCAGGAATGGAATGCACCTAATTAGGACTTATAAAAATATATTTGCCCAGAGTCTGGAGGGAGGAAAAAAATCCCACTTATAATCTGCCAAGCCAGATGCCATAGAGAGTAGAAGATATAATGCAGGAAAATGAATAGAGCAAGAGAGAGCCAGTAATTCACAGGAGACAATAACCAACTAGACATCCATCAGTAAAACCCATGGCCTCAGAGGTCTATATTTTGTTGTTGTTGTTCAGTCCTTGAGTCGCATCTGACTCTGTGACCTTGTGAACCGTTCTGTCCATGGGGATTTTTTGGCAAAGATACTAGCATAGTTGGCTGTTTCCTTCTCCAATTGATTAAGGCAAACAGAGGTTAAGTGACTTTGCCTAGGGTTATGCAGCTAGATGTCAATGTAAAAATGTATAAAGCATGGGCACTAAACAGAAGGAACTCCAGTATTCACACTAGGGGATGTTAACATATAAACTGATACGCCTGCAAATGCTCTAACTTCCCACTTCTTCAATTTATTAATTTCTCATGACCTACTTTTCCACCCCACCTCAGCTACACAAAGAGGAGGTGGTCCTACCCTTTATGATATCCTTGATGGAATAAGTATTTTATTTCCGTGTTCATGGACTCTGAAATACTTTATCTGATCACCATCTTTTACCATCTGCCTTATTACCCCAACCTTGTTCTTCACATTATCACCATGACCTGCAAACACTCTGTCCTTCAGTTCTTTCCCAGGGCCACACCTCTGCACTAGCTACACTCTCCTCCCTTCCCTATCTCAATACCTTGGTGAATGAATTCAGCAGTCCCTTGCCATAGGACATATGATTGCCAAACCCCAACTTTGGATTATTTCTACCTTCTATTGGCTTCACATCTGTTCGTGTACTGCTGAACTGAGCTAGAGAAAATTATAAAATTATAATGGATGGGGTTCATTATAAATTTATGTTACAAAATCTCAACTGGGGCCCTCATTGCAAAAAGGAAATACTTTTACCCATCCCTAATTAATTCACTATTCTACTTATCATTGAAACTTACCATTGAAACTTTTTGAAACCTTTTTATTCCTCTTCAAACCTCCTATGATACCATTCCCCACATTATTTCAACTGAAAATCTCCCTTCCCATTTTACTGAAAAAATTGAGACCATTCACTAAGAACTCTCCTTATCCCCATCTTCATTGTCTCTACTAGATTCTCCACTCCCCCTCCTTCACCCCTGTCTCACTTGAAGAGATTCCCCTTCTTCTTGCCAACCTTACAAACCTCTCTTGGTAACTGATTTGGTACAGGTTAAAAAGCAGATTGCTCAGTGAACAAACTAGGTGTATAACAAACAGAAAGAAGTGTATAAGTACTCTAGTATTGGGGAGGGAAAGGTGATAAGGAGGGGGGCGGGTAAGAGGTTCTGCCAGGGACCCTGATCACTGTCAGTGACCAGAAACCTGCCATCCAGTCTGGAAGGAATTCACCAGGCTCAAGCAAACTTGGAAGCCGAAATTGTAAAGTTTATTGCTACACTGCACAGCACGGAGCGCGGCACAGTGGGCGAGGATTCTTAGGGAACCTGCAAACTTGCAGAGGTCACAGGCATAGTTTTAAGGGGTCAATTAAGCTAACTAGGTGAGTAAGGGTGGGATCAGGGAGGAGTTAAGGAGTGGTCAGTGCTCAAAGGACCATGCACTTTTAATATCAACTGCGCAGGTATATTGCCCATGATTCACTGGGAAATAGCTCAAGGGGGGCTAGCTGGAGGTGTGGTTTTAGGCCTGACACATCACTAAAGAGTGCCCAGTCTGCCACCCACCAAGGTCATCAGAGACAGTGTAGGTATATAATTGACTAAGGAGTTACCCTATAGATAAGGTATTGAAGAATTTATGGTACAGCTGGCCACTCTTAACTAAGGTATGAAGTAGTATGCCTTGACATTTCACTGGCCTAGGAGGGGCCCATCTTTGTATCCTGAATTCTTCCAAACCCAAGAATCCTCCATTCCTCTAGGTTATCGAAACCCAGTGTGCCCCAGCCCACTCTTATCTCATCCGGCTAAAGTAGTAAGCCTTGTAAACCCAAGAATCCTCCCTTCGGTCATTGAACAACCTGCGTTATCTAAGAGTGCCCCTGCCCCATATCCTGCCCGACCAACCTGCCCCTGATATGATGGTAGCTTTTGGACTATTTAAACTGTGTGTCTACTGGGGTTCAGGGCAGCTCCTGGACTTTTCCTAGGACTGCCGCTGGCCAGCTAATAAACGCTTCCTAAATTCGATTACTGATGGTCTTGGCCTGGTGATTCTGTCCCGAGTGTCCATTTCAGGTAGATAACATTTAGTGAAGGATTCATAGATCAAGCAGAGATAAACAGGTCATGAGTTGTTGCTGGGCAGAGTGCTGGAAGTGGGAAGGGGCAGAGTCAACGCTTTGAGGCTGGGGGGGTGGAAATGTGATTGTACAGACTGGTTTTACAAATTGATTTTACAGACATAGATCCCAAAGCACCCCACTTACAAACTGATGTTACAGATTGATATTACAGACATATATACATCCCAAGTACCCCATCAATTTGATCTTCACAGCAACCCTGGGAAGTAGGTGCTATTATCATCCCCATTTTACACTTGAGGAAACTGAGGCAAACAGAAGTTAAGTGAGTTGCCCAGGGTCACAGGAGGTTGAAATGAGAGAAAATTGATTTCTGTTCATTTTTAAGAGAGAGGTGGGTAATACAGATGTGGAATGTTGCATGCACTTTCAGAATAGGTCACTGTATTATGAGTTTTACATAATTGTTTTACTTTGTTATGAGACCTTTCATGAAAAGGGATGTAATTTATAAATGCATGCAGTATTAAAACAAAGCATATAAATAAACTTTAAAAAATAGTCATAAAGGGAGTTGAATAAGAAGGCCAGAGAGTGGTTTGGTCTTTTCTGATAGTTTTAGGGGAAGAAATATAGTTAGGAGGAAAGAAGAAGAAAGGAGAGCACTTTCTATCTCAGAAAATTAGGGTGTATGAGTTGAAGAGTATATATAAACATGAAGGAAGGAGCAGGGAGCAGGGATGAGGTTCCCATGAACCTCACTTTGATCTGACAAAAAGACAAAGGGATATTGAACTCTCTGGGGCTTTAGAGGGAGGGCAGGGTCAGTGAGGGAATACTCATAAATACAACAAACTCCATTGACTATAGGTCTTTTACAAAAGAGTGATTAAAAAGAAAGGAAGAGTACAAACCTGTCATTAGAGAAGAACAAAGGAAAGAGAATAAAGACAAAAGGGAGGAAACAAATTGCTTCAATTCTAGATCACTAGTATTAAGCAAACTTTTTTTTTTTACTAACTTCTTTGTAAACATAGGAACAGGAGATAAATAGAAGAAAAAGTACAAGAGGATGAATTGGAGGAAACTACACAATTAACAAGCATAACCATGAATGTGAATGGGATGAACTCACCCATAGAATGGAAAAAGATAATGCAATCAATTAGAAAGTGGGATACACCAATATGTTTACAAGAAAGACACTTAAAACAAAAAGATTCACAGAAGATAAAGGGTTGAAGAAAAGTCTATTATTCTTCAGATGAACTCAAATTCAGGGGTAATGCTCATGAATTCAGAAAAGATGACAGTAAAAAGACAAGAAAAGCGATAAGCAGGAAAATTATGTCATGTTTAAAGTTACAGCTAATGAATTGATATCAATACATTCACACATATATACACACATGTAGATATATATTCATTAAATTTGAAAGTATTTAAATACTTTTTAAAAGTTAACTGAATTGCAGGGGAAAATTGATAGTAAAATTATAATAGTGGGTAATCTCAATTTACTTCTTTCAGTTCTAGACAAATCTAACAGAAAAGATAAATAAGAAAGAAATAAAAAACCTGAATAGTACCTTTTTAAAATTAAAAGTTTTCTTTTAAAAATCTGAACTTAACAAACATAAAATAAACTGAGTACTCCCACAAACATTGTAGAGAAGAAGGGGAATGTAAATTAATACTATATGGATCCCTATAATTCTGTGAATTTCTATCATATAGAGCTTACTTTTCAAATATATAATAGACTCATCATGTAATAGTCAAAGTTCTCCCACTTAACCATAATTCTTTCTGGCTTTCCTTCAGTTCTCTTGTTTATTTTTGGAATCTTATACCTATCTCCTCCCTCCTACCTCTCTCCTCCCAAATGAAAAGAGTAGAAAAGCAAAATCCTTGAAACATATCTGCATAATCAAGCAAAACAAATATATCTCATTCTGTGTCTTAAATTCACTACTTCTCTTTCAGTAGGTGGGTATTGATGACTCCATCATCAATACTCTGGAATCATGCATGCTACCTCCTTTCTAATATAAAAATGATAATCAGGGGTGGCTAGGTGGCAAAGCGAGTGGAGTGTCAGCCCTGGAGTCAAAAGGACCTGAGTTCGGATCCGCCTCAGACACTTAATGCACACACAAAACAAAAACCTAGCCGTGTGGCCTTGGGCAAGTTACTTAACCCCAATTGCCCTCCAAAAAGAAAAAAAATGATAATCAGAATACAGATGAGACTTTTTTTTGGACATGGCAAACTTAAGAATTTATTTTCTTTGACTATATGTGTTTGTGACAGTGTTTATTTTCATTGAAAAAATAAAATTTAATTTAAAAATTGATCAGAGTTCTTAAGTCTTTCAAAGTTGTTTTCTTTACATTATTTTTTTTATTGTATGAATTATTCTGGCCTGCTCACCTAATACTGAATCAGTTCATATCTATATCTATCTATCTATCTATATATACACACATATATATATACATACACACATACACACATATATATACACATATGTGTGTGTGTGTGTGTGTGTCTTCCCAGGTTTATCTGAAACCATTCATTTTATCACTTAATAGAACTTTAGGAAAGTTAGATATATCATGCCTCCCCCTCCCCCCAGTGATTACTGATTAGGAGCAGGAAGGAATTTACATGTGAACAGTACCTTTATAAACATTGACCTTGTATTGAGGCATAAAAATCTTACAAATAAGTAGAGAAGAGGAGAAATATCAAATTCATCCTTTGCCAAACACAATGCAGCAAAAATTATATTTGATAAGGCACCTTTAAATAAATAATTGAAAAGAAATAGGAGATAGGGAGAAAATTTGTAACTCAAAATCTTGTAGAAATGAATGTTGAAAATTAAAAATAAATAAATTCCAGGAAAAAAAAGAAAATAAATAGGAAACAATAATTTCACCCTAAAAAATTGCTGGGTTGAAGAACAAATCATTGAGACAACAGAAAATTTAATTGTGGAAAATGACAACAATAAGCCAATGGTGTCAAAACTTGAGATGCAGCCAAATCAGTCCTTCAGCTGGGGGGTGGGGTGGGGTGGAATTCATGTCTAAATTTGTGAGAAAGGAATATTTCTCTCTTATATTTAATAGCTAATTATTGATTCAGAACCAAGGTTTCCCCCCTTTTCTACTTCCTCATCCAGAAACCAACCAGTGTGAGAAATCTTTCTTAAAAATTTGCCACACCAAGATCTAATTAGACAGTAAAAGAAATTCTAAGTTTGGGCTAATGGGTGTATTCCTGCACATTGTGTTTGCTTAGACAGGTCTGGGAAAATGTCAATTTTCTCTTTCTTTCAAGACTGGTGATATGAAAGTTGATGTTTCTTTGACCAAGATTTGGGTGATCTAAGACTCTCATTTTAATATAGCCCACTTCCCATTGTATTAACAGAGTTGATTTGCCAAATACCTACTCTTCAAAGGGCATAGAAATTGTGAACCCATTGCAATGAAGCATCCTTCCTTCCTTTTTTCTTTCCTTTTTTTTTTTTTTTTGCCATACTGCTATCCACATTCCCCAAAAGTTTATTGAATAATTAGTCTTTTCTCAGTGTTTTGTCACTATTAAAATCTCTCCTAAATTCTGCATCTGCTTCCTTATCCCTTTATAATTAAACTGTTTTCCTTAAGCACTAGAATTAAAGATAAAAAGATTTTTATTTAGTGTTATCGCTGTTCTGTTTTATTTAATTACTAGTACTGCAACAGCATAATTTTTCTTTTTTTAAAATTGTAAATGTACATTTCAACTGCGTCATGATTTAGATAAGCTTTTGTGGGTTATCCTGGGAAATAAACTTCTACTTATTCTTTTGTTTTCTATGAGGAAATTCATTCCATGTCCCATACTGATTCACAAGTGACTATTGAGCCATAGCCCATATCCATTTGGGAACACTGAAATTTATAGAGAATGTCTCTGAAATCTTCATGAGATTCCAGCTTATCTGTGGCAGATACTCTTTTCCTTGATGCAAAGAGAGGTTAGTGTCAGAATTATAAGAAATCAGTGTGATTCTGAGAGAGATCATATTTCTTGGGATATAGGTAAAAACTTTGAATTTTGCAGAATATATCGCTAAAATAAATAGGCATCTAAAACACATGTGCAAAGGAAAGTAATTGAAGACAAATTTCCTTCCTAAATGTAAAAATATGTTGCACAAAGAGAATAGATTTGTAATAAACAGTTCTGTGGGGGTCATAGGGGTAAAACCAAACTCTAGCATATAATGGCAATAAATAGTACCAAGGTAGATTGAGGATGAAGAAGAAGCTCTGAGATGAGGTATTCCCTAATTCCTCAATGCTGCTCCAAGTGTGGCTGGTCAAGAGGAGGATGGATGTATTAATTTTGTACATACTTATATAAGAGTGGAGGCTGATTGAGTAAATCAAGTTATTGCACCCCATTTAAAGTAAGTGATGGAATTTGAGATCTGGTCCTGACAGTTTCCTTTCTTTCCCACTCCTCCCACCCCCATTATTTCCTTTGGTACTTTTGATCTTTTGTGCCTCCAGATTAATTACATTTTAATTTTTTTCTAGTTCTATATAGTAATCCAAACTTGTGGTCTGTGGGCTGCTTGTGACCCACAATACTCTTAAGTATGACCTGGACCAGATTAAAATGCAGTTTAGAAGTATTTAACACAATAAATAAAATTCCTCCCTCTCTTCTTCCCTCCCCTCCCTCCCTCCCTTCCTTCCTTTCTTCCTTCCTCTTTCCCTTTCTCCTTTCCTCTCTTCTTCCTTTTTTTCTTTCTGTCTTTCTCAGTGGGTGGGGGGAGGTAGGAGGGAGAAAAAAATGCTCAGTAATGGAAAACAATTATTTTTTTTAAATTAAACAAATGCTTTATTAACTTCTGGTTTACATCATTCATTTCCACCAGATTATGAGTTACATTTCCCCCCCCATTTTTTCCCTACCCACCACCCCAGAATAGCAGTCCCACCAGATATCCCCTCATCCAATCTGCTCTCTCCCATATCTTCTCCCATACCCCCTTTGACTTTGCCATTAGGGCAAAGTGAATCTCTGAGCCCCACTGCCTGGACATCTTATGAAACATTTAATTTTAAAACTTTGATTTTTCATATCCATTCCCTTCCTCCCTTGTCACCCACTCCCTCTGAGAAGATAAGCAAAAAATAAAAAAAATGTGTTGTACATGTATAGCTATGCAAAAAATTACCATAGTAGATATATTCTAAGAGACTGCTTATATTTCCCTCCCACCCATCTCACCTCCCACCTGGTCCATTCCCTACTTTGATCCTGTCCCTCTTTGATAGTGGGTACTTCCAACCTCCCCTCCCCCCAGAATGCCCTCCCCTCCATCATTTCCCCTCTCATCCCCCTTTCCCCTACTCAGGAGAGTGAGTGAGGGTAAGATATTCCATTTAGTATGTATGTGATTCTCTCCTTGAGCCAACTTCAATGAGAATATGACTTCACCCCTTAAGAATCATCCCTTCCTTGGGGCAGCTAGGTGGTGCAGTGAGCAGATCGCCAGCCCCAGAGCCAGAAGGACCCGAGCTCAGATCCGGCCCCAGACACCCAACACACAAACAAAAACACATGACCCCGGGCAAGTCACCCAACCCCAACTGCCCTCCAAAAAAAAAAAAAGAATCATCCCTTCCCATCAAATTCAACCTGTGCCCTCTATCCATGTATACCTGTGAACATATGCCATGTACCCTTCTTCAATTATTTTCATAATGAGAAAGGTTTCATCAAACACAGTTATTGTTTTTCCATGTAGGAGTGTAAAGAGTCCAACTCTGATGAGTTCCTTTTGATTTCTTTTCCTTGATTACTTTCTCAAGCATCTCTTGCTTCTTGCATCTGAATGTCAAATTTTCTATTCAACTGTGGTTTTTTCCTCAAGAATGCTTGAAAGTCCTCTATTCCACTGAATGACCATATTTTCCCCTGAAACAAGATACTCAGGTTTGCTGGGTAGGTGACCCTTGGCTTCAATCCCAGATCTTTTGCCCTCTGGAATATCATATTCCATGCCCTTTGATCCCTCAGTGTAGAAGCTGCCAGGTCCTGGGCTATTCTGATTGTGTTTCCACAATATTGAAATTGTTTCTTCCTGGCTGCTTGTAGTATTTTCTCCTTGATCTGGGAGTTCTGGAGCCTGGCTATAATATTTCTAGGAGTTTTCTTTTTGGGATCTTTTTCAGGAGGCGATCAGTGGATTCTTTCAACCTCTATTTCCCCCACTGGATCTAAAACATCAGGGCAATTTTCCTTGAGAATTTCTTTAAGGATGATTTCTAGGTTCTTTCTTTGATCATGGCTTTCAGGTAGTCCAATAATTTTTAAATTATCTCTCCTGTATCTATTTTCCAGGTCAGTGGTTTTTCCCATGAGATATTTCACATTGCCTTCTAATCTTTCATTTGTTTGGATCTGCTTAACAGCATCTTGATTTCTCATAAAGTCACTAGCTTCCATTTGCTCCAGTCTAACTCTGAAGGAATGAATCTCCTCAGTGAGCTTTTGAGATTCTTTTTCCATCTGGCAAATTCGACTTTTTAAGGCATTCTTCTCCTCATTGCCTTTCTGAGCCTCTTTTGCCATTTGAGTTAGTCTATTTTTTAAGGTGTTATTTTCCTCAGTCAGGCTGTTGACTGTCATTTCATACTTTTCTTGCATCTTTTTCATTTCTCTTTCCAATTTTCCCCCACTTCTATTATCTGCTTCTTAAGGTCCTCTATGGTCTGTAGCCAGCTTGTATTTTCATTTGGGGCTTTTGGTGCAGGTGTTCTGACCTCACAGTCCTCCTCCATGCTTTGAGCCTCTTTGCCCCTAAAATAGGAGTCCAATGTTGAACTTTTCTGTTTATTTTGTTTCGTTTGCCTAGGCATGTTGCCACTTAATTACTTGATTTTGGGGCTTGTTGCCACAGTAGGACTCTGCCACCAGATAGGGGAGCTTCCGCCTAAACGTGGGGTCTTCACAACTTTTGCCAGTTGGGTGGCCTCTGTAAAGCCTCCACCCACTCTGGCAAGTTGGATACCCACCCCAAATTTCCCCCCAGACCCCAATTCAGATCCAGACAGTTTAAAGCAAGAGTGATTAACCCCCAGACTGATTGCTGGATCTCCCTACAGTTAGCAGACCAGGAGCTAGAGCCACTACTGATGCTGCAAAATGGCTTCTGTACAGCTGTTTCTTCAGCAGCTTTTTGCCCCCAGGGGAGGAAGCCACGTGTTCCCCAAATACTGGTCCCAAAGTCCATAGGGCACTAACCTCTCACTTTGTCCTAGGCATATCTGTGCTGATAATTCTGGAATTGCCACAATTGCTGGTGTTCTGGGGTCCCTCCAGCCGGCTGCTGGCCCGGCCGCCCTGGGGCTAAAACCTTGGACCTGGGCTCAGCTCTGAGCGCTGCCCTGTGGGTTCCGCAATGTGCTGCCTGCTTTCAGAGCGCTGCGCTGGCTGCTCCCTGCAGGGCTGCTGGGCTGTCCTCAGCAGGAGGTTAGCTTCTCTGTGCTGTTCTGTGGGTGCTGGGGCTCCAGAAGTTGTTTGGAGTCCCCTTTCACATTGTTTGAAATTTGTGTGGGGCAGAGCACATTGGAAATGCTGTTTCTACTCCGCCATCTTGGCTCCACCCCTCGAAAACAATTATTAAAAAAAATGATAAAATGCTATATCCTGCCACCCGAACCAGGTGAGAATCTATTTCAGTTATTCAATCAGAGACTTTAGACTGTGGAAAAGTCCTTGCATTCTTGATCATCTGGAGTGCCATTGTATAGGAGGCATGTTTAGACTGCCTGAGAAAATTTATTAAGACCTATAGGATTTCTATAAAATGAAGTAGTTGTTTCAGAACCTGAGATTTTCAAACAAGTGGAGAGAAGAAAATGTTCCCACTAAACCTTTGAGAAGGATTTGATTGAGGGAGGGGAAGCAGAGGTCTGGCCTAGGTCTTGGCCTTGGTGTCCTCCTTATTCCCACACCCTCCCCTTCTCCTTCCCCTTTACTTTACAAGAATCTTTTGAGTTTCAAAGGTTTTGGAGGATTTGGGACTTACCAGTGCATCTTAAGGGGCAGAGAGGTGATGCTGTGAATAGAGTACCAGGCCTAGACTCAGCAAGACACATCTCCTCAAGTTCAAATCTAGCCTCAGACACTATTATCTTTGTGACCCTGGGCAAGTCACTTAAACCTGTTTGCCTCAGTTTTCTCATCTGTAAAATGAACTGGAGAAAGAAAGGGCAAGCCACTCTAGTATCTCTTCCAAGAAAACCCAAAATGGGGTCATGAAGAGTCAGACATGACTGAAACAACTGGACAACAACAAAATTATACCTTAACATCTTATTAGACCCAGCTGATAGCAATATCTGCATTGGGAGCCAAAGACAAACCAGACAGAGATTCACCACTCTACAAAAAGCCTGAGAGAAGAACTGCACGGTTCCTACGGGGGAGCATCTTGAGGAAGACAGCAAAAGGATTTCCAGGAACTTTGAGGTGTCTCTTTATCACGTATGCAGCTCTGCCACCTTAGTAAAATTACCTCGATTAAAAGCAAGCTAATTGTCCAGCTAATAATCGATATTCAACTCTTTATCCAGGAGGGAAGCATTTCAATGAAGGTTTGTGAGCTTTCGAAAGAGCCCCGCTCCCTCTGTCTCTCCTTAACACTCCTCCTTGAGACTTTATAGTAGCCTGACTCTGGGGACTTAATGTATCAGTACAAGTGGAGATTGGGACAGTAGTCCCACAGAATGTGGTACTTTAATATATGCATGTTCTCTCCCCTATAAGCTTCTTGAAGGAAGGGACTGGGTTGTTTTTGCATCCCAAGTGCCTGGCACAGTGCTTGTCATATGACAGATGTCTACCAGGTATTTATCGAATTGATTGATGTGAGACACACCAGTTTGGTCAAGGAGAGGTTGGTTCAAAATGCTCCTCCTCATAAAACTTAACTTGTCCAGGCTTTCATTTTCTTCAAGAGCTTATCTGTATTAGGTCTAAGGGTATATAAAAGATTTTTTTTTACTTTTATACTCTACTATTTATGCAAAACTTGAGACTGCCTAGGGATATGATTAATGTCCCTCTGGCTTGTGGGAAATCCAAAAAGGATCAGTGCATGCCCCTTTCCAATAGGGAATGCTTCAGTTTTCTGCTAAAGCAGCAATAATGTCTTTCATATCTTTAAAGGGATCAATGTCTCTTCTCAAATTTCTTTCCAGAGCAGCATTAAACCATGTAAAAAAGGTGTAGGCTCACAGAGTGATTGTTTATAATAACATACGGGAACATATGTTATAAAGTAGAGAGGGCACTAAGATATAGGAAGTAAACAGTATAATTCAGTATTGGCTATTTTTCTTTTGGACATCCAGGAAGGTCAGACTACTTAGTCTCCTTTTGTCTGTTCCTCCCCTAAAATAGCAGGAAGAAGATTAAGGCTGTTAGGGAACATTCTATAAGGTCCAATCACCCCTTTTTATAGACAAAGCCCAGAGTCCCAGGGAAAGGAGTGACTGGGAAGCTGGTATCCAGAGGTTGGGTACACATATTTAACCTTCTGCCTCCTTTTCTCCTTCATGGTGCATGTGAGATGGGAGATCTTTCTACTTCGCTTTTCCACAAGTCTTCAAAACCAGGTTCAAAATATGTCACCAAACTCTGGGACAGATTCTCTTTGTCATTTCTGGTTTCTGATATTTCTATGGCAATGATCTCTGGGCAACAGCCTTGGAGCCAAAGTTTATACATTATTTTATGAAATACCTAGATGCTTGGTGATTCTCTTCCTACAAATCTCATGGATATTGGCAATTGCAAAAATGACTCGTGGTAGGATAGGTTTGGGTTAACTGGCCACTGACAATATTGTAAAGTAGTTGGTTTGTCTTAGGCATACTGGTCTCCTGTTTTCCACCTTGTATCCTTACCAGGCACCCATGGCTTTAGCTATCTCCTTTCCCTCTTTTATACTACTTAACAAAATTAAGATGAGGAAAGATTCTGAAAACCCCCCAAACAAATCCATTTTTATATAAAATATAAATAATTGATAAGACTTATTGTATTACCCTTTCAGGATATTTGAATTTTAATAGGGAATAGGATATCAGTCAAAGGAGTTGCAAAATAGCAGCCATTTATAAAGTGGTATGGGAAGTGTTTTTCAGGGGGTATAGAAGGGCAGGCATCCTGGTATGGTTGAAATGCATTGCAGATTTGGACTCAGAAAGCTTGGGTTTAGATTTCAGCTCTGATACTGCCTGCATGAACTTGGGCAAATCACTTAACTTCTTGGGCCTTAGTTTCTTCTTTTCTAAAATGAGGGGTTCAGCTGGATGATCTCTATATTCCCTTTCAGAATTTCTATCCTTTTATAGCATAGGCTTTGTGCTCACTCTCCCAACTTGTACTTGAGTTGGCAGTTTGGTTCCTCAGAAGCCAACTGAACATTATTTCCCTCAAGGTTCTAGGGGTAGCTTGGGGGTTGGGGATGTTTTCTAACATTATTGGTTATGACACCCCCCCCCTCCCCTAGTTGGTGTTTTCCCTCAATATCATTTAACTAGTTACCATTTCTTCCATTTCAATGAACCAATTAACATTAATTAACCATTAAAAGGGGATATTTAGTAAGAAGGTATTTAGTGAGAAATGAAGTACAAAAACATCCTTCCTGAATTGGTGATTTCATTTTCCCTTCTACATACATACCCACTCACTCCCTGGGGAAAGTGGATTTAAGCCTCAAAACATTTCCCCTCAGCCAGAGGAATCCTTCTTGCCTCTGGGAGTCCTATGCTCCCTTCAAGGAGTCCATGCTAAGTTCATTTTTGAATGTGGCATAGCCAATGTAGGACAGTCCATGCAGAGCCCAATTGCTGGGCTGGGTCAAGTAGGTTGCTGTTTAGAGCTGATTCCTTGTTAGACTCAGATGCTACTTCTACCAGTTAAAGTCGCTGAGGGAACCTCCCATGGCTCTTTTGACTTTTCTCAGCATACAAGGTTCTTTCTGTCTGTCCCTAATACTCATTTACCTAAGATTAGGAAAGAATGAACAGAAACAAAGCCACAAGAGAACAGTGGTGGCCTCCATTGCTGGCCACATAGTTGTGGATGAGAGGAAAATGCAGCCATGCTGCTGCTGCTATGTTTCTCTTCGACCCAAAGGCCTATAGCAGTTCTTGCCTCATTATCACTGGGGAAGGGAATTCATCTAGTTGAACCTTCTATATACACACTAGATTGGATCAATTAAAATTAAATTAAATTTGTCACTACCAGTAAGCTGGCAGGAGAATTCAGAGGATATTGGCCTGTGCCATGAAGTTGGAGCCCCTATAAGTAATATCTGGAAGCAGACTCACTGAGCTTCCAGGTGACTTGTCAGCAGAGATGATTGTGCATCTCTAGCCAGGCACATAATTATGCTATAATTCAGTGAAATCATACCACCTATGATAATTATTCCACCTATGATAAGACTGACCATGGTGAGAGGCAACATTACACCTCTGATTCAGGATCTTACAATTTCTGGGCAGCTATACATGGCACAGTGAATAGAGCACTGGCCCTGGAGTCAGGAGGACCTGAGTTCAAATCCGTCCTCAGACACTTGACACTTACTAGTTGTGTGACCTTGGGTAAGTCACTTACCCCAATTGCCCTACCTTCCCCCCTCAAAAAAAAAAGAATCTTGCAATTTCAAATGTCTGTTTCTAAGGGTATAATGTCTCCCCCCTCTCATTCAGCCTTAAAAACCAGTATAAGAGTTGAAGCAATAGCTTTTCCCTCCAGAACATCTATCAGGTTCCCAAATAACTATCATATTTTCTAAAATATATTTGTAAAAACAAAAAAAATTTCACTTACCCATTCTTGTATGTACCTTTTTGCCTTTCTCTGGTTTATCTATAGGAGTCTACTGCCACCTTATGGCAAGAAGCTTTATAGAGATGCTTTACCATAAATGCAAACTGCTAAGATTTGAGGTATTGTTTACAGCAATTCCTCAATAGAGGAACACAGACCAACATCCAAGCTAATTAAATTTTAGAAAATTAATGTATAATTTATAACTTATAGCCACAGTCATAGATCTAGGGATTGAAGGGATCTCAGAGTTTAGCTAGTTCAACACCCCCTCCCCCATTGTATAGATGAGGAAACTGAGGCCCAGGGAGACAAACTGATGCCTCAAGATCATACAGGTAGCCTCCTAAGTAGGTTTTGCCCCCAGATCCTTCGACTCCAGAGTGAGTCCTCATTCCATTGTGCAGTATTTACTTCTGTCACTAAGAAGCATTAGCAATGCATATTTAATAATCACCTACTGCATTCCTAAAGAAGCAGATATAATGCTAGCAAATTCATATCAAAATAAAAGGAAAAAAGTCACAACACTGATTTATTTTTCCATTGAGAGGTGGGTTAAAGTCAATAAGCTAAAAAAGCAAACAGAAACAAAGCCCTATGCTTGATAGGTGGGCTTCAAACAGTCCCGTCTATTTCATCTGGGCTTCCAGAGAAGCTCTATAATCCTTCTATTATAACAATACTGACAGCTCATAGTTATATAGTACCTACTATGTGCCAGGAACCGTGCTTGTTGTGAGAGAACTCAGCAGGTATCACATACAAATAGCAGCCCTGAATGAAATAAGACTGGCAAATGAAGGCCAGCTTACTGAAGTCAGAGTTTTTCTGGAGTGGCTACAGTGAAGGGGAACTTCATGAAGTCGGTGTAGATCTTGCAATCAAAACTACTAGCAGGCTCATGATAGTGCAATTGCAATTTACAGGAAAGCCCCACACTGCACCATCATCAGTGGAAAGGCATTGAATAACTTGGAAAGAACTTTCAATAAAAGTTTGCCATTTTAAAGACATTTTGTCAACGGAGCCTGAAGACTCTGACCCTGACATTTATGGTGCCCATTTATTTTTTTAAAAATTAACTTTTGTTTTTCAACATTCACTTTCATGGGATTTTGAGCTTTAAATTTTGTCCCCCTTCCCCCCTCCCTGTTCCTCAAGATGGAATGCAATCTGATATAGACTCTACATAAACTTTCATATTAAATATATTTTCACATTAATCATGTTGTAAAGAAGAACTATAGACAATGGGAGGAACCACAAGAAAGAAGAAACAAACAAACAAAAGGCAACAAAAAAAGAGACCAAATGTTTTGCTTCCATCTGCATCCAGACTCCGTAGTTCTTTGTCTGGATGTGGAGGGCATTTTCCATGATGAGTCTTTTGGAGCTGTCTTAGGTCCTTGCATTGCTGAGAAGAGCTAACAAGTTAGTCATTGTACAGTATGTATGGTGCCAATTTATGATTTTTGCAGATTTAGCATGACTTCTGGGAAGGTTCCTGGTTCTGACAGATCACACTATAACATGTAATGAGAAGCCGCTGGGCATTACTTCTTCTTCTTCTTCTTCTTTTTTTAAAAAGCAATTGGGGTTAAGTAACTTGCCCAAGGTTACATGGCTAGTCATTATTTGTGTGTGGGTGTTAAGTATCTGAGGCCGGAACCCATCCAGCGTCCTCCCGACTCCAGGGCCGGGCGCTCTTACTCACTTCGCCACCTAGCTGCCCCTAGGCATTACTTCTTAATAATCAAAGCTGACGAATCTACTTACACTAAAATGATGTATATGCTATCCTTGACACTGATAAAATACAACCAGAACTAATTAAGAACCTACTGTGTGCTGAATATATTCTGTTCTAAGGTACTCTGCAGATATTTAATTACATAAGACCCAGTTGCTGTTCTCAAGGTCTAGTTCTCAGTCCTATAGTCTGGTAGGGTGTAAGGCACACACATAGTATGACAACATGCCATACTGCATAATTAGTGCATCAAATACTGCAAATCAAAGTGCTTGTGAAGTCTAAGGGGGCAATCATTACTGATAGAGAAATCGGGGAAGGCTTCCTGGAGAAAGCCTTTGGATTGGGTTTAAAGGATGAGCAAGAATTAAAAAGGCAAAGAAAGGAAGAGAAGGCATCCTAGGCAAAGGATGAGCCTGAACAAGGATTGGAGAATGGAGTGTGTTCAGGGGGCAGAGAAATATATTCTTTGGGAACTGATATATAGAGTGCCCTATGAAAAGCATGAGGTAAAACTGAAAAAAGTTCATGGACTTCAGCTTGTGGATGTCCTTGAATGTCAGATAGAGGAGTTTAATTGTACTTAATAGGCAATGGAGAGTCAATGACATTTTTGAGCACACAAAGTAAATGACAAGATCTCACACGCAAAAATGTTGGGTTTTTTTTCCTGGAAGTTGTATGAAAGATAGATTAGAGGGAGAAGAGAGTAGAAGTAGAAAGATCTATTTGGAGATCACTGCAATAATCCAGCCTGTACTAGAGGTAGCTAGATGGCACAATGGATAGAGCACCTGACCTAGACTCAGGAAGACCTGAGTTCAAATCCAGTGTCAAACACGTACTAGCTGTATGACCCTGGACAAATCCCTAAACCTCTGTTTGTCTCAGTTTCCTCAGCTGTAAAGTGGGGATAATAATAACTCCTAACTTCCAGGGTTGTTATGAGATAATAATTATTAATGAGATGAGATAATAATTATGAAGTACTTGGAACATAAATATAGTAAACACTATATAAATATTAGCTATTATTATGTTGAGAGTTTGGAGAGATGATAGCAAAGATGGAATAAATTTCAGAAATTCTGTGGAGATGGAATTGACAGGATCTTGTCTCTGATAGAAAATTCAAGGAAAGGAGAGTCAAGGACAGAACTAAGGTTTTTAAAATTTCATTAGTCAAGTATTGGAAGGATCATTGTTCAATTCAAGGGGCAAACTCAGAGCTATGACTAGGACTTCTGGCATCTGGAACAAATTTAGATTTCTGTGGATAGGTATAGGGAGAGAACTCAGACCTCAATACACCAGTCCTCACCAGAGATCCCAGGGTAGGCTGATGTACAGAGACTTTAGGACATTGATGCTGGAAAACCTACTGCCCAGGAGGAAGCAGAACAGGGCCAGATTAGGGAAACCTCACCCACAGTTTGGAAAGACATCAGGATTACCCTTAGATGGAATGTGCTGGCTTTTACCCTCACTGACTGGTAGCTTTTGTGCAAACTCAGTTATATAGACAAAGTTATGTTGCTTGGAAGAGGCTAAGGAATTTATGTAGCAGATGCAGGGGTAAGGAAAGGTAGGTACAGGGAGAGAAGTACATTGTGATTGGTTCCTCAGGATGGCAGCCTGGGTCCAGGTGAGGGCATGAGAGTGATCTGTGCCACATGGGGCTGAAAGATGACCATGATGGGGCTGGCAGGTGTCCTCCTGGATATTGGGGCAAAGCCCTGGTTGTCTTGGCTTAGTTATAGCTGAATGTAACTAAGTATTCATAATGTCTGAACTGTATTTAAAAGGCTTTCTTTTCCTTACCTCCCTGTGTTTATAATCTAGGGGTTATGTATCCTATGACATGTCTATCTTGATATAATCTAATGTTCCCTGAACTCTAAGATAAGTGCCTGAGTCGATTGGAGGTGGAGAGGAGTTACAGACGATGGGATGTGTAACTCTGGGTGACTGATGCAGGGGTACAACTCACCTCTCTACATGGGAAGGAGAAGAAAGAGATGGCCCCTACAGCATCTGGCATTTGCAATTCATATATACATACATACATACATGCATATATATATACATATATATATGATGAGATATATTCTCATATATATGAAATAAATTCTCATTCGGTCTGCCCCAGGCATTAATTTATTGCATAATTCATCCATAGCAGGGAGTGATGAGGCAGGCTGAGCACTTAGGATGTGCTTAATTTCAGGGCAAGAAGCCTCTGCTTAGTCAGCTGAGGACCTACTGTATGTCAGGAATAGGTTGGGGTGGGGGGCAATCCGCCCTAGGTGCAGGCAATAAGGGGGTGCATTGGGAAGGGCACCTCCAGGAAAGCAGAGAATCCCAAGACGAAGAACCATCTCTATCAGGTCTCTGGCGAAAGCAGCAGGAATAAATTGTTGGGACTGGGGTAAATGCAGCCTCTGGGGCATGGGCTGGGAGAAGGAGTCATTCCCTCAAGATCCAGCCACAAGAATTCCCAAGACCAGATAATGGGCAGCTCTCCACAGCTTAAGAGGGGCTTCTTTGTTGAGAGGAAACAACCCGAGGGCATTTTATTAGTTTAATTAAACCAGTATTAATCCATTACTTTTATCCTTTCTTGTTCTGTAATATTTATTTATTTTTTACTGGCATGATTATATATGAAGTTCATTAAAAGAAAATTTTCATTATGTTTCTTTCCTGGCTACTACTATTATTATTCTTATTAGTTTCATATCATGGTTATTAAAATAAATTTTCAGATAGAGGAGGAAGGTGTTACAAACTGTGTTCTCCAGGGGTCACATACCCTAGGTACACTACAGTATATAAGTCCTATGCTTAGAGGGAATCCCTTTCATCTCCCTCTTAAGGGAAATAAAAATAAACAAAGCAGAAATGTTGGGTGTCTGTTGGGCCTGCCCAGGCAACGCTTTCTTGTTGAATCTCCTATGAGTTAAGCTCCATTTTAATTCTGGGGTTATTTTTCCTAAGTTACAGGAATCCAAGTGCTCTCACATGGAGAAGGATCCCTTAGACATAGCCATGGCCATGCCTATTACTTTCCACTTTCCACGCCACCTACATGCCATGACTATGTCGCCTCATGGTCACACTGATCTTATTCCCAGGAGAATGGTTGCTGGTTGTTTTCCTTTGTGCTTGAAGAGGACCAAAATGATATCACCACGTTGGGGTCAAAGTACATATGGTGTGTTCGACTGTGGCCGATTAGAACAATATGAGCTCAGAAGGTCTACCACAGGTTGGGCACAAATAGTCCATGTGAACATTTGGAGCAAAGATGTCTGTAAACGTGCACATCTAGTGTTTCTTTTGAGGTACTGCAATTCTGTCCCAGAGAATGAGATTTTATGCAAAAAGAACACTTTCTTTTATTTGACAGCTCTGAGAAAAAGCTTTCCTAGGCTCCAGAATCCAGAATCAGATATAGTCTGGAGAATTACATACACAAAGGGAGTAATTGAAATCACAGGAGTGAATGAGATTGCTAGGGATGAAGATGATCTTCTTCTTCTTCTTCTTCTTTTTCTCCTCCTTTTTTTTTTTTTTTTGGTTTTGCAGGGGGTGGGGGAGGCAGGGCAATTGGGGTTAAGTGATTTGCCCAAGGTCACGTGGCTAGTAAGTGTGTCAAGTGTGTGAGACTGGATTTGAACTCAAGTCCTCCTGACTCCAGGGTCAGTGCTCTATTCAATGCACCACCTAGCCATCTTCTTCTTCTTCTTCTTCTTCTTCTTCTTCTTCTTCTTCTTCTTCTTCTTCTTCTTCTTCTTCTTCTTCTTCTTCTTCTTCTTCTTCTTCTTCTTCTTCTTCTTCTTCTCCTCCCCTCCTCCTCCTCCTCCTCCTCCTCCTTCTTCTTCTCCTTCTCCTCCTTCTTCTCCTCCTCCTCCTCCTCCTTCTTCTCTCTCTCCTTCTCCTCCTCCTTCTTTTTCTCCTCCTCCTTCTTCTCCTTCTCCTTCTCCTTCTCCTTCTCCTCCTCCTCCTCCTCGTCCTCCTCCTCCTCCTCTTCCTTTTTCTCATAGTTTGATAATTTGGCACTTTTCATGGCAGGCACTGGGTTTGAGGCATATCACTTGCTAGAGATTTTAGCCCCTTAGGCAAGCATCTTCTTTATCTCCAGCACCAAGCACAGTGACCTACATTTGGTAATCTTGCAATAATCTTTAACGGGGTGATGTTAATTACTAGGTTAAGAGAACAAGACTCTGCCTCCAGGAAATTTAGTGACAGCTCATATTTGTGAAGCCCTTTGCAGTTTTCAAAATATGTTACCTCACCATGGCCCTGTGAAGCAAATAATACAAGTATTGCCTCAGAGAGGTTGTTAGCCCATATTCACCTGCCTAATATGAAGTAGAAATTCAGCTTGACCTTAAGTCATTTGGCTCCAAGTCTGGTCCTTTTTCTGCAGCACTCTTCAGTCTATGTCTGCCTCTGTCATAGATTCCCAATCCCCCGCCTTAAATGATCATCATAATCCAAACATGAGGCTAAAAAAGAAGGGAGCAGAGCTCATCAAATGTTTTCCCAACAAGTTGCTGCCTGACTTTCCTTAGGTCCAGCCTGACCTATTTCAGGCACTTGGGCATGTGTTAATTTGTCCCTGAAATGCTTGTGGGCTGGGAGATTTTTTTAACCTCTGCACACATAGTAACTAGTGACCTGGAGACAACTCAATTGGAATGTTGAACAACTGCCACACACTAGCTTTGGTGTGCTCCGTCCTCAGTCTCATTATGGATTTTAAAAGGGAATAGTGTCAGTTGGCCATGAGTCTCAGATGTTGCTGTACAAGTGTTCCTGGGCTAGTTTACTTGTATATTTTTGGAATCTCAAGCTAGATCGAAGGTACTCTGGCAGCAGTAACATAGTACAAAGAAGATTGTATTTGAAGTCAGAGGACCCAGGTTCGTTTCCTGGTGCTCTTTCTTACCTTCTGTTGTGACTTTGGGTAAGTCACTCTCCCTGTCTAGATCTCAGTCTCCTCACCTGTATATTGATGGTGTTGAATTAGGTGATCTCTAAGGCCCTTTTTCTTTGGAAATCTATGATCTTATGAAGTCTTCTATGGTATACTTTGTCCAATACAGTGTCTCGTAATGAGAATTAATATAAAATTTACAAAATAGATATCAACTCAATAAAAGAATTAGAATTGGATTTAAACTCTGGAGTATATTCTAGCAAGATTATTTAGAGTGGTGACCTCCAAAAAGGGGAAGACAGAACAATCTGAATTTGATTGGTTGTGCAATGACCTCTTTTCAGGAGAAAAGATACATATCTCCCCTTACAACTCCTCCCTCAGCACTAAGTTCCCAATTTCTCCCTTTCTTCACCAGGCTTAGGCCTCTCAAGGCAGTTATAATTTACCCGCTATTCAGATATCCACAACATGCAGCCATCATTGGAAAACCTCTTCCTACCCCATATCCACCCCTTGTCTCCTAGAACAACTCATAGCTGTGGCAGGTGCCCTACAGAAGATGGTCTTTGGTTGGGGCAGTGACATGTGAGAGCTCCACATCTTCCCTTTGAATTTTGGGTGGAAAAGAGTGGGTCATGCAGGATGAACAGTCATAGATGGTTTGCAAAAAGGATCGAAGATCTTATTACAACGTATTTCCCCATACCCACCCACCCCCAATTCTAAACTTTCCTATTTCTATTAAGAGTAGCATCCTTCCAGTTACCATCATTTTCAGTGTCATTTTGTGGTCCAATCCTGGCATCATCCTTCATTCTTCAGTCTCCCTCACTCCACATATCCAATCAATTGCCAAATCTTGTTTCTAGGCCCACATCATCTTTCAGATATATCCTCTTCTTTCCACTGACACACCCACCTCTTTACTTCATAGGCCTATATTACCTCTTGCCTGGTTATTGCAATAGCTTCCTAAATAGTATCTGCCTCAAGGCTCTCCCTTTTCCAGTCCATTTTCCATATAGCTGCCAAAATGATTTTCCTAAAGTGCAAATCTGACCATGTTACTTCCTACTCAATAAATTTTCCTGGATCCCTATTGATCTAGGGTCAGATATCAATTCATCTTTATTTTATCTCTTTTAAATGTCCATTTATGGGTGTTTAAACAATACATCTCATGTATAATTATTAGTACAGGAATATATGTATAAAATTTATTGTAGGTATGAGCTCAAAATTTTTTTACTAATAGGGGTGCCTAATAGGGGTGATAAAAAAAAAAGAATTTGGAGAACACAATTCTGGGAAACACAGTGTGCCTGAGTCTCTCTATGTGTACATATCTCCACATAGTAATATTTATAGAGAGTTAAAAACTTAAGAAAACAATAGGTTAACTGAACTTTTTAAAGAATTATTTTTATTAATGTCTTTTTTATTACCATTTCTTATTATATTTGTTGTTGTTGTTTGTCCCTTGTTTTTGAAATAGACCAATGACATCACAAGTGATGCCTTGCCTTACATGTGAGTTGGATTTAAATGAGGCAGAGTTGTACAAAGTTGTTAGCCTCATTCTCTCTTCCAGAGTTATTGAAGTCTAATGGCAAGACAGTAACATGACCTCTTCAGGTAGGTATTCAGCCCTTAGAATCTGAATTAAGTTGTGGGACATTCATTTAATTCTTACAAGAAAAAATTTATAAGTGTATATGTGGATATGTGTGTGTATATATATGTGTGTGTGTATATATATATGTATATATATATATATATAAAACACATATATGTTATAAGTTTTATAAATTGGCCATACTAATGAATTGACTTGTAATATAATGAAAAAAATAGTAACTAAGAAATTAAGCTTAACTATGAAAGGTTCACCAAAAGTGATATTCCTGCACATGGTGGAAAATATTTCATTATCCTAAATGATGGAAGTTGAAACCAAATACTCCCTTAATACTAATTCTTTCTTGTTAGTTGAGTCTTGGGAATTGGGAGGTTCACTTGACCTCTTCAACATTTAGTTTCCTTCTCCAATAAAAAAAAAGAACATTGTACTCATTGTACTCAAGAACCCAAAGTCTCTTCTAGGCAAAAATTCTGAATTTGGATTAAGGATATCATGAGACTTAGGTTTCTATGTCTTAGACAAAAGAAGAAGTTTGAAATAGAATTAAAACGTAATCAGCACGTTTGACCTGACCTAGTAAGAGATTTGTAATGGTGACCAGTGAATGTTATTGTCCATACTCATATAGGACAAATAACTAAGCAAGCATTCTTCAGTGCCTCTCTGCTAGGCTCTGAAGATACAAAGAAAAACAAAACAGTCCTTACCCTCAAAGAGCTTGCATTCTGTTGAAGGGAGACAACATGTGCACAGATAAATAAATACAAAGTAATTTTGTGAGAGAAGGAAAACAGTATTAATTTCCTAGGGGTGGGGGTGGGGAGGAGTGGAATCAGGAAAGATGTCATATGGGAGGTACCATTTGAGTTGTTCCTTGGAGTAGACTAGAGATTCTAAGAGGCATAGGTAAGGAGGGAAATCATTCCAGACTTGGGGGATAGCTTATATAAAGATATGGAAGGGGAATATAAAATAATATGTAGAGAAATCAAATAGGCTAGTCTGGCTAAAATATAGAGGTCATAACAAGGTGTAATGTGAAATCAGAAAGGTAAATTGAAGTTGGATCTGAAGGACAAGAGTTAGAGTGTGTTAAATGGGATAAGAATCAAGGATGCTCCTTGAGCATGATCAGACCAGTGATTTAGTTATATTAACTTGGCAGCTACGGAGAAGATGGATTGGAGAAGAGACTGGAAGAAGAGTGTTCAATTAGGAGGTTATTGCAATAGTCCAGGAAGGGATGATGAGCCTCTGAACTAGACTGGTAACTAGCGAGGAGAGATGAGTCACATGTGGTGAAGGTATAATTGACAAAATTCGGTGACTGATTGGAAATGGTTGTTGTTTGTCCTTTGTTCTTGAAGAGGACCATGACATCAGGAAGATGATGCCATGGCCCACAAGTGAATTGGATTTAAGTGAGGGAGGGCTATGTAAGATTACCAACCTCACTTTCTCCTCCAGATCCATCTGGGTCCAGCAGCAAGATAGAGATCAGGAAATGATATACTGAGGGGGAATAGAAACCTGAGGATTACTTTTAGTTTGCTCACCACCTGGTAATTAGATGGATCGTGGTGTCTCCATAGAAACAGGGAAATTATAAAGAAGGGTAGGTTTCAAGGAAAGGATAGTGAATTCTGTTTTTTTCATGTTGAATTTGAGAAGCCTATAAGGCATCCAAATAGAAATGTCCACCAGTCAGTTAGTGATGTAGGGACTGGGGCCCAGTCCTTGAAAAAAAGGGGAATGATTAGGGCTAGATTTGGAGTCACTTCGCTAGAAATAATCATTTGAACCATGGAAGCTGATATTGTTTTTGTTATTTATTCTTGCTTTTCAAAGGCCAATGACGTCACGAGGGTGATGTCTTGACTTACAAGATAAGATCTCCAAGAAAGAAAGAAAGAAGCATAGAGGGAAAAGAGAAGTGGACACAGGACAGAGCATTGGTGAACATAGTGGGAAGGACATCCATGAAAATAGTGATAATAAGCCAGAGGACACTGAGGAAAGAGTAGTCAGACAGATAGGAGGAGAACTAAGGGTCATAATTAATGTCAGGAAAACCCAGTCCCAAGAAAGCGTTCTGTAGCAGGGGCTGGTCAATAGTGTCCAATGCTGCACATGAGTAAAGGAGGAGATCAGAGATAAGACTGTTCAATGTAGCAACCAAGGGATTGTGGGTAGTCTTGGAGAGAACTACTTCAGTCAAATGGTGGGGTTGGAAGCCGAATTGCTAGACCTTAAGAAGTAGGTATGAGGTGAGGAAGCTGAGCCAGCAAGGATAGACAAATACTAGTTGGACTGTCAGCAGATGAGGGACAAAAGACATACAAGAGGAATAGCTCTAAGTTGGCGATTTCTCTGCTATACCAGCATTTTAATGGAGATAGCTAGGTAGTAGAGTAGACAGAGTAGTGGTCTAGTGTCAGGAAGACATCTTTGTGAGTTCAAATCTGGCCTGAGACACTTACTAGCTGTGAAACCTTGGGCAAGTTACTTCACCCCAATTGCCTCCCGTCCTGACATTTAAGTGTGCATGATGTTCTCTGCCCTGCATGGTGCTAAGCAGCAGTAATATAAATGAAAAAAGAGACAATTTCTGCCCTCAGAGAAGTTACAATCTACTGGGGGAAGACAACGCATAAAAAGAAATGGAAAAGGGTGGAGAGGGAACATATCCTGTGTAGGAGAGCAACATGACAACAGGACAGGCCCGGGCCCCCTCCCTAAATGGAGGTTCAGGGAGGATCTCTACCCTTTAGTCAGAGGTAGGGCCTCATTGCAGAGGGTAATGATGAGTTCTGTGGCTAAAGTGATTTTTCAGAGTGGAGAGATTTCTGAGCCATGAGGGAGATGTCCAGAGGAAGGCATACTTTTCTGTTTGTCATTCTGCTTTGCTTAACTGTTTTTCTTTTTCTTTTACATGAAACAATACATTTAATTTCTGCTCAAGGACTATAAATTAAGTAAATAAACATCAAATTGAAAAACTTGATGCAGGCTTGATCTTTCGAAAGAAAAGTCTGAGGTATAATATTATACATTGACCGAAAATCTGACAACAGCAGTTCCCTAATTGCACACATGATTTAAAAAAAAAAAAACATGACTACCATTTTCCAGTGACTCTCCTATTTCCTTTCCCAGTAGAAACCCCCTCCCACACTTCCCTTTGTAACAAAGAGGTGTTGTCTTTCTTTGATATAAGAGAAAGTTCAATGATGAGGGTAAGTTGGAGAAATGTAGTTATTTGGAAATAATTATAGTATAACCCCCCCAAAACAATATAACTAATTTAAAACCATATTAAAAGAAAAATGCTATTACATAATATTGCTGGATCACATGTGTATGTATATATGTAAATATATTCTATTATATATGTATATATATGTATACATGTCTTATAGGTTCCCATCTATTGGCTCCAATGAAGTCTTCCTCCAGCAAATCATCATGGTGTGGAGGTGACACTGAATTTTCAAAAACTGTGCCAACAGAAAACAGGATTTGAGAGGGTCTACCAAGGTAGAAATATTTTAAGTATAAAATCAATGACAGACTGAGTATCTATTGTCCAACAGTCAACTAAGTTCATATGCTCGTCATTGACTGTTGGTTACCAGGTGATGATTTTCTTTTTCTGACCTCAGCACTTTATGCAGATCTGTCATGGGCTTCAGCATGATCAAAGATTTTGTTGCCTTGAGGATATCACAGATTTCTTGAACTATTTAAGTAAAAAGACACATTCAAGAGTGTACTGGTAAATGTTTAATATTTGGCTCTCTGAAAAAAACAAAATGGATCCACAACACACTTTGAAGTTAAGGAATCATTAGCATTTTCTCTATCACTTTCTAAGTCTAGACCAGTGATCAACAAACTAGGACTTGATACCTGCTCACAGTCTATTTGTACACAGTCAATCTGTAAACATTTATTAAGTGCCTATTGTATGCCAGGTACTGTGCTAAACACTGGGGATTCAAAGAGAGGTAAAAGACCAGTTCCTACCCTCAGGGAGTTCACAATCTAATGGGGGAGATGGTGAAAGCAAGCTATATACAAGAGAAGTTGTTTGTTGTTTTGTCCTTCATTCTTGAAGTGGACCATGACATCGGGAATGTGTAGGAAATAATTAAAAGAGGAAGGGGACTAGAATGAAGAGGAATTAGGAAAGGCTTCCTGTAGAAGATGGGATTTAACTTGAAGGAAGCCAGAGAAGGTAGTAGGCATAGATGAGGAGGGAGAGCATTCCAGAGACAACACTGGGAACCAAGAGAGGAGGAGCAAAAAGATGGTGTTGGGTTTGTGGAAGAACAAGGAGGCAGACATCACTGGATTGAAGAGTATATGGCAAGGAGTAAGGTAGAAAGGTCAGGGGAAGGGTAAGTTAGGGAGATCTATGAGGTCAAACATAGGATGAGCAGGAGAGTTAAGAATGGTTTTCACATTTTAAAATAAAGTTTTATTGTATTTAACAATGTAAAAAAATATTCTTAGCTTGCTGGTCATACAGCGATGGGTTGGGTTTGGTCCTCAGGCTGTAGCTTGCCAACCCTTGGTCTAGACAATCAACCAAACAATAAATCAAGCCCCAATTTATAGCATTTGTCAATTTTCTAGGTGCGAATGCTCATACTGAAAATTTAACAATTGGCTGAAGCTGGTATAAACTGGCTTCTGGATCACATCGAAAATCCAGTCTTTAAGGGGCTCCCTTTCACTTGGTTTGTGATGATACCTCTGCAAGGCCAGAGCAGAGATCTTAAGCAATCAAAGAAGGTGTGTCACATTTATTTGCTATGATTATTTTTTTTATTGTTGTTGTAGTATTCTTCCTGTCAGCAGAGTTAATAGTATTAAATTTCTGTGTTTGCCTGGAAAAGAATCAAAGAATGTGAGAGCTGGGAGGGATTTCATGGATCATCTAGGTCAAGCCTCTCTTGTTACAGATTAGGAAATGAAGGGCCAGAGAGAGTGAGGTCATTTAATAATAATAATGATATCTAACTTATCTATAGTCCTTTAAGGTTTGCAAAGTACAATACATAGATATATGTGTGTGTATATGTGTATATATAAATATACACACATGCATGCACATATGCACACACATACACACATGCATACATATATGTACACACATACACACATATGCATATATATATATACACACACACACACACACACCTTGCTAGAAATGGGCAGGACTGGCACTTGGGCACAATTCTTCTGGCTTCAAGTACAAAAGTGATTTCTCCTACACTATGAAAACTGTATCAGCATGTGTGTGCTATATATAGGCTCTAATGAGGATGAAGCAATACTATGAGAACAGCTATAGTCCACTGCTCTGTTCTAATCCTCATATATTCCTGCACTTCCAGCATGAAACTTGGCAGATGAGAACGACTGGTTCATCAGCCATGAAGGCAGCTGAAGCGGGCTCTGTGGAGTGCTTAGAGTTTGGTCAGACATTGAAGATGCCAAGGTTATCCACTGCATCCCTGGCCATCACCAGTCATCTAGACTTTTGTCTTGCTACTGGAGCTTGATGACTCTGGAAGAGAGAGTGAGGCTGAGGACTTTGCACAGCTCTGCCTCACTTAAGTTCAATTTATGCACAAATCAGGACATCACCCTGTAATGTCATTGGTCCTCTTAGAAAACAAAGGACAAACAAGAAGCTATGGTGATCTCATAGGATATAGAATTAAAAGGAACCTCAGATTAGATATCATAGGCAGCTAGGTAGCTTAGTGGATAGAATGCTGGGCCTGGCCTGGAGTCAGGAAGACTCATCTCCCAGAGTTCAAATCCAGCCTCAGACACTTACTTCCTGTGTGACCCTGGGTGAGTCACTTGATCTTGTCTGCCTCAGTTTCTCCATATGTAAAATGAGCTGGGGAAGGAAATGGCAAACCACTCTAGTATCTCTGCCAAGAAAAGCCCAAATAGGGTCATCAAAAATTGGACATGACTGAAAAGTGTCTTGACAGCAATAGCTATCAAAAGTTAAAAAAAAAAAAGTTCACAGACTTAAGGGTAAGAATCATTAAACTGGATGATTTCTCCTTTCTTTCTTTCTTTCTTTCTTTCTTTCTTTCTTTCTTTCTTTCTTTCTTTCTTTCTTTCTTTCTTTCTTCCTTCCTTCCTTCCTTCCTTCCTTCCTTCCTTCCTTTATTTCTTTCACTTTTTGGAGGGGAGAAGGCAGGGCAATTGGAGTTAAGTGACTTGACCAAGGTCACACAGCTAGTAAGTGTTAAGTGTCTGAGGCCGGATTTGAACAAGTCTTCCTGACTCTAGAACTGGTGCTCTATTTACTGAGCAACCTAGCTGCCCAATCTGGATGAATTTCTAAGGTCCCTTTTGCTTAAAATCTATAATCTTTTGATCCTTAGTCTTCTAAACATTCCCAATTTTATGAGTTGATCATCATATAGCAGTTGCCTTCTCCTGGACATGCTTAAACTTGTCAATAGCTTCCCTAAAATGTTGTTTTACTTCCCTTCCCTCTCTTCGAAAGTGGAGGACAATCAGTATAAAAGAATGTACACACTACTAGACATGGTTGATGTGTTGACCGGTTTTACTGAACTGCTTTATTTTTAGCCCTCCTTGGAAAATCTTCGTTATGAGGAATGGGTCTCTGGTTAGGGTTTGGGACATGGAAAACAAAAGATACCAATAAAATGTGATTTTTCAAAAAACGAATAAAGTGCTAATGGTGCTAAGAACTCAACACAATTCTCCAGATGTGATCTGACTAGAGAAGAATACAGTGTAACTAACCTTCTTTGTGGAATTTTCTACTTTTAGTTTGCCAAAGAATTTGTTGGGCTGCCTCATTTCAGACTCCTACGCAGTGGGGTCTGAGCCATAACCCACTAATCCATTAATAAGTCATACCTGTTTATTTAACATTTGCATTCAAGCACTGAGTAGCCACTGCCTGCTTATGATTACTGAATTGTAACAATTAAAAAGTCCTTAGTTCACCTTTTAAAATTCTTCCTGAAATATGAATCAATTAAGATTTCTGTGCATATACTAAGCTATGAAGCAGTCTAATGCAATAGAGCAGTTCCATAAAACATAGCCTTCGTACATTACACACTTTCACAGGTTCACAGATTTGGAACTGGAGGTAACCTTAGAGGTCATTAAACTAGACCTCTTCATTCCCCGGAAAATGAGTTCCAGGAAAGTTAAAGACTTGCCCATGCTCATAGAGATGATCAGAAGCTGAATTTGAGCTCATCATCTGACTCCAGAGTACAGAGTCATTGTATTCTACTGTCCTCTTCCTTTAATAGGAATAGCAAAACTCAATGAACAAGTTGTACCTTATGATTTTGTCTTACAAAAAGCCTCCCAGCTCTTTGTTGGTAGCATCAAATCAGGATAAAAGCCCATTATCACCAATACATCATCAACTATCATATGGAACCCATGAGCAGCCACTGTAACATCTCCTAATATAACCTTTTGTCCCACAAAATATCAGGAAATGGGATAGGACAGGAGAACCTTAGGTGAATCCCTGGAACCTTACTACATTCTATTACTTGCACCAAGGTTGAAAAAATTGTTTGTAGGTACATGCAGAGAATTAGAGATCTTCAATACAAGGCTCTTGACGCATATACACCAATTATTTGAAGGAGGATGAGCTATTCTACTTAGTTTTAGAAGGCAAAACTAAGAATAATAGATACAAGTTGCAGAGAGGCAAATTTAGGCTTGCTGTACGGAAAAGCTTCCTAACAACAATTAGAGCTCTCCCAAAGTGGAATGGGCCACCTTGGGAGGTGGTGGGTTCCCCCTCATTGGAGATCTTCAAGAAAAGACTGGATTAACCCTTCTTAGAAATGTCATAGGTGGAGCAATAGAAATTGTTCAGGTAGAGGTTGGAGTCTTAGGTTTCTGAAGAGCCTTCCAACTCTAAAATTTTCTGATTCTGTGAAAGCTTGCCTCCCTTAATGTAACCTAGAATAGTAGCTTTTGTTTGTTTGATTGCCATATCATACTGTTGATTCATATTGAATTTATGTTGTCCATTCTGGAGAGCAATTTGAAGCTATGCCCAAAGAGCTACAAAACTGTGCATACACTTTGATCCAACAATACCACTACTAAGGCTGTATTCCAAAGAAACTTTAAAAAGGGGGAGGGAAGGACTTATTTGCACAAAAATATTTCTAGCAGATCTTTTTGTAGTGGCAAAAAAATTGGAAATTGAGGAGATGCCCATCAATTGAGAAATAGCTGAAGAAGTGGTGGTATATGATTGTGATGGAACATTACTGTGCTATAAGAAATGATGAGCAGAATGATTTCAGAAAAACCTGGAAAGACTTACACGAACTGATGCAAAATGAAGTGAGAAGAACCAGGAGAATATTGTACACAGGAACAGCAATATTGTACAATGATCAACTATGAATGACTTAGCTAATCCAAGACAATTCCAAAGGACTCATGATGAAAAATGCTATACACCTCCAGAGAAAGAACTGATAAAGTCTGAATGTAGATTGGAGCATACTATTTTTTACTTTCTGTATTTTTCATGTCTTTTTCCTTCGGACCTGTGTCTTCTTTCATAACATTACTAATATGGTAATGTATTTTGCGAGATTGAACATGTATAACCTATATAAAATTGCTTACTGTTTCAGAGGAGAGAGAAAACTTGGAACTCAAAATAAAAAAATGAATTTTAACAATTGTATTTACACATAACTGTGGGAAAAATAAAATGTTTTTTAAAAAAAGAATTTATGTTGTGTAGCCATATCTCCTTCAACATATATGTATATATGCACATATACACACATAAATACACACATGCACATATATATGTATATATATGAGGTTGATCTTTTGATCCCAAATGTAAACTATAAAGTTTTGCTCATTAAGTTTCATCTTATTCCATTTGGTCCGTCATTCTAAGGGTCTAGACCTTTATGGAGCTTGACTCTGTCATCTAATGTGTTAACTCTATGGCTTACCTTCTTGTCACCTGCAAATTTGATAAGCATGTCAACTCTGCCTTCACTGAAGTCATTGGTGGAAGTGTTAAACAAGACAGAGAAAAGGAGGGGTTATTTGGGCACTCTACCAGCAATCAAGTTGACCTCAACCAATTAAAGACTCTTAATGAGTCCTAGTCATTCCACTAATATTAAATTCACCTAGTGGTACCATTATCTAGTTCACAGCTCTCTGTCTTGACTACAAAGACAGAGAGATTTTGTCAAATGTTTGTCTAAAAATCTACTTATATTATGTAATTCTCCTGCTCTACCAGTCTAATTAGCCCATTAGAAAAAGTGAGTACGGCATAGCCTATTCTGGTTTTTTAAATATAAATTTCAATAAACAAATATTTATTTTCCCCTATTTAAAAAAAAGAAAACCCAAGCATCGTAACAAAGACATATAGTGATTAAAAATGAATCCTTACATTATTGCTGTCCATATCTAATTTTGTATCTTTGCTTATCACTTCTCTCACAAGGTAGGTAGTATGCATCATCATCTATTCTTTGGCATCATGGCTGCTCTTCTCATTGATCAAAGTGCTTACTTATACCTTTCAAAGTAATTTGTCTTGTCTATGTTGTTTCTGTACACATTGTTCTTCTATTCTTACTTCACTTTGTAGCAATTCATATAAATTTCCCAGGTTTTTCTGAAACCCTTTTGTCATTTCTTACAGCAAAATAATATTCCATCACAGTCATGCACTATAATTTGTTTGTCCATTCTGCAATGGATGGGCACTCCCTTAGTTTTCAATTCTTCTTCACCACTAAAAACACTACTATAAATGTTTTTATCTGGATACTTTTCCTTTTTCTTTAGTCTGTTTGGGGTATCAATCTTGGATCAAAGGATATGCAGTTTAGTGTTTTTTGGGGGATGAGTTCCAGATCCCTTTTCCAGAATATGGGGACCAATTCAGGGTTCGGCCAATGGTATATTAATGTGCCTGTTTTTCTGCAGCCCCTCAAAACATTTGTTTGTTCCAGTTTTTTTGCATTTTAATCTTTGATTGAGTAACTCTGACCTCTTGGATATTCCACAAACAGGATACTTGATCTCTTGGCTATAGGCACTCTATCTCACTGTCCTCCACACCTGGAACATTCTCTTTCCTCCATTCCACCTACTTTCATCCCTAGCTTCTGTTAAGTACCTACTAAAATCCCTTCTTTTACTAGAAGACTTCCTCAGCCCCCATTAATTCTAGTACCTTCCCTCTCAATTATTTCCTATTAATCCCACGTACATAAATTGCTTTATATGTATTTGTCTCCCTGATTAGATTGTAAGCTCCTTGAGGGCAGGGACTATCTTTTGCCTCTTTTTATTAGCCCTTTGCTCAGCATATAGTAGGAGCTTAATAAATGCTTACTGATTGATTAACTGAAGTAGGAAGAGTTTTGAGGCAAGGATCAATTAGGAGGCTGTTGCAGTAATCTTGGTAAAAGGTAATAAGGGTTTAAATTAAGGTGGTGGCTCCATGAGTCAAAAGAACATTCTTTACTTGTACCCCCAAGGCCTTATAAGTTTCCTCTGGTGGGATCATTTGTCAATATGTGAATCACCAGGTATGGGTAGTGGCTGTCAAGTTGGCAAGTCTGTGTCACATCCTGGGCATGTCATTTCTTGGGATGTAAGTAACATCACAGGAAGAAAGCAGATTTCTTTATTCTTGAAGGCAATTCAACAATTGTTTGCCTTGTTACAACTCAACAGGGAGTCATCATTTACCATTACTCACCTCTTCTTCCTCTGACCCTTTCTGGATAACCTCTTACTAGTGGTTTCTGTGAATCTGCCTTATTCCTTACTTGAAGTACACAAAGTTGTTTCCTCTGACCAGACAAAGACCACTAGTCTAGATTATGCTCTTCACATCCAAACTAGCCATCTACCCTAGTCATCTTTCCATCTAGCATGGCATAGCATTTATCACATTCTCTCTTTGCCCTCTTTTCCCTCCCTTGAAACATCACTTCCCCCCCCCCCACCCCATTCAGTAATCAAATCAATACAACTTTCCTGCTATTGTTCCTAGAAAAATCAGTTCAGTTGACTGCCCTAAGGATCTCCTGACTGTCCCTGTGACACTCTGGCCATTCCTGCCTGGGACTGTCTTATATTTGTATAGTCTGGACTTCTAAGCATTTCTAACATGGAGTTCCCTTGAGGGATCTTTGAGCAGGCCCACTTTGTCTAACACATAGACAAATCTCAGTTCCCTGAACAGGGAAGGTGAACCTATGTTAAAAACTCAGTTTATAGAATACCAAAGTACTAGCCCTAAGTCTTGATCCCTTCTGGCTTGGAATTCTCTCAGTTTATTTATTTATTTTTAACATCAACTAGTGAAACTGGTCCTTTTCTACCCTGGGCCTATCTTTGAGGCCTGTGACATAGTCTTGTGACAGCAGTCCTGTGAAGAAATGGCTTTTTTTCTATTTTTTTAGTTTGTGCAAAGGAAGAGAAAAATGCCAAGAGGGCAAGGAAAAATCTGGACTTCTGTGGCAAGGAGATATAATTAGATAATTAGATTTCTTTTTGCTTATTAACCTCTATTTCTATCCATATTAGGACATGTCAGGGAAGAGGGAATTGCCAGCTAAAGTCATCTGAGAAGATCCAGTGGGATGGACATTTAAATAAATCAAGCTTCAAACATTTGTGGTAAATATGAGCTTGCTATCACATTTAACTAAAAAGCTAGTCAAGAGAGCTAAAAAAGAAAAAAAAAGAAATAGATAAAGAATTGCCTTTCTGACTTCAAGCAAGTACAGAAAACAAGAATCTTGCAGAGACCTGCAAAGAGTGTATGCTATGTTTATGGGTTTCCCTTCCAACACCAGGTAGCATCTATGTTGATCTTAAGAGTGAAAGGGTTGGAGGAATACATTTCAACTTTTCAGAATATTAGGGAGAATGAAATATGTCTTGAAAGAAAGAAGTACTTCTAGGAGGAAACAATGAAGAAAAAGAATACTTTTGGGTAGAAGGGAATTCTGATTTTGGCGAAGGTGGAAGAACATGGCTAAAAAATAAGAGAACTTCTATGGCAAGGTAGCTGGGCATTTCAGGAAGAATGAAAGACCCCACTGGAGCATACTTTTTAGCTTTAGCACTAGAAGGGACCTTAGCAGAAGCCCTCATTTTATAGACAAGAAAACTGAGAATCGAGGAAAGAAAATTAATATATTCTTTTCCCCCATATTTTAGTTCTTGACTCTATACTACTTTGCATTGCTTCTAATCTTTTCATAGGTTTTAGCTCTGTATGTCCAAACAAAAATATAAGCTACTTGAGGGCAGAAGTATTGACTCCCAGAAATAATTACAGATAATGTTCACTAATATTAAAGGAAGGTCCTACTCCCACTGGTTCATATGCATATGAATCTTTTGCCTCCCAACTGTTATGAAGGCCAAGGTATGATCCCATCATTAGAGCATAAATGGAACCTTTAACACCCAATTTAGAGTTCTGTCTCCTTGGTGAACTACCTCCATTTCTTTATTTGGGTCATGATTTTCTATAGGAAAGTTTTCCTAGTTCCTTTTAATTCTAGTGCCTTCCCTTTTAAAATATTTCCTATTTATCTTGTGTAAAGTTTGTACATATTTGTTGTTTCTCCTATTAGACTGGGAGCTCCTTAAAGGTAGGGATTGTATCCTTTTTGTATCCTTAGCACTCAGCACAGTGCCTGACACATAGTGAGCACTTAATATTTATTGATTTTAATTTTAATATTATTTATTATTATTATTTTATTTATTTTAATTTTAATTTTATTGGACTTCATCTGTGTAAAAATGTCTTTTTGTGTAAGAATGCCCATTATATGATTTGTATGCCAGTATATTATCCTGAGGATTATCCTGGGAACGAAGATCGTTATTTTTTGGAAGGAGGTTATGGGGGGAGTGGGGAGTAAGCAGGAGAAGAGCCCCGGGAAAGTAAGGGGAGATTTTTTTTTTTAATATTAGAAACTTTAGGAACTTTTAACTCTCAGCTAAGAGTCTTTTTCCACTAGATCACATACTCTGAAGGAATCTGAATGGGAGACTGGTTATCGTAATCCTTGCTGGCAAGGTTAATTAATAGCACTTATTTATAGAAAGCATTTATTTATAGAGGGTGGAACTTCTATAATAATGAACCACTGACATTTCCCCCCAGGTCATTTTCCTTGTTGCAACCCGAAGGTAAAATGATACATATTAATACCACAGCCCAAGCCGCCAGGCTAATGCAAAGGGCAAAAGTGGGAATCCCCGAAGCTCCAGGCAGAGAGCTGTGTGCCAGGCGGGTGGAGTGAGCAATGCCTGCTGCAGATAGCCGGAAACCCAGCCACTGGCTTCTGGCTGGAACCCTGACCCCAGGCTGGGAGCCCTGGAGCGGGAGGAGCTGGTCTGACCCAAAGGCGACCTTCTGGGGAGAAACTGGCCCAGTCTCTGCGGGAGAAACTTCTCTTTACTCTGTTCAGTGTGTAGGGGGACCCATTAGCCTACTGCAGGACTGCGTTCAGGGTGCCAGGGCAGGTGGAAGCCACAGATAAGGGCAAGTGGGATCTGCAGATTTTAGTAGAGAAAGGAACCATTCCCTAAAGAGCCAAGACCCTTCCCATCTGTTGGTGGAGAGGAAAGAAAGTCTCTGATTTGTACGGACACTGGAATGGGGCTTCCTGATTCTTGAGTCAGTTCTTCTTGCTTCTCCAAAGAGCCCCCTACTCCCTTCCACCAGCTTCCAGATCTAGCTCTTTGAGAGAGTTGGAGGGAGAAAAACAGGAGTGGGATCTGGGAAAGATGGTTTGGGGTTGTCTGAGACTAGGATTCTGAAACCTGATGTAGTCAGTCAGTCTCTCTCTCTCTCTCTCTCTCTCTCTCTCTCTCTCTCTCTCTCTCTCTCTTCTCTTCTCTTTCTCCTCCTTCCCCTTTCACCCTTCTCTTTCTTTTCTCTTCTCTGTCCCTTCCCTTTCTCCTCTCTTTCTTTCCCCTCCTCCCTCCTCTCTGCTGCAGTCCCTTCCCCTCATAATTCTTTCCTATTCCTCAAAATGTGTAGGTCATTCTCTAGCAGAGACATCACTTTCTTTGCCTTCCTGAATCATTCCATGACTTTTTGGGTCCTGGACATTTCATGTCTTCCCCCATCCCCTTCTTGTCTTTCTCCTTCTTCTCTTCTCCATCCCTACCTGTATGGGTTATACAAGAAATATCCTTGCTAGAACCTAGCACACCCTATGGGGATGGTGGTGTGATTTTCAGGGAAGAGGTAATTGAAATTTTGCTGAAAAGCTAATTCATTAAATAAATAACCAACAGGGTTGTTTTTCTGGTTAGTTGATGTGACTGTGAGCAAATCAATTCACTTTTCTGTATCTCAGTTTCCTCATCTGTAAAATGAAGTAGCCTCCAAGGTTCCTTCCCACTCCAAATCTATGATCCTATAATGTTAAGACCTCTTACAATCCAATGGGGCCTCTGAGACCTGCCCTCTCCCCACATACTTACCCAAATACAGGATGAATGTTAAAGTTTGCTGTTGCCTCTGGGAGAAGAAATAAGCTCCTCTGTTTAGTATTTTAAACCTTTCACAATCCAATTACCTGTCCAGACTCATTACACATTATTTTCCTTTGCCTAGAGAAGGAAATGGCAAACCACTTCAGTATCTTTGCCAAGAAAACACCATGCCAGGTATTGGTGTGTTTTAGTTCATGGGGTCACAAAGAGTTGGACACTGAACAACAAAAAATTTCCCTTTGCAACCTTTGAAAACTTATTACAAATTGCTTTCAGACACTCTGTGCCAGATTGGTTTACTTTTTGTTCCTCATAAGAAAATTCCATCTCCCATCTCTGTGCTTTTGCACACACAGGCTCCAATGTTGAGAATGCGCTCCCTTCTCATTTTCAAATTTTAGAATATCCTTGTAATTGCAGTTGTTGTTCAGATGAATCTGACTCTTCATGACCCGATTTGGGGATTTCTTGGCAAAGATACTGGAGTAGTTTGCCATTTCCTTCTCCAGCTCAATTTACAGATAAGGCAACTGAGGCAAAGAGGTTTAAGTGACTTGCCTAGGGACACAAGCTAGTAAGTGTCTGAGGAAGCCAAATTTAGACTTAAGAAGATGAGTCTTCCTGACTCCAGGCCTTACACTCTATCCACTGTACCACCTAGCTGTTGGTGTTTAGAGTATCCTTAACTTCTTTAAACTCTCAGTTGCTAGGGTCATCCATGCACCCCAAATTGCTTTGTATATTTTTGTATTTATTTAGATGCATATATATTGTCTTTGACAGAATAAACCTTGAAGGCAAGAACTATATTAATTCTTGTCTCTATATTACCAGTGCCTAGCGTAGTGTCTGACACCTATTTTTGGTGGACTGATCCTCTGATTTAATTGGCTTAGGAAACAGTAGGGGGAGAATGCTCTTTACCAATGCAGATCATTACCTACTCTGCAACTTAAAGTCTTAGAGAATGGTGGCCTGGTGTCCTGAGAAGTTAAACAACAGAATCATAAGAACCTAGATGTGGATTTGAAAGAGACCTCAGCTGCCATCTACTCCAGTCCTCTCATTTTCTACAAATTGAGAAAATTGAGGCCCAGGGTGGTTAAGTGACTTGTCCAAAGTTGTACAAGTAATAAGCATCAGAAGTAGCATTTGAACCCAGAAATTATTTTTAAAAATTTTATTAGTTATTTTTATCATTCATTAAACTTTTTTTGAGTTCCAAATTCCTTCCTTACCTCTAGCTTCTCTCCCACTCATTGAGAAGGCAAGCAAGATTATGTCAATTATACATGTGAAATCATGTAAAATTTATTTCTATATTAGTTATGTTGCAAAAAGTAAGAAAAATAAAGTAAAAACATTATATCTTAATTTGCAATCAGAGTTCATCAGCTCTTTCTTTGGTGGCAGATAGCATGCTTCATCATGAGTTCTTCAGAATTGTCTTGGATCATTGTATTGCCCACAGTAGCTAAGTCTTTCACAGTGATCAATTTCAGTATTGCTGTTATTATTATTACAATAATCCTGGTTCTTCTCACTTCACTTTGCATCAGTTCATCCAGGTCTTCCCAGGTTTTTCTGAAGCCATCCAGCTATAAGTCATTTCTTATAGCACAATATATCCATTCAATCACAATCATATACCATAAATTTGCTCAGCCATTCCTTAATTGATGGGCATTCCATCAGTTTCCAATTCTTTGCCACCACAAAAAGAGCTACTTAAATATTTTGTGCATATAGGTCCTTTTAAAAATCTCTTTGAGACACAGCCCTTGCAATACTATTGCTGGGTCAAAGGGTAAACACAGTTTTATAGTCTTTTGGGCATAATTCCAAATTATTCTTGAGAATGGTTGGACCAGTTAACAACTTCACCAGCAGTGCATTAATGTCTCCCCTTTCTGCCATCTCCTTCAGCATCTGTCACTTTCCTTTTCTGACATTTTAGGTGAGGTGGTACCTCAGAGCTTTTTAATATGCATTTCTTTTATCAATAGATTTAGGGCATTTTTTCATATGACCATAGATATCTTTGATTTCTTCTGAAAACTGCTTGTTCTTATCCTTTGGGTTTATCAAACACTAGATTACTGATCAATTGGCATGAGTTTTGCATGCCATTGGAGTGTCATTTGCATGATGTTTAATTTTAAGGGTAATGTTTCTGTGACACTGGTAAGTGGCATGTTTACATATAATCAACGGTATGTTTGGGGACACTGACATGCAATTAGCAAGAGGTTTTTGTGACATTGGCACATAACTGGCATGGCACAGAGTGACAGATGTGTCTATATGACATTAGTATGTGGTTGGCATGATATAGAGTGTAATTGGCATGGTGCTTGTATTACGACAGATGTGTGACCTAGCCATGACTTGTGTTCTTTGTTTTGTTTTGCTTTTTTGGAGGGCAATTGGGGTTAAGTGACTTGCCTAAAGTCACACGGCTAGTCCTTGTGTGTGTGTGCCTTAAGTGTCTGAGGCCGGATCTGAACTCAGGTCCTTCTAACCCCGGGGCCGGTGCTCTACTCACTGCACCACCTAGCCGCCCCCTGCACTTTCATTTCAAAGAACTCTTTCCTAAAGACAGAAAAAATCAGTTGATAAAGGCCTAACCCTGATGGATTTCAAGGTAATAATTAACTATTTTTCTCAATGGGGGCTGCCAACACTAATCATGACAGGAAAAAAAAAAACATGCGTTTGCATTTTCTCAGGGGATTATTATACTCAGTCGGCAAGCAGACAAGCATTTTACAGCTAAATCAGTTAGGCGTGTAACTTTCTGTTCATATTTCTGGTGCCAGGAGTTATACACATTGGGGAAAGAATGCCATCTTTGTTTATATTACTACCTGTGTGGCACTGAGCAACTGGTTAAATTTTGTGACCTGTTTCGATGTTTTTATTCTTATCTACAAAGCTGCATTCCCCAGGGTCTCTTTCCATTCCCCAAAGATGTAGCTGTACTGGTTGCCAGGATTCCCTTTGTGAAAATTCCCATGCTTTTTGGAATATTTTTGACTTAGGTTACATTTACCCCCCTGGGAGACACCAACCTTCGTCATTACCATTTGACCACTAAAGAAGGGTCATTTTGTCCAATAGCAATGGGCAGAATGAGAAAGTGACCTCAGGCAAGAAGTAAGAAATTGTGTTCAACTTGCTTTGATAAAGATTAAAACATTTATTTTCTTTGTCTCTAATCTTGCATTAAGAGGAATCTCAACGGTAGAACACACTAATGCTTCTTAGGAACCAAGGAACAAAACTTCTCTTCATTAATTTTTTTTAGACTAGGAAAGTAGATTATTTGCTCCACTACAAAAATGTTTTAAGATATAGAAGCCAGAGGCATCCACAATGATACAGAAAACAAAGCATCTCCAAAAGCCCATAACGCACATTAAGTCAAGGTCCTCCTTTCCTGGTGCTACTGAAGTTAGCAGAAGAAGGAGGCATTTGGTAAGATTAAAAACATGAAAAGTGAGTATGGATGGGCACACTGGAGTTGAGATCTTCAAAAACTAGTAAAGTACCCTTTCCCCTTCCCTCCCTACCTTTTCCCTTCAAACCTCAGGTCTTTATTCATTAAACTACTCATGATTCCTAATTTGCATATTTTTTAAAGGTACCTCATCCTTGGAATAAAATTATAACCTCTCATAATTGGTATATCCTTTGTATACAACCTTAATTGTCAAGGGGAAGGGCTATTAGGGGAAGAGTCTGTGTAGTATACAGAAATAAAATAGGATGGAGATTTGAACCTTGGTCCAAAACACTGGGGTTTTTGCTTTTTTTTTTTTAATTCTTCTTAACTGGAACCTGATATGATTGAGAAAGAATCTTATTGTTTTGATTTTTACCTTATAGCTCTTCAGTTGCAGAAAATATAGGAGGGATTAACCATCCCTCTAGGTTGCAGGAGTCCTAAATAAATGGTTTTAGGTGGCCTGAGCAGGCTGGGTGGATTCAGGATGCTTTTCTCAGAGGTAAATAGCTTTCTACAGTGTTCCTTTCCTTTGAAAGCTGGTCTGCCCTTGATGAGATTGAAGGATATTGATGAGCCATAGCATTTTTCTTTTTCTTTTTCCTTCCAGCATGGAGTTGTGGTAGATATGGAGTAGCTAGGAAATAGATTTTCCTGGTGGGAAGAGAAAGGTGTAGTTTAGGAAGGGTGGCTGCTACCATATTCCAAAGTTGGGAATGAGAAGAGGAAATTCTCCCAATCTTTTTTGACTTCTACCTTAAACTACCCAGTTCTCATCACTTCTTAACTCTGTGATCTAGGGAAAGTTCCTTGGGAAAGTCTATAAACTTCAGTCTGATCATTTATAAAATGAGGAAGTTAATATCTAACATATGCATAGGTACTATGTGAAGAGACAACAACAGAATGCTCTTCATGGAAATAAGGACAAACCTAAATAATTGGAGAAATATTAATTGCTCATGGGAAGCTGAGACAATATAATAAGAATGACAATGCTATAATACTATCTAAATTAATTTAGTTATTCAGTGCCATACTAATTAAACTACCAAAGAATTATTTTATAGAGCAGACAAAATAATAATGAATTTCATATAGAGGGACAAAAGGTTAAATATTTTAAGGGAAATAATGAAAAAAGTGGGAAGGGAGCTAGTACCAGGCTATACTATAATTATACTAAGGCAGCTAAGTGACACAGTAGATAGAATGCCAGGTCTGGAGTCAGGAAGACTCATCTTCATGAGTTCAAATCTGACCTCAGACACTTAATAGCTATGTGACCTGGGCATGTCACTTAACTCTGTTTACCCCAATTTCCCCATTTGTAAAATGAGCTAGAGAAGGAAATGGCAAACCACTTCAGTATCTTTGCCAAGAAAACCCCAAATAGGGTCATGAAGAGTCAGACACAACAAAAAACAACTGAACAATAATTATACTACTCTCAAATTATATTACAAATCAGTAATTGTTGAAATGATTTGGTACTGGTTAAAAAATAGAATGATAAATTAGCAGGATAGATTAGTTATGTAACATACAACATTAGACTAGTGTTTGAAGAACCCAAAGAGCCCAGTTACCTCAATAAGTATTCACTTTTAAACAAAAACTACTGGGAAAAGCAGTCTGGCAGAAACCGGTATCTAGATGTGTTGGTAGATAATTAGATCTATCTATCCAGATAGAACAATATATCATACTTTATACCAAGACAAGCTTAAAATGACACATGGCTTAGATATAAAGGATATAAAGGATGACATAATAACCAAATCAGAGAAGCAAGAAATTCCCTTTTGGATGTATGGATAGGGGAAGAGTTCACAATCAAACAAGGAACAGAGAAGATCATAGAGGATAAAATTGGAAATGTAAAAGTTCTTGCATAACAAAAATGTAACTAAAATTAGGAGGGAAACAGAACTAGGAAAACTATTTGTAGCAAGTTTCTCTGATAAAGGTTTATAAGAATTTATAAGAATAAGTCATTCTCAGTTAGTAAATGGTTAGAGAATGTGAACAGCCAGTTTTCTTTTTTTCTTTTTTTTGGAGGGAGAAGGGTAGAGCAATTGGGGTTAAGTGACTTACCCAAGGTCACATGGCTAGTTTTTTGTGTGTGTCAAGTGTCTGAGGCTGGATCTGAACCTAGGTCCTCCTGACTTCAGGGCCGGTGCTCTACTCACTGAGCCACCTAGCCACCCTGAACAGCCAGTTTTCAAAGAAAGAAATTCAAGTTATTAACAGCCACATGAAAAAATGCTCCAAATCATTAATAGAGAAATCTAAATTAAAGTAACCTTAAGATTCTACCTCACACCCATAAAATTGACAAAGCTGACTAAGAAAGGGAATTGCCAAATACTAGAGGGACTATGGGGAAACAAACCACACACTGTTGGTAAACCATGAATGGTCCAACTATTCTAGGAATCAAATTAGAACTACTTTGATTCAACTATACCATTATTAGACCTATATATCAAAGAGATTGAAGAAAGAAGTAAAAGACTGTTATGTCTAATTATTTTCATAGCAGCTCTTTTTGTATACTAAAGAACTGGAGACTAAAGGGGGTGGTTAATTGGTAAATGGTTAGAGAATATTACATTAATTGGTAAATGACTGAATACATTATGGCATTTGAATATAATGGCATACTATTGTCATGTAAGAAATTATAAGAGGGATGGGTTTAGAGAAACTTGGCAAGGCTTGTATGAACTGATGCAAAATGAAGTGATCAAGAACACCAGGAGAAAAATGTATATAATAACAATAGCATTGTAAAGACAAACAACTACTAAAGACAAGGACTTTGATCAATGTAATGACCAACCATAATTCAAGAAGAAAGAGGATTAAACATACTATCCACCTTCTGAAAAAGAGGTGACAGACACAGGGTGTTGAATGAGATATATATTTTTGGACACGATTAATTTGGGAATTTATTACAGTTGACTATTCATATCTGTTACAAAAGTTTTGTTTTTGGGGTGACTAGGTGGCACAGTGAATAGAGCACTGACCTTGGAGTCAGGAGGGCCTGAGTTCAAATCCAGCCTCAGACACTTAATACTTACTAGCCGTGTGACCTTGGGCAAGTCACTTAACCCCAATTGCCCTGCCTTCCCCCCCTCCAAAAAAACAAAAATAGTTTTGTTTTCCTTCTTTTTTCCCCAATGGTGGAAGGGAGGGAGGTGAGGTAGAAGGCAGAGAAAATAATTTTTCATTAATCAAAAATTTTTTTAAAGTAAAATGAAGGATTTAGATAAGATAACCTCTGAGGATCCTTCTAGATCTAAATCTATGATCTTGTGATTCTAAGAACTTTAAGGTAATAAAGTAAATACAAGCTGTTACTGTAGATCTCCCCACTAGAATGGCTGCAGCCTTAAGTAGAACCCTGGCATTATCCCTGTCTTAATTTCTTTTTTTTTTTTTTTTTTTTTTAAAGCAATTGGGGTTAAGTAACTTGCTCAAGGTTACACGGCTAGTCATTTGATTTATGCGTGGGTGCTCATTTTCTGAGGCCGGATCTGATCTCGGGTCATCCAAACTCCGAGGCCGGCGCTCTTACTCACTGCGCCACCTAGCCGCCCCTTTAGGGCAATTGGGGTTAAGTAACTTGCCCAAGGTTACACGGCTAGGCTTTTGTTTGTGCGGATTAAGTGTCGGAGGCCTGCTCCGAACTCAGGTCCTTCTGATTCCAGGGCCGGCGCTCTATTCACTGCGCCACCTAGCCGCCCCCCTGTCTTAATTTCTAACCTCTGGGCAGTCTCAGTCTTGCAAACCTTGGAGTCCATTATATAAATGAGAGTTATTATAATAATGATAATAACAGTAAATATAATAATTATTGTAAACTTCTATTTGATGGAATTCACACAGAAGTGGTCCCAGGGAGAGGTGCTAGCCTGTTATTTTTCTTCTGCTTTGGATGTTGATGGACCCTTGAGCAGGTGGTTAAAATGACCACTTTTGATAATTGAATAACCACATTGGAACGTAACTTCATCTTCTGTAGCCTCATTGAAAGCATGTCCTGGACAGCTCTAGTAGCAGACAGAACATGGGAATAGCATATATTTCATTCTGTTCCCACAATTTAGTTTTCTTCTGTTAAATCTCTTTTATTTTAAGACTTTTGTATTCCATGTAGCATGGGGGTTATGAGTATCCAACATGGCAACATTTGCTTAAAATGTAATTCTTTTTTTTTTTTTTTGGAGGGTAATTGGGGTTAAGTAACTTGCCCAAGGTCACACGACTAGTTTTTGTGTTAAGTGTCTGAGGCCGGATTTGAACTCAGGTCCTCCTGACTCCAGGGCTGGTGCTCTATTCAGTGCTCCACCTAGCGGCCCCTAAAATGTAATTCTTAATATAGTTTTGTAATTGTCCTCATCTCCTCATCCTCATCCTCATCCTCATCCTCATCCTCATCCTCATCCTCATCTCCTAGGACTTAGTTCTACTGACCTGGGGTCGGCTTGGAGTATAGGGATGCTGAGGAGCTGCGTGTAATTCAATGCCAAATACTTCTGTTTTTCTTCTCTCACGACTTGGACTTGATGCCTTAACTTTGGCAGTATTTTGGAGTTTCAGGGGAGTATTTGCCCAGACCAATAAGACAATTCTACTGCAATTTTATACTTGTCTGTAACACCAACAAAATTCTTTGTATCTTAAAACATATGGCTCTTAAAAACTCAATCCTCTTTATTCTCTCTGTGTCCTGCTCCTAGAACCCCTGTTTTTTTCTTTCTATAGTACTCATCCTTAGCTTCTAATTCTAGCCCCCTGACCAGCTCTGGGTCCCCTAGCCCATCTAACCCTACTCCTGACTGTCAAAACTCCTGAGACTCAGAGGAGAGGGAGAAGTGATAGGAGTACAACAGTAGGATATATTACCAGGTCCATGACATACTCTGAGATCAGAGATTTTCTTGGGAAGGGGGTGGGGTTAACACTCACTGTACAATGTTGCCTTGTGATGAATTGTTGTCCATTCAGGCCTCCAGCACCTTGTGGCTAAAATGCATGAGTTGGCACCAGTTCTTTGGAGAGATACACCCTCTAACCTTCATCAATCCAGCAGTAGTACATAATGTCCCCTTGGGTTTTTCCTTTATGACCCCCTTTTAGGGAGGAGAAGTTAATTTCAAGTTTATGAGTAGCATGTTACTCCATGAAGCTGTTTCAAGTGATTCATCAATCAACAAACATTGATTCAACATCCATTTAGATCATACATCATGGGCTCTAAAACCAGAAACAAGCTTTAGAGATCACCTAGTCCAGATTGCTCATTTCACAGATGAGGAAACTGAGGCCCTAATGTCTAATTAACTAGGCCTGAGGCACACAGATGATAAGTAGCAGAGCCAATATTCAAATCCAGGCTGTCTTGACTACAAAACCAGGGTCTTCGCAGTACACATGTTGCCTCTTACCACCTACTGAACTCAACTTTTTCTGTTTCCTACACCAATACCTCATCCACTGCCCCACTTAGCTACCTAACAGTATATGTTTCTTCAGAATAATGAATTAAAATATATATATTTCTTTAAAAAAAACCCAAACTATACCCAATAGCAGTTCAGTTTCTTATACAATCTCTCTTGTTCTTTATATATTAAAATGTTTGTGCTTGTGGTTGATTATTAAGTTCACAATAAAAAAAGAAAAAAATTTAAAGTGCATTAGGAAGGCACAAAATTCTACGTAAGGAGGACAAGACTCTTAGCTACTACTTCCTACATTTCTTTTATCTGTCACAATCTCTCCTTGCTTCAAGTATTTCATGCTTCTATATATCCCTTTACCTTTTGTCACCTATTAAAACCTGGTCTGGGGGCGGCTAGGTGGCGCAGTGAATAGAGCGCCGGCCCTGGAATCAGAAGGACCTGAGTTCGGAGCCGGCCTCCGACACTTAATCCACACAAACAAAAACCTAGCCGTGTGACCTTGGGCAAGTTACTTAACCCCAATTGCCCTAAAGGGGCGGCTAGGTGGCGCAGTGAGTAAGAGCGCCGGCCTCGGAGTTTGGATGACCCGAGATTAGATCCGGCCTCAGAAAATGAGCACCCACGCATAAATCAAATGACTAGCCGTGTAACCTTGAGCAAGTTACTTAACCCCAATTGCTTTAAAAAAAAAAAAAAAAAAAGGAAAAAAAAAACCTGGTCTGGTTAGCTATCAATCATTTCCGCTTTAGTATGAATTTAAGTTGTTATTTCTCCTAGGACATTTATATTTTAAGCCTTCTCTCTAATTATGGAATGAATGGTGGATATCCCTTGTAAAAGGAATACTAAGTGCCAGTGAGCAGATGGACTTTTTAAAGCAGGGGGCTTTCCTAAGTGGTCCTGCAATTACACAATAATGGGTGGGTATTCTGGGTAGTGTAGTTCTATTTACAAGCTATGGTAAGACAATTTCCCCCATGTCATTAATAGGTGTTTGTATAGATGACTATAGCATAGTTAATAAGCATGTAACAAATGCTTATAGATTAATTGTTTGATTAAAGAAAGTCTAAACACCAGGGAGTTGATTGGGGGAGGGATAAGAGTTGAAAAATGAGTATTCATGGAAATTGAAGGAATTTCCATTAATTGAAGAATGGGTGAACAAGTTATGATATATGAATGTGATGGAATACTATTTTTTTTTTAAAGCAATTGAGGTTGACTTGCTCAAGGTTACATGGCCAATCATTATTTATGTGTAGGTGCTCATTTTCTGAGGTCAGACTGATCCCGGGTCATCCTGATTCTGGGGGCCAGCGCTCTTACTCACTGCACCACCTAGCCGCCCCAATGATGGAACACTATTGATGAAAGAGATGGTTTCAGAAAAAATTGCTAAGATTTATATGATCTGATGCAAAGTGAAATGAGCAGAACCAGGAAGACAATCTTTTCAATAACAGCAATATTGTCATGATTATCAACTGTGAAAGACTTAGTAACTGTAATCACTACAGCAATCTACAACTCCAAAAGACACATGATGTAAAATGCTATCCACTTCCAGATAGAGAACTGATGAACTCACAGTACAGATTGAAGCACATCTTTTTCCTTTCTTATCTTTCTAGCTCTCCCTCTCCACCTAGAACATGGCCAATATAGAAATATACTTTGCATGACTTTGTATATATACCGGATATGGCATTTCTTGCCTTCTCAATGGGTTGATAGTAGAAAAGAATTTGTAATTAAAAAGGAAAAGGAAAGGGAAAAAAAGAGAAATGAGAATTTAGGGTAAAAAGTTGAAGGAACTAAGATTAATTTGGGGGCAATTTTGCTGATTTCAAGTTTACTGATATTGCATCCTTTTTTTTCTTTTTCTTTTTGGAAGGCAATTGGTGTTAAGCGACTTGCCCAAGGTCACAGGACTAGTTTTTGTGTTAAATGTCTGAGGCCGGATTTGAACTCAGGACCTCCTGACTCCAGGGCCAGTGCTCCTTATATCCTTCTTTTATCTAGTCAAGCTTATCCCACAAAGAATGCTCGATATTCTGACTGTCTGCAGCCTACTTCATCTTTCAGGCTCAGCTCAAGTATCTTCCATTAAACATCTTCTTGCCCAAGTCATCTCAATCCCTAGACAAATGTAGTGAGGAGGAATAGGAAGAGAGAAGAGATGGTGAAAATAATATTTTTCCTTGAATTGAAAGTAAGGTAAAAACAAATTTACAATATATACTTTAATCTGTGATATTATCAATGATGGAATTATCTCCACCAGTGCAGAGGGTATATGTGACAGCTCCTTCTTGTCCATACCTCATCAGAATTCCTTCATAAAGGACTCCTTAACACACTGGATAGGGAAAGTGTTCCATGGAAACATTTATTTATGATGTTTGTTTGACATCCCTTACTTTTGACTCCTCCTTCTTTCTTGGTCATCTATGGTCTCAGTGATATTTTATGCTAATTCTCACACATAAGTTACTAGAGTAAGCCGGTGGTGAAGTAGATAGAGTTCTGTACCTGTAGTCAGGAAAACTTGAGTTCAAATCTAGCCTCAGACACTTACTAGATGTGTGACTCTGGGCAATTCACTTAACCTTTGTTTGCCTCAGTTTTCTTAGCTGTAAAATGGGGATAATCATAGCAACTACTTCCCAGGATTATGTGGATCAAATGAGATACTATTTGTAGAATATTTAGTACAATGCCTAGTACATGGTAGGTACAAAATAAATGCTTATTCCTTTCCTTCTTGCCATTCTAGTGGTGCCTTACTTGAACTCATCATTCCTTTTTCATTACCCTTTGGCTTGCCTGCTTTAAAAATTTTTGCTAATATGATCTTGGCCTGCCTTAATAAAGGCATGAATAAGGAGTTGATACCTCAGTGAACTCTATAATTGTAAGGATCACCTGGCTGTGTTACATTCAGTTCAATGAGCCATTGATAGGAGAATGATAGGATAGAAAATGTCTAGAGAAGGCAAACAGAATAGTGAAGGATTTTGAGTCTGTGGCGTGTGAGGAACTTTTGAAGCAACTGGAGAAGAATAGAGGCAGAGTATGCATGCGTGTTTATGTAGGCATGGGGTATGAACCTGGGTACCTTCAAGTATTTGAAGGACTGTCATATGGACACAAGATTAAACTTACTCCATTTGACCTCCAAGGGCAGAACCAGTAGTGATGAGTGTAAGCTGCAAAAAACAAACAAACAACTCCCCTCCCAGGAAAGACTTCCTTAACAATTACATCAATCCAAAAATGACATGGGTTGCCTTGAGAGGTGGTGAGTTTCCCCACCGTGGAGATCTTAAAGCAGAGGACAGAGGACCAGTTATTGGTATCTGGGGATTCCTTTCAGGTACGGGTTGGACTAGATGGCTGCTGGGGTCCTTTCCAACTCTCCAATTCTGTGATGCTCCTGAAATTACGGAGTTCTGTAATTCACAAACATATAGCATCACAGGCAGAACATTCATGTTTAAAAGATGGCCTTTTGCAGCTGCAACCAGCTGGGGATTATTGAAAGAACTGTGTAATTTCCCAAATGCCATCCAGCCCAATCTCCACCTCCAAGTCAATTCTGGGCTCAGTTCATTGTCCATCTGGAGTCTGTCCAAGATAAATATACACTGATAGATGAACTCAAGGGGATGCCTGTCTATTTACACGTCAGTATCTGGTCATTATGTGTTTTTCCACTGTGGATGGTTAGGCCTATGTACTTTTTCATGACTACTGATTTAACTGAAAAGACTTTATAATGTTCTGGGGCTTGATACAACCAGCACAATATCTGTGCATAAGAGCCATGGCAATGAAAGGGAATCCTATTTGGACTCTGTGTGGGACAACTTCCATCTGCTTGAGTAACTGGCCCATCTTCACACAGCTAGTAAATGTCAGAAGCAGGATCTGAACCCAGGTCCCTCCTGACTCCAAGTCTAGTATTCTTTCCACTATATCACAGTTTCAATTCCATGGAGTAGAGAACATGAACTACTTGAATGAATTATTCAATCTTCTTTTCTCAAGGACTTTGAAAATAGAACAGGTTTCTATTCATTTAGGCTGGGAAAAGGGATATCATTAATTAGATGAATCAGCCCAATCAATAATAATCCCCACCCCCAACCCTCCACCCCCAGATTAAGCCAAGGTTGCTAAATATAGAGTTCAGAAGAGAGAGCTACAGGCTAGAAACTATATGATTTCTAAAGATTTATTGATTGACAAGACCCTGCTAAGCAAAAACACTCAGAATCCTATTATACAAATGTAAAGAGTGATGTTAGTGCCCACTCAACAAGTCAACAAGCATTAATTAAGCACCTATTACATGCCAAGTATTATACTAAAAGCCATCATTCATTTATGTGGAAACTCCCATTTGTTCACACACAGTCCATTTGTTGTTATTCAGTCGTGTCCGACTCTTCATGGCCCTATTTGGAGTTTTCTTGACAAAGATACTGGAGTGGTTTGCCATTTCCTTCTCCTGCTTATTTTACAGATGAAGAAACTGAGACAAACAGGGTTTAGTTGCTTGCCCAGGATCACACAGCTACTAAGTGTCTGAGGCCAGATTTGAACTCAGGAAGATGAGCCTTCCTGACTCCAAGCCTATGCTAACTAGCTGCCCCTCACAATCCATAGTTACCAGCAATAAGCTAGAGTGAATAGTGGATGGGTGGGTGAGACCCTAGGTGAAGAGGGAGTTTGCTGAGCTCTTTACAGCCCCCCCTCTGGGTGTGATGGCATTTTCTTGCAGAGAGTTTCCCTTCACTGGATTCTTTCATTCAACAAAATTCAAAGGACATCCCTGAAAGTTAGTGCTTTTACCTTTTATCTGAAGTTTTATCTCTTCATTCTTCCCTGTACCTGGGACAGTTGGATTCTTGTGTGCATGTCCTCCTCTGGTGTGATATTTCAGTGTGAAAGACTTTCTGCCTCAAGTCTCTGCTCTTCATTGTATTGAGAACCCAGGCATGCGTTTGTTTAATTTTTCTGGGTGAGGTTGTAACGGCAATTGGCAATCATTTATCTCCTGTTAACTAGGTGAAAGGTTCTATTGGTTGGAGGCCTAACAATCTGCAGAGGAGATGGGAGTGCTCAAGTCTCTTGGAAAGTATCTAAGTATATGAAAAATGATGTTTACTTGTCAGATAATTTTCATAGACCAACCAACACTCATATACAATTCTAGCTTAAAACATAAAAATGATTTTATTGTAGTTTTTTATTTGTTGTATTTTTATAGGAAGTTTATTATGTTATTCAGAGCAGTCTAGATGCAGCAGGGCTTAGTGGATAGAAGGTCAGGTTTAGGGTCTTCTGCAGATCTGGGCTTTGAGTTCTGTCTCTGAAACATCCTATGTTTGTGATCATGGAAAAGTCACTTAACACAAACGAGACAGTTTTGAAATTTACATGTTGAATTTCTTATACACTTAAAAAGGAAGCAACACATTATATAGAGAATCATAATTTTAAGTACAATCCTCTTTTTCTGTCTTATCATTAAATTCAGAATAAAAATATAAAATTAAAAGACTAAAATAAAAAGAAAAGTCACTTAACCCTTTATTGTGATAAGAAACTATTTACAACTTTAAATTCAGTTTAATGGATAGTTATTATATTTCTGGAGATATCTGGAGATGATGCTTTAACTCAGACAAGCAAATGTTAAATTTAATGTATCAGTTATTAAGTTTTTGCCCTGGAAAACTCAGGATCTCTTTGACCTCATACTTGCTGACTTCTTATAGAATTATATAATGTGTTTGATATAATTGCTGAACTATTTCCTACCCCTTTTATATACTAATTATAGTGTGACTTTGTATTAAAATTGTTTGTGTAGGCCTTGTTTTCCCTGCTAGATTTCAAGTTCCTTGAGGCAAGAATTTATTACTGTTATTCAGCTGTGTCTGACTCTTTGTGACCCCATTTGGAATTTTCTTGGCAAAGATACTGGAGTGGTTTGCCATTTCCTTTTCCAGTTCACTTTACAGATGAGGAAACTGAGGCAAACAGGGTTAAGTGACTTGCCTAGGGTTACACAGTAAGTAAGTAAGTAAGTAAATAAATGTCTGAGGCCCAACTTGAATTCCTGTCTTCCTGACTCCAGGCCCTGCACTCCATCCAAAGCACTACCTTGCTGCCCCAAGGGTAAGAATAGTTCGTTTCATTTTTGTTTCCTCAATGCCCAGTATAATGCCTTAGACACAGTAGGTAATTAATAATTTTAGTAGAATTAATTTAAGTTAATTAATTAATTAACTTAATTAATTAAGTTAATTAATTAATTAAGTTAAATTAAGTTGGTTATTTTGAATGTTTGCTACTATTATATTTAAAACCTCCTTCCAATATAGGAAACCCCAAATCATTCTCAATATGCTAGGAGTAAAGCAGTCAATCTTAAATAGTGTTTTTCTATCTCTTCTGTTAGTCAGGACTGTTTGTACTCTTGTACTTTTCAATAAAACCACAGATGTTTCTTAACTAGATTCTACTTCCAACTTAAATGGTCAATATATTCCCATGTCCCTGCCAGTCAACATGTGTCTCTCTATGTACTTCAATTTAAGGAATGCCCATCATCAACTTTGCTATTGATTTCCCAGAAATGTCATCAGTAATGAGTAAGCATATTTAGGAGCAGCTTGGGGAAAGTAGATAAAGCAAAGTAGGTAGGTTTACACTTGAAGTTCCCTATCTAATTTGTTGGGAATCTCACCTTTTTTTGGTAATTGCCTCACCACCTCTCCCCAACCTTGACAACTTGACCTGAACTTCATTACTCCAATATTACCCAATGCCCTCCATAGTGGCATCCCATGTCACAGACCTGCACTGTTTTCTTGAGGTCTTGATCTCTACTTATAGAATGAGTATTACCTCTCCCAAGACATATACATATATATGCATATATGCACATATATACACACATATGCATATATGTAGATGCCTATATATGTATATATACACATTCATATTTTTAGGAAATTTATGGAGATGAAGCTTTAACTCAAACAAGTAGATCTATTAGTGCTAATTTCCAGTGCCCTGAAATATTTTTGGCCAAATAGTGGTTTTAGAACTACTTCAGAAAGAGTAGCGTCTTCTACTCTATACCTACTCTGAATTCACTTTCTTGTGTGCTTTTGTCAGGTATTAGTTGTTCATCCCTATCATATGGTGGGGGAAATGGGTCCTCTTCTATAACACTACTTTTGGGATCATTTTAAAGACTCTCCCACTTGTTTTTTTGAATCATCTTAGACATATATTGCCATATTGGTTCAGAGTATAAGAGTATAGGCTTCAGGAAGGCTACTAGCAGGAAGCATATTTCTGTATAAATCAAGGTAATAATGGAAATAATGAAGTAACATTGCCCGATGTAAAAAAAAGTGACAATATTTTCTTCATATCTAGTGAGACATTTCTGATATCCTTGTACACAGGAATGAAAAATTCATATCTACTTCCTTTAATACTTGAATCAATGGATAATCCCATAAATTTCCTAAATTTATGTCTTCTAATCCTGTTTGATATTTGATTCTATCTTTTCATAGGTAGCAATCAACCAGACACTCAACAAATATTTATTAAACGTCTACCTATATACAAGAACTATGCCATGTGTGGGGGAACAGAAAGACAAAAACAGTCTCATATAAGGTATTATCCCTTTAAGAGATTTCCCCTTCATATAGAGTAGTTTGTTGCTGAGCTAAGTCTTCCTAGAGTTCTAATAAAAATAGTTACTTTGATTGAGAATTCTGAGATGATTGGTTTTTATTTTGTATGTGATAGGCTGCAGCATATGCTACCCCCATTCTGGATACAAATGCCCTGGGACAAAGTCTTTTTCACCTTATGTTAGTTACAACTTTGTGATTTAGCTTCCTTCAAGTCTCAGCTCCAATGTCATCTTTGATTCCTCCAATTGCTAATGAGTCTTTCCTCCTTAAATTACCTTGTCTCTACTTGTCTGTTTACATGTAGTATTTCTATAATAGACTGTAAGCATCTTGAGGGCTTGTCTGTTTACATGTAGTATTTCTATAATAAGACTGTAAGCATCTTGAAGGTAAGGATTGTTTTTTTTTTCTTTCTTTCTTTTTTTTTGGAGTGGGGAAGATAGGGAAATTGGGGTTAAGTGCCCAAGGTCATACAGCTAGTGAATGTCAAGTGTCTGAGGTCAAATTTGAACTCAGGTCCTCCTGACTCCAGGGCAGGTGTTCTATTTTTTTTTTTGCTTTTTGGAGGACAAGTAGGGTTAAGTGATTTGCCCAAGGTCATAGGCTAGTTTTTGTGTTAAGTGTCTGAGGCTGGATTTGAACTCAGGTCCTCCTGACTCCAGGGCCAGTGCTCTATTCACTGCACCACCTAGCCACTCCAATGACTGGTTTCTTTTCTCATTCTTGTCTGTTTCCTTAGGGTCTAGCATAGTGTCCCGAACATTGTAGGAACTAAAAAATTGCTTTTTCAACTGAATTGAATTGAACTGGAATTATGTTGATTATTATCTTTAATAAGATAATCTTATAGACTTTACCATCTATAAACTCTAATTTAACATTTAGGGAAATCTGCAGAATTTTCCAATAATATCACTTTAGAAACTCTTTGCATGTAAATGGTACACTATCTTAATTTAGAAAGTGATACGGTATCTGCTAAAACTCCATGTAGGTGTCAGTCAGTGACTTTTTCAGTGGCACACATTGGCATACTGAAAATTGGAAAGGGGGTGAATGATGTTCTGCTCCTCTTCTCCTAGAGGCCATATTATTTCTAACTCAGTTCTTAGTATTCAGAGCTAGATAATTTTGGGAATTGTGTTTCTTACTCTAGATGAACCCAGTTCTTGACTGTGGTCTTGAATGGCCCTTTAGAGGTATTCTGGGGATTTCCCAGAAGCCTACATTAATTTTTAGTACTCAAAACCATCCTAGGGGGGCGGCTAGGTGGCGCAGTGAGTAGAGCGCCGGCCCTGGAGTCAGAAGGACCTGAGTTCGGATCCGGCCTCAGACACTTAACCCACACAAAACAAAAACCTAGCCGTGTGACCTTGGGCAAGTTACTTAACCCCAATTGCCCTAAAGGGGCGGCTAGGTGGCGCAGTGAGTAAGAGCGCCGGCCTCGGAGTTGGGATGACCCGAGATCAAATCCGGCCTCAGAAAATGAGCACCCACACACAAATAATGACTAGCCGTGTAACCTTGAGCAAGTTGCTTAACCCCAATTGCTTAAAAAAAAAATTTTTTTTTAAATTAAAAAAAAAAACCATCCTAGGAGTAATTTCAGATTTGTCTTAAGGCATACACAAATTCCCAAGACTGTCTTGGAACTGAACTGATTTCCTAGTGGGATGGGGACCCTTTGATTGGGTATTGTTGGGACAAGACTATATTTTCAGGAATTTTTAGGTATCCAAGTATCTGAGTGTCCTGGTCCATCCTGGTCTGATCCCAAACAGAAATGTGTTGGGAAGAGGAGGAGGGACATTGTTATCCTAAAAAGTGCCTCATTTTGGATTTCACATGACATAAAGCTACAGTTTGTTAGAACTGTAGCTAGTATGGGATAAATGGGGCTTTTCCTCAGGTCTCTGACATGAGGTATAGGTGCACATTTCCTTCCCTGGAGGGCAAGCTTTCACTCTTTCCTCCACAATGGACAATTGGCTCTACATTTTGTGGTTTTCCGTAGGCATAAGTCACTCATCCTTGAGAAGCCCTAGGGGACTAGCTGACCCCTTCCCCTCTCTAGCAGTGAAACTGACCTTTGTACTGCCATAGTCCTGTTAGATTGTCTTCTGCTCCAATATGCCCACTGCCACAGATCCCCATGTGAATGCGCCATTGTTCCATCTCCTCCTCCATCCCACCTGTCAGTCTGTTCTTCCTCTCTTTCAACTGAATTTGTCCCAAGTGCAGTTTTGGGTAGCTGAATCTCTTGACTACTCTCATTGGAGTAGGTAGGAAAGGAGCATCCTTCATAGGATAAAAAAAATTTCCAAATACTACCCCCCCAAAAAGCTTACTTATTTATATATATATTCAATAAAGTAAAAAATTATTTGGGAATGCTGTTGACAATAGATTAGAAAACTCTAAAAATTTTAACATGGAGCTCTTGTGAGTGGACATTTTCCAGATAAATTATTTTTTTAAAATGTTTTATTGATTCCTTTGCATTTTATACCATGATCCTTTTTTAATACCCTAACACTCTTCCATGGAATTATCTATTATAAAAAATATTTGAACAAAATGAACTGACAAAAAGACTGTATTTGTCACTATACACAACATTCTGTGTTTCATAATTGGTTCTCTGAAACCAAGATGGAACATTGCATATGATCTGAGTTCTGATGTCTTTCGGTGTTTTCATTTACATTCTTTCTATTTTTGTAGGGAGTCTTCTGGTTTTGCTTACTTCACTTTGCATCAGTTCTTACAAAGTTTTTCAATTCCGTCTGAATTCCTTATCTCTCTACACAATTATGTTTTGTTCCATTCATATAGCACAGTTTTTTCAGCCATTCCCAACTGATGGGCACTCACTTTATCCCCAGTTTTTAATGCTGTAAAAAGTAATGCTGTGGCTATATTAGAATATATCTGTAATTAATTAACAGGCATTTTAAAAGCCTCTACTAGGTACCCTGTTCCATGCTAGGCACTGGGGATACATAGACAAAAAAACAACAACCCCAAAACAACCAATCCCTTTTCTCAAGGATCTTACATTTTAGGAGACGATATGTAATACAAAGTATATAGAATGTAAAATATTTTTGACAAGGAAGGTTCTAGCATCCAGTCAGGGAAAAGGATTGGTCTGGGAGTCAATAAAGGAAAGTTTCATGTAGAATGTAGTTGAGCTGAGCTTTTGGGAAAAAACATACCCTAAGGATTTTAACAAGTGAATATGAGAGCTCTCTCTCTCTCTCTCTCTCTCTCTCTCTCTCTCTCTCTGTCTGTCTCTCTGTCTGTCTCTCTCTCTGTCTCTCTCTCTGTCTCTGTCTCTCTCTCTGCATGTGTATGTGCACATAGAGCATTTCAGGTATGGAGGTTAATTGCCTGTATGAAGATGTGGAGATACAGTGTTGTATGTGGACAGCAAAAGGGACACTTTGGCTGGACCAAAGAGAGTATGAAAAGGAATAAGGCTATGCATATTAAGACTAGAATAGTAGGTTGGGTTCAGATTGTGAAGAACTTTAAATTCCAGACTGAATATTTTGTATTTTATCCCAGTAGCAATAGGGAATTTAGAGTTTGTTTAGTAGAGAACTAACATGGTCAGAGTTGCACTTAAGAAAAACCACTTTAACAGCTGTGTGGCAGATGGATTGGAGAAGGGAGGAAATTGAAGCAGAGAAAGTAAAAATCTATTGTGATAATCCAGGGGAGAGGTTGTAATGACCAGAATCAGGGTGGTAGCATGTGAGGAGAGAAAAGAGGATGGATTTGTGAGATGTGGAGGAAATAGAAGAGTCTAGGATGAAAGGTATTCAATTCATTGTTTTATTTTTTTATTTTTATTAAATTGTTTGTTTACTTTTAGTTTACAAGATTCAGTTCCACAATTCCTTGAGTTTCAAATTTTCTCTCCCTCTCCCCCCACCCCATGGTGGCATACAATCAGGTATAGTATCTGCAAGTACTTTCATATTAGGCATTAGTCAGGTTATAAAGAAGGATTGTATGAGATGGAATGAACAATAGGAAAGAGGAAACAAAACCAAGCAAGGAAAAGAAAAAGAGCAGGTAATTTGCTTCAATCTGCATTCAAACTCTGTTCTTTCTAGTTCTTTCTCTGGATGTAGACATCTCTCTCCATCATGAGTCTTTTGGGGTTGACTTATAACCCTGCATTGCTGAGAAGAGTCCAGTCTCTCAAAGTTGGTAGTCACAGATAGGATATGTCTGTAATTGTGTACAAAATTATCCTGGTTCTGCTCTTCTCATTCAGCATCAGTTTGTATAAGCCTCTCCAGGTAACTATGAAGTCCACCTGCTCCTTGTTTCTTATAGCACAATAGTATTCCATTACATGCATATACCACAACTTGTTCAGTCATTCCCCAGTTGATGGGCACCCCTTGATTTCCAATTCTTTGTCACCACAAATATTTTTGTATATATATATAAATATTTTTGTACATATATATACTTCCTCCCACTTCTATGATCTCTTTGGGATACAGCCCTAGAAGTGATATTGCTGGGTCAAAGGGTATGAAATTGCTTATAGCCCTTTGGGCATAGTTTCAGATTGCTCTCCAGAATGGTTGAATCAGCATTTTTTCCACATCCTCTCTAATATTTGTCATTTTCCTGTTTTGTCATCTTAGCAAATCTGACTGGTGAGATGTGGTACCTAAGAATTGTTTTGATCTGCATTTCTCTAATCAACAGTGATTTAGAACATTTTTTCATATGATTATAGATATTTTTAATTTCTTCCTCTGAAGACTGCCTGTTCATATCCTTTGACCATTTATCAATTGGGGAATGACTTATATTCTTATAGATTTGACTCAGTTCTCTGTATATTTTAGAAATGAGTCCTTTCTCAGAGACATAGGTTGTAAAAATTCTTTCCCAATTTTCTGCTTCCCTTCTAATCTTGGTTACATTGGTTTTGTTTGTACAGAAGCTTTTCAATTTAATGTAATCAAAATTATGAATTTTGTATTTTATAATGCTCTCTAATTCTTGTTTGGTCACAAAGTCTTCCCCTCTCCACAAATCTGACAGGTAAACTATTCCTTGCTTTCCCAGATTGCTTACAGTATCAGCCTTTATACCTAGATCATGAACCCATTTAGACTTGATTTTGGTATATGGTGTTAGATAATGGTCTATGCCCAGTTTATGCCATGCTATATTCCAGTTTTCCCAGCAGTTTTTGTCAAATAGTGAGTTCTTTTACCAAAAACTGGGGTCTTTGGGTTTATTGAACAGTAAATTACTATAGCCATTGACTGCTGAGTCTTGTGTACTCAATCTATTCTATATTTGTTAGGATTGTGAATAGCATCCCTTTGGGTGGTGCCCTGACAGACATTTTTGGCCTTTCATGTGTATAAATTCAAACTAAGCAATAGAGTTGGAGAGGGTGGAGCCAAATAAGAGAAGTAGAGGAAAAATTGGGAAGAGAAATGAGAATGATGCAAGAAAATTATTAAATGAGGGTCAACAACATGACTGAAGAAAATAACACCTTAAAAATAGACTAATTCAAATGGCAAAAGAGGCTCAAAAAGCCAATGAGGAGAAGAATGCCTTAAAAAGCCAAATTTGCCAGATAGAAAAAGAGTCTCAAAAGCTCATTGAAGAGAATCATTCCTTCAGAATTAGATTGGAGAAAATGAAAGCTAGTGACTTTATGAGAAATCAAGATACTATTAAACAGATTCAAACAAATGAAAAAATAGAAGGCAATGTGAAATATCTCATTGGGAAAACCATTGACCCGGAAAATAGATCCAGGAGAGATAATTTAAAAATTATAGGACTACCTGAAAGCCAAGATAAAAAAAAGAACCTAGAAATCATCCTTCAAGAAATTCTCAAGGAAAATTGCCCTGATATTTTAGAACTAGAGGATAAAGTAGAGGTTGAAAGAACCCACCTATCAACTCCTAAAAAAGATCCCAAAAAGAAAACTCCTAGGAATATTATAGCTAGGTTCCAGAGTTCCCAGGTCAAGGAGAAAATATTACAAGCAGCCAGGAAGAAACAACTTGAATATTGTGGAAACACAATCAGGATAACACAGGATCTGGCAACTTCTACACTGAGGGATCAAAGGGCTTAGAATATGATATTCTGGAGGTCAAAGAAGCTGGGATTAAAACCAAGAATCACCTACCCAGCAAAACTGAGTATCATGTTTCAGGGGAAAATATTATCATTCAATGGAATAAAGGACTTTCAAGCATTCATGATGAAAAAACCAGAATTGAATAGAAAATCTGACATTCAGATACAAGAAGCAAGAGAAGCATGAGAAGGTAAACAGGGAAAAGAAATAATAAGGAACTTATCAAAGTTGAACTATTTACATTCCTACATGGAAAAAACAATAATTGTAACTGATGAAACTTTTCTCAGTATGATAATAGCTGAAGGGAATAGAAATATATATGTGTATGTATATGTATACATATATATGTCTACATAGGAGGGTATATGGGCATATGAATACATATGTGAGTTTATGTATGTATGTGTGCAGGTATACATAGACAGAGGGCACAGGACCAATTGATTAGGAAGGGACGATACTTAAAAGGTGAAATTAAAAGGTGAAATTAAGAGGTGAGAGGGGAATTTAATGAGAGGAGATGGGGAGAGACAGAATGGGGTAAATTATCTCATATAGAAGAGGCAAGGGAAAACTGTTACAATGGAGGAGAAGAACAGGAAAGCAAAAGGAAATGGATCAATCTTATTCTCATTGAATTTCACTTAGGGAAGGAATGACATACACACTAAATAGGGTATCTCACCCTCCAGGAGAGTAGGCGGGAAGGGGATGAGAGGGGGAATGATGGAAGGGAGGGCAGGCTGGTGGGGAGGGAAGTTGGAAGCACACATTTTTGAAAAGGGACAGGATCAAAGTAGAGAATAGAACAAGTGGGGGGTGGGATAGGACAGAGGGAAATATAGTCAATCTTTCACAATATATCCACTATGGAAATGTTTTGCATAGCTACACATGTACAACATATATCGAATTGCTTATCTTCCCAGTAAGGGTGGGTGACAAGAGAGGAAGGGAAAGAATCTGGAATTCAAAGTTTTAAAATCAAATGTTTAAAAAGTATATATTATTATTATTTTACATGTATCTGGGAAATAAGATATACAGGCATAGGGGTATAGAGATCCACCGTGCCCTGCTAGAAAGTTGGAGGGGGGATGGTGGAAGATAATGTAAACTAAAAATAAACATAAAATTTAATTAAAAAAAAGAAATACAGTTGGAGAATAGGTGGGATGCATTCATTTATGTTTGCAACACCAGTTTCAATGGAGATTATGGATTTTGCATCTTTAAGAAGAAATGTAATCTTGAAGAATTACGGTTTAACTTCTCAATCTGTAAGGGGTCCATGAGGAGACTGAATTCTAAAAAGTCATTCTAGAAAGTTACTTGTGATGTCTAGAGAGAGATAGAATGAAATACAGAGATGAAGGACTAAGAGAACTTCTTTCCTGAGAGATTGAATTTAACTCTTATCTTTCAAAGAAACATCATAGAACTCTGTTACAACTTCAGTAATTTATGAGATTTAAGGACACACACACATATACAAAGATCATTCCCCTTTTGAATTTCTTGGAAAAATAAGCAGGGACTGAAAGAAGAAAAGAGAGAAGAGACAGAGAAGTTAAAAGAAAGAGAAGAAAGGAAGAAATGGAATGAAGAGAAGAAAAACTTAGAACTCAAGATAAGAATAAATAAAAGAAATTAGTCAAGTAGCAGACAGAGAGATGGCTATTTGGTGTACTTGTCAATTAATGTATGCATTATGTACTTAGGGTCATCCACCCTAAACCCTGCTAAATAGCTATACTTTCTCCAATACTTTGATGGATCTATAGTCACATCAACATTGTCATTCCTTCCAATGATGTGAATTATAACATATCCATGCCCTATCATCCTGCTCCATGTGTTCCTATAAATCCTCCAAAAAAGAGTCCACTCAATACATTGAGGCTTTTCCTCTAAGCCTGTCCAAAAATTTATACCAATTATCCCCTCTTCTTACCACATGAAAGTCAACCTTTTTGTCTGGTCATACATTTGTTTGATGGCATCCTTTTGTTTCTTTTGTGCGATTATCTTCACAATTCATTGAATATGTATTGAGTGTTGTGTAAGATGCAATAAAGAACACACAGATCTATAAGATACAGTATTTGCTCTCACCAGTCAACTAGACATGAGAGCACATGAACTCTTTGTAGGACTGGTTGTAGAGGAAGAAGAGTAGAGGGCTAAAGACAGCCCCGAGGAGTACTCATAATTAGCAATAGGAAGGAGGAAAGTGCACGAAAAGGAAAACAGGAAAAGTGTGATTGGTCAGAAAGGTAGGAAGAGAATTATTATGGTCAGTGTTATGGAAACCAAAATAGGGACATCTGAAAAGGTCCCTATGAACAATGTCAATTACTTCTTTTTTTTTGTATGTTTTTTTTTTTTCTGTTAGGTTTCATTTAAAAAGCTCCCACACAGCAGGACCTTTCTGCAAATGGACTGAAAGGCTATGAAGAGTCAGCAGAGCCTTGTAGTGACTCAGTCTACCAAAAATTCTTCCCTTTTCTTTTTAAAAAAATTATTTATTTTTAGTTTACAACATTCAGTTCCACAATCCTTTGAGTTCCAAATGTTCCCCTCTTCTCTCTCTCCTCCCCCCTCACCCACCATGGCAGCACGCAATCAGATATAGGTTCTACAAATACCTTCACATTAAACATTAGTCAAGTTGTAAAGAAGAATTATAACTAATGGAGTGAACAACGAAAAAGAAGGAACGAAACAAAACAAAACACAAAAGAGAGAGAGAGCAAATAGTTTGCTTCAATCTGCAATCAGACTCTGTAGTTATTTCTCTGGATGTGGATATCCCTTTTCATCATGAGTCTTTTGGAGTTGTCTTCTAACCTTGCATTGCTGAGAGGAACCCAGTCTATCAAAGTTAGTCATCACAGATAGGATATGTCTGTAATTGTGTACAAAGTTCTCCTGGTTCTGCTCGCCTCACTCAGCATCAATTTATATAAGTCTCTTCAGGTTGTTATGAAGTCTGTCTGCTCCTCATTTCTTATAGCACAATAGTATTCCATTATATGCATATACCACAACTTGTTTAGTCATTCCCCAATAGAATGATGGGCATCCCCTTAATTTCCATTTTTTTACCCACAAAATGAGCTGCTATAAATATTTTTGTACATACAGGTCTTTCCCGCACTTCTCTGATCTCTTTGGGATACAGCCCTAGAAGTGGTATTGCTAGGTCAAAGGGTATGCATTTTTTTATAGCCCTTTGGGCATAGTTCCAGATTGCTCTCTGGAATGGTTAGATCAGTTCACAACTCCAACAACAATGTATTAGTATTCCAATTTTCCCACATCTTCTCTAGCATTTATCATTTTCCTGTTTTGTCATGTTAGTCAATCTGACTGGTGAGATGTGGTACCTAAGAATTGTTTTGATTTGCATTTCTCTAATCAATAGTGATTTAGAGCATTTTTTTCATATGATTATAGGTATCTTTAATTTCTTCCTCTGAAAACTACCAGTTCATATTCTTTGACCATTTATCAATTGGGGAATGACTTGTATGCTTATAAATTTGACTCAGTTCTCTGTATATTTTAGAAATGAGGCCTTTATCAGAGACACTGATTGTAAAAATTCTTTCCCAATTTTCTGCTTCCCTTCTAATTTTGGTTACATTGACTTTGCTTGTACAAAAACTTTTCAACTTAATGTAATCAAAATTATCCATTTTGCACTTCATGATGCTCTCTATCTCTTGTTTAGTCATAAATTATTCCCTTCTCCATAAATCTGACAGGTAATCTATTCCTTGCTCTCCAGATTGCTTATAGTATCAGCCTTTATATCCAATTTGTGAACACATTTTGACTTATTTTGTAAGATATTTGTCTATGCTCAGTTTCTGTTATATGATTTTCCAGTTTTCCCAGGAGTTTTTGTCAAATATTACTATTACATTTTACAGATGAGGAAACTGAGACAGTGAGATTGTGACTTGGTTAAGGTCACAAAGGTACTAAGAGGAAAGGTAAGGATTCTAGCCTGAATCTTTGGAATGTAAACCCAGTGCTCGTTTTCTCTACGTAAATAGGATTAGGCTGAAATAGGTAATTTGATGCAGATAGTACCTTGAAAGGAGAAGATTCATTATAGTGGTGTGAGTAGAAGGCAAACCCCAGGAGTCAGAAAAGACACAGGAGGAAAGGAAATGAAAATAGTAAATACGGATCCCACATTCCCCACAGTAAATACGGACCCCACAAGGTATTTGGCAGTGAAAGAAAGGAAAGAAATAAAAATAAGAGACTTGTAGCATTCCTAGTCTTGGAACTGGTAAGGTATTGGAACTGGGATGGATTTTAGAGACTTTTCTAGTTATTTTAAGGTGAGGAAACCACAGCCCAGAGAAATGACTTGACTTGAACATGACTGTACAGCTAGTCAGCAACAGAATCTGAATCAGAACCCAGGTCTCCTGACCTCTCAGTCAGGGATTTTTCTTTTAGTCATGTTGCCTCTTGAAATGTTAATACAGTTATCCCTTCCACATGACAGGAGCTGGAGTGCAGCACTCCCAAATTCTGGAAAATCTGAATAAAATTTTTTTGGTTTTCCATTTGTAACAGAGGTGTCTAAATTATTATGGTATTAAAAGATAAAATATATTGATATAATACAATATTATACATATATTTTATACATTTCTGAGTTTCTAAACTTTTTCTGTCATCTGATGACCTTCACATGTTGTCTATTGCTTTTGCAAAACTGCACCCAAATTCTCATTTAATTTCTTATGCCAAACTGTGATATATTGAAACCACAATGGGGAAAGTTGCAATGTGCAATGGATAACTATAGATTATCTTCTCCATCACTTTGACCACTTCAAAACTATAAGACCTTTGTTTGCAAAGTAAAATTGTCAGTATTCTAGCTTAATGGAGTACAGATAACTCTAACTTTACAGATAGTAATGTACAACACAGACAGATGCCATAGCCTCCTTGGACTTTGTTAGGTCCCTGACACATCCCTTAGGCAGTGTCACTTCTTTCTCACTGTGAGAGTAAGTAGGGAAGTGGACAGTTATGACATATTCTCCTATCCACCAGCTCTGATATATTAAGATTATTTCACACACTCTTCATATATTCAGTTCCCCTTTGGTCTCACAGACCCCCAGATTGTTGGAACTGTAATGGACTTTAGAAATTATCTTGTTTGACCCAGAATTCACTCATTTTACTTATGAAGAAACTGAATCCCAGGTAGGTTAAGTCTCCTATATACATCATTTAAATCCTTTTATGGTTGTCATAAAACCACAGAATTTTAAGTCTTAGAGGTCATCTAGTGAAACTCCTTAATTTATTTTAATTAATTAATTAATTCACTTTTAGTTTACAATTCAGTTCCACAATTCCTTGAGTTCCAAATTTTCTCCCCCTTCCCCACCCCATGGTGGTATGCAATCTGATATGAAACTCCTTCACTTTACAGAGGTGACAGTAGGACCTATAGTTAGTCAGAGCTGAGTCAATAAACATTTATTAAGCACCCATCACGAGTCAGTCACTGTGTTAAGTATTGGGGCTATAAATACAAAAAAGAAAGTCTTTGCTTTCAAGGAGCTCATAACTTAACAGGGGAAGAAAAAGGAGTGGGGGAGAGAGAAGGTACCCAGTATGGGGGCATGATGGAGAATTCCAGAGGAGTGCAGCCCAGGGAGAAATAGATAGTTAAAGTGACTCCCCTAAGATCATATAGAAAATTCATTTTGGTTAACTTTGTTTAATACTTCTTAATGTGGTTCAACAAAATTCATAGACATTTGAGACTGGTGCCATAATATAAATGAACTTTGGAGAAACTTTGTTGTTAGTAAATAGGCAGAGAATTCTTCTCTTGTTTTCACAGTTGGGGTTTGGGCCTTTGAGATCATTTAGTCTGAACTCCCTCATTTTCTTAATGAAGCAATTGAAAACCAGTGTAGAGAAGTTACTTATCCAAGGTCCTGCTGTGACCTCTCTCTAACATTTGATAAATCTGAGCTGAGCCCAGAAGCCCCCTTTCATTTCACTTGTTAGTCCCATGAGGAAAAATTCTGCCTGTTCCCAGTGTTAGAAAGTATAACAGAGAAAGTTGTCCCCTTGGAGAACTTGTGTTCCTGGCGAACCATACTGTTTGTTATGAGTCATTTTTTTAAAGGTCACCTCAGCTTGAGTTTTAAGTCATTTACTAATGAAATGCTATCTTTATCAAGTGGGTCTGAAGCCAGGTGAAAAATAGGTTGTGTGTGTCTAAATATCTCTGGCTTTAGGCTATGTGGGCAAGGAGGGTGGGTTTTTTTTTAACCTAAAATAAAGCTGGTCTTCATCTCCCACAACCACCAAGAAACTCCAACACACAGCAAACAAGAAATCCCCAAACTAAACAAAATGAAAATACTGTAGTTGACTGAGTGTCTTAAGAAATATGCCTGATTTGGAAAGCTCAAGTCCTAGTTGGAGTTTTCCGGGGCTCATGGCTATAGAGCCTAGCACTTGTGGTTTTTTTGTAGGAGGTAATTTCTGTGCTGGTTATGATTTGAAGGAGCTGGCCCACAGTTCAACCTTGCTCAAATTGGAACAAGATGTCACTGGTGGTCCTAGTCTTATGGTGGGGACTTGGAAACAGGACCCCGCTGGGTGGACAGTTTTCAGGCAATTCTGTGAAACTCAAGTCAATTTCCATGACTAGAAATCACACCACCGTCCTGTCATTACATTTCAACTATCTTACACTACGTAGGAAGTGTGAGTTGTTGTGGGTGTTTTTTTTTTAAGTGATGAAGGCAACGGCAAAGAATTTTTCATAAAAACAAGTGACAAATTTCACTCAAGTTACTGACACATAAAAGGAAAAAATTAGTTTTCCTCTTTGAAGCTAACCAGAAACAAATGGGACTGCTCTTCTGAAGGAAAACTAGGAGCCTGGTTATGATGCCTCCCCTCCCAGAAATCTAGGAAATTATACATACTGTACCCTCTGTTTATATGAATATGAATTACATGATTGTGTGCTCAGGGTCAATTGTAGTTCAAATGAGAATTTACTGCGGCTAGGCAGAAACCGTATAAAGATAGAAAGATCTGCTGTTAACCCCTTATTAACACAGTTGAGGAAGTTTTCCTTTAAGATGGGCAGGGAAAATAGATTGTGAGCTCTTTGAAGGCAGGGACCTTACCCTACATAACTTTTTAGCCCTATGGTCTCTACTATATTGCCTTGTATGTAATAGGTGTTCAATAGATGTTTTTTTTTGGGTGAATGAAGTAAACAGATTGGAATCAGGCATATAAAGGTGCTTTTTGTGGTTGAGAAACAGGGTGTTTAGGTGAAGCTTGCCTTATCATTCTATTTTTAAGTATATAGCACTGTCTCACCTGAATGTTATATAATTTGTAGATTACAGAATGTTAGAACTAGAAGGGGCTTTAGAGATTATTGAGTTTGACTTCTTAATTTGTAGATGATAAAACTGGGTTGCAGAGATCAAAATTGCCTAAGGTCACACAGCTAGTTAGTGATATAGCCTAGATCAGAATCCAAATGCTCTGATTCTCAGGTCAATGTTTTCTTCACTGCACCATAAAGTCATTTAAGATTTATACAAATTTCAATGTACAATTTGGTCATTTCAACCCTCAACTCCAAAATAGATTCTATTCTGTTCATATAATCAGTTGCAAATATTGTAAATGTACTGTTGGAGGAGAGGGGTGTGTGTGTGTGTGTGTGTGTGTGTGTGTGTGTGTGTGTGTGTGTGTGTGTGTGTGTGTGTGTTTTGTGTGGAGAGAGAGAGAGATCCTTGATGTGAATGATTTGCATTTTATTAATCTGGAATGTTGACATTTTTACTTTATATAAAAGGTCTTTCATTTGAGTTTTGAAGTTGTCAAAGTGAAGGAGGAGACAATGGATTAACATTTCAAGACGAAACATGATCTAAAGGAAAAATCTTTGAGGAGTCAGGAGATCTAGGGTCTGATTCTGATTCCGTTGCTGACTAGCTGTGCAGTCTTGGTGAAGTCAAGTCATTTTTGTGGGGGTTGGGGCAAATCACCTCATGTAGACCCCTTCTTTCTTCCCCTTGTGACATTTTTATATGGAGAAAGCTGGCTAAAGTGAACGCTCAAGGTAACCATGATAAAAGGAACTGAGTATAAACAGTAAACACAGCTGCTTAGAAATGTTTCAAGCTACAAGAGGTGCCCCATGGCAGCTCAAGGGTTTCAGAGAATGTGACCTGGGGTTGCTCTGTTTTTTCCTGCTTTGAAGACAATTTCAGAAACACCAGCTGAGCTCTGAGACCTGGGGACTCTGGGATATGGAGTGTTTTTCTTGCTTTTCTGTGCAAAATAATAGTGATAATCAAGGTATGCACTAATGTTATCTCTCTCTCTCTTTTTAAAGCAATTGGGGTTAAGTAACTTGCTCAAGGTTACATGGCCAGTCATTATTTATGTATGGGTGCTCATTTTCTGAGGTTGGACTGATCCTGGGTCATCCCAACTCCAGGGCTGGCGCTCTTACTCACTGCGCTACCTAGCCCCCCCTCCTTTTTTTTTTGAAGGGAAGAAGGTAGGGTCATTGGGGTTAAGTGACTTGCCCAAGGTCACACAGCTAGTAAGTGTTAAGTGTCTCAGGTCAAATTTGAACTCAGGCCCTCCTGACTCCAGGGCTGGTGCTCTATTCACTGTGCCACCTAGCCACCTCACTAATATTTTCTTAATCATGTGGAGATGCAGGAAAGTAATAGCATATGAATGTCAGGTGATAATTAGTGTATGGAGACACAGGGTGTCCCAAAAGTCCTAGTGTAATTTAGAGCTTGAATAATTTAATTCTTTTTGATACCTTAAAGCTTAGTTTAACACTGCACTAAAACTTTTGGGACACCCTGCAGCACTTGGATATTTGTAAAGCACTTCATATACATTGTTTCATTTGAACTTTATAATCACTTTGTACAGTGGATACTCTATATATTATGTTCACATTTTACAGAAAGCAAACTGAGCCTCAGTGAGGTTAAATAACTCATCCATGGTCATACAAGTAGTAAATAGAAGAGGTAACATTTGAACCTAGGCCTTCCTGACTAGGTTTAGCATCCTGTCCATGATACCATATTTTTCTCTGCCCCAGGGGCTCGGGCAACTCTTTAAGCCTCTGTGGTCACTGGAGGAGTAGAGATGAGAAGACCAGGAAGTAGCAAAAACAAAAGACATAGGCTCACTAATTCCCTTTCTCTTTTGCTTTACTCCTATGGGAAAACATAATGCTAGAAGAGGAATCTAAGCCACATTGCATACTACAAATAATGAAACATTCATATTCTAAGGTGTTTAGGTACTTTTTCACCTTTACCTTTATATCTATATAGGAAGCCCCTAACTTACTTTCTACATATGAATAGACTGGAGGGTAGAAAGAAGGAATCTTCCTTTAGAGATCCCCCGCCCCTGCCTTTCACCCTGGGATAGTTGTAATTCTTTTCTAAGTCCAGGTGGCAAGAGATAAGGGAAGCTACCATGTGTTGTATGGAGGGCTATTGGTTAATGAAGGAAGCAAGCTTATCAGGTCAAGATCTGATGAACCATAGAGTCAAAACCAAAAAGCATCATACCTAAGGAAAGAGAAGGAGCTAGCACAGGACAATGTGGGCCCAGTCAAGTACACATGACCAAGAGCTAAGAATTGAAATTGATTTGAGAGAAAAACATTAGAGTAAGTCCAGGGTCAGTGAAGTTAAGGAAATTTTTTTTTTGACAAGGCAATTGGGGTTAAGTGACTTGCTCAGGATCACACATCTAATAAGTGTCTGAGGCCAGATTTAAATTCGGCTTCTCTTCACTCCAGGGCCAGTTATCTATACACTGTACCACCTAGCTGCCCCAATTTAAGGTAGAGTGTCCTGGGAATAAACAACTGATTGACAGTTTGACCAGCTCAAGCATGCTCCTGTGTTTATAGCAGGTGCCTGCCAACTTCATTCCTGTTCCTTAAAGGGAAAATACTCCCAAAATGTTGGGACCAGCAGTCTTGATTCTCTTACCCAGAGTCTGGAGGACTGGGAGAACAATTGACTGAGAGAGGCTACTACTTTAATACAAATCTAGAAAGTTTTTTTCTTGTGTCCAAATGTAAGACATATGTATAGGGTTTTCTAAATATATACAAATAGTATAGATAAATATCATCTGAGGTTTGCCCACATTCTCAGAGAGTTGGGGGAGGTACCAGTAACCTAGCTGAAAGGGGTATTGTGGGGAAAGGAGCAAATAGAATCCAGGATGGCTGAGGCTGGGTAATTTCTATCTCCAAGAGGGGTATTGGAATATAATTATATCTATCTAGTAAATATCTTTAAGGGTATGAATTTGGATTCTGAATAAAATTCAGATTTATTTCTGAATTTATTTATTTTTTAATATAAATCAGATTCTGATTTATTTCAGTGGGGAGGTAGCCTTTAGCTTGTATTCACCAGCTTATCACCTTCCAAACCCTGATTAAACAACAACAAAACATTGCAAACAGCAAATAGCAAGAAAACCTCTCTATCCAAGTAAAATGGAAAATTAAAATCAGAAAAATTGTACAGATTGAAATGTACCAAGGAATACACGAGAGTAAAATGACCTCTTCATCTGGGACCAACATAAGATCTCAGCTCAATTATAAAGAGGAAACCGTTTACTCTGTTGGGATGTAGGCCCTGGAAGTCTAGAGATATGATGGAGCTATCTATCTTACTTGTCCATAGCTATGTGGCTCCATTCTGCCATTCAAAAGTCTGTGCTTCACTTCTCTCTTGACCTTTTTCTCTCTAGAAATTGTCCCTCTAACCAATTGACCATTGACCCTGGACATACACCCCTCCTCCACTCATACAGTGTCCTAGCTCAGCCATTTTATATTTATCTAGCATGAATGTGACAGTTGACAAGACAAATTATAAAGAACAAGCCAAGAAGTTGCTGGAATTAATGGAAAACACAGGCAAAAATTAAATACACTTTAATGGAAGCCAGCTACAAGTTCAGTCAATAAGTCATGCCCCCTTATACTTACATAGAGAAACTCATAGGACAGCTTGAGGAAAGCTGCCTAACTCATTTAGATCAGAGTAGGTGTAACACAAATATCAAGTTAACAGGTTCTTTGTACCCCAAAGTATCTTCCATACTTTCCCTCCCACCCTCTTGTTGGGTGAATTGGGTAAAGCTTAGACTGTTGCCAACACTTTCTGCTATCCTGAGTTAAGGGTTGGAAGAGATAGATGATGGATAGATAGTTGGATACACACACATGTATACACACCTATACATACATGCACATATACACACACAGAGATACAAATATACTTACCCGAATCTCTATGTTTAATATAAATAATGTGATACATTATGATTAGGCATATTGGAATGGTGCAGTTATAATGTGCTAGGGGTATTTCAAACACACTGTGAGTTAAATAAACATTTGTGGGCTAGCCTGGAGCTCCTAGCCCCACTCATAATGTTTCTATGATAAAGTATATTTCAAGTTCTAAACAGTAGATTTCCAAACAGACTTTTGGAACACAAGTTGTTCCTAAATTGGAGAATGGTTGTACATTCTTTCCATTTTCTAATATCCAGCATTTATAAGGTATCTGTGCAGCTAGGTAACTCAGTGGAAAGTGACTCCATCACACTGGTGATAGAGTCAGGAAGACCTGAGTTCAAAGCCAGCCTCAGATAATTACAGGCTATATTACTTTGGATGAGTCATTTAACTTCTGTTTCCAAAGCTGTAAAATGGGGATAACTGCACCTACCTTTCAGGTTTGTTGTGAGGATCAAATGAGATCATATTTGTAAAGTGCTTAGCTTAGTGACTGGTATATAAATGCTTATTCTCTTCTTGTCCCTTCCCACAATGAGGTCAAGATCAAGTAAAGTCATTAGCTTCCAATTGCTCCAATCTTATTTTGAAGGAGTTATTCTCTTCAGTGAGTTTTTGAAATTCTTTTTCCATCTGGTAAATTTGGTTTTTTAAGGCATTCTTCTCCTCACTGGGTTTTTGAGCCTCTTTTGCCATTTGAGTTAGTCTATTTTTTATTTATATTTTTATTTTTTGCTTTTTGGAGGGCAATTGGGGTTAAGTGACTTGCCCAAGGTCACACGGCTAGTTTTTGTGTTAAGTGTCTGAGTCCGAATTTGAACTCAGGTCCTCCTGACTCCAGGGTTGGTGCTCTATTCACTGTGCCACCTAGCCACTCCTGAGTTAGTCTATTTTTTAAGGTGTTACTTTCTTCAACATATTTTTAGATCTCTTTTAGCAGGCTGTTGACTTGCTTTTCATGATTTTCTTGCATCATTCTCATTTCTCTTCCCAATTTTTCCTCCACTTCTCTTACTTGATTTTCAAAATCTTTCTTGAGCTCCTCCATGGCCTATAACTAGTCATATTTCTATTGGATATTTTTATTTATTTATTTATTTGCTTTTTGGAGGGCAATTGGGGTTAAGTAACTTGCCCAAGGTCACACGGCTAGGTTTCTGTTTGTGTGTGCGTTAAGTGTCCGAAGCCAGATCCGAACTCAGGTCCTTCTGACTCCAGGGCCAGCACTCTACTCACTGCGCCACCTAGCCGCCCCGCTATTGGATACTTTTGATGCAGGAGTTCTGATGTCACTGTCTTCCTCCCACTCCATGCCTTGATCCTTTTTGTCCCCAAAATAGGAGTCTATCATTTGATTACGGTTCCCTGGGCTTGCTTATCTTGCCAGTCAATTACCTGACTTTTGAGCGCTTTGCCACAGTAGAGCTCTGCTTCCAGAATGGAGAGAGCTTTGTCCCAAATTGCTGGGGTTTTCACAGCTGCTGGAGCTATTAGTTGGGCACCCTCTCTATAGACATCACAAGCTCTGGCTCACTGGTCACACACCCCAGAACCACTGCCTAAGACCACAATCCATATCTAAGCAGGTTAAAACAAGAGTGATTACCTTCTGAATGGTCGCTTGGTTTCCCTATGATCTGTAGGCCAGGAGCTCCTGAGACAGTCAGGCAATGGGGGCTGCACAGCCACCATGCCTCTGCCACTTCTTGCCCTGGGGCCAGGGGCTGGACTGGGCTCTTGGTCCCCCTGTTCCCACAAAGTTCCACACTGACCTTTTACTTTCTTTTTGGCATTTATGGGTTGATAATTCTGGAAACCACCATAGCTGCTGGTAATTCTCTCTCCTGAAGTCTGTGCTGGGCTGCTGCTGGTCAGGGCTTCCCTGGGGCTGGAACCATATGGCTCAGATGGGGCTGTGCTCAGCTCCCAGCCTGGTGCAATAGATCCTTCCTGTTGGCCTGCTGGGCTTCTTTCAGTGTGGGCTTTGTTTCTCTTTGTCTCTTTGTGGGTTCTGTAGCTCTAAAGTTTGTTCAGAGTCATTTTTTACATGTATTAGAAGTGATTGGAGTGGGAGCTCCCGCAAAGTTTGTGCTTCTACTCTGCCATCTTGGCTCTGCCCCTGAGTGTTCAAGATCAAATAAATAATAGGTGTGAAAGTACACTGAAAGTTTCTTTTCCTTTTCACTCTTCACTTTCTCCTCCTCCTTTGTCTTCTTCCCTGCCCTTTGTATTTCACAAAATAATTATGTTTTGGCTTTTCTTTTCAAAATGAAGGGTCCAAAGTTGAGTATTTTCTCTATGAGATTTTCTAAGCAAGGCTACACAAAAACTTGATTCATCATTTCACATTTGAAAAGGTGGTAAATAAACATTTAGAAAATGCCCTTGGAGAGGCTTGAGCACAGCAGTTTATGGGATTCAACATCTCGTTTCTATATTCTTCGTCTCCCTTTAGTGCCTCTTTTCTCTTTCATAAATCCTTCACTCTTTCTTCCCACTACAGCATTCTCTTCCCGAGACCAGGACAACTAAAACTCTTAGTCTGCACTCTGAGGTAGCAGAGCCCATAATGCAATGATAAATCTGTCTGCCCCCTGATTCCAGATTGTTCATGCTTTCTCTGGACTCTTGTCTTGTCATTGGGTAAAGGATTAAATTCATATTAAGTTCACATTAGACATAAAGGAAATCAACACCAACTAATATTAAATAACACTTAGGATAGAAGCCAATGGAAGAAATGAAATTTTAAATGATGACTGAGACTCTGTCTTTGACCTATCCCACTCCACCCAAACTTGGCTGGAGTTCTGAGAGCAGCGTGTGATGTTCCACACTCAGTATATGGTTTGATATTTGAACACAGTGGGGTCATAGGGAGGATGAAGTGTCAGCTCTAGAAAGGTGATTTTTATTGCTTCTTGGGTAATTGCCTCTTAAATAATGTACAGAAAGGGAACTGTATCCTGTTAAGAAGTCAAACTGTTTAATGGATTCCCTTTAGTGTGTTAAGAATGTGACATTGATGTCTACTGAGGAAATAGTAATGAAAGAAAAATAAGGACCAGATCTCAACTTACAGTTTCAGCCCATATTTAAGAGGCACAATTCTCTTTTCCTTATCATATCCCTCTTATGGCCTTCATTTTGTTATCTATAAAATGGGGGTAGTACCCAAGTCACAAGTTATAAGAATTAAATGAGATAATGTGTATGAAATCATATTATAAACATAAAGTGCTATGTAATAACAATAACAAAATGACTGACATTTATAGTTTTTATGTTTTACAAAGCTTTTTATATACATTATCTCATTATATAAATGTCAGCTATTATTCTAATAAAAAGAAACCCATAGGTATCATATGTTGCTTTGCTTCTCCAACTATGTGGACATACTTTACACAGGCATTTCCCAAAGGGGGTATTATGGTGGAGAGAGGATAAGGATAAAACTCTTAGATTTAAATGACCCATCACACTTTAGTAAAGCCATTCTTATATAGTCATGGGATCTCTGAATGGGGAAGGGGCCTCACTAGACCTAAACAAGAATTATCTTTGCGATATCCATGAAAAGTGGTCATCTAGCTTTTGCCAAAAGACCTCTGGAGAGGAAGAAGCTTTCACCTCTGGAGGCAACCCACTCTATGTTTGAATAGATCTCTTTGTTAGGAAATTTTCTTTAAATCGAGCCAAATTCTTCTTTACTACAGTTTACACTCATTATTCTCAGTTCTGCCCTTGGGAATCAACCAGAATAAATCTAATCCCTCTTCTTGCATTAGTCCCTCAAATGCCTGGAGACAGATAACATATGTCTCTCACACTTTGATTTTCTAGAGTCATCCCCATTTCCTTCAAGTGATCCTGGTGGCCCTTGTACTTCTGAACACACTGCAGCTTGTATATGCCCTTTCTCAAATGAGAAATCCAGACGTGAGCACAGAACTCTCGATATGGACTGATAAGGGCAGAATAAAGTGGAATCACTTTTTCTGGATACTATATTTTCTTTAAATCAGCAACTATTTCATTAACTTTTTTTGTTGGCTTCATGCTATTGACAACTTGAGCTTTCAGTCTCTCTTAAATTAATCTCTCACTTTCAGATATTTTTCAGAAGAATCAAGCATACTTCCACCATTTTGTACTTACGAAATTGACCTTTTGGCCCCAATTTAAGATTAAATCATTCATCCTTATGAAAGTTCACCATATTAGTTTCTTTCCAACATCCTAGGCTATTGATTTTAAAAAAATTTTTGACTTCCATCCAGTGTATGCCATTCCTCCTACCTTCATCAACAAAACTGACAAACGTGCTATTGATCTATGCCTTTGTCCAAGTCACTGATAAAAGTGTAAAGCAATCGATAAACCAACAAGGATCTATTAAGCATCATTATATTCTTGACATTTTATTAAGTGCTGGGAATAAAAAGAAAATGCAAAACCAGTTTCATTCCTCAAGAAGTTTGTAATCCAAGGGAGAGTCAACATAGAAATAAGTAAGTACACACAAGATATAAACAAAGTAGATAGAAGGTAACCCTAGAGAAGAAGATTCTAGCAGTTGAAGTGGATAGAGGGGATCAGAAAAGGCCTCTTCTAGAAGGTGGTATTTGAACTGAGTCTTGAAGGAAGCTAGGGACTGTGAAATTTGACTAGAAACCTTCTTTCAAATTAACACTGAACTATCAATGACTATTTTTTCAGAATCATCATTCAATCAGTTTGGAGTACTTAATTGGACTCTCATCTAATAGATCTTTCCATCCTTTCCACAAGAAAAATGTGACTTTATAAAATGCTTTGCTGAAATATAAACAAACTCTATAATTTAAACTGATCACTCTATTAATGCTGTCAAAAAAAGAAGTTAGGCTGGAATGATCTGCAGCCATGCCACTGCTTCCTTTTCTAGACATTAACTAACCATCCCTTTAATAACATATTCTAGAAACATTGATCTATCATTTGCAAACTCAGCCCTTCTCTTAATTAAAACTTTCGACAATATTTACCTTTCTCTGCTCTGTAGTTTTTGGAACAGGAAGTATACCTGCCAGATCTATTAATACCCCAAAATGCAATTAATGAGATCCTGGTGATTTGTACTAATTAAGGACAGCTAGGTGAGCCCTATTTGTCTCTATATTTATCTTGGGTTTCAAGTCCCCATTAGTTCTATTCCAAATATACTTCTTATTGATAGAAAAAACAAACTCAAAAGATAAAATTTCTTTTTTTTTAAATTTTAAAGCAATTGGGGTTAAGTAACTTGCTCAAGGTTACATAGTTAGTTATTTATTTATGTGTGGGTGCTAATTTTCTGAGGCTGGAAGCAATCCCAGGTCCTCCTGACTCCGGGGCCAGTGCTCTTACTCACTGCTTCACCTAGCCACCTTTAAAAGATAAAATTTCTAACTTCACTTGTCACCATTTACCATCATCTCATCTATTTAGAACTGTGGCCCTTTCCTCTCTTTGATCCTCCTGTTTACACTAGCTTTTAAAAATCTATCTTTTTTGTTCTTAGCATTCTTCATCAGCTTTATTTCATCTTGAGCTTTAGTGCTCCTGACACTGTCGTTATGAAACCCAACCTTACTTTAAAAAACAAACCAGTAAACAATCTTTAGAAGTTTCACTATTAAGAACTCATTATAAAAAATAAAGGAAGAATTAAACAATTCAAAAGATACTTGTTATTCATGGCCGGGCTGCAGCAAAATAATAAAAATGAAGACACTGACAAAATCTATATATTTAATGCTATGTCAATCAAACTCTGAAGAGATAATAGAATTATGCAATTACAATTAAATTCATTTAGAGGACAAAAATTAAAAAAAGTCTATGGAAAAATTTAAAATAGAATAAAGGGGGTCCAACACTGCTGCTGATCTGGTTCCATACATATTACATATCAAACTACAAGACAGTACATATTAAAAGTATTTAGTACTGATTTAAAAATAGAAAAGTAGATTACTAGAACAGATAAGATAAACAAAAGTAAGGGAAAGGATTTTATATTCAACAGAAACTTCTGGGAAAATTAGAAAGAAGTTTGACAGAAAATAAAGGTTTAGACCAGCATACTTCAATAAACTCCAATTGATAATTGAACCAAAACAGTCATACTGTTAAAAAACTAAAGAAGAATGAAAGGAGTTACCTTTCATATGAATGATTACAAAGTAAATTCATAACAAATCAAGGAATAGAGAAAATTACAAAAGAAAAAACAAATAATTCCAATTATATAAAGTTAAAAAAATTTAGATGGACAAACTCAATGTAGCTGGGATAAAGAAAAAAGTTATTGAATGGGATAAAAATCGTTGCATTCATCCCTTCTGATAAAAAGTTGAATATCAAAGAGACACAGGAAATCATGCATATATGACTATGGCCTGTTAAGCAAAACTGGGAGAATTATCTATCTGTCTGTCTATCTACCCATGTATCTATCTCTTCAACATTATAAAGACGACTTTGAAAGACTTGAGAACTCTGATCAACGAAATGACTGATCATGATTCCAGAGCATGCTCTTGATTTTTTTTTGGTTTTGTTTTGTTTTGCTTTTTTGGCCTTTGCATGCAAAGAGGACCAAAATGACACCACTACATTGGGGTCAAGGTACAGTGTGTCTGACTGTGGTTGATGAAACCAATATAAGCTTGAAAGGCTCCACCACAGGTCAGGTACAAATAGTCCATATGGACATTTGGAATGGAGATGTCTCTAAATCTGGGCATTTCACATTTCTTTTGATCTACTGCTATTCTGCTTTGCTTATAGAGCGCAGTGCCTTCTTTGATAAGGGGATGCTGTCCTAGACAGTCCTGTGCCATATGTTTCGTAATCAATTCCAAAGTTTTCAGAGAGACCTTGAGAATGTCCTTATATAGTTTCTTCTGACCTCCATGTGAGCAAGCCTTATGTGAGTTCTCCAGAAAATGGTCTCTTAGGCAAATGTACTTTTGGCATTTGAACAACATGGCCAGCCCATCAGAGTTGCACTGTTTGCATTAGAGTTTGAATGCTTGGCAGTTCAGCTCAAGAAAGGACCTCAGTGTTTGATACCTTATTTTGCCAGATAATCTTCAGAATCTTCTTAAGACAATTCAAGTGGAAATGATTCAATTTCCTGGCATGGTGCTGGTATACTGTCCAGGTTTAACAGGCATAAAACATGAGGTCAGCACAAAGGCTCTGTAGACCTTCAGTTTGGTAGGCAGCCTAATAACTCTTTTTTTCCCTCTCACACTTTCCTTTGCAGTCTCCCAAATACTGAGCTAGCTCTGGCAATGTGCATGTCAACCTCATCATCTAGGTGGACATCCCTGGAAAGTATACAGCCAAAGTAAGTGGATTTATCCACAGCATTCAAATTTTCTCCATTTGCTATAACTGATGGTTTCATATATGGATGGTCTGGTGCTTGCTGGTGGAGAACCTGTTTTCTTGATATTAATTATCAGGCCAAAATTAGCACAAGTGTTAAGAGAATTGATCTATATTCTGTTACATCTTGGCCTCTGAGGCTACACTGAGTGCACAATCATCTGTGAACAAAAAGTTGCGTACTAACTCTTGTTCCACTTTATTCCTGGCTTGTAACCTTTTTGAGTTAAATTATTTATTGTCAGTGTGGCAGTTGACTCTGAAGCTATTTTCATCCTTGTTGGAGGAGTCTGAAAACATTACAGAAAACATCATTAAAAAAAAAAAAAAACATGGGAGCTCTGCTTCACTCCAGTGGTGACTGGAAAAGAGTTAAAGTATTATCTATTATCCAGAATCTGTGAAAGTGTGGTTGTCATGAAAATGATGTACAATACTGCTGAACTTTTCCAGGTAACCCAATTTTGTCATGGTCTTACACAGGATCTCATGGCTCACAGTATCAAAGGCCTTGGTTAAATTGATGAACATTGTGTACAGTCCTCTGTACTGCTTCTGGAATTTTTTCCTGGAATTTTTAAGTAGCAAGCACTATATTGACCATTTGTTGGCCCATTCTGAAGCTACACTGGCTCTCAGATAGATGACTAACTTTCAGGTGAACGATCAGTTGATTAAAGAGGTCTTTGGAAAGAATCTTGATGACTTAGAGGCGGGGGTAGGGAGGGAGAGAAACAGAGAGAGAGACAGAGAGGGAGAGACAGAGATAGATAGATAGATAGATAGAGTGAGAGAGAGACAGAGAGAGAGAGGAGTTCACCCTTCTCACCCCTTCCCTCCCCCATGGTTGTCACAGAACAATCTATTTCCTTTTCCTTTATATAGATGCATCTTTATATAGAGGCACCCTTGATCTCCTAGGGGATAACTACCTCTTGCCACATAACTTGGAATATTTCTGTCTGCTTTTGTATGAGCATGGATCTTCTGCCTTGTAGACCTCTGATGGAATAGAATCAGCACCAACACTTTGCCATATGAGAGGAGCTTAATGACATTCAAAACCAGCTAAATTAGAGAGGGATTGACTTCAATTTGAGGTATACAGTAAATGGTTTCAGCAGTGATTGATGATGGTCTGTTGAGAACACTATGGAAATGTTCAGCATATCTCTCCAGCATCCTGTTCTTATCACTGATCAGTGTGGCTCTGTCATAGCTGAGTAATTGAGAAGCACCAGATGTCTTTGGATTGTTACTATCAATGTAAAACTGAATCTCATCTGCCTTCTTACTGAGCCAGGAATCTTATTTTTCTCCAAACTTTGCTTGCACTTTACTTCCCCACCCTCACCCTCACTTAATAGTATGCTCTTTACTTTTGATAGAGTTAAATGTTGCCTTTATAGAAACAGACAATCTTGTCTTGTTGGTAAATCTTGTAGAATTCTTGTTTTTCATTTAGTAACTTCAGAATTTCCCTATCATTTTCACTAAGCCAATCCTGATGTTGCAATTGTTTTGGCCCAGTTGAGCAACTATGGTGCTATACACCAAATCTCTGAAAGCTTTTCTATTCTGACTGTATGTTGTCTCAGTCTGTCCTTCAAGTTAGCAACAAACTGTTCATCTATGGAGAAGAACTTTAATCTGTTGACATTAAATTTTCTGGCAGTTGTCTTACCTTGGGGACACTGCTTTTGTTGAGTGCAAATGTTTAACTTAAAGAGGATAAGTCTATTATTGGTCCAGCACTTTGTGCCTTCATTACTTTCACATCCAGTCTGTCTATTCTCCTTATAATGACAGTCTATTAAATGTCACATGCTGCAAAGGTGCATCCATGAAATTTTCTCTTGTTTAGGCAAATGTGTTGGTAATGAAGTCATGAGATCCACAAGTCTTTAATAGTAAGTGACCATTACTGTTGCTGTTTCTGATTCCATTTCTCCCAACGGCTCTCTATCATGTCTGATAGACTGTTCCTACTCTGGTGTTAAGGTCACCCAGAATTATAAGCTTGTTCTTTTTTGGGAAATTGATGATGAGGGTCTCTAGGTCTTAAAATCTTTTTCTTTCACCTAATCAGGGTATCATAGTGAGAGCATATGCACTGATGATGGTGACATGGCACTTCCTTGCAAGTGACAATTGCATTTTCATGAACCTGCTATTCACTCCTTTTGGAGGCATACAAATTTATTGACTGGATTAGATTTGATTGCAAAACCTAGGCCAACTTTACCACACTCGCCATCACTGCAGCCGCTACAAAAATGTTTCTCCAGCTTTGATTTCAGTAAGCTGATCTTCATTTGCCAGTCTTGTTTCACTTAGGACTACTATTTGGATATGGTACCTGCTGAGTTCTCTTGCAACAAGAGCTATTTGTCTTTCAGGTCTACAAGGTATTGTTGTTCATAAGTGTGCAGATGTTCTGTGTATTGATGGTGAGTGGAATCATCTTCACAAAAGTTTTTGTGTACTTTTTTGGTTTTTGTTTCAACCTCAGACTGGGTTCCCCACCTACCACAGTAAGCAGGCCAGGGTTAGGTGAAAGAAACAATTTTTAGGGCACCTTTTTCTAGCCCCTTCCTTACCCCATGAGGTGAGCAGTGCCATTCTTTTTTTTTTTTTTTTTTGCTTTTTGGAGGGCAATTGGGGTTAAGTAACTTGCCCAAGGTCACATGGCTAGGTTTTTTTTTTGTTGTTGTTGTTGTTTGTGTGTATTAAGTGTCTGAGGCTGAAGTAGTGCCATTCTTAAGAAGGCTGATGAGACACTCAGAATTCTATTGCTGCTTTAGTTCAGTGACAAGATAACCCCATGACCTGGGCTGCCTGTATAGGGTTGTGACTACAGCTCCCAATGTATCTTCACTTGCAACTTTGTCACTAGCCCATCAGCACAGGACTTCAAGGTAGGAAAATTAGTAATAAAGTAAAATAATAAATAATAAAATAGTGAAATAATTGATTAGTAAAATAAAATAGTAAAATGGTATGGGTGATGTCTTTTGGTTTGTGTATAAATTGGATTGCCCAAAGTTGTCAGCCTCACTCTCTCTTTAGTAGTCATCAAAGTTCAGTGGTAAGGCAAAAGTTAGGATGACTTGGCATCATCTATATCTGACTAAGCTTAAAGAACTTCACAGTGCCTATTTCTGCCACTTCATGCTCCATTGAAACAAATTGTTCTAATCTGTCCACCCTGCCAAGGGAAAGTCTTCACGTGCTTGGAATGGACACCCCTTGGAGTGGACACCCCTTGGAGTGGACACTAGCTCACTGATTTTTTGACGGGGTTTGAGCCCCTGTTAGCTACCCTCAACCTAGTTCAGTCCATCTACAGAAACGGTTTCACCAGAATATGGCTGCTGCATATCCTAATCTTCTTAGAGCCACAGGTGAAAGTTGGATTCACACTTCAGATCATGAAACATTTTAAAGCTCTGATATGGGTGGCAGTATGGCATCATGGGAAGGACACTAACCTGCAAAGCTGGAGACATGAATTCTGTTACCATCTTTACCACGATTTAATGCATTACCTTTCATAAGTTCCTTCCATTCTGGAGGCCTGTTTTCTCATCACTAAAATCAGACAACTTCATTTGATGGTCTCTGGGGTTCTTGAACATTGTGTAATTCTTTGATAACTGATGATTCCATAGAAATGGTAATTTGTGTGAATGGAAAAGAAAGTCATGTGCCATTGCCCAGGGAAGAAGAAAGCTACCCAGAGATAGCATGCTGTCAGAGCAAATTGTTGGTGAAGCTGCTTTGGGAATAGGACATTTTCCTTATTCTCAGTCCTGTGGTCTGTCCACCAGGTAATGCTGTAAGTTGGAGATCCTTTAGTGCTGGGACTCTGCCTTCATTTGACCCTCAGATTTTTGTTTATGGTGCTTGAGTCACTGTTGTCTAGGCTTGTTATTACTGCTGTAGGCAGTGGGTATGAGGTGGCCAGAGGACTTAGCTTCCTCTCCTGGCTGAGATCCATGTTGCCATTTTTGGAGCATTTGGCAGGCGGTTTGGTATGTGTCTGGGTGAAGTGGCTTTGGAGGGCGTGGCTGATTTTCTTCTCCTTAAATTTTCCACTTGGCCATACCACATCCTAGGCACTGTTGGAAACTGGAAAGTGAGGAACCTCTTGGGCTTTAATTGTTTTATTTCCTCATTAGTCCGGATTATGGAGTAAATGTATGGAGCATGATGTTGAAATACTGAAATGATCATTGGCATATGGTTAAAAAGTATAATTTTGTAACAAGGGACTTTATTCTCCTTTGGTTCTGGTAATTTCTAAATTAGTTTCCGGATTTCTTACCAACATTTATAGAGCATTCAGTGTTCACTCTGTGCTAAAAATCATAGGGTCACACAATTAAAAGTGGAAGAGACATCATAGACATCATCTAATACAGCACTTTCATTTTGTAAGTGAGAAAACTGAAGCCTCATGTGGTCAAATGACTTGTTCAGGGTCACACATGTAGACAGCTCAAGACCCAGCATTTGAAGTCATGTCTATTGACTTCAAATCCAATTTCTTTGCTCCTGGGAAATTGTCTTGTTTTCCTTATGCCATCATTTAGGTGCACTGCATCACTCGTGCTAAAGTTTCAATTTTCCTTATGCTTAATCTGCCCACTTCCTTATTTGGTTTGGGTAAAGGGGTCTTTGTTTATCTTCTCATCAGAAGGTTTTCATTTTAATCTTTCCTCTTTTTGAAATACTTTTTCATCTTTTTTTCATTCATGTCACAGTGCCTTTTGTAGATTGGACAATAGATCATTGATGCCTGAGTTGTAGTTGATGGGATGTTTTAACCCACATGCGAGAGCAGATGTTTTCATGCAAGTATAACTGTCAGAGTTAATCCCGCCATGTTTTCAACCACTATTTTCATGAAAATTGGATTTTTCAGGCTCTTGTTCCTTCCCACTTGTGGCGTATTGCTTATTTGGAAACATAATATTTGCTAGATGAATAATAGTACATTCTGTAATTGTGTGTTATACTCTTCTGGTTGATCTCATTGTCTCTAGAGTGTACTCGCTAAGTCTTCTCTGTGCATGTGTCCGATGTTCTTATGGTAGGCAGGAAGATTTGCTCTATGGCAGTAATATTTTAAACATTCACCACAGAAATCAAATAGCCTTACTATTCATTCAGTTAGATGAGCATATTGCTTAGTCTACTGGACAGCTGAGGAGTAGAAAATGCAGACCTTATGCTTAATGAAGAGAGAGAGAAAAAAGAATAGTATGCAACAGGAGGCTGAGTAAACCTTGACATTTATTTATTTAATTTTATTTAATATTTGCAAGATGAAGCATTTCTGTTGCTACGGACTAAGGGACAAAAGTGACTGTGCAGATAGTTTTCAGAAAATCACCAAGAGTTCTAATGCAGCTGCAAAATATTTATTGACCTCATCCACATTTGTTTGTTAATTCCTCCATTTCAGTCCCTCTAGTGTTCCTCATATCACAAAGCATTTAGCACTCACAGATTATTAGAGCTAGGAGGGATTGTTGAGGTCAGTAAATCCAAGCTAGAGGAAAGAGGGCAACTAACAAGTTATAAGGAAATTATATACAAGGTAAACAGTTATATACAAGTTATACAAGCCCAGGCTAGAGGAAAGAGAGTAACTAACAAGTCATAAGGAAGTTATATGCAAGTTATACTACAACCCAGGTCTTCTGATGCCTAATCCAGCATACTTTCTGCTATGCCATGGATTCAATGAGGAGCAAATGTACTTGTAATTCTTCCCAGATTTGACATCCAAGATAAATATTAGAACCCAGGTCTTCTGGTGCCTAATCCAGCATACTTTCTGCTATGCCATGGATTCAATGAGGAGCAAATATACTTGTAATTCTTCCCAGATTTGACATCCAAAATAAATAAATAAATAAATTGGTACAAATACATATGATTGAGTCATTATCTAGCAGATAAATGATCAGAGGACACAAACACGTAGTTCTCAGAAGAAGAAAGGTACACTATCAAATGTGAAAAAAATACTCCGAGTCACTACTAATAAGAGAAATGAAAATTAAAACAATTCTGAAGTTCCATCTCATACCCATGATATTGATAAAAATGACAAAAAAGAAACAATAATTATTGGAAAGGCTTTGGGAGAACAAACATTCTAATGCCCTGTTGGTAAAATTAAATTGTCCAACTGTTCTGGAAAGGAATTTGGAGCAAGGTCCAAAAAATCACTAAGTTTTATGGACCCTTTGGTCCAACAAGATCCAAAAGAGATCAGAAGCAAAGGGAAAAGACCCACATGTACAAAAATCTTTGTAGCTGCTCTTTTTTTATAGCAAAGAACTGGAAACAAAGTGAAAACGACTAGACTTTGAGATCCTCTGTTAGATTGTGAGCTCATTGAGGGAAGAAACTATTTTTTGCCTCCTTTTGTATCACCAGTGTTTAGCCCAGGGCTTGGAACATAAGAGGAGCTTAATAAATATTTATTAACTATTGCCTCTTGAACTAGGGAATGATGAAACAAATTATGCTATATGAATGTAATAAAATACCATTGCTCCACTAAAAATGATGAAATTTACGGATTCAGAGAAATATAAGACCTCTTATATGAACTGATGCAAAGGAAAAATGAGTAGAACCAGAAGAACAGTTTATACAATGACTACAAGATTGCAAAGGTTAATAGCTATGATAGACTTAAGAACTCTGTTCAATGCAATGACCGATCACAATTCCAAAAAACTGATGAATTGTGGTACTGACCCCTGGAAGAAGGGAATGGACTAGAAGTACTAGTCCATCCACTACTTTGAAAATACATTTTCAGAGACAGACAGTATGTGAATTTATTTTGTGTGAATGTACTTAGTTATTACCGAGGTGATTTTTTTGAGGGGGGCAGAATTTGAGTGGCAATGGGGAGCAGTGATAGTGATGCTAAAATGAAGAAAAGCCATCAGTGTATCATTAAAAAGGAATTGATTAAAGTTCAGAAGTTGACACATATAAGCAGGCAGTGTTGGAACTACTTTGCTAAAATTGAAATGTAGAAAAAACCTCAAGCTCTATGTAGTGGAGAGTCCAGATTTATAGACAATCCTCTTTTTCTGTTCTTTGTATATGGAAATGTTCATGTATATTGATGTTTGGAAAGTTCATAATAACTAAAAGGAAAAACTACGAAAAGAAAAATTCTCCCTGACACCAGATTCTCTTAAAAAACTAAGCAGACAAACAAAAAAACATAGCTGAGGGGCCTAAATGACTTTTATGCCTACTATTGGATTTTGTTTAGTCTTCGGCATAATTTTCAGGTTTTGTTTTCATGGCTGATAAAGTAGAGTGCAATTATGCATTTTGTTTGACCCAAATAATTGCTAGAACAATGGATTCATAGATGAATCTATCTATTACATATGCTCTCCTGTTTTAGTGTCTTTATACTAGTTGACCCCTGTGCCTGGAATGTACTCCCTTCTCACCTCCACCTCATAGGATTCCTCTCAAGATACAGTTTAATCACCACCTTATATATAAACTTTTCTTGATCCCCACAACTAGGAGTACCTTTCCTCCTAAGTGGCCTTGTAATTAACAACTTATAGATAATTTTTATATTTCTTATTTGACATATTAACATGCTTTATATACATGTCTTAATAGATATATTTATTATATCTATTCTATACATGCTTAAATATGGGCTTATTGTCTTTCCCATTAGAGTATAAACTCCTTGGGAATAGAGATTGTTTAATTCATTGTATTTGTATCCCAGCACCATGAAATGCCTGGCACATAGTTAGTGCTTAATTAGTTTTTGTTGATTGTTTGACTGAACATTCTAATCCACTTTCTTGGAGGGAAATTTTTTCCCTTGAGAGGAAAAGTTCAAGTAAGCAGGGAGTGGAGATGAAAGCCTGACTCCAACACTAAGAGCCCTTCATAAGGTGGGAGACAGGGAGCAGGATCCAAGATGGAGACTTGGCTTTTCCAATTTTGCCTTTATTGTGGTTATCTAAGCTCCACCCTGGGGGTATAAAGATGCTTTCACATTTTGTATTCTCTCTTCTGCAGTGTCTGGAGTCACCTGGAATAACCCATTTTGTGCAGTTAACAAGGGTTATAAGAAAAGGTAGCTGACTGTAGTACAAGGTATATAATCCTGGGAATCAGTATTGTTCCAGCTCTGCCATTGCTCTGTAACTCTAGGCAAGTCATTTAACCTCTCAAGGTTTCAGATTCTCATCTGTAAAATGAGAGGGTTGGATGAGCAACTATCATGAGGGACACAGGATGAGCAACTATCGTGAATGGCCTTCCTTTCTCTCACCTCCACTCCCTTCTGCCCTTCACTCACCCAGGAATGAACACATCTTTCCTAACGATGTTAGCAGCTATCCCTGAGGAAGTCTCCATGTGTGAACAACTTTTTGACCTAGTCATTACTGGACGACTGTCCTTTAACTGACACAGCATAGAGTCTCCATTCTGAATTTATAAATGCAGCTAGATGTATGCAGCCAGAACCAAGTGGAAAAAAGATGAACATATTTTCCCTGGGTAATTTGATTTCCTTTTTCCCCTCAAATGCAGATGATATGAGAGTGAATAATACCAAGGCTCTTCCTTAATGACCATGATGAACAGAGAGCAGTGGTGTAGTTGCCCCCTATTCATGAAATGAATTAATGTCCCAAGAATGGTGGCTCTATTTGCTTCTAGAACCCAGCTATGTGGTTTTGCTGGGTCTAAGAGTTGTTATAAGCTAGACAGACTGAATTCTATAGTCTGAATCTAGTTATTAATGTCATTTGGACATAGCCGATGCCTAAGTCCTTCCCATTTCAATTTAATGGACATTTACTAAATACTTACTATGTGTTAGGCACTGGGGAAATAAAGACAAAAATGGCAAACTCCCAGCCCTCAAGGTGCTTTCATTCTACCAGGATGATATTGTTCTGCATTCTTCATGTTTGAAGAGAACGAATGACATCATGGATTGATGTCTTTACTCTTGGATTTAAGTGAGGCAGAGTTGCACAAAGTCATTAACCTCATTCTCTCTTACAGAGTCATCAAAGTTTAGTGGCAAGACAAAAATCAAGATGATTGGTGATGGCTCAGGATGCAGTGATGACCTTGGCCTCTTGGATATCTGGTCAAGCTCTAAACTCCATAGTGTCTACTTCAGCCACCTTCATGGCTGTTAGAACAAATTGTTCTCATCTGCCCATTCCACCAGGACAAGACTTCATATGCTTGGAGTAGACATCTATCAACTCACCTGTAGTTTTGAGGCCTGTAGATTCAGTTTCCTCATCCATACAATGGAAATAATAATAGTGCCTACTTTCCAGGGTTATTGTGAAGATCAAATGAGAGCTCAACCTGCTTCAGTCAGTCTGCCAAGATGGTTTTTATCAGGGTGTGGCCTCTGTGCATGCTTCAGCTTCTTGGAGCCACAGGTGAGACTTGGTTGGCAAGTGGACACCAAAGGTGAATAAGCAGCCCTGAAAGGGCTCAGCAAGCCCTCACACCAGAGGTGCTAGTCCTCCTTGAACCCCTCATACAACCCACTGGGAGGATATAATATGTACACAAGTAAGTAAATACAAGGTGATTTGAGATGGGAGAGAGCACCAACAACAGGAAAAACTTCAAAAAAGAGGAGGCAATGGAGCTATAAGCACTGAAGGAAGACAAAAATTCTAAGTAATGAAGATGAAGAGGGAGTTCATCCCAGGCCTGGGGAACACCTTGTACAGAAGCACGGGGATGAAACATGGAATATTGAGTTTGGGGAGTCCCCAGTGTTACAAGGTCACTGGATTGAAGAGTTTAAAGGGAAATAACATAAAATAAAGCTGAACAGTTGGTTGGGTGTAGATTGGAGAGTGCCTTAAAGACTGAGAAGTTTCTGATTTATCCTAGAAGTCATAGGGAGCCAATGAAGATTTTTTGATCAATCAGTCAATCAATATTTATTAAGTACCTATGATATGCCAGTCACTATGATAAGTGCTAGGGATACAAAAAGGGGTAAAAGACAGTCCCTCTCCTCATGGAGCTTACAATCTAATTGGGGGGGAACAATATGCAAGCAAAAATATACAAAGTGAGCTATACACAGGTTAAAGGCACTGGTGGGAAGACACTGGAATTTAGAAGGTTTGGGGGGATCAGGAAAGAGTTGGGGGGGATCAACAATATGGATATTAGTCCATTTTTAATGAGACACACATTTTCAATTGTATACAATAACTCACCTAAGTTTTACAGATAGAAGCTTGCCAAAAAGAAGTCCTGAGAGGCCCGTTTTGGTGAAAGATGGATAATAAGTAAATTATTTGTCTTTATGAATTGTTGCTTCTTAAATGGCTGAAGAATGTTTATTTGCAAGTGTAATTTTTTATATAAAATTAATTTACTTATTTAGTAGGGACACAAAGCTAAACTTCAGCCTTATCCATGTCTGAAAGATTATAAATAATGAAATACTAATATTAGACTTTGGTAGTCTTAGTAATCATTCATTAATTATACCGGCTAAAATTTATATAGGACCCACTATGTGCAGATATTATGTAAGCACTTTATAAAATATTATCTCATTTGGTCTTCACAATAACCCTGGAAGGTAGGTGCTATTATTATTTTCCTTGTATAGATGAGGAAAATGAAGTAAACAGAGGTTAAGGGAGTAGACAGCTAAGCAAGTGTCTGAGACTTGATTTGAATTCACATCTTCCTAACTACTGGTCCAATGCTCTATCCATTTTGTCCTAGCTACCTCCACTAGTACTACTCAGAGTGGCCTCTAGATGGCCCTGGATTTTTGAGATTTTCCCAACAATAGTGTAGGACTGTTAAGTCCTACCAAGCTGGACAGGCTTCAAGTATAGGATTTGTGATGGATGACCTATGTCTATGGTCTGGTCTCTAGGGACCAGTCTGGCTGAATTCACAGGAGCTTACCATTCACTTGGTTGCAGGAAAGTGAATATTTCTATTATAGCAACTCTTGAAGAAGTGTGAATTGATGAGAGGTTATATCCTAAACCAATAGGGGGAGTGCCATATAGACAAAATCATGGATCCTTAAAGTATGGAGATTTAAGTCATTATACTGTCAGCTACCGCCCCCTTCTTTTGGCTCCTTGGCACTGGGAGAAGAGAGAAATGGGAGCAGTTAGGTGGTGAAGTTGATAGGTTTTTAAATGTTGAATCAGGAAGCCCTGAGTTCAACTGCTTCCTCAGGTAAAGAAAACACAGGCAGATAACAGGAAGAATTCAAAAACATGGCATAGGATTAAAGCTGGAAGAGAATTTAAGGTCATCTAGTTCAATCCTCTTTTTAAAAATGAGGAAATTGAGGCTCAGAGAAGCTCGATGGTCCACAGCTACACAGTAATAGAAAAGATTTGAACTCTGGTCTTCTGACTCTGAAAGAATCAAATTTTTCATTGAACCACACTACCTCCTATAAAGCTAGTGCCCTAGAAGAGCACCAAAACTTTGAATGTGTTAAGGCTGCAAAGAATACCTAAGAAAAATAAGGGCTGTTTTATTTTTTAAGCTATGCTAGGGGAAAAAAGGAAGCCCACAGAAGAGATAAGATCATTCATAGCTCAGGGTCAATGGGAGAATTATCACAAACATTTCTTATTTTCTTTCCGTTTTCTCTGCTAAGGAAAATGGCCTTTGGACTGGAAAAGAGAGAACTGAAATACTTAATAGTTGAGCTGAAACCCCAAAGACATAGGGAGATAGGAAGATAATAAGAGAGTATTTAGCTGCCCTTGATAATAACAACCCACCAGGTCTAGATGAATGACAATGCAGAATATGGAAAGAACTGGCACATGTGTCTGCTAAGCCACTGGGCTCATATAATGACCATGGTGAAAGAGAGAAGCGATACAGGAATGGATGCTGTATTTATTATTCATAAACAGAAAGATAGTAAAGCTGGCAAGCTCTAAACTTGATTTTTCCTCCTCCTCCTCCTCCTCCTCCTCCTCCTCCTCCTCCTCCTCCTCCTCCTCCTCCTCCTCCTCCTCCTCCTCCTCCTCCTCCTTCTTCTTCTTTCTTCTTCTTCTTCTTCTTCTTCTTCTTCTCTTCTTCTTCTTCTCCTCCTCCTCCTTCTCCTCCTCCTCCTCCTCCTTCTCCTCCTCCTCCTCCTTCTTCTCCTCCTCCTCCTCCTCTTCCTCCTCCTGCTGCTTCTTGTGCTTCCTTTTTCTTCTGCTTCTTCCCCCTTCTCTTTCTCTTTCTTCCTCCTCCTCCTCTTTTTCATCCTCCTCCTCCTCCTCAGTTTGACTTCTATTCCTGGCAAAATTCTAGAGCCTATTATTAAAGGAGGGTGAGTGAATACCTAGAAGGGGAAGTGCAAGTAACAAAGAGCCAGTATGACTTCTTAAAAAGTGAATCATGATAGACAAACACTCTTTATTTTTTTCAAATAGAATGACTAGATAAAGGGGGGATGCTTTAGATAGAGTATACCTAGATTTTAGTAAAGCGTGTGAAAAACACTTGTGTTATTCTTGTGAAAAAGATGGAGAGTTGTAGACTAGACAATAGTACAGCCTGATTCACATATCAGTGGCCAAACCCATAGAAAATTCATTAATGGTTAATACTTGGACAGAGGTCTCTAGAAAAGTATCCCAAGCGCTATGCTCTGCCCTGTGCTGCTTAACATTTTTATTAATGACTTGGGAAAAGGAATAGCTATCATAGAGACCATATTATCACATTTATGAATGATACAGTGATTGACAGGCTAGAAAGTTGGGATGAATCTAATAAAGTGAAATTTAATACAGAGAAACACAAGTCTTATGCTTGGGTTTAAAAAAATCAACTTTGGGCCAGGGGCGGAGCCGAGATGGCAGAGTAGAAACAGCTCGTCCAAGCCTCTCTGCCCCCAGATTCCCCACAAACTATGTAAAAAAGGACTCTGAACAACTTCTGGAGCCCCAGCACCCACAGAACGACACAGAGAAGCTAACCTCCCGCTGAGGACAGACCAGCAGCCCTGCAGGAAGGACCAGTGCAGCGGTCTGGGAGCCGGCAATGCGCAGAGCGCAGAGCGCAGGAGCCCAGCCAAGCCGAGCCCAGGTCCCCGTGAGCCGAGGTTTTAGCCCCAGGGCGGCAGGGCCAGCAGCCAGTTGGAGGAACCCCAGAACACCAGGAGCTGTGGCAACTCCAGAATTATCAACATAGACATGCCTAGGACAAAGTAAGAGGTTAGTGTCCTATGGACTTTGGGACCTGTATTTGGGGAATGTGTCAGATCCCTCCCCTGGGGGCTAGAAGCCACTGAGGAGACACGCCATTTTGTAGTTTTCATAGGCATTTCCGGCTCCCAGCCTACAAATCGTGGGGAGATCTAGCAATCAGTCTTGGGGGGTAATCGCTCTTGCTTTAACCTCCCTGGATCTGGATTGTGATCTAGGGTGGAAGTTGTGGGTGGGTTTACAGCTTGCCAGAAACGGAAGTTGCCCCCCACACGTTCGGGACGAAAATTCCTCTATCTGGCCTTAAAGCCATAGTGTGGCAATAAGCCCAAAAGTCAAGCAATTAAGTGGCAACATGCCAAGGCAAAGGAAACAGAAAAATGCAACCCTAGACTCCTATTTTGGGGGCATAGAGCAGGAAAAGGACTGTGAGGTCAGAAGTCCTGCTCCAAAAGCCCCAGGGGAAAACATGAGCGGGTTGCAGGCCATAGAGGACCTTAAGAAGGACTTTAAAAATCAAATAAGAGAAGTGGAGGAAAAATTAGAAAGAGAAATGAGAAGGATGCAGGAAAAGTATGAAATGAGGGTCAACAGCCTGACTGAGGAAAACAACACCTTAAAAAATAGACTAGCTCAAATGGCAAAGGAGGCCCAAAAGGGCAATGAGGAGAAGAATGCCTTAAAAAGTCGAATTTGCCAGATGGAAAAAGAATCTCAAAAGTTCACTGAGGAGATTCATTCCTTCAGAGTTAGACTGGAGCAAATGGAAGCTAGTGACTTTATGAGAAATCAAGATGCTGTTAAGCAGATCCAAACAAACGAAAGATTAGAAGGCAATGTGAAATATCTCATGGGAAAAACCACTGACCTGGAGAACAGATCCAGGAGAGACAATTTAAAAATTATTGGACTACCTGAAAGCCATGATCAAAGAAAGAACCTAGAAATCACCCTTCAAGAAATTCTCAAGGAAAACTGCCCTGATGTTTTAGATCCAGAGGGCAAAATAGAGGTTGAAAGAATCTACCGATCACCTCCTGAAAAAGATCCCAAAAAGAAAACTCCCAGGAATATTATAGCCAGGTTCCAGAATCCCCAGATCAAGGAGAAAATACTACAAGCAGCCAGGAAGAAACAATTTCAATATTGTGGAAACACAATCAGAATAGCCCAGGACCTGGCAGCTTCTACACTGAGGGATCGAAGGGCATGGAATATGATATTCCAGAGGGCAAAAGAACTGGGAATGAACCCAAGGGTCACCTACCCAGCAAAACTGAGTATTTTGTTTCAGGGGAAAATATGGTCATTCAGTGGAATAGAGGACTTTCAAGCATTCTTGAGGAAAAAACCAGAGTTGAATAGAAAATTTGACATCCAGACACAAGAAGTAAGAGATGCCTGAGAAGGTAATCAGGGAAAAGAAATCAAAAGGAACTTATCAAAGTTGAACTATTTACATTCCTATATGGAAAAACAATAACTGTGACTGATGAAATCTTTCTCACTATGAAAATAATGGAATAGGGTGTGGTCATATGAATACATATGTGAATGTGTGTATATGGTTACAGTTACATGGATAGAGGGCATAGGTTGAATTTGTTGGGAAGGGAGAATACTCAAGGGATGAAATTATGAGGTGAGAGAGGAAAGAGGAGATGGGGAGAGACATGGTAGGGTAAACTATCTCATGTAGGGGAAGTGGTTGCAAAGGAGGGGGAGAATAAGGAAGGCTAAAAGGCAAAACCACATTCACATTGAATTTGGTTCAGGGAGAAAATGACATACATACTAAATGGGATATCTCAACCTGCAGCAGGATAGGGGGAAGGGGGATGAGAGGAGGGATGATGGAAGGGAGGGCATCCTTGGGGTGAGGGGAGGTTGGAAGTACCCACTATAGAAGAGGGACAGGATCATGTAGGGAATGGACCAGGTGGGGGGTGGGATGAGTGGGAGGGAATTATAAGCAGCCTTGTACAATATATCTACCATGATAATGTTTTGCATAGCTAGACATGTACAACATATACTGAATTACTTATATCCCAAGAAGGAATGGGTGACAAGGGAGGAAGGAAATGGATCTGAAATTCGAGGTCGTAACATTAAATGTTTCAAATATATATATAAAAAAAAAAAAAAATACTATTATTAATACTCTTTTGCCTGTAATTGGGAGATAAGATGTGCAGGCATTGGGACACAAAGATTCATCTTCCTCTAATGGAAAAGTCGATGGGGGTATGGGAGAAGGTATGGGAGAGAGCAGATTGGAGGAAGCGATATCTTGTGGGACTGCTATTCAGGGAGATTGGGTAGGGGAATAATGGGGGGAAAATGATTGTAACTCAAAATCTGGCGGAAATGAATGATGTAAAACAGAAGTTAATAAAGCATTTGTTTAAAAAAAAATCAACTTTGCAACCATAAAATTGGGGAAGAGTTCTTTAAAGTAGTTTCTCTTAAGAAAAATCTGTAGAGAAATGCAAATTAAAACAACGCTGGTGTACCATCTCACACCTATCATAATGACTAATATGACAGAAAAAGGAAAATGATAAATGTTGATGGGTTGTGGGAAAATTGGGTCACTAATGTACTGTTGGTGCAGTTGTGCACTGATCCAAACATTCTGGAGAGCAATCTGGAACTATGCCCAAATGGCTATAAAATTGTGCATACCTTTTGGTCTGTCTGGCAATACTACTATTAGGTCTATATCCCAAAGATATTTTTTTTTTTTTAAAGCAATTGGGGTTAAGTAACTTGCTCAAGGTTACACGGCTAGTCATTTGATTTATGCGTGGGTGCTCATTTTCTGAGGCCGGATCTGATCTCGGGTCATCCAAACTCCGAGGCCGGCGCTCTTGCTCACTGCGCCACCTAGCCGCCCCTTTAGGGCAATTGGGGTTAAGTAACTTGCCCAAGGTTACACGGCTAGGTTTTTGTTTGTGCGGATTAAGTGTCGGAGGCCGGCTCCGAACTCAGGTCCTTCTGATTCCAGGGCCGGCGCTCTATTCACTGCGCCAACTAGCCGCCCCTCCAAAGATATTTTAAAAAGGGAAAAGGACCTATTTGCACAAAAATATTTATAGCAGCTCTTTTTATAGCAGCAAAGAATTGGAAATTGAGGGTATGTCCATCAGTTGGGGAATGACTGAACAAGTTGTGGTATACAATTGTGGTGGAATATTATTGTGCTATAAGAAATGAAGAACTGGATGGTTTCAAAAAAACCTTGGAAGACTTACACAAACTGATGGAAAAATGAAATGAGCAGAATCAGGGGAACATTGTACACAGTAACAGCAAAATTGTACAATGACCAGTGGTGAATGACTTAGCTATTCTTAGCAATGATCTAAGACAATTCCAAAGGACTCATGATAAAAAATACTATCCACCTCTAGAGAAAGAACTGATAGAGTCTGAAAGCAGATTGGAACATGCCATTTTTCACTTTATTTTTTCATGTTGTTTTTTTTCCTTTGGGTCTGTATCTTCTTTCACAAAATGACTCATATGGAAATATGTTTTGTTTGATTATACATGTATAATCTATATCAAATGGTTTACCATCCTGGGCGGGAGAGGTGGTGAAGGAAGAAGGGGGAGAATTTGAAACCCAAAATTTTTTTAAAAGATGAATGTTAAAAATTGTCTTTACATGTATTGGGGTCACAAATTCAGAAATGACTGAACAATGACAACAAAATATTTCTCTGTAGTAAAGTTTTTCCTTGATGTTGAATTGCTTATTTCATTCTTTGCACTATATTAACTTCTCAAATCAGCTTAACCTTTTGCTTTCAGATGCTAATTAAGGAAATCTAAAATTTATAAAATTTTTATTTTCTGTATTTCTCTCCCCATTGTTTCCTATTTGCTGTTTTTAATTGGATGATAGAGTGTTCAAGTTTGAGCAGAAAGTGCAGTAACATGTGTTAGCTAGTTATTGATGCAATCTTTCAATGTTCTTCTGTAAGCTTCAATAACCTTATCAAGTTCCTTTGGCCATGGTTGTGTTGAAGTCTGTCCTTCAGTATTTTTTGATAGCTATTGTTAATGTTATAATTGTACCTCTCTACCACAAAATGCTGACCATCTGGTGACGTACAAGTGTGGAGTCACCTTTTGGGTTGTTGAAAAAGAGTGTTTGCTTTGGAACCAGTGAGTTATCTTGACAAAACTCTATTAGTCTCTGCCAAGCTTCATTTTGTACTCCAAGGCCAAACTTGTCTGTTATTCCAATTATCATTTGATTTTCTACTTCAGTATCCAATCCCCTATGGTAAATGTGATATCTTTCTTTAGTGTTATTTCTAGAAGATGCTGCAGGTCTTCTTAGAACTGCTCAACTTTGGCCTCCTCAGCTTCAGTGGTTGGAGCATAGACTTGTATTACTGTGATGTTGAATGGTTTGCCTTGGATGCAAACAGATACCATTCTATCATTTTAGAAATTTTCCTCCAGTACCACTTTTATCACTCTTCTTATTGACTATGAGGGGTATTCCATTTCTTTTTTTTTTTGGAGGGCAATTGGGGTTAAGTAACTTGCCCAAGGTCACATGGCTAGGTTTTTTGTTTGTGTGTGCATTAAGTGTCTGAGGCCGGAACCGAACTCAGGTCCTTCTGACTCCAGGGCCGACGCTCTACTCACTGCGCCACCTAGCCGCCCCTATTCCATTTCTTCTAATGGATTATTTCCAACAGTACTGAATGTAATAAAGTTACCCACTCCCATCCATTTAAGTTCACCAACACCCAAGATATCGATGTTTAATGCTTCCATGTCCTGCTTGATCACATCCAGCTTACTTTGGTTTATAGATCTTACATTCCAGGTTCCTTATACAATATTAATCTTCCAGAATCAGACTTTCCTTTTATCACCAGATATATCCACAGCTGAGCTTTTTTTCCCTTTGGCTTTGGCCTAGTCATTTCATTAATAGTGGAGCTACTTGTAGTTGACCTCCTCTCTTCCCTACTAGTGCATTGAACATCTTCAGCCCTGAGGGGTTCATCTTCCCATGTCATCTATTTTATCATTTTAATACTATCCATGGGGTTTTCCTGGCAGAGTGGCTTGCCATTTCCTTCTCCAGTGGTTCACCTTTTGCCAGAACTCTCCATTATGACCTGTCTGTCTTTGGTAGCCCTCCATGGCATAGCTCATAGTTTCATTGAACTATGTAGACTCATGATGAGGAAGTGACTGATTATATACTCTGCAGTCAAAGGTGGAGAAAACTCTAGATGGTCAGTTAAAACAAGACTCGTAGCTAACTGTGGTTCAGATCAAAATTCAGACTTAAATTGAAGAAAGCAGGGAAAACCTTCAGACCATACAGGTATGACCTAAATAACATCTTTTATGAATATGAAGTGGAAATGATGAATAGATTGGAAAGAGGTTCACAATATCATACAGGAGGCAGTGATAAAAACATTCCAAAGAGAAAGAAGAGCAAGAGAGTAAAATGGCTTTCTGATGAGGCTTTACAAAGTAACTGAGGAGAGAGGGAAAGCAAAATGGAAGGGAGAAGGGGAAAGATGTACCCAAACAAACAAGAATTCTGGAGAATACAATAGTTGAGAAGGTTTTTTTAAATAAGTAATGCAAAGAAATAGAAGAAAACAATACGATGGGAAAGACAAGAAATCATTTCAAGAAAATTAGAGATATCAAGAGAATGTTTCATGAAAAAAAATGGGCATGATAAAAGACAAAAATGATAGGTACTTAAAAGAAGAAGAGATTAAGAATAGGTGTCAACAATACACAAAAGAACTAAACAAGAAAGATCTTAATATCACTGATAACCAGACTGTGTGGTTACTGATCTAGAGTCAGACATCCTGGATCATGAAGTCAAGTGGGCCTTAGGAAACATTGCTAACAATAAAGTAGGGAAGGTGATGAAATTCCAGCTGAGCTATTCAAAGTCTTAAAAGATGATGCTGTTAAAATGCTGCACTCTATATGCCAGCAAATTTGGAAAATTCAATAGTAGCCACTGGATTGGAAAAGATCAGTATATATCCTGATACTTAAGAAGAGCAATGCCAAGAATGTTCAAATTATCAAACAATTGCGCTTATTTATCATGCCAGCAAAGTTATGTTTAAGATTCTGCAAACTAGGCTTCAGTAATATGTGAGGCAGGAATAATCAGAAGTATAAGCTGATTTTTGAAGAGGCAGAGGAATTAAAGACCAAATTGCCAACAATTGCTGGATTATGGAGAAAGCAAGGGAGTTCCAGAAAAAAAAAATCTACTTCTACTTCATTGACTATACTACATGGACTACAACAAAATGTGGCAAGTCCTCAAAGAGAAGGGAGTAATAGATTATCTTATTTTTCTTCTGAAGAACCTGTATGTGGGTCAAGAAGCAACAATTAGAACCAAACATAGAACTGATTGGTTTAAGTTTGGAAAAGGAATATGATAATGCTATATATTGTCACCTTATTTATTTAACTTGTATGCATACTACATCATGTAAAATGGATGAATCAAAAGCTGGATTTAAGGTTGCAAAGAGAAATATCAACAGTCATCTGGATGGCAGAAAGTGAAGAAGAATTACGAAACCTCTTGATAAGGATAAAAGAAGAGAATATAAAATCTGGTTTGATGTTTAACCTAAAAAATGAATATCTTGACAACTGGTCTCAGCCTTCCCTGGTAAATAGAAGGAGAAATGGAAACAGTGTCAAATTTCATATCCCTGGGCTCATAGATCACTGTAGACGGTGACAGTCACAAAATTAAAAGACAACTTGCTCCTTGGAAGGAAAGCTATAATAAATCTAGAAAGTATACTAAAAGGCAGAGACACCCTCTTGCAGACGAAGGTCCATATGGTCAAAACTATGGTTTTTCCAGTATCAATGTATGGGTGTGAGAGTTAGACTATAAGGAAATGACACTTTCAAATTGTGGGGCTGGAGAAAATTTATTTTTTAAAAATAATATTTTATGGGGCAGCTAGGTGGTGCAGTGAATGGAGGACTAGCCCTGGAGTCAGGAGGCCCTGTAGCAGCAAGCACCCCAATATCCCCAGGGTAGCTGCCAACACAGGTTCTTAGATCTGCTCTTCAAAAGGAAAGCAACTCAAAATGAGTTAACAAGCTTACTTTAATCAAACAAACATACATTACCTAGTTCAGGGGAAAAAGGTCAGCACCCCGAACTTCAGAGTTACAGAACTTACAGATCAGACAGGCTTCCAAACTGTCCCAACATTACATGCATCAATACCAAATCACAGTTACCAGAGAGGGAAGCATCAACATCTGGGTTTTCAAAGCCGGGGGCTCTCAACAACGGCTTCCCAGAGTCTCATCTGGTCAAATCACACAACACTTCTCAAAGTGAGCCCCAAAGCAAAGCCTCTCCCCAGGGCTTATATAGCCTTCTCTTGGCTCAGAGAATGTAACAACCTCCTTGACCCACTGCCCAATCACAAAGTATCAAGGTGTGGGCTTTCCTGAAAAACAGGCCTCCCACCACAGGCTCCAGGTGCACTTAAGCTAGGGGCAGGGAAGATCTTTAAATCTGCATTTCCATTACAGGCCCTGAGTTCAAATGCGACCTCAGACGCTTGACACATTTACTAGCCATGTGACTTTGGGCAAGTCACTTAACCCCACCTGCCCTCCAAAAAAAAGTATTATTTTATTTTCCCTCAATTACATGCAAAAACAATTTTTAACATTAATTTTAAATTTTGAGTTCTACATTCTTTCTTCCTTCTTCCCTCCCTGAGATAGTAAGCAATCTGGTTATACTTACGCAATCATGTAAAACATATTTCCATATTAGTCATTTTGTGGAAGAAAATTCCAACTAAAAAAAAGAAAGTGAAAAATAGTATGCTTTTGTCTGTTTTTAGACTCCATCAGTTTTTTCTTTGGAGGCAGATAGCATTTTTCATTTTGAATCCTTTGGGATTATCTGGGATTGCTGAAAATAGCTAAATCATTCACAGTTGTTCATTGTACTATATTGCTGTTACCGTGTATAATGTTCTCCTGGTTCTACTTACTTAACTCTGCATCAGTTCACATAAGTCTTTCCAGGTTTTTCTGAAATCATCCTGCTCATCATTTCAATAACATAATAATATTCCATTACAATCATATACCATAACTTGTTCAGCCATTCCCCAAACGATAGACATCCCCTCAATTGCAATTCTTACCCATCACAAAAAGAACTACCACAAATACCCTTGTACAAATAGGCCCTTCTCCCCACCCCCTTTTTATCTCTTTAGGATACAGACCTAGCAATGATACTGCTGGATCAAAGAGTATGCAAGGTTTTATAACCCTTTAGGCATAGCCTGGAGAAGACTTTAGAAAGTCTCTTGAACAGCAAGGAGATCAAATTAGTCAACACTTAAAGAAATTGTCGGGCTATTCACAGAAAGGTCAAATCCTAAAATTGAAACTTAAATACTTTGACCACATAATGAGAAGATGGGACACATTAGAAAAGTCTTTGATATTGGGAAAGATTGAAGACAGAAGGGGACAGCAGAAGATGAGACAGACAGATAATGTCATGGAAACAAATGAGAATAACCTTGGACAGACTTCAAGAGATAGTGGAGGACAGAAAGGTCTGGCATGCTACAGTCCATGGGGTCCATGGGGTCTCAAAGAATCGGACACAACTGAACAACTGAGCAACAACCATGAAAAGCTACTTAATGAATTATTTACTAACAATGATTCACAATGTTGAACTTGCTTGGAACAGTATATTGAAAACATTAAGTGTTCTGCTTATTCTCATAAACAAGATTAGAGTAGTTTAGTTGAAAAAGAATTGGATTTGTAGTTAGAGAACCAATGTTTAAGTCAACATTCTACCACTTATTAGTTATATGACTATGATTATCATATAATATTTTGGAGTCTCAATTTCTTATATAAAATGGGGGACAAAGGTATTTGAAACATGGTTCAGTGGAAAAGATATTTGTCTCAAAGTCAGAGGAACTGGGGGCAAATCTTGACTTTGTTATAGTCTGTAAGACCTTGGGCAAGTAATTTCACCTCTGAGTTTCTCATCCATAAACTGAGAGGGCTGTATTAGGTCAATTCTAAGGTCCTTTTTATCCCAAAGTCTACAACACTATGACTTACCTCAAAGAGGATCAAAGAAGAATATCTACAAGGCACTATATAAATATCAGTTGATAATTTTTAATAAAAATTCATAGGAAACTCTTCAATATCAACATTATATTTTAAAAATGCATGAAGGAAATTATAAAGGAATTTGAATAGACTGTCTATTTTGAAAATTCAACTCACTTATTTTAAGGAAATGGAGCCCTTTCAATTTTTGTCTTCAGTGTTGTCTGTTAGTCATTATTTTATCTACATTTTAGCCTTACTCATGTGCATTTCAACACAGTATATTGTTTTGAATTGAGGTTAACTGCATATGAGTTATATTTCTTCCATCAGATTTTATACAAGGTTTTGAGATTCTTTGTTTATCTGACTGATTCTTGGTTCTGGAAGAACTACAAGTTTCTAAGTTCTCATTGTTTTATTTAGTAATTGATTATGTTTCAAAGGCAATTGTTGATAGCCTAAGTAGAAACATAGCAAGTAATTCAGAAGCATTTTCCTTTTCTTCTGGAAAAGAAGCGTGAGGTATATATAATTCTTACCTAAGTCATTCTGAGTGATATATTTTATATTTGTTTGTAGTATAGGGTTGCCAGACCAAACTAACCCATTCAAGAAAATCTGGTATAAATTGATTGGGCAAATGCCCAGTATACTGCTTCTTTAAAGCCCTCCTAAATTATGTTTGCTGGAGCCTTTCTTTCTTTCTTTTCTTCCTTCCTTCCTTCCTTCCTTCCTTCCTTCCTTCCTTCCTTCCTTCCTTCCTTCCTTCCTTTCTTCCTTCCTTTCTTTCTTTCTTTGCCAGAGTGGGAAGTCTTCAAATAGTCTGGTATATAGAGTCTGTCATATAATCTATCCTTGCTTTATCCATTTAATAGTTACATGATCTATGAACATTCTCTTCTTTTGTTCTTTTGAAATCATGCTTGACTTTTGCTCTGTTTTATTAAAAGCTGTGGGGAGAAGAAACATGAAAAAAATTGCACTGAGGTCTGCTCTAAACTTGAATATTTGGAAACCTCCAGTAAAAGTAAATCCATATGTCAGAATCTGGTCCCAGCCTGATCCCTGAATGACTAGGTCCAAATTCCTTTAGGAATTTCCATGGATATGTGTGTGTGTGTGTGTGTGTGTATGTGTGCGCACGCGTGTGCATGTATACGTGATGTGTGAGTACCCTGTGGTAAATGCCAGTTATGCCGGTCTTTGTTTTTGTTATTCTTTCCAATGATAGAACCTGGAATATTGATTCTGAGTTTCTGGGTAGGGGCAGGTTTTATTTTCTTAGCAGTTACTGAGCCACAGAAAGGAAAAAAAGCAAACGAACAAAATACTCTCCCATCTAAATTTATTAAAAAGTGCCTTCACAAACAATAAGTATGATAAATGTAGTACAAATTCTTTGAAGAATTTTAAATGGCTCTGCTATTTGGAAACCTTAGTGAAATCTCACACTCTTAGATGCTTTGGACAAAGCTCAGCTCATCAGTTGCTCTTTTAATTGTCAACTTTCACTATGACTATAATTCAGGGGGAAGGATGTCCTACAGCAGGGTGTGACCAGCAGTGCAACCAAGACCTACTCAGCTGCTCTCATCCAGAGGTGCTCATAGGTTTGGCCTTGGAGAATAGGCCCTGGCCAAATGACACTCCAAGTCCATTAACTCATTTCCTGCCTCCGCCTTCCATCTCTATACTTCCACCCCTATGATGCTCACATGGGTTCTAACACACATATGTAAGGGTTCTGTTACAGATGAAAAGGAAAATTCTTTTTTGGCAGCATAAGTGGAGAACCTGGTAGAGAACCTGGTGTAGTTCCCCTAATTAGAGATTTTTATTTATGGAATGGAAAGTTTAAGTTGGGCATAAGTTTCCATGAAGAAAATGCTAAGGTCAGAACCTTAGCTTTCTCAACTTTCCCTTTTCCCTCACTAAGTCAGATTATTGGCACTCTAGTTCTATTCATACACATAGTAATGATTTACATATGTATAATTCTTTAAGGTTTACAAAGTGTTTTTCTCACAACAACCCAGGAAGTAAGTTGCTCAGGTATTATCTCCATCTTAACAGAGGGGAAACAAAGTCAGAGAATTAAACACCTACGGATACATAGTAATAGCTGGCCATTGTTCCCATTATACCAAATTGCCTCTTGTCCACTCAGCACAATGTTGTACAGGTGCTTAATAAATGTGGATAAAAGAAAGAATGAAGAAGATCAAATGCAGAACTGAAAATTCAATTCAATTCAGCAGACTTTAAGTGCCTACTGTATATACAGAGTATTGTGTTAGACAATGGGGAAAACCCCATTGTTTTTTTTTTAATTAAGCCATTGGGGTAAAGTAACTTGCTCAAGGTTACACGGCTAGTCATTATTTATGTGTGGATGCTCATTTTTTGAGGCCAGTTTCGATCTCGGGTCATCCCAAGAGAACCCCATTGTTTAAAGGAAAATATGGCCCCTGCACTCATGGATTTTTCCTAGTTTTTGTTGTTGTCACTATTTTGCTCTGATAGCAGGCTATCACACACACACACACACACACACACACACACATACACACATGTGGGAAGGGAGATGTGATGCTCGCAGTTGAGGTAGTCATAGGATTTCATCATAAATCATGAGAGTTGAATGTTGGGAACAAGGTGTTTAACTATAAAACTGCAGCCACAGCTGTGATCCTTTTATAATGTATGAGCATCATTCTGAGTCAGCAGAGAACAAGGAGATTGGCTCAGCACACACACTAACTATACCCATGGGGTTTTCTATGACCAAACCCTTGGGATTTGAGGGAGTATAAGTTCAGAGTTCTTTGTGGAGGATGTGAAATGGGGCAGGGGTAGGGGAGAGAAGTACCTCTCTCTCTTCCCTCCTCCCATTGGCTATAGCATCTAGCAGCTACATGCCTAAAAGGAACCATCCTATACAACAGTTTGTTGAGGAGTTGAAGAAGCAGAGACACAGTCCAGACAGACATGGACATAGAAAAGCAGTTGCTTATGGGAGGAAGAAGTTTTGAGGAACAGAACTCTTGGTTGCAGAGAAAAGAGTCAGTTATGGAGTCAAGAGAGAGCTAGCCATGGGAAGAGTTGTGGAAGGAGCAGTCCTTGGAAACCCAGCTAAGCAACACATCCATCGGAGATGTTTCACACAAGAACTGTGTGAGGAAGTTACAAAAAGGCTTCCAGGTGCTACACATCCAGAAGTTGTGAGTTGTCTTGGTCATACATGAGTCCTACAACTGTGCCTTGTTATCATCATACTCAAAATTTGCAGACCACTCTTCCCATAAATACTTTTGTGCATTTGTGGGACAATATGTTCCAGGTTTAAGGGAAATCTTTTCTAGTTTCTGTTTTTCCTATGTTATCTTAGTAGATGTCTTTGATAAGACAAAATTGTGTGTACTGGTGGATTGTTAATGGGAAGCATATTTGTAGAGGTTCATGAATAGAGTTCCACAGAGTTAATCGTAGGACCTGATGTAGTCATCTTCCTGAAAATTCAACTTGCAAACCCATGAGTGGGAGTTGGGGATTATCCATAGGAGGTGCCACGTGCAAATCACAATGATGTGACAGATATAGAAGTATAGGTAAAACTGTAGGTACTGTACTGAGAGAGAGAGAGAGTTCATTTCAATATTGACAGTGGAAATCAAGAAAGGCTTCATGGAAGAGGTGGCATTTGAGTTGGGTTTTAAAGTATAGTAAGTAAGTCAACAGGTTATGGAAGGAAATGGAAGAAAGGATGTCCTAAGTTTAAAGAACAAAGGCTCAGAAGTTTTAAAGCATAAAGCCTAGATGGGGTATGACCAGTAGTCCAGTTTGGCTAGAATGAAGACCATGTGGAAGTATTTAAAATGAAGTAAGATGAGAAAGGAAGGGTGGCACCAAATTGTAGGGGAACTTGAATGCTTTGCTAAGGAGTTTGAACTTTATTCAGTAACCAGTAGGGAACTATTAAAAAGATTATAAGCAGAGGATTAGTAAAGAACAGGAAATGTTTCATTTTGTCTTTGTATACCCAGCCCCTAACACAGCACTTTATACATAACAGGAACTTAGTAAATGCTAACCTGAGGACTAACATGACCAAATATATGCTTATAGAGGATTTTATAGAGGATACTTTTTACAGTAATGTGCATGATGGATTGTAGGGGTTAGAATATAAGTACTGGGGAGGGGGCAACTAAGTGGCACAGTGGATAGAACACTGGCCCTGGAGTCAAGTAGGACCTGAGTTCAAATCTGGCCTCAGACTTGACTCTTATTAGCTGTGTGGCCCTGGGCAAGTCACTTAAAACTCAATGCCTCACAAAACAAAAAGAATATAGGTATTGGGTCACCTATTAGGATGCTCTTGGAACAGTCCATGAAGGTGGTAATGAAGTCCTGTATATTAAGCAATAGAAATAGAAAGGAAGGAACAGAAGAATAGAGAGGAATAAAAGGTAGAGAGGGAGAATGGTGCAGGCTAAGAGCTGGATTTCAAGTCAGAAGACTTAGGTTTAAATCTCTGCTTCGCTACTTGCTACCTGTATGACTTTGGGCAAGTCATTTAAACCTACTTATGTGGGTTTAAATGTTAATTTTTCTTATCTGAAAGATGAAGTAGTTGAACTGGATCACCTCAAATGCCCTAAGTCTATGGTCCTATATGACATTAAAATATTTCAGAGGTAGAACTGAAAGGACTTGGTAATTGATTGGAAATAAAAGAAGGAGAAGCAGTTAATTATAATATTAAGGTTTTATACATGGACAACTAGAGAAATGGTAATTCCATAGGTAGAAATAGTGAAATCTGAAGGAAGAACAGGTTTTGTGGAAAAGATAAGTTTAGTTTGGGATATGGAAGAGATCTCTAAGGTTATTTATGATTGTAGATTCTGTTTCTATATTGAGTTTAAGGTGTCAGCTGGACATTCAGTCTGAGGTGTCCTATACACAGTTTGATATGTGGGTCAGAATTTAGCAGGGAAGGAACTCAGAACTTGAAATAAAGATTTAGTGGTCATTTGACCAGAGATAATAATTGAAGTCATTGGGAGAAAATTAGATCGTCAAGAGAGTATAAAGGGAGAAGCCAAGGGAAGGGAGAGGAGCTAAAGACAGAACCATGGGGAACAGGATCCAGTGAAGGAGGCAGAGAATAGTTAGAGATAGAGAAGGAGAACAAAGAAGATATGTTATCTCTGAAGTCAGGTCAGGGGAGATAATTCAGAAGGAAAGGATTGTTAATAGTCATATGCAATAGATTAATGAGGACTTTAAGAGGTGCCATGAAGTTTGGTAATTACAGGGTTGATAGAGACCTTCTATAGCTCAATTTCAGTAGAGTAAATAACGGAGATTGTAAGAGGATGAGGATAAAGTGGGCAGTGAGGAAGCAAAGCATTGGGTGCAGATGCCTTTTCCCAAAAGTTTGACCATGATGGAGAGGAGAGAGGTAGGATGTTAATTGGATAGGACTGGAGAGGGCTTTTTTTTAGGATTAGAGAAACTTGAGCATGTTTGTAAATAGATAGGAAGAATTTCAGTAGAGGAGGAGAGACTAAGACACTTGGAAGAGGACAGGTCTTTTATAGCAAAGTACTAAAGGAAGCAGAGGAGGCAGGGTCAAGGGCTTGGGAATTGGCCTCATGAAAAAATAGAAATATTCTTTCCTCTGGGATTGGAGGTAGTGATACTAAAAATTCTCAAGAATTAGTAGAGGGGAATTGGAAAAGAGCTTCTATCAAATAACCTAAATGTTATTTGTGGAATTAGAAGATTAAGTTCTCTCTCTCTCTCTCTCTCTCTCTCTCTCATTGGACTTGAGGTGGCAGGAAAATGTTTCTATGGGGAATGGTTTTGGTAGAAAATGATAGGAAAATTCACAAAACATCACCAAGCATGGCAGCTGGCTTGGTGAAATAGAAGGAGATCTGAACTTGGGGCCACTGGACCTGAGTTCAAATCTTAGCTCTGCCATTTACTATTTGTGTGAACTTAGGCAAATCTCTTAACTTCTCTGAGTTTCAAGTTCCTCTTCTGTAAAATAATAAATTTGGACTAGATAACCTCTAAGGTCCCTTCTAGCTCTAGATCTATAATTCAAGACAGCAGTTAAGAAAACCAGCTGAAGTTAGTCATCACAGATGGTAGTGGGTGAAATTAGCTTGATTCCATGACTTTCTCCAACATCCATTGACAATTCTGGAAGCAATATTATAAATCATCCTCTCAGAGTGTCTAATATATCTGTACCATTCATATAGTGCTTCTCCTATTCACTTGCTTACTTTATGTAGTTCAGAAATTACCATAGTCTTAATACCTTATAGCAACATTCTAGATTTGACAATTCTTTATTAGGATTTTTATTTTTCCTGTTGATATTGAGTGACCTGGAAGAAATACTGAACTCAAGTATTCTTCAGCTAAATGGTCATAAAAATATTTGGTGTGTGTTCCATGTCTATTTATCATACATCTTACAGGGCTGATCTTGGACAATTTCTTACATTTTCCTGAATAGAGGGTCTATATTTCTTTTTGGTTGGACTTGTGATTTCATAAGTGTAGATAATTCCCACTATTGAAATTTTTTAGATAGGATGCAGATTGGCAGTCTTTTGTAATTGTTTTATAGAATTGCCTGGGGCACCAATAGCTTAAATGACTTGCCCAGAGTGATCCAGCTAGTATGAGTCAAAGGCATGATTTTTTTTTCTTGACTCCAAAGCCAATTCACTATCCGCTGTGCTTATTCTATAGTCTTCTTCTTCATCATCATCAGCAGCAGCAGCAGCAACAGCAGCAGCAGCAGCACAAGAGCAGCAGCAGCATTGTCCTTAAAAGAGAGAAGTATTCCCACACAAACAAAAACCTAGCCGTGTGACCTTGGGCAAGTTACTTAACCCCAATTGCCCTAAAAGGGGCGGCTAGGTGGCGCAGTGAGTAAGAGCGCCGGCCTCGGAGTTGGGATGACCCAAGATCAAATCTGGCCTCAGAAAATGAGCACCCACACATAAATAATGACTAGCCGTGTAACCTTGAGCAAGTTACTTAACCCCAATTGCTTAAAAAAAAAAATTAAAAAAAAAAAGAGAGAAGTATCCTATTAGGGCTACTCAGGATAATCCTTAAAGGCAATATTACTATTTTACTAAATTAAATTAATTAAATATTACTATTATAATGCTGTTCTCCAGGTCTAAGTCACTGAACTGTCTCATAGGTGAAATGACTTTAGAAATCATAATTCCTATTTATCTGGTACTTTCTTCACAACTCCAAAGTAGATGGTATAACTTTTATTATTCAATGCCAAGAGATCTAGAGGAGGACCACTTTCTCTCTTGTATGTAAGGTATACCCTACTCTTCGATCTCCTAAAGATTTATGGGAGAACCTTGCTATGGGAATGGGAATCTAAGATCTTCCCTGCCCCTAGGCCCTTTGATAGGCTTAAGTGACTCTGAGAACCTTCCTTGATTTGAAAATATATTCTGCCCCCTGATAGGCTGAATGTGGTCACCTGGAGCCTGTGTTGGGAGGCTTGTTTTTCAGGAACACTCACACCTTGATACTTTGTGATTAGGCAGTGGGTCAAGAGGGTTGTGACATTCTCTTAGCCAGGAGAAGGCCATGTATACCCTGATGTGAGGTTTTGTTTTGGGGCTCACTTTGAGGAAAGTTGTGTGATTTGACCAGATGAGACTCTGGGCAGTCGTTGAGCCCCCCAGCTTTGAAAACCCAGATGTTGGTGCTTCCCTCTCTGGTAACTGACTAGATATGGATGTAATGGTCAGACAGTTGGAAGCCTGTCTGCTGATATGTTTCTCTGTCTGCTTATAACTTCTGTTGTAGCTTGTTTGTATTTTCTGAAGTTTGGGGTGTTTGACTTTTCCCCCTGAACTAGGTAAATGATATATGTTTGACTGATTAAAGCAGGATTGTTAACCCATTTTGAGTTGCTTTCCTTTAGAAAAACAGATCTAAGAACCTGTGTTGGCAGCCACCCTGGGTATGCTAGGGTGCTTCCTGCTACAAACCTGGATTAGATTCTCACAAGATGAACAAACTTGGATAGGTTTCAGTATACATTCTTAAAGGAAGTACTTATATCAGTGAAATCACAGATCCCTCAAATTATTATATATATATATATATATATATATATATATGTATATATATGTATATATATATGTATATATATATATATATTTTTTTTTTTTTTTGCTTTTTGGAGCAATTGGGGTTAAGTAACTTGCCCAAGGTCACACGGCTAGGTTTTTGTTTGTGTGTGCGTTAAGTGTCTGAGGCCAGATCTGAACTCAGGTCCTTCTGACTCCAGGGCCTACACTCTACTCTCTGTGCCACCTAGCCGCCCCCCTCAAATTATTTTACAGATAAGGAAACTGAGGCTCTGAGAAGTCAGGATTTATCTATAGTCAGTCAGTTAATAAGCATTTATTAAGTACCTTCTACATGCCAGGAGCTGGGGATATAAAGAAAGGCAAATGACAGTCCTTGCCCTCAAGGAAGCCTCATTCTAATGGGAGAGTCTACATGGAAATAACTAGGTACATGCCTAGGCAACTAGATAGCACAGTGGATAGAGTACAGAGCCTAAAGTCAGGAAGACTCACTTCCCTGAGTTCAAATCTGACCTCAGATATTACTAGCTATGTGACTCTGGGCAAGTCACTTAACCCCGTTTGCCTAATTTTCCTCATTGGTAAAGTAAGTTGGAGAAGGAAATGGCAAACCTCTCTAGTATCTTTATCAAGAAAACTCCAAATAGGACCATGAAGAGTTAGACATAACTGAAATGACTGAACATCAACAACACATACATAATGTATACAGAGCTGGTGGAAGATAATCTCAGAGGGAAGACATTTCAAAATGGCGGTAGAGGGTGTCACTGAAAAGGGTCTTTTGCAAAAAGTAGGACTTATGTTGAGTCTTGAATAAGGATGAAGTAGGTTTTAGACCCAGATTTCCTGACTCAGTTCCAACACTTTCCTCTTGAGTTTCCTATGGCAGAGGGAGACTGAGACTATGGTTTGGCATTCTTCTCTCACCCTGCCTCCTGACCTACATAGTGCTGCCTAGTACTTAGTGCTGTCCTTTTTCTCCTTCACGCCACCCCTACTAAACTATATTTCAAATAAGTGAGTTGGGGTAGCAAGGGCTAAGATAAGAAAATCCTATCTGTCTAATGGACTGTCTAATCCTGTACTATAAGCATTACAGCTCTGAGGCAGAGCGGGAGGGAAAAAAGATACTAGGAAGGGCTGAAATCAAGGACATGGCTAAGGAAGGTGGCCATTAGCATCTAAATTGAGAAAACTCTAATTTTTTAACCATGAAACAAAAACAAGGGGGTATTTGCTGAAGACCTGAGTGAAATTTTCCAGTTTTTTTTGAAAGAAAAAATTGGCAGTGCTAATTAGAGACAGTCCACAGTGGTCCCCTTCAAGTCAGAGTCCCTGTGCTGTTGATTTATACACTTTGCCTGGTGAAGAAGCTCCCTAGATAGTGTCATTGCCTAGGATTTAGGTATTCTGCTCTCTATTTACTTCTGGCTACCCCACCCTTCCCTCTGGGAAGGATGAGTCATTGAGTTGAGGTGTCAATATCCTGGATCAAGAACATAGATGATTTTTTCCCTCTTCCTTGAGTCCATAACCGTGGCTTCCAGAAGGGCTCATTTCAGTCTTATCCTTCAAGCAAAATCTACCAAGAGTAGTAAAAGGAACTTCATTTGTCTTATTGCCTCAAGATGTCCTCTATAAAAGAGAAGGGAAGGGTAGAAAGGAGGGAAATATTAGAGACCTGGAGGGAGAAGGTCGTGCTTCACAGGAGCAGGAGAAGAAATAGGACTCAGCCTGAGTAGCTACAACTTTCCCAAAAGGGCAGAAGATTATGTGAAAGAGGAGGTCTGTGATCTTCAAGGGTTAAGGTAGCTAGCTGATCTTTTTCTCACTCCATCTTCAAGGAAAAAGCTTCCTTTTATTTTTACACAGACAACTCTCAGATCTATATATCTCTGATATCTCTGCTGAACTCCAGTCCCCACATCACAACTGCCTTTGTATACCTCAGACAGGTTAACTAGTAGTCATCACAAACTCAATATGCCCAAAGGAGAACTCATTACCTTTTCCCAAAAATGTTAATATTTACATATCTTTGGGACTAATAGGCATATTCAAGGGTCCCTTTTGTTTTTCCTTCTTTAAATAAACTTTTCTTCTGTATCATTGGGAACAGTATATTGAATCAGTTTCATTACTCTGGATAGGGGACATCAGAGAACCAAGAGAATGGAGAAAATCCTTCCAAGTGAACTTGAGTTCTTCATGTCTTGAGAGGCTCTAGACATATGGGTATACCCAAGCTAGCTCTTGTTGAAAAGACTGTGATAAAATCCAGAAGAAAGTTGTGAGGGCAGGAAGAAGATAGGTGATATATGTGTGGTATGAGAAAGCAAGGGCACAGACTTTGGAGTTTGGTAGGTTCAAATCCTATTTTTAACATCTACTACCTGTGGAGTCTTGGGCAAGTCAGATCCTTCCTGAGATTAATTTTTCTCATCTGCACAATGAGTAGGTTAGACTAAATAACCTTTAAGAACTTTTCCAACTCTTGAATATTATTGTATAACATACAAGGGGAGAGGGAGAAGAGAATGTGACCTATGATTCTATTGATTTGGACATTGCAGTAGAGACTGAGTAAGAATTTTCATTCAGGGTCTAGTTGAAAGGATGACAAATTATGCAATGCCCTGCCCCCTCACTGAGAAAAGCCATATCCCTTCATACCAGCATGAACCCCAGTTTAGTCAAGAATTCTACCAGTGGTGCTGTATGGAATATCCATTATGATTTTTTTTTTGCTTTTTTTTTGGAGGGGCAATTGTGGTTAAGTGACTTGTCCAAGGTCAGACGGCTACCCCAACTCACGTCTGTTGTTGTTGTTGTTGTTGTTGTGTGTGTCGTGTGTTAAGTGTCTGAGGCCAGATTTGAACTCAGGTCCCCCTGACTCCAGGGCTGGTGCTCTATTTACTGTGCCACCTAGCCACCCCGTGACAAATGTTATTATTTACCCTATTTTATACTTGAGGAAACTGAAGCAAAGAAAGGTTAAGTGACTTGCCCATAGTCAGTATTAAGACTGTATTTAAACTCTGGTATGAAGACCCAACACTCTATCCCAGGGTGGAGAACCTACAGCCTCAAGGTCACAAGTGGCCACCTAAATCCTCAAGAGCAACCCTTTGGCTAAATCCAAACTTCACAGAATAAATTCCCTTAATAAAAGGATTTGTTCTGTAAAACTTGATTCAGTTAAAAGGCCACATCCAAGGACCTAAAACACCACATGTGGCTTCAAGGCTGCAGGTTCCTCACCCCTGTGCTATACTATCTAACTTCCTCTGAAGTTAGGGAAATAAAGTTTAAGAATCCTGGAAAGATAGAAAGAGTCCAGGTTGTGAAGGGCTTTAAAAGCCAAACAGAGGATTTCATTTTCGATCCTGAAGGTTACCCGAGGATCACTGGAATTTATTGAGTAGAAGAGTTATGTAGTCAGACCTGTGCTTTACGAAAATCTCTGGCAGCTGAATGGAGGGTGAACTGAAGTGTGGAGAGAGACCAGAGGGAGTGAGACCAAACAGCAAGTGATTGCAGTAGTCTAGTAGTCTTGAGAAGTGATAAAGGCTATGAATAGACAGAAGGTCTATTATCCCTATAAATAGACAGAAGGTGATGTATACATGGGATATTTTAAAGGTAGAAATGACAATAAGATTAGATACTTAGAATGAGTTCAAGAGACTTATTGGGAATGAAACTGGGTTGGAAGCCTGGATGATTGAAAGGATGGTGGGGTCCCTCAACATAAAAGGGAAGTCTGGAAGAGGCAAGGGAAGCTCAGTGTCATTCTAAACTCCCTATCTGCACAACCTGTTGTCAAATCTTGTCACTTTCACATCCACAACATCAATAGCCTTCTAATTGGTCTCCATGCCTCAGGCCTCTTTCCATTCCAATCCATCTTCTTTTCAGTTGCCAAAAGGTTAGAATCTGACCATGTTACCCCCCTACTCAATAAACTCCAGTGGCTCCTTATTATCCTTAGGATCAAATATAAAATCTTCTGACTTTTAAAGTCCTTCTCTTTACTTCCTTTTTCATACTCTATAATCCAACAAATGGCCTTCTTACAGTCACTTGGTTAGTTGGTTGGGTGGTTGTTGTCCTTCATTCTCAGAGGAACAAAATGACATCATTATGTTAGAGTTAGGTTCCAATGTGTCCAACTGTGGCTGATCAGACCAATACGAGCTCGGAATGCTCTACCACAGGTTGGGCACAAATAGTTCATGTGAACATTTGGGGTGGATTCTCCAAATTTGTGCATCCTGTTTTTCCTTTGAGCTGTCTCAATTCTGCTTTGCCCATAGAGCACATACCTTCTCTGATGAGGGCATACCATGCTGAGCCGTCCTGTGCCAGCATTTCCCATGCCACACAATCAATTCCAAAGTTCTTGAGACAGACCTTAAGAGTGTCCTTGTATCACTTCTTCTGACCAGCATGTGAGTGCTTATCCTAGGTGAGTTCTTCATAAACTAGTTTTTTTTTTTTGGAGGGGGAAGGCAGGGCAACTGGTGTTAAGTGACTTATCCAAGGTCACACAGCTAGTAAGTGTTAAGTGTCTGAAACCAGATTTAAATTCAGGTCCTCCTGACTCCAGGGCCAGTATTCTATTCTCTGCACCATCTAGCCACACCTAAAATAGTCTTTTTAGCAAGAGTACATTTTGCACTCAAACAATTTGGCCAGCCCATCAGAGTTGTGCTCTCTGAAGCAGAGTTTCAATGCTTGGCAGTTTAGTTCAAGACAGGACCTCAGTATCTGGTACCTTATCCTGCCAGGTGATCCTCAGAATCTTCCTAAGACAATTCAAATGGAAATGATTTAGTTTTCTGGCATGGTGCTGATAGACTCCAGATTTCATAGGTGTACAGTGAGGTCAGCACAATGGCTATGTAGACCTTCAGTTTGGTAGTCAGTCTAATACTTCTTCGCTCCCATATTTTCCTTTGGAGCCTCCCAAACATTGAGCTAGCTCTGGCAATGCATGCATCAACCTTATTATCAATGTGTACATCTCTGGAAAGTACACTACCAAGGTAAATGAACTTAACAACAGCATTCCAAACTTCTCCATTTTCTATAACCAATGGTGCCACATATGAATGGTGTGGTGGTGGTTGATGGAGCACCTGAGTTTCCTTGGTTTAATTGTTAGGCCAAAATTAGTACAAGTATCGGAGAATCGATCCATACTTTGTTGCATCTCAGCTTCAGAGGCTGCACTGAGTGCACAATCATCAGAAAATCATGCACCAGTACTCCCTCCACTTTGGTCTTGGCTTGTAGGCTTTTCAAGTTGAAGAATTTACCATCAGTGCAGCAGATGACCTTGCTGCCATGTTCATCCTCATTGAAAGCATTTGACAGCATGGCTGAAAACATCACTTACACACAAAATACTCCACCCCCTCACTCCATAACTTTTCATGGCTAATGTTCTTCCTCCTCACCTCCACATCATGGTTTCCTTCAAGATTCAGTTTAAATCCTACCTTTTGTAGGAGTCCTTTTCCAGCCTTCCTCACTGCTAGTGCCTTTCCTCTGAGATGTACCCACTATTTGCATTGTATATATCTTATATGTATTTAGTTATTTTACTATATTTCTGTTAGAATATGAACTCTTTGATGGCAGGGACAGTGTTTCTTGCCTCCCTTTTTATCGTACAATGTCACACATGGTGAGTACTTTGTAAATGCTTGATCGCTGGGGAAAAAAAGGCCTGGGTGACTAGGAGGATCATGGTGTTTTTTATAGTAATAAGGTTGGGAAGAGCTGAGGGCTTAATAAGTTCTGTTTTGGATATATTATTTTGAGATGTTTATGAGAAATCCAAGTTAGAGATGTCCAAAAACAGCTAGCTAATGTTTTGAAGCTGGAGTTGAGGGAAGAGATGAGGGTTAATATAAAGATATACATAAATCTAGGAATGATTTGAGATGGTAGTTGAATTCATGGAAGCGGATGAGATCACAAAGTGGAATATATAGAGAGGGAAATGAGAAGAGAACCCAGGACAGACCCTTGGGAGATACTCGTGGTTAGTGGGTGTGATCTGCATAAAGACACAGCAAAGGAGAACTGAGAAGGAGCAATCAGATCTTGGAGTCAAACTCAGATTCTCTGATTTCAAGTCCAGTATGTCAATAGCCTGGCATAGATTTGGGTTGCAGATTGTAGGTGCAGACACAGCCAGTGAAATAATTTGGTTTGCTTAATTATGCATATTTGTTGCAAGGAATTTCTTTTTTTCTTTTTGGAGGAGTGGATGATGGGAAAGAGAAAAATCCCTTTTTGTTCATTAAAATAAAAAAAAAATAATCAAGAACCAGTAGCCTTAGTCAGGTTAGGGAGGAATTACAGCTTGAGGGAAAGAGAGAGAGAAAAAAAAAACAAAGGCAAGAGTAAAAATGAAATAGAGGTTAAAGCACCAAGCCATTGACAAAGCCAAGAGTTTTGAAGAAAAGAAGCCAAAGATGGGCAATCTGGACCAGACTTTGGGGTGGGATGAATGGGTCTAACTTTGTTCAGCTGCCATCTGGTATATGGCATAACTTGAGAAGCCAGAATTGGTCATCTTCTGTATGGGGACTTAGTTGAAAATATTTGTCTAATTTCTTCTGCAATGCCCGGTTAAACAAATTCTCAACTTTTCCTTGATTCCCTGATATAAAGTCATTGGTCCAATAGAAATATCTGAAATGCTAAAAGCAAGTTGGAATTAGTGAACGGATGATCAAGAGAAGGTATTGGAGGATATGAAGAGCCAAGAACAACTTGAGAAAAAAAAAGTCAGGGTCATTACTGAGGTCCAAGAGCTTGAAATTGTCTTAAAGAGGGACTGCAATACTTGGTACAGGCTCCAGTGCAGTTTCATTTTAATTGTAGGCTGTCATGTTTTGGTCATGTTCCCTCTGCTGCAGAAAAGGATTAGATTGCCAGAACCAGGACTGGCCAATACTGTTCTTCTTCTTCTTTTTTTTAATGTGCTTAAGGAATCAGTCTAGGGAATACCAAAGACATTCTGAGTTTGAGACAATGTAGTGCAGTGTCAAGAAGGCTGAATTTATTGCCATAAGATTTGGGTTAGAATCTCAACTGATCCTGGGCACATCCCTTGACCTCTCTGAGCCTCAGTTTCCTCTTCTGTAAAATGAGTAGTTAGGCATGTCAAACTGGATGTCCCATAGATACCTTAGTCTCAACACATCAAAAATTGAGCTTGTTATCTTTGCCCCCAAACTGTCCTCTCTAACTTTCCTGTTACTGTTGAGTGTACCAGCATCCTCCCAGTCACTTGGGCTCACTGCCTACATCATCTTCCACTCCTCACTCTCTCAAATCCTCTGTATCTTATCTCTTGCCAAGTCTTATAATTTGTAATGTATCTCATATATGTCTCCATATCTCCTCTGACATTTCTATGACTCTGCTGTAGGACCTCATCACTTCATACCTGGATTATTGCAATATAACCTTCTGGTTGGTCTCCCTACCTCAACCTCTCCCCATTCCAGTGCATCCTCCACTCAAATGCCACACTGATTTTTCTAAAGGGCAAGTCTGATCATGCTACACCACCCTTCAATCAACTCCAGTGGCTCCCTATCACCTCCAGGATCAAAGATAAAATCATCTGTTTGGTCTCTAAAACTCTTTATAACCTGCCCCTCCTCTACCTTTCCTGACTCTCACCTTACTCTCCTCCATGTATTCTTTGATCCCATGACATTGGCTTCCTTGTTCTTCTTTGCACAAGACACCCTCCAACACCAAATGTTTTCCCTGGCTGTTCCCTATGCATGGAATATGCTCTCTTCCCATTTCCATAGTCTAGTTTCCTTGGCTTCCTTCAAGTCCTAGATAAAGTTTCACCATCTAGAAGAAGCTTTTCCCAATCCCCTTTATTGTTTTTTTTGTTTGTTTGGGTTTTTTTTTGTTTTTTTTTTTTTTTGCTTTTTGGAGGGCAATTGGGGTTAAGTAACTTGCCCAAAGTCACATGGCTAGGTTTTTGTTTGTGTGTGCATTAAGTGTCTGAGGCTGGATCCGAACTCAGGTCCTTCTGACTCCAGGGCCTATGCTCTACTCACTGCGCCACCTAGCCACCCCCCCTTTATTGTTAATGTTGTTCAGTCATTTTCCAATTGTGTCTGACTTTTCATGACCCCATTTAGGGTTTTCTTGGCAAAGACACTGGAGTGGTTTGTCATTTCCTCCTCCAACTTATTTTATAGATGAGGAAACTGAGGCAAACTGGGTTGAGTGTCTTGCTCAGGATCACGTGATTTTAAGTGTTTGAGGCCAGATTTGAATGCAGGAAAATGAGTCTCTCTAACTTTAGGTCTGGCACTCTATACACTGTGCCGCCTAGCTGTCTCTACTAATGCCTTTCCTCTTTTGACTATCTCCAAATTATTCCTGTATAGATCTTGTTTGTAAGTTAGTGGCTTACTTGTCTCCTCCATGAAATTGTAAGCTCCTTAAGAATAGGAATTATCCTTTGCCTTTCTTTGTATTCCCAGTGAGTAGCACAATTCCTAGCACATAGATTGACTGAGGATCCTTCTAGATCTAAGTATATGATCCTACCTCCTGCCTATTACTTCAAACATCCAATGATGCTTTTTTATTTTACCATTACTATTATTTATTAACACAGTAGACATCTATTTAAAGTTTGTTTATGATAAGGAATCCTGCTTGTGTCCTACTATTAGAAAGTAAACTCTTCTGGGCAAGGATCATTTCATATATTTTTCTTTTCCTCCTTGGCACATGGCACATAATAGGGGCTTACGTGTTTATTTATTGAATAATAATCCTGATTACTTTAAGAATGCCCATTATCTGTCTCTTGCATTATGCTTATACCTAAAATATATCATTAGAGGTAGGTTTAAGTGAAATCAATAATTTCTGCATCCTTGGAATGCCTAGTTTGGCTCATCGAAACATATAAGGGTAAGATAGTGGACAGAACATTGAATTTGAATGTAGAGATTCTGGATTTGATTCCACTAGCAGTGTGGTTTGTCACATGTTTGGTATGACACATCATCTCCCCAAACCTTAGCTTTTTTATTATAAAGTGAAGATAATAATACCCATACAAAGTTCTTGTGGGAAGCTAACGTGGTAGTGGATAGAATACTTTTGTAAATATTTCATTGCCATATACCCCCCAGATATTATTATCTCTTCGAATTTAGGACAAATACCCAAGCATGTAAATCCATCCAAATGTATGGAAGAAGTTTTTGTTTTGTTTTGTTTTTAATTCTATCTGGATTAACACCTTCTTTCTTTAACAAAAGAAATAAACTATCATCATGTCACTGAAGTAGCCAATATTTGTAAAACAAATCTAGTTAGTTATTTTTTAACATCCTGAAACTCTAATAAATCACAAAGTGATCAACTGAATATATGTGTGTGTGTATATGTGTGTGTATTTTTCCCCCTCCCTTCTCTTCCCCCTCCTCATCCCTCTTCCCCCTCCCCTATGAGACCAAGAGAACTTGCCAAATATCACTGTATGTTTGGAAAACTTGACACTGACTGCAGTACTATTGAGGGGGAAGAAGGGGGAGAAAAACCTGAATAGGGTTTATGTTTTCTAATGGAAGTCAGATGTAGAACTTGATTGTATATTACTCAAAGAAAATACTTCATTTTCTCCATTAGTGATCAAGCGGCCTCATCCTGCAGTGAGGGTATTCATGAGAGTTATTGATGGATGATGCCCCAGAGATAAATGTTTTCTTTTCATTCATATGCATGTATGTATATATGTATGCACATGTATGCATACATATACATACATGTATACACATACACACGTATATATCGAAGGAATCTGATCACTCTAACTTATAGGATAAAGGAAACAAAGGTTTTGAGCAAAACCAAAACAACTTTGAATAAGAACCTGCTTTAGATAGACTTCCCTTACAAGCTAAATGTTATATTTCCACTCAACAGAAAGGTATTGCTGTATGGTCATAAAAAGCTGGCCAAAACCCTGGTAACCTTTGCAGTTAGTCATGTTATTTTTGGTTCATGCCAACATGGATCACAGCTCTGACTCAACAGAGCCACTGGAGCAAGAATTCAGAGTTTAAAGAACAGCTAACTCAGAAATGACTTTTTTTTTCTTATAGTATCATTATGCAATATTTCTCATAGTTTACCTTTTCAAATTTACCAACTTAATACAGATGAGCTCAGTTGTTGTTTGGCAAATGAAATTCTGAGTGGCGTCAGCACCGTTCCCAAAATTCCACTGCAGGCTAAGAATGATGAAGCTTTCCATTTTGGGGTGTTTGTTTTACGCAAGTAGTGACTTACTTTTCAGAGGTAAAAGTCTGTCTCATTACACGTCCACCTCAAAGAAACTAAAATTAGAATTTGTTTGATTAAAAGTTTGTGACTACACTATTGAAAAGGACACCTAAAAGAAGAAACTATTTCAATAGCTTTCTAATTATATTTTTAAAGTCAACCTATAGTCACAAAATGAAGCCTTGGGTTTAGACCTAGATATACACTTCATCTGGAAGCTAGGCATGGCCTTTACTAGTTATTACACGAGCTCATTTGCCTAGGCCCTCTAAAGAGAACTTTAAAAAAAAGCTATTTAGGTTTGAAAAAGTTTAGCTTCCCTCTTCTTCAGTCTCTTCCCACCCACATCCACACATCTTTTGAATACAAAATAAAGATTAGTGATGAGAATATTGTGAGTTTGGGGGCTGATCTGGTAAACACTATTTTCCAAGTAGAACTGCAAATTGGCCATGCAAGATCTTGTGGTTTTAGATAATTTTTGTCAAATTGATCCCTTAATTATGATAATAATTTACTATGTCAAGAGAATCATCATTTCTTCAATGTACATGTTCCTTTCACAGTCAGATCACATCTATATGCCTTAATAGATGGTCTTCAAGTAGATACTGTGGTTAAAAAAATCATTCCTACATATTAAAGCACTGTTGGTGCAACTATAAATTGGTGCATCCATTCAGAAAAAAAATAATTATGTGAAGAAAATAACTAAAACATCTCTGCCCTTTGACCCAGGTATCCCACTGCTAGGCATCCCAGGAGGTTAATGGCAAAAAGAAAATCCCCATGTACATAAAAATATTTATAGCAGCATTTCTTTAAACAGCAGCAAAGGACCAGAAGCAAAGGAAATGCTCATAGATTTGAGAATAGCTAAAACATTGTGGCATGTGAAAGTAATGGAATGTTACTGTACCATGAGAAATGACAAATATAAATACAGAGAATCACGGAAAGACGTAAGTTGATGCAAAATAAAGCAGGCAGAACCAAGAAAACAATAAAAAATATTGACTACATCACAAACTATAATTATGAAAATACAAAAAGCAATAAAAATTGAAACTGAATTAGGTAACATTATAATGACCAAGCTTGGCCCCAAAGGAGAGACTGAAGAAAGCAGCTTTCTTCTCTTCTTTGCTGAGGCAGGGGACTAGAAGTATGACTTCATATAAAGGCTGACTTTCTCTGATATGCTGATTAGTTTTGCAGAACTATGCCCCTCCTCTTTTTATTATTTGTTACAAGTATAGTGCTCTGCCCCCCAAAATCTTTCCAAGCTCCCTTCTTTTCCCTGGATTACAGCTGACTCACCCCACTTCTACCCATTTTGTAATACCCCTAGGGAATGGCCATTATCATGACCATGTGGCTATTACTCAGTTCTCTTTGAGGGTCTCAGTAATAACCCTAGTGTGAGGAGACAGACTTCTACTAATCACCATTTATACAAAATTAGTCACAATAACACTATTAACTCAAAAGCAAAACATTTGTTAAACAAGAAGGCAAAAGCAGGAATTGCCATTAGGTTTACTCAACGGAAAGCAAAAGCAGGAATAACCATAACAGTCCACCTATAAACTTTGATCACATTCTTCCATCAATGTAGATAGTGTCTGTGAGGAAGAGTGGATACCCACAGAAACCTAGCAAGAAGGTAGATGAGTAAGGAAACCTATACCCTTAGGTCAACCAAAGACATCATGTCCAAATATATGGACATCAAGCTTTGGTGTCCTTGGCCTTTTTAGAAGCCAGTCCATACCATAGAATTTGATTTGTAATTTCTCAGCTATAAGCTTCAAAACTCTAAAAACAGTCATATATAAATGAGCAGATGGGCCACAGACATTTTCAACTGTTAGTATTCTGCCTTCAAACAGGTCTTCTCTACATTTATCTGAGAGGTATTTTCCCCCTTTCAATTTCTCAGAATAATTTGTTTTGTCTCAGGCACTTTATCCTGAGGCACTGTATTTCTTTCCAGCCTGAATTTGTCAGTGTTTCTTCTATTGATGTCCTTTCCCCTCCCATTTCAGCAACCAAAATGTCCACATAACAAGGGTTAGTACCTTATAGAAGGATTCCTTGCTAGGGGTCAGGAGGAGGGAAATATTGGGAAATGTAAGTAACGTGAAAACAAAAGATAGCCATGAAAAAATTTAAAGCCCCCCCAAGTCACCCCTACATGACCAGATTTCTGGCAACAATCCTCTCCAAATTTAGCTAGGCTGGTTTTAAGATGATCAACATAGTTGTTCACTCAGTGAGGTCCATCCTTGACATCATGACAGCTTAGTAGCACCTCCTAGAACTAGAATTAACTAGAATTAAGGTTTCCTGTAGAAGGTGGGATTTTAATTGAGACTTAAAGGAAGCTAGGGAGCTTAGTAGGCAGAGATAAGGAAGGAGAGCATTCCAGGCACGGAACACAGCCAGAGAGAATGTCCAGAGTTGAGAGATGGGGTTGTTTGTGGAACAGCAAATAATAAAAATATCTCCTCCAAAGAATCACATCTTAGCATTAGCAGAGATCTCAAAAGTCATTTCCAGCCAATATTGGGAAAACATTCTAGTCTACAGGACACATCCAATTACTTTTTATCTTTGGGCAAATAGAACCAGGTTGTACGCTTTATAGCTATGCTTGTTTTCTGAATCTGTCATTTAAAAAAAAATTGCTATTCCTAGCCAATACTATGAATGATCAACTTTTCTGTCATTGATGAGGCAGGAGTCAGCTCTTGGTGTAGGTACTTATAAGAATAAAATGTGGAAATACAATTTTGGGATTTTCCTATCAATAACCAGGGTTTAACTCTAAAAGAAAACACATTTCTGCTGCTAACCCGATGTGATTGGGAACTACCTCCATAAGGTTAATGTATAAAACCCTTCAGAGCTGTCTTGAAACATTTCCTGTGGAAGAAAGAAGGAAGACACTCAACTGAGTTACTTCATCTTGGATTGGTGGAGGTACTTGGAGTACACAGTAGCAGCTGTCTCTTTTCATTTTAAACTAATATGACCGCTGCTTACTTTACCCTGTCCTCCTGACTTGTTAACAAATTATTACATGTATTTGAAAGCTATAAAAGTGAAAGTGATTTAGGAAAAGATGTTCCTTTTCATTTCAACAACTTACATGCCACAGAAAATCAGAGAATGTTCATACTGGGAGGACCCAAAAATTCCTCTAAATCTGCCACCTTCAGTTTTCTTAAGAAAACAGAGGCCCAGAGAAGTAAGAGAATTTGCCCAGGTTCTTGGCAAAACCAGAATTAAAACCCAGGCCTTCTGAAGCTCAGTCCAGATCCCTTTATTAAGGCATTGACTTTACTGGAAAAATAAAGGAGATCCGAAGAATCCAATATTCTAAGGATAAGAGAATTCATTTTGCTTCTGATATCAAAAACAATTAGCATGAAGTAGTATGAAAGGAAAGAAAGTGGGGCCCTTAGAAATTATCCACATTTCTTAAATTTGCCCATGTTTTAAAAATTCAATCAATAACTAATTTTCAGGGTATTTGGATGTATTATTTGATTATCTTATTCCTTTTTAATTTGGGGGAAAAGATTATAATCAAGATTTGGAACATATTTAAAAATGCAAATTTTGTTTGCAAACTCTTCTGTCCACACAACACAAAAACTAAATTATTTTCTTAGTGTGAAAGATAAAATTCCAGAGCTAGGTAGAACACAAAATAATACGATGATCAAGAGGTTTCTTCTTTATGGGTCATAAAGGAAGTCCTTCCAGAGCTTCATTTCAGATGAATTCATTGTTGGGCACATGATATAGGTGCAGAGTATACTTGCTCTCCCAACACCCATTTGCCTTGGAAGGTCAGATCCCCAGAACCCAACTGACTACTTCCCCCTTCAGGGCTTGAGGGGTAAACCTGAGGGGTTTAGACTTCCTTTCCTAATGCAACTGTACATATGACTATGCTTCTCTTATTAATTATCACTTTAATATCAATTAGCTAGCCAGACTCAATTAGTTTTTAGTTAAGAATATTTACTAGGGTTATATACAAAGAACAGTTGATACAAATCATTGACCCCAAAAGTCTGGGCAGGGGTGGGGTATATTTTCCCACAAGGAAATAGAGAGTCCAGAGAAAAGTGGGCTCAAGCTTAGAAAGCACATGTGACAAAGGGTTAACTCAATTCCTGGTCGCTGGAAGTCTTTTTTCTCTTTTTTGTGGGATACTTATAAAGTTTCCCTTAGGCATGGATGAGGCAGCTTTGTCTAGGATTTCTTGTAACGTGCTGAAGCTTCTTCTTAGTTTGTCTACTCTGGTCTGTCCTTGACTCTCAATTTTATACACTGCCAACAGCCACTTCCATTCTGGGGACACCGTTAGGATGTCCATGGGAAATCCAAAATATTCCAACCTATAAAAATCCACTCTAGTCAAGGGGAGGGCAGCTAGGTGGTACAGTGGATAAAGTGCCAGACCCGGAGTCAGGAAGACTCATCTTTCTGAGTTCAAGTCTAGATTCAGACACTAGCTGTGTGACCCTGGGCAAGTCACTTAGCCCTATTTGCCTTAGTATCCTTATCTATAAAATGAGCTGGAGAAGGAAGGCAAACCACTCCCGCATCTTTGCCAAGAAAACCCTAAATGGGTTATGAAGAATCAGACATGATTGAAATAACTAAACAACAACAACAACAAAAAATCCTTAGCTAGGGATAGAGCTTGATCTGTAATTTCATTGACACAGGCAATGCCAGGATAAGGAAATTCCTTTTACCGATGCAGGCCAGCATCTCCTTTATAGGGTATTAAAAGGTTGTGATTTGCACAGGGAGACTCAGTCAGTATGTGTTAGAGGCAAGATTTGAACTAGGTCTTCTTGCTCTGACAACAATTCTTTATACACTATGCTATGCTTTCTCTTAGATATAAAAAGCAATGATTGGCACTTCTGAATGTAGTGTATCACATTGCTTGTTGTGATTGTCGTCAATACCTGTGGGTCCAGGGCTTCCCACAGCTAAACAAAGCATAATCTAGGGCAGTGGTTAAACAGACTCATCCAGGATCCTTGCTTTCTGTTTGGCATTTAGAGCCTTTTACATTCTGGCTCCTTTTTCTCTGATATCAGATATATGTGTGTGTGCACGCATGTGTGTATACACACATATACGAAGGTATGTATATGTATGCATGTATGCATTCATCCATATAGGCAGCTCTCTATCTCTGTTTCTCTTGTCTTTTTCTGTCTCTCTGTCATTCCCTCTCTGTTTCTTTTTCTCCCTGTCTCTGTCTCTTTCTTTCCACCTCCTGGATTCCAGGCTCTTCTTGTCTCCTGGGTCAATGGAACTTACCTGCTCCTTGATTTACTTGGCCTCTCTTCACTTAACACTGTTAGTCCTAGAACTTCAGGATGTTAGAACTCTTCTATTTAAGTAGACTCCTGGTCCTAGTCCCTCCTGGTCATCTCTCTCCTGTTGCCACTTGTGCCCTGGAATGACAAAAAAGAAATCATAGAATTGTGAGGAATCTCTAGAGATCTTAGAAACCAGCAAGGCTTCACTTAAATCTGTACCTGCTTCTTCCAGTCTTGGTTTGTGGTCTCATCACCTCCTCCAGGAAGCCTTTCCTGATCTCTTTACCAGTTGAAAGTGATCTTTTCCTCCCCAAATCTCCTGTAATATTTTGTTTGGGCCTCTTTTTTTGTACTGATAGTCTAATTTATCCTATCTATCTATCATTTATCTATGTATGTATGTATATATGTATGTATTTATCTATCTATCTATCCTTGTTGTGCCTTCTCTACTAATCTGTAATCTCCTCGAAGGGGATTACTTTTTGTTTTATCCTTATATTCTCAGTGCCAAATAAGTAAGTTTAATGAACACAAATTCATATTCCTATATTCAACTGAATTTAGTATTAAAATGCACATACATATATATATAAACATAATTTTAAAAAGTGTTTGTTGAGCAAATATTTAGTGAGACCTGCTCATTTAACTTCTCTGATCATTCCTCTTTATTACATGTAGCTCCACTATTATCTCAAATGAAATATATAATTTATATTTTAAATTTAAAAAAATTATATTTGCTACACATTTTCTCAGGATTGAAAAAAGCAAAATGGTTATTTTCTTCATAAAGTAACAGATGAAAGAATAATCCTTATCTAGAGGATTGAAAATGGTCATTTATTTTCTATGAAAAGAAAAGGAACTCTGTTTTCAGTATAGTTTAGTTATTAAATTGTGATCTTTTGGGTACTAAATTTTAGTACCTGAAATATTTTTTGCTATCAATAAAAGCAGGATGTGATTAATATGTATTAGAATAAACTTATTCTTGAATTAGTGACACTAAGAGCCAGTATGGCATTTTGGATAGAGTCCTGGACTGAGAATCAGGACATCTGAGTCCAAATCCTGCCTCATTTACTTACTTATTGTGTCACTCTAGTAAGTCTTAACTGCTCTTAGCCCCAGTTTCTCACCTGTAAGATGGTAATAGTGATATCTTTAGTAGTTACCTAAAAGGGTAGTCATGAGGGTCAGTAAAATGAGCTAATATATCTAAGGCAAAGATTCTTAATCTGGGGTCTGTAAACTTTGTTTCTTAATACTTTGATAACTGTATTCCAATATAATTAGTTTCATTTCCCACATATTTTATGAATTTAAAAACATTTTTCTGAGAAACAGTCCACAGAGGAGCAGAGCAGGGTAACTTTGTTTTCCTCTATGGTTCTAGGCTTTACCAGACTGCCAAATGTGGTCATGACACAAGTTTAAGAATGGGTGGGGGGGAACTTTACCTTCTTAACATTTCTGGTATGTGCCCCCTTCTCTTTTCTGACTCCACTGTCTCCCTGGTCCAGGCCCTCATGACCTAATGCCTGCAATATTACAATAGCCTTTTGGTTGGTCTCCTTGCCTTGAGTTTCTCCCCACTTACAATCCATCCTCCACTGAAATTGATCTACCTAAAGCACAAGTCAGACCATATCACCTCTGTATTCAGTAAACTCCAATGGTTCCCTGTTACCTCAAGGACCAAATAGAAAATTTTCTTTGGCATTCAAAAACTTTCATAACGAGACCTCTTTCTATCCTCCCAATATTCTTATACCTTATTCTCCTTCCTACTAGATACATACTCTGTGATTCAGTAACACTGTCTTCCTTTATGTTCTTCAAACAAAACACTCCATATCTTGACTCTGGGCATCTATCCTGGCTGTCTCCCATGCTTGGAATACTCTCCCTTCTCATATCTGCCTTATGGCTTCTCTGGTTTCCTTCAAATCTTAGTAAAAATCTACTTTCTGTAGGAAACCTTTCCTGCTCTTCCATTAATGCCAGTGCCTTCCCTCTTGTTGATTTTTCCAATTTATTCTGTATACATTTGTTTATACATGGTTGTTTCAATGTGGTCTCCTCCTCCATTCCACTCTGAATTCCTTGAGATCCAGGACTGTCTTTTGCCTTTCTTCATATCTCTAGCACTTGGCACAGTTCTTGGCACATAGTAGGTGCTTACTAAATGTTTGTTGACTTGGAGAAATCCTGATGTAAAGTACTTCTCAAACTTTAATTAAAGTGCTACATAAATATTCATCATTGTTATGTTCCTTTAGAATCTTAATATTTATTGCATTGAAGAAACTGGTAACAGTGAGTTGAGATTAGTGATAATTTTCAGAAAATACTTGGCTTATACTCAGAAAATACTCTATGATTTCACCATAGAGCTAGGTGTGAATACATGAAAATTGGATGAATTGACATGCTTATATTAGTATTCCATATTTCCATGGTCCTTAAATTTGTTTGTAGCCAGTCTGATTTGTTACCACATTTTCACATGCTGAGTTTTGTTAGCAATTTAGGATAGAAGTTTATGCTGGGAATTAGAATTTAGAAGTAGCAAATTCTATTAATATATTTTTTTCATTTCTAAGGATAATATTGTGTTTAATAAGGTAGGTATCTTTGACCTACTGGATTTAAAAGACTCCCCTGTTCTAATGCAAGGAGTGTATATCATGCTATTTTGCTAGAATGTACTTTAATGAAGAATTCTTGGATATACCAAAAAAAAAAAATTGCCTTTCTAGGTGGTTCTTAATGTCAGAGCTGCTCTGTTTATCTCTCCTGACCCCAGAAATGTTCCAACCCCATGGACAAGACAGATAGAATTTCTATTACAGCTGAGAAACTTTACCTTTCAAAGGGATTTGTAGCTAAATAAGGATTCTAGATCAAAGATTATACGCACGGAAGATTTAGCTCAAGATCAACTGATTCCAGGTCATGTTTACTTTACAGAATGTTCTCTCCATTGTGAGTTCAAGCTAGCCCAAGGAAGCTGCCATGATTCCTGGCCTACCCACACACTTCCACAACAGTGATTTAATGGAGTATAATAGGTATAGGTGGGCATACAGACTGAGTGCACTGGTCCATGTTTGCTGCACTCCTACGACAGCAAGTTTCATGAGTTAAGGTTGTCATTGCAAAAAAAAAAAGACCATAGTTCATATATAATTTGGGTGAATGTCAGATAAAGAAATTAATTTTTATTATGAGCCACAGCAGGGAGAAATAAGTTGTTTGACAGAATTCTTATATTAACCAAGTGTACAAAAATGATTTCTTACCACCATATGGAGTATAAATGGCAGAAAAATGGAAGGCAGTCAATCCAGGTCACTAGCTAGCCTCAGAGGCAGAAGCTTACTAATCAATTGTGGGCTTTAGGGCAGCAGAGCAAGGTAATGTTGTTTTACTCTACGGTTAGCATAGTAGAGGGATTTTGGTCAGTCAAAAATATAGCCATAAGATGAAGAATGACTGTGATATCTCATATTATACTGAAATGGAAGCTTGTTTCAAGATGGCAGTCATGCATGCCTCCAGTTTAGTAGAGGTATGGATAAGATGAACAAAGGTTTCCTTTGCCCTTAATGGGAGCTCTCAGTTTAGCTTCAAGTGCTCATAATGACTAGGCAAAGGTATTGCTGTTTATTAGAGAAAACCCTAGGAATTCAGACTTATGTGAGACCTGAGGATTGTGTCAGAATAGAACTTGTCAGAAATAGATTGTGTCAGATAGAAATAGAAAAGGGAAGAAGATTAGATGTGGGTGAAGGGGCAGGGAGAAGGGACTGAATAAAAAAAGAAGTCCTGGAGACCTAGGAACAGTCATAAGCAAAGAGCTAAAATTTGTTTTGATAGTAAGAAATGTAGGTCTGTTAGAACGGTGCAAGTGAACAAAGAAGGACAGTCAAGCTGTAGGTTGTGGTCACAGTGGGAAGTAGTCCTACTATGACATTTCCAAACCTAAGTGCCAGCAGAATTCTGACATACCAGAGCCAAGGCAAGAGGTAGTAGCCAATTCTATCCTGCCCAATGAGGTTAATAGATGTCTATGTTGGCTGCTGAAAGCTTGCTGAGATGAAATAAGGATTGACAATTGAGAGGATTTATGATCCTGCCCACTAATGTGCTGAGGAACAGTTTTTCTATCCCTTCATAAATTATACTTAGGAGGTTTCTATTCTATCCATCACCTAAGGAGGTATAAAAGATTCCACTCATTTGTGGATATAAAATAGATAATATTTTTTACTATTTGATTCCTTCTTGTTATTGACACTAAATGCTTCTCCTATTTGATTTTTCATTTTTCAAACATTCTGATAATAGAGGCAGTTGTATTGGATAGGGTTTGGTCATGTTTGGCATAATTAACCAGATCTGGAGATCTCATAATCTTCAGGTGTCCAATATTATATATGTATATCCGTAATTCATCTATACACTCTAAAATCACTGGGTTACTTCCCTTGATAATAAAAATAATAAGAACAAATAGATGAGATTTATATAGAACTTTAATATTCATTGTTATCTTCTTCTGGGAGAACTAAAATTCTTAGGCTGATTCTGCACATGTCTTTGAGATTAATGTTTTTCTTGGATAACGAGTGTTTCTTTTAATGTAATTTTTTTTCTTCTCTACTAGATATTTCTTTACTTCTATGGATTTGCATTCCCAATTAAGTGTTCTTTCTTTTGTTCTTCTAGTGAGACTTGCCATCACAGATCTAAATTGTTTATTCTGCCCATTACTTTTGCTACTCAGGACATGAATTCTGCCCTCCCACAGTTCTCATTTCTCTTTTGAAGCAGTCAGGAGTAGTTGTGGCTCCACATTATCAGATTTCATAGGGTCCTCTGTCTCATCAAGCGATGGCTCACTTTCTTCAATTTGCAGTATTTCTTCACAGATACGTGAATTTGTTTACTAGATCTGGAGGCCCCATTTCCTTCTGCTGTTAGTTTTCGCTGTTGATTTATCTGTTCAGGGTCTTTGAGTTTTCTTCTGTAGATCTTTGGTGATTTCAGCCTCCCTCCCCTTTTATCATCCTCTATTTCTCACTTTCTGACTCCTTCACCTCTGATAGTAGTTTCCCTGGGGGTTGAATCTCAAAATATTCATAATTCACAAGCCTAGGTAGCTGCCTAGAGTGACTTTGGGAGGGACAGAACTGTCCCTAGCTGGATGCAGAAATGTTTCTCTCAGGTTCAGTGGTATGCTGCCTAACCTTCCCAGATATGGAGTACTATTCTGTTCCCTCTGTACCTCAGTTCCTTGGCTAGGTAGTTCAGAGTATTGGTCCTATTGTCAGTGGTTTATTTCTGTGATTTAGAGTTTGGGTCTCTAAGGCTCTGGGAGGAAGGAGAAAGGAAGGGATGTGATGTTGAACTCTTTTTCAAGCCCAGACAACAGCCCTTTGCACTCTGATTCCCCACTTTCCCACAGAAATCTTTTGTAGAACCGAATGTTGCCACAGTGCTGGCCACCAACACTAGTGTAAATCTCTAAAACCAGGAGGCCAGATCTCCATAGGCATTAGAAAGAGGCAAGGAGGAGTGGGGTTGCATTTTTTTTTGCAAGCCCATGAACAGCATTGGTGTTGGGGGAGGGAGTGCTTCGTGAGCTTGCTGTAGGTGTCAGTTGATAGTTATTAGTTTTTTTTAACCTTTTTTGGGGGTTCCAGGTTTCTTAGACCATGGAGATAACTAAAGTTGCTTTATCTTTGGTGCATAATTTCTAATTTGGAGAGGCCTGAGAGTCATGAGGATCAGAAAAAATGTCTAGTCCTCTAATTTGTTGGTTACATTAACCTTAAGTCCAGGTTTTAATGTTCCTAAAGCATATTATATACACTATCTAATTTAACTTCCACTACAATACTATAAGGTAGGCCCCATGGGAGTCAGTATCCCCATTGCATAAATGAGTAACATTAAGTCTTACTGAGGGATGTTACTTGTAACTAGTGTAAAAAACCAGGTCTGAACTTATTCCAAACTGTGTGGCTGGGTTGATTCTTTATATTTCTAACACTGAATGATACATCCTTAAAAGGGGAACATAAATATACATACAAGTATATATATATATATATATATATATATATGCACATAAAAGAGTTAAATACATGGACATACACACAAAACAATAAGGATATCTAATATTAATATAGTGCTTACTGTGTGCCAGCTACTCTGCTAAGTGCTTTAAAATTATCATCTCATTTGACCCTCACACGAACCCTGGGAGGTAGGTGATATTTTTATTCTCATTTTGCAGGTGAAGAAACTGAGGCAAGCATGGGTTAAGTGACTTGCCCAAGGTCACACAACTAGTTAGGTGTTTGAGGCTGTATTTGAACTCAAGTATTCCTGACTCTAACATAGATGCTATGTCCATTTTACCACCTAACTGCAGAAACATCAATATATGGGAAAAAACCCTATAAGGACATCATTCATAATAATAGCTATCATTTTTATAGTGCTTTAAATTTTCAAAGTACTTTGCATGTGTTATCTCATTTCCTAACAACCCTATGAAGTAAGTTACATTATTTTCTTCTTTTTATAGGCCAGGAAATGAAGGTTTGAGGGTGATCAGTGACTGGCCCAGAGTCACACAGCTAAGTAAGTACCTGAGGCAGGATTTGGATGAAAGGCTTCCTGACTCTGAGCCCAGCACTCTTTCCATTCCACTCTTCCACTAACATTCATACTCCTAAGAAGAATGATTTATTTTGGCCCCTTTTATCAGTGGTTTGTATAAAGATATTGATGATGTGGTCATCAAACTTGCAGGTAACACAAAGTTGGGAGGAACAGCTAACACACTAGAAGTGTGAAGTCAGGACTTTCACAGGCTAGACTAGAGCAACTAGATATTGTTGTTGCTCAGTCATTCGGTTGTGTCTGACTCTTTGTGATCTTGTAGACCATTATGTCCATGAGGTTTTCTTGGCAAGGATATTGGGGTGATTTGCCATTTTCTTCTCCAGTGAATTAAGACACTTGCCCAGGGTCACACCCTAGAACATGTCTGAGGCCAGTTTTGAACTCGAGTCTTCTTGACTACAGGCCCATCACTCTATCTACTGAGCCACCCAGCTGCCTCTTTGAAGTGAATCTAATAAGATACAATTCAATAGGGATAAATGTAAAGGTTTTGACTTTAGATTAAAAAAAATCCACTTCACAAGTGTAAGATGGAGGAAGAATTGTTAGAAATTATTATGAAGAAATTCTGCATTCAGAGAAAGAACTGATGAAAGAAGTATGTATAGGATGATTTTACGTATTTTATATACATATACGCATATACATATTTGTGTCTAATGGTAGCCATCTTTTGGAAGGGAGAGGGAAGGGAAGAAAAATAAAGAGGAAGTTACAACAATAACTTTATTATATATTTCAATAGAATAGTAAGTTGTACACAAGTGATTTGCAGTTTCATTTGCAATCATTTTTTTATTCTACTATGTTATAGAAATGCTTGTGTTATTTCATAAATTAAAAAGAAAAGAAAAAAGCTCCAGGGGGATTAGACTAAAGGTTTAATGGTATGTATACTCAATATGAGTCAGTAGTATGATCTAGCCATCTTCTTGTTCATTCTGCTTTTTCAAAGTGGAACAATCACATCACAGGGTGATGTCTTGACTCATCCATGATTTGGATTTGAATGAGGCAGTTACACAAAATCATCATCTTCACTCTCTCTTTCAGACTCATCATAGTTTGGTGGCAAGACAAAAGTTAAGACAAGTGGCAATGGTCTGCATCCAGTAGATGACCTTGGTGATATCTAGCCAAGCCCTAAGTGCTCCACAGCACCTGCTTCAGCCACCTTCATGGCCATTGGAACAAATTTTCCTCCTCCACCCATTAGAAAGTACACAGTTTCCAGCTTTGGGGAGATAATGGTCCCATTGTTCTCTGCTCTATTAGAGCTCTTAAGGACTATTGTATTCAATTCTGGGGACCATGGTTTAAGAAGGCTGTTAATAAGCTAGACAGTATCTAGAGGGATCAACCTGAATGGTCAATGACCTTGAGTCCATGTCATATGAGGACTAATTGAAGGAACTAGGCTGTTTAGTGTAATACAAAGACTCAGGTGGACTTGATAGTTATCTTCAAGTTTTTGAAAGGCTGTCAGATGGGAGAGGGACTAGGTTTGTTCAGCTTGGCCCCAAAGAACAGAACAAGGAACAATGAGTATAACTGCAGAGGCTTGATGTCAGGAAAAAGCTCCCTAATGATCAGAGCTGCTCCAAAGGAGAATGAGCTGCCTTGATTGGTGATGGGGAACCCATCCTTGTAAGTCTTCAAAGAAAAGCTAGAAGTTTTCCTTTTGGAATGGCAGAGTTGGGATACCTTTCATGAATGGGTTGAACTAGAAGACTATTGAAGTCCATTCCAACTCTCAAATTCTATGCTTCTGGCATGAGGAATTGACGAGAGGTAGAGAGAGTTACAGCTACTGCTAGTAAGATTCTAGAATTAAAACACACATTAAGCCTTTCAGGGTTAATAGAAATAATGTTGTCACTTTGATGCTACCTCTTTGATCAGGGTTGGAAGGTGGGACACTAAAATCCACCCAAAGCCTTCTTTTATACAGGGCAGAACCTGGACTTTTAAACTCAGCCCACTTTCCATCTATGGCTCCGTTTGGCACTGAGCAATTCCATGGAAAAAGATGCCCATGTGCCAAGCACTCTCTGGTGTCCTCCTCCCCCCTGCTTTCCAGCTTCTTTTTGTCTGTTATTCCATTAGATTGTAATCTCCTTGAGGTCAGGGACTGTCTTTCTTAAGTATGTGAGTTGAACCAAATAATTTAGTATTTATTTTAATTTTGGTAGTTGTTCTTTTAAATATATAATAAATACATAGGTTTTTTAAAAATAATTTTCCACAATTCTTTTTTATGTCAGAGAAGATACAACAGCATGGAGGTCCCCTTCCTTTCACAAGGACTCTCCTTTAAAGGACCTTAAAATCTGAGAATTGACTGAATCTTACTCTTTGTATTCAAAGTTTATACTACTAATCTGTTCTTACCACGGTATATACATCAACAGCTGAGTGGTATAGTGGATAGGATGCTGGCCTTGGAGTTATAAAGACTTCAGTTCAGACCCTGCCTCAGATGTTTCTTCATAGGTGTATGACTCTGGGAAAATCACTTGACTGCTCCCTGCCTCAGTTTTCACACCTATAAAATAAGGATAATGACAGAACCTACTTCTCAGGGTTGTTGTGAGTGTTAAAGGAAAAATGTGTGTGTGTGTGTATGTTTGTATATATTACATATGTATGTACATATATATGTATGTATGTATGTATATATATATATATATATATATATATAGAGAGAGAGAGAGAGAGAGAGAGAGAGAGAGAGAGAGAGAGAGAGAGATTGTTATTACTCAGCCGTTGTTATTACTCAGTCGTTTTAGTGGTATCCAACTCTTCATAACCCCATTTGGGGTTTTCTTGCTAACTATACTGGAATGATTTGCCATTTCCTTCTCCAACTCATTTTCCATATTGACAAAATGTTGGCAAAGAGGGTTAAGTTACTTGCCCAGAGTCACAGAGCTAGTAAGTGTCTGAGCCTAGATTTGAACTCAGGAAGGTGAGCCTTCCTGACTCCAGGCCTTGCACATTATCCACTGCACCTCCTAGCTGCCTAGGAATATACCTAATTATTTACATGTATACTGTAAAAACAAACCTCATAGTTCCCTTTAATTCAACCAAAGACATTGTATTTCTTATCAGTATAGTTTTTGTCCAGTTATTTTTCAGTCATGCCTGACTCTTCATGACATTTGCTGTTTCCTTCTCCAGCTCAATTACAGATGAGAACACTGAGAGAACAGAGAGAACACTGAGGCAAATAAGGCTAAGTGACTTGCCCAGTGTCACACTTGCCCAGTGTCTGAGGCTAGATTTGACTCAGGTTTTCCTGACTCTAGGCCTGGTACTTTATCTACTGTGCAACCTGGCTGTTCTCTAAATACATGTATACATGTACAAACATATACATACATATATGTATATTAGCACACATTTATAATATTATATAAGCATATGAAGTGATTTGCAAATCATATAAATGTTAACTATTATTAGAAGATTTTCCCCCCAGTAACTAGAACTGAACCCAGAGAGGGCACCAAAAACTGGGATGCTTGCCCTGTCCCTGAGCTTTGTATTGTCCCTGACAAGACCAAACATCTTGAGTTCCACAGTATGAGGAGTTGGCATCACTAGTTGGTGCTAAAAAGCGACTGAAGGCATTCACGTGCACATGACACATTCAGGGCAACAGGGCAACCGACTTTCCTCTCCTTTGTTTCATTTTCTGTCTTTTTCTCTTCAAGCCTTCGTTTTGCAGAATCATGGAAATACAATGCTTGGAAAGGACCCTAGAGACCATAGAATCACAGATTTGGAGTTGGAAAGCATTTTAGAAGTAATTTAATCCAACTCCTTCTTTGTATGGATGAAGTGACTGAAGTCTCTAGAAGTTGTGACTTGTTCTTGGTCACATAGCTAGTAAGTGTCTGAGGCAGTATTCAAACCCAGGTCTTCTAGGTTCAGTACTTTATCCACTACTCCATGCTTTCCACCTATTTATATAGTCGAATCCCTCAATTTGTAGACAAGGAAATTGAGACCAAGAGAGGGAAATTAACTTCCATAGAGTCACACTGCTAATTAGAGGCTGACCAGGTATCCAACCCAGCTTTGCTGTTTCCAAGTCAAATGATTTTTCCATTTTGTCACACTTTGGTTCATCTCAAGATTCTGCCTGTGTGAAAGCATTGGGAATTGAGGGAACTTGCAAAGAGTGACTTACCCTAGGCTCCAGGCCCTACTGCCAACTGGGATAATTGACCACACTGATCCCATGACATTCTTGTCTGATTTTCCCTTTGACCAAAGAAAATCATTTGATCAATTATACAAGTCCATTGAACAAAACTAGGATGAAACTGGTGAGTTGATTAGCTTTATGATCTCATCAACTCTGTGTTTTAATATTCTGGGCTTCTGATAAGTAACAGGATGGAAATTTTAGGGGTAGTATATGCATTTATAGAAGTATTTATAATTAATAAAAGTTAAAACACTCAAGGGCATACCTACACAATGCCAACTATTGAAATGAAAGTGTAAAAATTAATACAGCTTTCTGAATTTTTCTAAGTATTTCTAAATATTTATTTGACTTTGAGTAAATAAAAATATCTGAGCTATTGAGTTATTCCATTTTTATTCAGATGTTTGGTGTTATTTGGACACAGCCTGAATGAATCACAGAAAGAGCTTATGGGGAAAATTTTTTAATAGGTTACAAATCTGTTGTTTGGGGTATAGTGTGGAAACTTTGGAAACAGATTTATGCATTAGTTTTTCACTTTGCCACCAGATGTCCTCCATGAGTAGGAAAATATGATGATTTGAGTGATATTTTGGAGTGTGAATGCCCAGCATTTTTGAATATTTGACAGTGAAAGGAAAGTCTGAGTGAATGTAAATGTTACCACAGGGTTTTGGATGAGATGTGTGTTTTGGAGGCTGTTTTACAGGTGTAGCTTTCAGGAGCAATATTTGGTTAACTCTTAAATTTTCATTTTTCATACTTTGCAAATATTTACTTAACATACTTCCTTTGCACTCACCTCAGAAATGAATATCTGCATTTTGAAGTGAATTATTACATCTAGAAATGTATATTAGGAAATACTATAACCTTTTTATAAAATACATAGATAAAAATCCCTAATTTTAAATTGAATTGCCCAAGAATTCCAAAAGTGAGTTTGTATGATTGCTATTTAATTTAGTATCAGAAAAACCTAAAATGTTCTTAGTATTAAATTATTCATGAGCAAGCTGTTTACATCATTAGGAAACAGCTACTAATGAATGCTAGATTAGAGGTCAGATAATCTGGGTTCTAATCCCAGTTCTGCTATTACCTCTGTGACTTTGAGTAAGAGACATTCCCTCTCTAGGACTCAGACTACTCTTCTGTAAAATGATGGAGTTAAGCTAAATGACTTATGAAGCCCTTTCCAGCTCTAAATCTGTGACCTTATGAATAAGCTGATTTAATATTTACCAATAAAACCCTTTTGAAATTAATGTATTTAAAGGATACACACACCAAACAGTTAAGATTCACGGAATGTATAAAACAGATACACTCTACAAATAACATTTATCTTAATATGGCTTGTGTAATATTCAATATTGAGGCTAACCTTTTTATAGTATTGAAGAATCCCCAAGGGGGGGGGGGCGTAAGGATAACACCTGCCTTACAGACTTTCTGTGTTTCAGTGAAAGGTATGCACTAGGCATTGCTAAATACTTGAGGACATAATTTGGCTCCAGCATAACTGTATCCATTATAGTGAGATTTTTCATACTCTCACTTTATTGGGGGGAGGAGGAAGGAAAATAGGGGGAGGAAGAAGGGAAAAGGAAGGAGGTGTAATCCTATTATTTAAAAAAAAGACTAGGACAATCTACAAACCAAATGAAATTTCAGTCAAACAACCAGATATTTCCAGATGTTTTGGCATTGTATAGACCAAACATCTGAATGACTGATTTTTCCCCTCCTTTCCATCCAGACATTTTTGTTGCATACACAGCCACATAGGGAAGGAGGTGGTGAAATTTTAGTGCTTTCAAGGGCTTCAGTTAACACTTCACCATACAGTTAGCCATAGTAAAAGTTTGCTTTGTCTTTAGGAAATGTTTATTGCCACACCCCAACCCACATTCATACTTGAAGAGGCTTCAAAGCCATGCACCTTTCTCTGGCTCCTCCTCCACCCTCAACATGTAGAATGTGGCTTGCAATAGGCCTTTTCTGGCTTAATCTAGGCACTAGTCCTAGGATACTTGGGCTGCTGGGCTGGGAGTTGGGGAGAGAGAGGGTGGTTTTTAACATCTAGCTTCATTAGATGGCTAGGTTGTACAGTGGGTAAGATGCTGGCTTTGGGGATAGAATTTAGGGAGACAGTTCAAATCCCACCTCAGATACACACTAGTTGCATGATTCTGGACAAATAATTTAATATCTCTTAGCCTCAGTTTTACAATCCACAAAATGGGAATAATAATAGCACCTTGGTCACAGGTTGTTTTGAAAATCAAATGAAATAACTCATGCACAGTGTTTTGTAGGATTATGCTAGTTAATATCATTATTAGTAGCAGTATAAAATGCTAGTTAGTGTCATTATTCTCATATTCAGGGTTTCTATTACCTTTGGAAGAGGTAGGAGAAGAGAGAAGAGAGATACAAGATTACTAGAGATGCCTCAAAAACTTTTGATTAAAACATTCTTTTCTTTTTCACTTCCTTCCCTCCCCTTTTTGGACCCATCCTTGTCCACTAGTCATATGGTTATACCACACATGTCCAGATTTTCATGTAATTATAAGGGATTGGTGACAAACTAAGGCTTTCTGCCTTCTACTTCATTACTCTCCATGACATAGTATCCCCTTTTTTTTCTTGTTGATCGTTAGTATGTGTAGCAGTTACACCAAGTTATGAGTATTTGCCAACATGACTTGCTACCTTCCCTATTCTTTGTCCTTGCCCCCAATCCTGCAAGTATTTTTTCCTTGACCTACAACAGCTGCCATAGGAAATGAACTAGGATGCTCATGTCTGCAGGTGAGAGGGAATAGCAAGAGGCAGTCAGGGGTGAGAAATTTGATGAGAAAGAAACCATGCTATGCTAACTATTCTCTTTTGTTGTCTTCAGTTGAATTTTTTTCTCTCTTTGCATCCTGTCCTACTCAGTAGTATAAAGTATGATAAATAGAGTCATAAAACGAGTTCGATGCCACTTCCTCTTCTTAGAACCAAATTTTCTAACCTCCCCAGCTTTCAATTTCCTCATCTATAAAATGAAATAGTTGGACTAAATGACTTCTAATGTCCCTTCCAACTCTAAATCTACGATCTTATAGATATACAAGTTCCATTCATATTCTTTTTGTCAAACCTGACACTTTTTGGAGATCTTGAGGGAGATGTTTCTGTCATATTGCAGACTGAGAGCAAATCTCATGGTCCTCCTTAACTCAACCAAAGACATTACATTTCATATCAGTAATACCTGTGCCTTAAAAAACAACAACACCTCTTTTCAACACTTCTGCTTTGAGAGTGTTTCTCTGTTTTCAAATTTAGACTGTAAGTCTGTTATCATCTGTCACTTTAACACATTGTAAGGCTAATTTTAAAAAATTGGGTACATAATTTTACCGGTATAGGGAGATCTCAGAGAAGAACTTCCTTTACCAATGTAGGCCAGTGCCTTATCTGCAATTCATACTGTTATAGTGCTGCTTGGGCTTATGGGGAAGGGGTGTGGAGGAGTGGGAGAGGGGCAGGTGATTTGCACAGGGTTACATAGCCAGCATGTGACAGTGTGAGATTTTAATTCAGATCTTCCCACCTCCAAGGTCAGACCTCTTTCCAATATGTCACACTGCCACTTATGTGAAAGATATATGTAAAATATGCATCTATGCATATGCCATATGTATATGTGTATATTACAGGATACTATGATAGGTTATATATATGTATATATATTATATATACACATATATGTATATCATAGGCATTTATTTTTATGAACAAATCCTTCGAGTGCCCTGGCCCTTCATTGGTGTCCAGATGTTTAATCATAGTGTGCCTGACCCTGAGTACCATTCTGCCATGTAATAAAGATCCATTGGGCAAAATTCCATTCTGATGCCTTGTTATGACATGAAGGCTATTCCCATATGACATTGTAGGCTATCCACAAACTCTAGCAGGTAAGACTTTTCAACCTTACCAAACTGAAGACTTTAAATGCACGCTCAGCAATAGAGAGTATATCTATTATCCAAGGAACAGAGTAGCAAAATTTTCATAGGTTCATAGACAGAAGGTTAGCCGTGGCTATCTCATGAAAAAGCATCTCTTAAAGAGTACAGGGGCTATGGTCCACTTCACATTTGATATCATATGTCCCAGGTGTTTTGAAATATAGAGTGGTGTGATTCTAGAAGCAGGTTCTTTGAGAGGTCCTGTCATAGTGTCTTGCATATAGCAGGCATCTAATAAACATTTGGTGATTGGGATTTCTGTAGAACAGTTTCTACTAGGAGTATCCCCAAGATTTTTCTATATAGTAGGAAGTCTACAAAGACTAGGGAAGCTAGGTGGCATGGTGGAGTGAGCTCTAGGCCTGGAGTCAAGAAGACCTGAGTCCAAAACTAGGCTCAGACACTTGCTAGCTGTGTGATCCTGGGCAAGTCGCTTAACTCAGCTTCTTCATCAGTAAAATGAGCTGGAGAAGAAAATGGCAAACCAGTATCTTTGCCAAGAAAATATCAAATGTGGTCACAAAGAGTAGGACATGACCGAAATAATGGAACAACAACAATAACTACAGAGATTAAGAGGTCAGATTAATGTAAAGAGTATTGTCTCACAGAGACTCATAGTCTATTCCAGGACAATTTTCTATTTATTGTGTTATCTTTAATGTTGCCTTTAAAGTTGCCCTTTGTTTAATTTTCTTTTCTTGTTCTAATCAGGCATTAATTATTTATTATATACCTACTTAGTAGGTTGTGCTAGGTATTGGGGACATAGAAACAAGAAAGCAATGGTCCATGCCTTCAGGAAGCATTGGGAGCAGGGGTGGCTAGGTGGTACAGTGAGTAAGAGCCCCGGAGTTGGATGACCTGGGATCGGTTCTGGCCTCAGTACTTAGCACCCACACATAAATAACTAGCCATGTAACCTTGAGCAAGTTACTTAGCCCCAATTGCTTAAAAAAAATAAGAATTGGGAGCATAACAGGTACATCTATAAAAACCTATGAAATATATGGAAAATAAAGGCATAAAAACAAGATCACTGGGTGATACCAGCAGTTGGGGAGTCAGAAAAGGCCTTGGATAGCAATAGGAGGCACCTGAAACAAGATTTGAGTGTGGGTATTCCAGGCCTGCATGATAGTATATGCAAAAAAGTTTCTGAGGGAGGATGTTGCCTGTTTGGAGGGGAGGGGAAACACTTTGAGGAGAGACTGTGCATATTTGTTGATATTAATGATCTTAGATTCACAGGATCTAGACATCATCTAGCCCAGCTCCCTCATTTTAAAGATGAGGAAGCTGATGCCCAGAAAGATTAAATGACCTGACAAAATTATATACAGGTACTAAGCAGAGGTGCTGAGATTTAAACCTAAGTCCTCTGACTTCAGATCCAGACTCCATACCCTTCTTCTTCTGGGAATGTGAGGAGGGGACTTGGAAGATTGCTTGGTACTCCAATACCATTAGAGCTATCCGCCCTTAGCAGTTATAGAAAAGCAGCTGGTGATGGAACTTGATTTTTAAAAAAAATTTGTTTTTATTTTCAGGTTGCCTTCTATCTCCTCTCCCCCATACATTGAGAAGGCAAGAAATATGACACCCATTATACATATGAAGTCATGCAAGGCATATTTCATTAGCCACATCCTAAAAAAAGGCAAGAAAAATACAGAGGGAAAAATGCTTCAGTCTGCACACTGACTCCATCAGGTAGCTATCTGGATATGGATAGCATTTTACATCACAAGTCCTTTGGAACTGTGGTGGCTCATTACGCTGGTCAGAGTTACTAAGTCTTTTGATTCTCTTTACAATATTGTTCTCGTTATTATGTTATTCTCCTGGTTCTATGCTGTTCACTTAGTATCAGTTCATATAAGTCTTTCTAGGTATTTCTGAAATCAACCCCTTCATCATTTCTTATAGCACAATAATATTCCAGTTGATGGAACTTCTAAAAAAGTATTGAGGCCTAAATGGTAAAAAGTACTCTATTACTTGAAAGTTTGTGCCACAGCTTAATTTTCAGGTAGAGGGTGATCCTAGGCTTTTATTATATTTTGGTCATTATTTCATGTCTATTGAGACAACAGCTGAGGAGAATCTTGGCTTAGTGTGGGGAGGGAATCTATATTAGAGAGAATCGGGTTTTATTTTAAACAATTAGAAGTGATCCTAGCTTTTATGAAAATCTTTACCTTAGTGTGGAGGGACCACTCTCCACTGTGGCTGACTACTTTGGCCAGGGGTATAAGTAGAACTTCCAGTTGAGAAAACATTTCAGATGGGAGGTTCTAGTGTCTAGATTGAAGAACCATCATTCATTCTTCTCTGCCAAACATTTATGACCTGTCACTCAATGCACTTTGTGGTTGCTCAAGAAACTTAGCAAGATTATGTCTGGAGGAAAAATCATGATATGATGGTGAAGCTAGTGCTGAAGGAGTAGAGTTAGAGTTATACCAAACAGGTACCTCATCACTATTCCTCAAATGACTTGAACTAAGACTATGCCCATATTTACCAAACTTAAGTAGTCATGGCCACACACTGAAAATTTCAAGTCATATAGAATAATTTTTTTAAAGTGTGATATTTGTGATATAAGCCTCTGCCTGTAGGAGAGGTATGTTCAGGCAGATTTTGAGTCAGTTTCACTCCACTACAAATATCAAGGTAATTGTACCCCAGATACAGAGTAAAGGTCTTTGGAGTTATACTTTTGAAGTGGCTTAGATCTTTTAGAAAATAACATTCTAGTCATGGTGACATGGCACTATAAAACTTGCAAAGCACTTGATTTACAAGAAATATGTGAAATACGCAATACAAATACCATTATGCCCCATTTTATAGATAAGGAAACTATAGATAAGCGATTTACCCTTGGTCATATAATCACAGATTAAAACTCATGTTTTCTAACTCTGGACCCAATGCATTTTCTACTAGACCACACCCCTTCTCATAATATATTCTTGGTATGATTGTGTTCAGTGGTCTAAAGCAGAATTAGGAACCTATTTGGATATGGACAGAACTTGTGACTTTTCTGGGATATGGATTTCCCATATGAGAAAGGGTGTAAGAATCTCTAAAGAAAATGGATTATGATTCCTTTAAGAAATTCAAGAAATCCTCAATTTTCCACTAATGTCCTAATCTAATGTCCCATTGTGGCACAGAATACCTGGGTTCTCAAAGGCTATAGCAGCATGGATAGGAGCAGCTAGGTGACGCCTCCAGTCAGGAAGATATCTTCCTGAGTTCAAATCTAGCCTCAAACACTTACTAGCTGTGTGATCCTGGGCAAGTCACGTAACCCTCCCTGCCATCTATAAAAATGAGCTGGAGAAAGACATGGCAAACTACTCCAGTGTCTTTTGCCAAGAAAATCCCAAATGGGGTCATGAAGAGTCAGAAACAACCGTGCAACAGCAACAACATGGCGGCACCAAAATGAATATTGGAATCAGAAATAGCTGAGTTTGGGGGGGCTCACTCTGAGAAGTGTTGTGTGATTTGAGCAGATGAGACTCTGGGCAGCCGTTGAGAGGTCCCGCCCCCCCACCCCACCCCCTTTGAAAACCCAGATGTTGATGCTTCCCTCTCTGGTAACTGTGATTTGGTATTGATAATGATTGGACAGTTTGGAAGTCTGTCTATTTGATCTGTCTGTATACTCTGAAGTTTGGGGTGCTGACCTTTTCCCCCTGAGCTAGGTAATATATGTTTGATTGATTAAAGTGAGCTTGTTAACCCATTTTGAGTTGCTTTCATTTTAAAAAGCAGATCTAAGAACCTGTGTTGGCAGCCACCCTGGGGATGTTGGGGTGCTTGCCACTACAGACAGAGACACACACAGAGACAGAAAGAGACAGAGAGAGACAGAGAAAGAGAGAGAGACAGAGAGACAGAGTGAGACAGAGACAGAGAGAGAGAGAGTGTTATTTTATATATACTTCTATTTATCAGTTCTTTCTCTGGATCCACATAGCATCTTTCTTCAAATGTCCTTTATAATTAATTTGGGTATAATATTAAAAATAACTTATTTGCTCAAAGTCATTCTTAAAACAATTTTTTGCTTTCCTTCTGATCTTGGCTATATTTGTTTTATTCATACAGAAACTTTTTAATTTAATGTAATAAAAATTATCCATTTTATGCTTAAAAAAGAGAAAGAAATAGCTGAGTTTGAATCCTGCCTGAGATACTTTCTAGCTGTGTGACTCTGGACAAGTCACTTAACCTGTTTGCCTCAGTTTCCTCATCTATAAAAGGAAGGAGCTAGACTAGAAGACTTCCATATGAGCTTGTATAGTTCCTACCAAATTGGAAAAGTTTCAAGTAACACATAACTTTGTTTGAGGATCACTTTAGCTAAATTCAGAGAGATTCATTTTCTGAAGGTCTATTTTGAGATGATAAGGGTTTCCTAATATACCAACTCTAGAAATTAATCTGCTCAGGCATAGAAGGGTTGTCATGGGCATTCAGATAAGTAGTATCTACACTGATAAACTCAGGTAGCATAAATGTATTAAATCAAGTACTAATTCTGAAGATTAATATCCATTAGATTGTAAACTCCTAGTGAAGGGACCTTGTGTTATCTTTAGCTTGTGTTATTTTTATGTGTCTGTTATTCTGTCTTTGTATTCCAATCACCTATCACAGTGTTAGATAGCATAGGCATTTAATTTCATGCTTGTTGAATTGGACTGAATTATATATAAGAACGATATGTAGTGGTTAAATCACAACATTGCTCTTCATAATTATAGTGGGAACAATTGAGCTACCCTACCCCAGCTATCAGTGTAAACCGTTGGCAAATGGAAAGCTCTTAACCTGAAAAATTTTCTAAAAACACTTCTGAGTCCTCCAGGGTGGTAACAATCTAAAAGACCGGGGCACCTTTTCCCCTGGTTCCTTGACACGGGGGGGCCGTGGGGAGGAGAAGGCCAGTGAAAACCAAAACCAAAACAATAGGCCCCAAACCCTGGAAATGCAGAGTCTGGTTTACATTTATCCCTTTCTGTAACAAGCCAGTAAGCAGCTTCCTCAGAGGGTGTGTCTTCACTTCCAGCTGTCTTTTAAAAGCCACGTGTCAGCTAAACGCCTAGTTTACATCAAAAAAGAGAAACTAGGAGAAGTACCAAAAAAGAAATCCATCCCTTTCTCCTCTTCCTATAATATTTGATACAGAACTTATGGTTTTTCTGCCTAGTTCATACCTTTTAACTGGTCTTTAAGCGGTTTCCAGCTAGGACAAGAGTGAGTGAGAAGAGAATTCAGATAGTGTCTACAAACAAGAGAGCGCTCCAGAAAGCCTCTCCCTCTTTAGTACCTTGCGGATCTCAGAATATTGCTTATAAGTTTGTAGTCCCGGAGCTAGTTTTGCGAATGAGGCAACGCCTCTCTTGTGGGAGAGAAAGCGAGGGGGAGCGCCTATTTAAATATAGGGTAGTTGGATCTTTCTATTGGCTTCCGTTCTTGTCGATCATCAAGGAAGGCGGGGCGATCTGGGGGTTGGAGTGTGGTACCTGAGAGAGTCTCGCATCTGAGAGTCAATGCTGTGCGTAGTGGGGAACGAAGAGGCGAGGAGAGAGACGCACTAGCTGACCGGGAAATATCGGTGACTTTTCTTCCCATGACACAAGCTTCTACTCCCTTCTCTCCCACCCCTGTTACGTGCGGGGATTTCAGCTCAGCTCCTTGAGAACAGTACGAAAAACAAGAACGTTGCCGGCTTCACTCGGGGACTTCATCAACTGAATGCAGAGTTTTCTTAGAGGGAAGCGACGGTGGTGGGAAGACTGGGGGAAGAGAATTTGTGAAAGAAAAAAAAAAAGTTTGGTCTTCTGGAGAAAGTTGACTCCCCCCCCCCCATCTTTTTATTTTTAAACAAATCCCGAAACTCAGTCCAGAGTGCGCTGAGGTAACCTCTGTTGCTGCCACTTTTGCTGTGGGGGCTCGAGTCCAGGATGCGGGGTGCTTCCCCGCTCTCGTGAGCAGCTACTCGCCTTCAGATCCTTTCGTCCATCTAGCCCCACAGTGAGAGAGAGGGACAGACAGGCAGAAAGGCAGACTCACCAGCGCGCAACCTGGAAGGCCAAACGGGGCAAACGCACGTGGATGTGTTTGTGTGTGTGCTCTGGACTGGCAAGGGGGGCGAAGGTGACACCGCAGTGGTCTGCAGAGGTCCGGGGGAAGCCGGGCTCGGGTGCAACATTGGACTAGAAGCGGTTTACCTGGAACTTGCTACAATCTCTTCGCACTTCCGCACAAGTTGTATTTGGATCTTCTCCCTAGACCCTCACTCATTCTATCCCTTCGTTTCTCCCCCACCCCTCCAACCTGGGCAACTGGGGGAGCCTAGGAGGACCATGCGAGATAAAGACTGAGGTCCAGGAAGGGGAAGAGAGCCGGTAGCAGAGGGGAGGGTGGAGGGGGGATAATCACAGAAAGTGTCACGAGTGGCTCCCCCCTCCTCCTCTTTCACTTCTTCTTCCTCCTCCTCCTCCTCCTTCTAGTCCTCCTCGTCCTCCTCGGTTCCATTTCCCAAGTGGGAATCCAACGGGGGGCCAGCGGGAGCAGCCCGGCAAAGGGGGCCCCGGGCGGGCAGGCGGGGGATGCCGCTGCTGGGGAGGAGAGTGCAGTGGCTATGCTGGTGGTGGGGGCTCCTGTGCGGCTGCTGCTGCCCCCCGCCAGTGCTGCCCCTCCTGCCCGCCGCGGCCGCAGCCGCCACTGGAGGGGCGCTGCTTGGGAACAGCAGCGGGAAGAGCAATAGCCCCGGGGAGCAGCAACAGCCACTGCAGCAGCCGACACCGCAACCGCCTTCCTCGTCTTCTTCTTCCCCCTCCTCTGGTTTCCTCTACCGGAGGCTCAAGACACATGAAAAACGGGAGATGCAGAAGGAGATTTTGTCTGTACTGGGGCTGCCCCACCGACCCCGGCCTCTCCATGGATTACAGCAGCAACAGCCGCCACCACCTCTGCAGCCTGAGCATCGCGGGGCGCTACCCTCCCCTCCGCCCCCGCCCCCGCCCGGGAGACTGAAGTCGGCTCCCCTCTTCATGTTGGATCTGTACAATGCCCTGTCCGCAGACGAGGGCGAAGAGAGGGGAGAGGAGGAGGAGAAGCAACAGCCCCCGCCCCAAGGAGGGGGCGACCGGAGGGGTTGGTCCCAGCAGCGGCTGCCGGCCAGCCGGCCCCTGGCTCCGAGCGCGGCGGCGCATGCCCTGCATCGCAAAAGTCTGCTGGCCCCGGGTCCTGGCGGCAGCGGTGGAGCGTCCCCGCTAGCCAGCGCTCAAGACAGCGCCTTTCTCAATGATGCTGACATGGTCATGAGCTTTGTGAACCTGGGTAAGGATCTACATTCAATAGATACATAGATAACTACCTTTCTTTCCCTGCCTCCAGGTGACCGGGGAGTTACACCAAAGGGTGCTAAGGCTCCTAGGCTGAGGAAGGGTGGGCTCCCGGGAAAAGACCACTGCTCTGATAGTCACGATACACAGGTTCTACTTCCAGCTCTGCCACTAACTAGTGTATGAATTGGACAAATCACTTTATCTCTCGCGGCCCCCCTTTTCGCCTCTGTAAGATGAGGGTGGGGGGTTTGGATTGATTGTCTCTAAAATACCTCCAGTTCTAGCCTCTAAATCTGGGCACTCCATTACTGCCTTTAGAGCTTCTGTCTGGCGAGCTGACTCAGTCAGGTGTTTTGGCTAGGCTACCACCTGTACTTTCCCAAGTGAAAGGGGTGTACAAACTCCCCGGAGGACAGGAAGCAGCCCTGTAGTTTTTGGTTATAGGTTGCAGTGGGGCAGGGAAAGACACAGTTACATTAACTGCTGGAGGTCCTTTTTCCTCCCCCCCGCCGCCCTTTCCCATTGATAGCTAAGTGGTTAGAAGTGCCTGGCCTTACTCAAAGGAGAGCATCTTGGTATTTCTTTCAGTCAGTGATTGAGAGCTAGGTGGTCAGGTATCCCCAAGTGGCCAGGGTATATTCACTGCCCTTATCATTTGAGCGTCATCCTTGTTCTTGGGGAGAGGTTAAACCTGCTCATGGAGAAATGCAAAACCTAGAGCTTACTGATCCTGTAGAAAGAAAACTAGAGCAGCTTTTAACATCCAAATTATTTTGTTGCCTTCTAAGATAACCAATGGCTCTTAACTCTTTTACAATTAAATCTTCAAATTTGTAAAGCCTATCAAAAGGTGGGTGGGAATTTATAAAGGAAGGAAAGAAAGAATGGATATAAGTTGGAAGCTTGTTGAGAATTGTTGGAAAAACTTCCATAGGGTAACAGTAGTGAATAGGAATTCTGCCGTTAGGGAGAATTGTGTGGTAGGTAATCCTGTGTAGTATTAGCCATAGCTCTGAAATCAATGTTTGGTGGATCCAACTCATTCCTAAGGACTGAAAAGATTTTTTAAAAAAAATTGGGGAGAAATCGAGGAGGGCTTTAGTAACCTCACAGAGTTGCTTAAGGAAGAGAATTAGATTTAAAATCTAGCCCTTAATTTATTCTGAAAACTGGGATAGGTCATTAAAGCTTCTCTCAAAGTTTCCTCATATATAAATGAAGATGAGATTAAGTTTTTATTCCTGAATGAATATTCCTAATACAAGTCACTTACACATTCATGACTTTCCACCTCCTTTCCCTGTGTAGACTGTGCTACTTTGTCGATGTGGTTTGGTACTAGTCATTTCAAGAGAAAATATGGCTGTTTTTAGTGACCACTGAGTCTAGTGTTCATACATTAAAAAAATTGGTGCTTTCCGGGTTCCAAGACAGGGTAGGTAGAATAAATAACTCAAGGAATAGATATCTTCCTCTTATGCCACGAAGAAAAGCCATCCTCCAAACACAAAGCAAAACAAAACAAAAATCTAGTCACTTTAAGGGCATTGCTGACTTGCACACTTCTCAAGTGAGATAGCTAGTTCTTCACAAGTGAATCTAAAAGTGATTCACAAACGTGCCTTCAGGTGCTGCTGCTGCTGTTGCTGTTTTTTTTTTTTTTTTTGAGGGGGGGAGGAGAGAATGGACCCAGAAATGGCAACAAGGTATGGTTTCTTAATAGCTTACAAAACAAAATCTCATAGCAGGTGCAGCCTCAGAGTCTGCCAACCCTGGCAGTGTGGAATAATTCAGGGTCTGCCTTGCAACTTTTGTATCCAGGGATTTTGATTGGGCAGGAATTTTCACAAATGATGGCAGCCAAAACCAGGGTTGGACTACCTCCATGAAGCAGGCTGGACAAATTCTCATGATTCCAGGCCACTAAGCAATGGTTCCAGGGGCATCAGGCCAATGCTGTTCCTTGTCCTGCCTCCCTTGCTTCCTCTCTCTTACTTAACACCCCCTTCCACCCCGGGCACATCCAAAAAGTACAAGTTAATCCACAGGTCACTGGGGAAAATGTCCAGTTGCTTTTGGGGGGCAATTCCATTTCCAGCTAGACTGGAGAAAGTCCTCAATTCTGTCACTGTCAATAATGATATTAATAAAACCAGAATTTCTGAAGATATGTGGTCATTAGGATGTCCCAGGAATATTCATCCAAAGGCTATGTAGAAACTGTCTTACCAAAGGAAAAACTGCTCCCTATCCATTTACATTGATTTGCTATAGACTCAGACTAGGCTAGCCCTAGGCAAGACTGTGAAGTGGACAAACCTTTCTATTTTTATCTTGTTTTATGATTTCCTATAACCTCTTTGTTCAGGTTCAGTCACAAACTGAAATGTGTATACTCTATTTAGTGTATACTCTGGCCAAGGCCCTGTGCTAGGTACTAGAAAACAAAGACAACAGAAAGAAACAATAGAAACAGACTACTCTGAAAATACTTTACATTCTGCTGGGATTACACCATGAGCACAAATTGGTAAAGACAAGATAATTTGAGGAGGGAAGAAGGAACTAACAATTGGGGGTGTGTGAAGCTATCGCAAAGGAGGCTGTTTTCTTTTGTTTTTTAAGGACCTATCTAATGGCCCATTTCCACAGTGGTGAGGTTATGCTTGGTATCTGCTCAGGTTTACAACTTGCAATTTCAGAGAGGACTTTTAAAAATTCAGAGGAATGAACGCCAATCTTTGATGGTAGCATCAAATATATGATAACAGTTTTACAGGGCATAGGAAGGTAGGGAGTTCTGATTGGAACCCTTTAAATCAAGCCACTAGGCTTTCCTTTTATTCAACACACATGGAGATAGAATAGAATTGCTTGTTAGGTAAGTATAATACAGATTTCCAACTACTAGTTTTCAACCAATCTTCAGAAATCAACCTTAACTTAAGAATTATATATATATAATAAGGACCTCCAATATAGTCATAGTTGTGGCACAGAGGTGACCTACATTTTGTTATACCTGCAGAACCCTAGGTTGGCAAATCCTATGAAGCTGGAAAGATTTGTAGCAGGAACCTGGTTTAAAAATGTGTGTTTATTAGGTTCAAGGAAAGGTTCATCCCCAGAGGACTGAGCATAAGGTAGTATTTTTTTTTCCAATTACAGCAACCTATGAAGGTCAAATGATATGCAGTGATGGTAGGGGTCCCCAAATAGATAAAATCTTAAAGTGCTGAAAAGATATTTTTTCCCAAGAGGTAAAATAGTTAACTGTGGTCTTCATAGACATAAAGAAGGGAGGTTACAGAAGGAAGAATGCTGAATTTGAAGTCAGAGACTTAGGGATTTGGTTTAAATTCCAGTTCTACCCCCTTATTACCTTTGTGACTATAAGCAAATTATGTCACCTTCCCAAGCTTCAGTTTCCTCAACTTTAAAGCAGAAGATCGGATTAGATGATCTGCTTTGACCTTAGTATAGGAAAGGTACCACAGTGCTGGAACTGGAAACAGGAAAACTTGGAGTCCAATCCTATTTCAGATACCAGCTGTGTAACTCCAAACAAGTCAACCTTAGTTGCCTCACTGTAAAGTAGGGACAATACTAGCTCCTACCTCCCAGCATTGTTGTGAAGATCAAATAAGATTTTTTTTTAAGATTTTGTTTTTTCTTTTTTGTAGGCAGGAAGGTGGGGCAATTGGGGTTAAGTGACTTGCTCAAGGTCACATGGGTAGTTTATGTTCAGTGTCTGAGGTCAAATTTGAACTCAGGTCCTCCTGACTCCAGGGCCATGGTCTATTCACTGCACCACTTAGCTGTCTCAAATAAGATAACTTTTAAAATACTTTGAAACCTTTAAAGTATTTCATAGATGCTAGCTGTTATCTATTATTATGGTGATTTTATTACTTTTATTTTCAGAATAAGGTTCTGGGGCGCATTTTCCTGATTTTCTAATCTTTATCAGTGGTATGTTGATGGTTGTAGTTAAATGACTCATCTCTCATCAAAAACCACAGGAAGAGCAGGTCCTATAATGTTGCTTTTGACACATATTTAGAATTCAATGGGTTAAACGTTTTATTAAGAGTCAGTCAACAAGCACTTGTTAAGTTTATGCTTATGTGCCTGGCACTGGATAAGGAAAAGCACAAAGGAAAGTGGCTACATAGCTGTTGACATGAATCTTAGGTAAAACAGAGGATTTACTCATGAAATACATTTAAGTAACACTGAGGCCTTTCATCTAGGGTGACCATCAGGAAGTATGAATCAACAAGAGAAACTTTCTCTCACATCTGAACTACCGGTCATGAAAGCCAGCTCATTGTTATTTATGTTGATTGTTTCAAATTCTTCATGAATGAACAGAATGAACATTTATAATGATTCAAGTACTTACAGCAACTTGGCCCCTGATGTTGTCTGCTGTTGTTACTGTTGTGAGTCTGTTGTATAAGGTGTATGCCCACTCCTGAACGCATGTACTGGAGCACGAATTCAATCAGTGCTCTTTTCCATTTGTTTTCTGATGCTAAGAATCATTTTCGCTCTCCAAATAACCTGCCTTTCACTCTTTGGTTTTCTAGAGTGTACATTTTTACAGGGAAAACAGATTGTCTTTTGCCCTCTGTGGTTTGAGTTGACCTTATCAAAGTATGGGCAAATACCAGTCTAGGGCTATAGTAAAATGTTCACACAATTACATATACTGTTGATTTTCTTTTTAAAAAAAAAACAAAATACATGGGACTTGCTATTTTTACTGTGTGAAAATTTCAAAGTAAATGAAGAAATTCAGGGCCCTGTAACTTCAGGACTATTCACAATGCCTAGCACATACTTAATAGATGCTTGGTGATTGATATGTGCTTATAGTATATTGCTATATGTCAGTTAAGATTTTAATATATAGTGAATCATTTTTACTTATTAATAACTATATTTCTCTTAGGTTATAATATAATGTATGCTTTCCTCAACTTATTTTTGAAACATCTACATTTTTATTAGTGTGAATACTCTCTCACACATGGAGATGACAAACTCTCCATGATTTAACAGATGATTTAATGCGTTGTTATGGACAAGAAAAAAAATGTCACTCTGTGGCTTATTTCCTGGTAATGAACCTATCCAAACCATGCTAGACTAGACAATTACTTATTCTGAGTCTCAGTAGCATAAAAGTTCCTCAAGGACAGGCTCTATTTCTCTTTTTATCCTCAGCTTTCAGCAGAGTGTCTTATACACAGGTTCTTAGATTGATTTGGAATATATTGGATACTTGAAGCTTTTCCAAATTTGGTGGGACATAGCTTATGCTTTGCTACACCTTTCCAGTCAGGAGTAGCTATCATGCTTCATTATGGTAAGACATCAAAGTAGGATTTCAGTGTATAAACTACACATGAAAGTAATACAAATTCAGGTATCCTTCATTTGAACTGGTCCTTACATTTCCTTAATTTGAATTAATAAGGTATTAATGTATATGGCTAGATATTAACTAAGAACGGAAAAAGTCAATGTCTTTTCTATCTCAGGAAAAGCAATAAGAAATTTATCGTACTACAAATACTGGCAATCTTCTGGACATAATCACTCTTAGCAGATATAAAGGAGAAGAAAAACTGAACCAGTATTTTCACTATTCGTGTTTATAGCCAAACACAATTTTTGCTCAAATTTTGCCTTTTAAACACATGTTCAGAATCCATATCTTTTCATCTAAATTGCTTCAATTTAAGGAAGTTTAGTTACCAATCAATTGATGAACAAACATTTATTAGTGACCTATTATGATAGGCACTGAGGGCTATAAAGACAAGAATGAAATAGTTCTTGCCCTCAAATAACTTATATTCTGTATGGGGAGACAGCATGTAAAATATAAGGTGATGGGAGGTGGCATTGGAGTGATCAGAGAGAAGACAGAAGTAATAGTAGGGAAGGCTTCATGGAGGAGGTAACTTGAGTTTTGAAAGCGGCTAGATATTCTAAGAAGCAGACTTGAGGAGCGAGTGCATTCCAAGAATGAGGCATACATAGTCTTTGTCCAGGCACAGAGAATAAAATTAAATTTATGTGTTACTTATTGCTAAAATGGAAAATTTGCTTATAAGAATGTGGTTTCAAATGGGATGTGAAACACCTCCTAAATACCTTCTACTCTCCTAAATATTAACTGCAGAAGGCAGTGGCATTAAAAAAAAAATCCCACAAAATTAAAAAAAAAAATCCCAAACACAGATGTACAAAATGTTCTTAAACTAAGATCAAAGGGCAAGCAGATAGCATTGTTCAGATCACTGAAGGTGTTTCCTTTGGTTGTCCTTTTAAGAATGAAAATGCAATAGGGAAAAATCCCTTTAAGACTTGCTGAGTCACAGTCATCGCCTCCAACTTTAGGGCTAGCCCCTTGCAGGATGGGTATAACCTCAATGAAGTAAGGATTCCCTCTGCTCTAAATTCAATTCAATAAATATTAAAACCTACTATGTAATCAATATTGTGCTAGGTGCTTGAGATATAAAAACAAAATGAAAGTCATGGTCCTCAAGGAACTTAAAATTCTTTTGAAAGGAAATAACATGTATATTGAAAATTAAATATAGGGCCAGATAGGTGGCACAGTGTTTAGTGCACTGGCCCTGGAGTCAGGAGTACTTGCGTTCAAATTTAGCCTCAGATACTTGACACTAGTTGTGTGACCCTGGGTAAATCACTTAGGACTGATTTGCTCAACACCCCCCTCCCCCTCCCCCCTAAAAAAGAAAGATTTAATTAAAAATTAAATATAAAATATACATATAAAGTTATTTCAGGATAAAGGCATTAGCAAGGATGGGGAAGGATCAAGATAGGTTTCCTGGAGAAAGTGTCATTTGAGTTGAATTTTAAAGGAAAATAAAGATTCTAAGAGGTGAAAAGAGAGTTCATTCCAAGTCTGGGAAACAGCCCATGCAAAGGCAGGAGATGAACAATGGGATATCATATATAGGGACCATTAAGCAGGCCAGTTAGTGAATGGGAATAAGGGGTTTTTGTTTTGTTTTGTTTTGTTTTTGCTTTTTGGAGGGGGTAAAGTAGGGCAATTGAAGTTGTGACTTGTCACATGGCTAGTTTTGTGTTAAGTGTCTGAGGTTGGATTTGAACTCAGGTCCTCCTGACTCCAGGGCCGGTGCTCTATTTACTTCACCACCTAGCCACCCTGTAGTAAACTAGGAAATGTAGGCTGGAATCAGATTTTGAAGGGCTTTATGAGCCAAAGAGAGGAGTTTATGTTTTATCCTAGAGATGAGAAATCACTCTCCTAAGGTGGGAGGGGGGGCTGACAGGGGACTGTTTTAGGTATATCAACTTAGCTGCCATGTGGAAGATGGATTGGAGACAGGAAAGATCAGAGACAAGGAGCTTCTAAAACAATGGTTCTAAGAGTTCTATGTACTTGGATGGGAAAATATTACATACTTTAACTAATCTTGGCTTATTTTGTAATCCCATGCATTTTAAAACGTTATTCAGAGGAGTCCATAGACTTTGCCAGACTATGTCCATGAGACACAGATTAAAGAGTAAGAACTCCTCTTCTAACTTGAGAATGAGAAAAGAAATAACTCTAGCTATCAGTGATGGCCATCACCGAAAGATAAGAAAAATCTTATCTTTTGGGAGAGAAGAGAAACAAATACTGGCAATCCCTAAGGTCACTAAGACTGAAAGTATGTCTTCACAAAACCCAACCTGATCTCCCCATGTATTTATAACCTGTCCAGACACCAGCTTTGTTTCAAGACCACGGTATCACCTGTTATTTCGTAAGGATGACTTTTTCCAGTAGAATATAGATTTCTGAAGGGCAAAAACTGTTTTGTTTTTGTTATTGGACACTCAGGGTTTAGCATAGTGCTGTATTTTTTCAGGGACTTAATAAGATTTTACTGAATACAATTTTCTGCTTCTGGGAAATTTCTGTGCAACTATTATGTTCACTTTTTTTAAATTCTTTCAGATCAATTAATTCTTTTTTCAAACATCTTCCTTTCTCTTCTTCAGGAAAAAAAAAACCCCAACAATTTTTTCCTACCTCTTTCTTTCTTTGTTCCACATTAGGTTCCCAAAGAGCCCTAGTCATAGTCAATAAGCAAAGAATAGCTTAAGGGGATCTCTTGATCAGTCCCCTTTTTATATGCTGTGTGTATATGTGTGTGTGTGTGTGTGTGTGTGTGTGTGTGTGTGTGTGTGTGTGTGTGAAGAAATTATTTTCCCCTTCTTTCAATGGGGAATCAACCATATTCCCCTCATGTCTGATAATAGTGACATATTTGTATCAAAGGAATGCCACTAATTTTGAAGTGTAGTCTCAGTTGAAAAAAAAATAGTGCCATCAGCCTTTAAAGCCCCACACAGTGTCTTCCTATGTTCTTATGCTTCTCTAAACCTACTTCTCAAACAATGTTCCTCAAGCATTTTCTACATAAAGCATTTTCTTCAGCAAATGTTGGAGCTCTGATCACCAGAGCACAGAGCTACAGTTAGAACCAGAAGGGACCTCAGAGGACGCCTAGTACATACAGCCTTATTGTTTTATAGATGAAGAAACTGAGGCCCAAGGTAGGTAAGTGACTTGACTAAAGACACTAAAGAAATAAATGTCAGAGCCTGTGCCCAAGTTAAATGTTTCTGTAAGGAAACGTTATATTTGTATAGGTGCAACAGCTTAGGTTTATATGTCTCTGCAAGGATTTCTACAGTAGAAATATTTATTTGAAATCATTCTTTTTTGTTGTTGTTGAGGCAATGGGGTTAAGTGACTTGATCAAGGTCACACAGCTAATAAATATGAAGTAAGATTTGAAGTCAGGCCCTTCTGACTCCAGAGCTGATGCTCTATCCTCAGTGCCATTGAGTGACTCCAAAATCATTCTTTTAGGCACTGTTTTCTTATTTTGCTCCTGAAAAGCAAGGTAGTAGGGCTGGCTTAGGAATCATGTGTACTTTGGTTCTGATCTCACCTCTGACACATCCTGATTACCCTCGGTAAAGAAACACCATCCCTCAGTGTTCCAGGCAACTCTTTAAGACTAGGGGTTGCTCTCTCTATTGGTAGAGGGAGTGTCCTCGTTTGCAAGTTCTCTATATTAATCAAGTCATAAATCCAGACCCTCTATTTATAGCTCAGATGTTGAGAAAACCATGGGAAAAGAGCAGAAGGAAAACGACTATCAAAAGAGTTTATCAGTGGGCCTGGAACAAAGAAAACATTATATTAAGAGAACATGCATTTGCTCTAATTGGCAAATGGCTTCACTGAGTTTCCTGTAGCTTAATTTGTTAAGTGTTTAAGGCACTTCTCCTGATCTCAAAAAACCACTTCCTAGGGAATTGTAAAGTACCAAGTATTTAAGTTCATGCATCCGTCTAGTCTAGGGCTTCTTAATCTTTTTTGTGTCATGGACATCCCCTCCTCTTTGGTAGTTTGTTGAAACCTGTGGATCCCTTCTCAGAATCATGTTTTTATGGGCATAAGATAAAATACACAGGATTACAAAGGAAACCAATTATGATGAAATGCAGTTATCAGAATGTTTTTAAAAACCAAGTTCAAGAACAGAAGGTTAAAAAGCCTTGGTCTAGTACTTTAACCAGGGCGGAGAGGGTAGTGATGCAACTCAGGATATAAGACAGTTTGGGCTAAATATAACAACAACATAACATAATGAACATAACAAACATCATATAGCATGACATGACATGATATGACATAGCATAACATAACAAATATAGTGACTAAATGGGCACAAAATAAGTCAGAGGTTAGCTGTTGTTAAAGGGGTTCCATGCTGTTGCCAGTTCGGCAGCTTATCAGTCAGCAAGCATTTATTCAACTATGTTCTACACATTGGGCTGAACTCTGAGTGTACAAAAAGTGGCTGTTTAGAGACCTGATCTGAAAAATCACCTAACACATGATGCTTTCTTGGAGCATCCTTCTTCCCTCCAGCCTCTTAAGGCATTGAGAGATAAACTTTGGAAGAGGATGACTCTTCACTAGCCCATCTTCCCCTATCACTGCCCTCTTGGGGAATCTGTGGGGATCTGCTTTCATACCATTTTTAATGCATAAGTGAAGTGATGATGATGATGATGATGATGATGATGATGATGATGATGATGATGATGATGATGAAAACAACAAGAAGAACAGGATCAGCTAGAATTTATATAGCCCTTTGAGGTTTGTGAAGCTCTTTACAAATAACTCATTTTGTCCCCAACAACCCTGGGAAGCAGATATGATTGTTATCCTCATTTTGTAGGCGAGGAAACTGAGCAGACAGGTTAAATGACTTGCCTAGAGTCATATAACTAGTAAATCTCTGAGACTCTATCCACTGTGAAACTTCTGTAAGATGAGAAAGTGAAAAATCCATTGATGCCAAAAGATACCACATAATAAGACACCAAGGCAAAAAGTGATCATATTCTAAAATGTCTTACGAGTCAGGTAGATGGTATAGATGGATTCAGTGCTGGACCTGAGTCAGGAAGACTCATCTTCCTGAGTTTAAATCTGGCCTAAGAAGTTTGCCTCAATTTCCTTATCTATAAAATGAACTGGAGAATGAAGCAAATCATTCCAGTATTTTTGCCAAGGAAACTTCAAATGGACTCATGAAGAGTTGGACATGACCAAAACGACCAAACAACAAAAGTGGCTTTTATGCTTAACCTAACGTTAGACAAATTGTCTTGCAGGGGTCAATTCTTGGGAAATAAAAGCATTTATACCATACAATGAAATTAGATCTTTCAGAGATTTGAAACCATTCAATTTTGATCATGGTAATATCAGTTCTTTCTTCCTCACAATATTGACTTCCTCTATCCTGGCCTCCCAAAATGATCTCTTGTGCTGAGTTAGGTGAAGACGTGAAAACCTGTCCCCCACATGTCCATCCATGATAATTCCATGGTCCCCAGTGTTATAGAGGTAGGGTGGCCAAAGGAAAGAGGAGAACAGCTTTTTGCATAGGTCTCAACATGTGTCATGAAACTTTAATCATGAATATGGAGATTAGGGTCACTTTCTTAAATTTCTTATTATTTACTGGCACCCTATTGGGCCTAACTGGCAATCATTTTCTGATTAATAAGGGATTGAGACTTCTAGGTCAGCTTCTCTTCACTCTCCATCCATTTCCAAACATATCTGTGTCTCTGGGGTTGGGTCATCAGTACATTGTGACTTTGATACATTATAATGAACCTGGATTATAAAGTGCTAGTTCCTTTATTAGGAAACCAGTTGAATCAATGCAGTCTTGCAAAGGATGCATTTTTTTAATTAAACAAATGCTTTATTAACTTCTGGTTTACATCATTCATTTCCACCAAATTTTGAGTTACAATTTTCCCCCCATTTTTTCCCTGCCCACCACCCCAGAATAGCAGTCCCACTAGATATCCCCTCATCCAGTCTGCTCTCTCCCATATCTTCTCCCATATCCCCTTCGACTTTGCCCTAATGGCAAAGTGAATCTCTGAGCCCCAATGCCTGGACATCTTATGAAACATTTAATTTTAAAACTTCGATTTTCAGATCCATTCCCTTCCTCCCTTGTCACCCACTCCCTCTGAGAAGATAAGCAATTCAGTATGTGTTGTACATGTATAGCTATGCAAAACATTACCATAGTAGATATATTGTAAAAGACTGCTTATATTTCCCTCCCACCCATCTCACCTTCCACCTGGTCCACTCCCTACTTTGATCCTGTCCCTCTTCGAAAGTGGGTACTCCCAACCTCCCCTCCCTCTAGACTGCCCTCCCCTCCATCATCCCCCCTCTCATCCCCCTTTCCCCTACTCTCCTGCAGGGTGAGATATCCCATTTAGTATGTATGTGATTCTCTCCCTGAGCCAAATTCAATGAGAATATGGTTTTGCCTTTTTGCCTTCCTGTTCTCCCCCTCCCCTGCAACTACTTCCCTTTGCCTCTTCTACAGGAGATAGTTTACCCTACCCTGTCTCTCCCCATCTCCTCTTGCCACTTTCCTCTCTCACCTCTTAACTTCACCCCTTAAGTATCATCCCTTCCCATCAAATTCAACCTGTGCCCTCTATCCATGTATACCTGTAAACATATGCCCATATACCCTTATTCAATTATTTTCATAATGAGAAAGGTTTCATCAGACACAGTTACTGTTTTTCCATGTAGGAATGTAAATAATTCAACTTTGATAAGTTCCTTTTGATTTCTTTTCCTTGATTACCTTCTCAGGCATTTCTTGCTTCTTGTGTCTGAATGTCAAATTTTCTATTCAACTCTGGTTTTTTCCTCAAGAATGCTTGAAAGTCCTCTATTCCACTGAATGACCATATTTTCCCCTGAAACAAAATACTCAGTTTTGCTGGGTAGGTGACCCTTGGGTTCATTCCCAGCTCTTTTGCCCTCTGGAATATCATATTCCATGCCCTTTGATCCCTCAGTGTAGAAGCTGCCAGGTCCTGTGCTATTCTGATTGTGTTTCCACAATATTGAAATTGTTTCTTCCTGGCTGCTTATAGTATTTTTTCCTTGATCTGGGAGTTCTAGAACTTGGCTATAATATTCCTAGGAGTTTTCTTTTTGGGATCTTTTCCAGGAGGCGATCAGTGGATTCTTTCAACCTCTATTTCCCCCTCTGGGTCTAAAACATCAGGCCAATTTTCCTTGAGAATTTCTTGAAGGATGATTTCTAGGTTCTTTCTTTGATCATGGCTTTCAGGTAGTCCAATAATTTTTAAATTATCTCTCCTGGATCTATTTTCCAGGTCAGTGGTTTTCCCATGAGATATTTCACATTGCCTTCTATTCTTTCATTTGTTTGGATCTGTTTAACAGCATCTTGATTTCTCATAAAGTCACTAGCTTCCATTTGCTCCAGTCTAACTCTGAAGCAATGAATCTCCTCAGTGAGCTTTTGAGATTCTTTTTCCATCTGGCAAATTCGACTTTTTAAGGCATTCTTCTCCTCATTGCCTTTCTGAGCCTCTTTTGCCATTTGAGTTAGTCTATTTTTTAAGGTGTTATTTTCCTCAGTCAGGTGTTGACTGTCATTTCATACTTTTCTTGCATCTTTTTCATTTCTCTTCCCAAATTTTCCCCCACTTCTCTTATCTGCTTCTTAAGGTCCTCTATGGCCTGTAGCCAGCTTGTATTTTCATTTGGGGCTTTTGGTGCAGGAGTTCTGACCTCACAGTCCTCCTCCATGCTTTGATCCTCTTTGCCCCTAAAATAGGAGTCCAATGTTGAATTTTTCTGTTTATTTTGTTTCTTTTGCCTAGCCATGTTGCCACTTAATTACTTGATTTTTGGGCTTGTTGCCACTGTAGGACTCTGCCACCAGACAGGAGAGCTTTTGTCCCAAATGTGGGGTCTTCACAACTTCCGAAGGTTGGGTGGCCTCTATAAAGCCTCCACCTGCTCTGGCAAATTGGAAACCCACCCCAAACCTCCCCCCCAGAGCACAATCCAGATCCAGGCAGTTTAAAGCAAGAGTGATTAACCCACAGACTGATTGCTGGATCTCCCTACAGTTTGCAGACCAGGAGCTAGAGCCGCCAGTGACGCTGCAAAATGGTTTCTGTGCCTTGTTTCTTCAGCAGCTTTTCGCCCCCAGGGGAGGAAGCCGACCGGTTCCCCAAATACTGGTCCCAAAGTCCATAGGGCACTAACCTCTCACTTTGTCCTAGGCATATCTGTGCTGATAATTCTGGAATTGCCACAGCTGCTGGCCCAGATGCCCTGGGACTAAAACCTTGGCTCACTCGGGCCTGGCCTCAGCTCCCAGAGCACTATGCTGTCGGGTTCCAAACAAGCTGTGCTGCCTGCTCTCAGAGCGCTGCACTGGCCACTCCCTGCAGGGCTGCTGGGCTGTCTTCAGTGGGAGGTTAGCTTCTCTGTGTCATTCTGTGGGTGCTGGGACTCCAGAAGTTATTCAGATTCCACTTTTACATAGTTTGGAAGTTGTGTGGGGCAGAGCACCTTGGAAGTGCTGTTTCTACTCCATCATCTTGGCTCCACACAAAGGATGCATCTTAATTCCTCCTGAAGATACATGTTACTGTTGGACTTTTCATGATCTTTATTTTTATTTAAGTTTTATTGATGTCTTTTGTTTTTATATTAGAGTAATTTCTGATTATAGGTCCCCCAACTCCAGCATTGAATCTTCCCTCATAATAATGAAAAAGAGTTAAACAAAACAAAATGGACAAAGTGACCACACCTAATAATATATATGACTTCCTGCATTTGTCATCCCCTACCTTTCTGTCAGGAGAATAGAGGTTTCTAGCTGGAAAGGATTTAGAAGTTATCTTGTCTAATCCTTCATTTTATAGATGAGGTAACTGAGGATCAGAAAGAGAAAGTGATTTTACCAAACACACACAGATAATAGCAAAGCCATGTATGCATGTATGTGTGTATGTATGTATGCATGTATGAGTCTGTTTTGTACTTTGGATTGTTGTTCCAAATGAACTTTTTGCCTGTAAAGTGACTTGCATGTAATACTTTACCTGAAATGACATTTAATCTTCCATTCTGTCAGTGTAATATCTCTTCTTCCCCTTCCATCACTCTTTATTAAATAGATTTGTAATATAGTGGAGGCAATATCTAAATTACATCAGGTAATTTCATTATGTGTCCCAATGGTCCTGTTATTGAAAATGTAGATACTGCTGGCTGAGTGCAGGACTTTGCTTAATTCATTTTTTCATGATGCTATTCTGTTTTAGTTAGAAGGGCCTTCCTGACTCTGTTTAATAGGAATAAGCCCTTGACTGTGAATTCTCTTAGATAGGTTGAGAGTGTCCGAGGATGGAATGCTCTGTGTCCAGTACACTGACTTTACTTTTCTATTGTTTTTTGCATCATCAGTCAGTTATGTCAAGCATAAAGCTGTGGCACAGATAAAGCTTTGCTAAGCAGTTGCTCAGTGAAACTCGCCCACCACTCCCCCAACAAGTGAACTTTAATAACTGCTGTGTTCATTATGATGACTTTCCTGTAGCTACCATTTACCCTTTTCACCTTGGTCAGAATGTGACTTCTAGCCTTAAACATCTGCCTTTGTTGATTGTTGTTCCTGTATTTTCAGTCTTGTTAGTTTCCTGTACATGAACATTTTTTTAAATGCTGGTTTGTGTATCAGCAAAGCATGAACTAACTTGGTCGTAATGGACTGTGAGCTGTCCTGTTCAGGGGAAGAAAGAGATCCTGGAAATGGTTTTTCTTAATCTTTGTGGTTAGATGTTTTCCCTCTTCTTTCTTTCCATAAATCTTATATGAACATTCTCAGTGACTGACTTAGAGGCCTTTTTCACCTCTACATTCTAACTAGATAATATTTTTTGTTATCTGAAATATTTACCAATAAACTGAAGGATTTCTATTTTTGTTTATGATTTTGCTTTTATCATTTTTAATGAAAGGATACTCAGATATTAGCAGATAGTGCTAGAGTATCTGCAGTGTTTTATTGTGAAGAAACCATAAAAGAAATTTAAATATATAAAATGTGTAGTTTTGGAAGGCAGTAAATGTCATTTTTAACATTTGAAATTTAAAAACCCTATTATGTTTGGTGCCTTGTTGGTGTGCAGATACATAATTTTTAATTTACATGCACATGTTTGTATCCCGTGTTTGTGCTGACACCAAATCCATCAGAAGCTTCCTTGGGGTTTTTAAAGTCTAGGAATTTTAAAATCTCTTTTCCTCTACATACTTTCTCTGAGGTGTCTGTCACCATAGTACCTAGACAATCAGTCAGGCAGAGATATGAGTGATTAAATTTCTCTCTAGCCAGTGTTCTACTTGATCCATGCTCGGCAGGATTTCATGGAGCAGAATAAAAAGAAAAGCTAAAGAATGGGCAAGAATTGTAGGAATCCTGACTTCATAAAACTATTAGAATTTTTGTGGCAGAGGCATGAGGGGGACAAGAATATTTTCACTAGCTTTCTAAAAAAGTCAAATGGACTTTTGGTATATTGGAGGAAAAAAACAATGGATCTGGATTCAAATCTTGGCAATTGGGGGAGTCACTCAACCTTGTCTGAGCTTAAGTTGCCTTATCTATTAAAAAAAAGTATAATGATAATGTGGGCTACTTACCTTAGAGAGTTGCTGTAAGAATAAACTTTGTAAATCTTAACTTTTAAGTTAGAAGAATTCAAACAAAGATCTTATTGACACTAGAGTCAATGTCTGGGATTCTTTCAGGTCTCTGCAAGTAAAGAATGTCAAAGATAGTACCTATTACAGAATAAAACCTAATGGGAAGTCCATATATCAGAAGTCGGGTATTTCAGATAAGGATTGGATTGATTTCTCTTTAAGCTCTCTGTAAGAAAATTATTTACTAAGCAAGTTAAGAAGATAGGTAACTAATACTAGGCAAATATTTAAATTATTTAAGAGAATCATATGGTCGTAGGTTTAACCCAGACTGTTTTTCAGGAGAAAAAAAAACCTGAGCTACAAGAAGTTAAGCCACTTGGACAGTGTCATATGGCTAGGAAATGTCTAAGGTGAGATTTGAACCTAGGCTTTCCTCGTTACAAGTCTAGTTAACTCATCTATATTGCTAGTCCACTGCTCAAGAAATTGTTAATACTAGCTAATAGCTAGCATTATTTTACATTTATTTCCCTTTTGATCTTCAAAATAACTCTGTGAGATAGCTGTGATTACTATCCCTACTGTTTTATATCTGAGAAAACTGAGGTAGACAGGGGTTAACCTAGGGTCCATTTTGGTCCTCTTTGAGAAGGAAGAACAACCAAGTGTCTGGGGCAGGATTAGAATTCAGATCTTCCTTACTCCAAATCCAACATTCTGTCAACTACTGGGTCAAATACAGAAGATTCTTCTAGATGCCTTAATGCAAGGTGGTATACTTGGCAACAATTTGTTAGTGATTTATTTGTTACTCTAAGCAAATTTAAAATCTGACTTTTTGACTTATTTGGACAACCTTTCCTCTAAGTAATTCAAACTAGTAAGGTTTGGCTGTATTGAATGTTAGTCATATTGTCAGTCCTTTTTACTCATTTACATAGGTGAGATCTCTCACAGAAACAGGGAAATGGCAAAAAAAAAAGGCGTCTTGAAACTCAGATTCTTTCTTAAATGTATCTCACTAAGTGAGAATGAAGGACTATGCATTTAGACATAAAACGAACAAAATAACAATGATCCTCGAGGGCAGAGAAGAAAATTATTACAATAATTTTTTTAAAAATTGCATTACAGAATTTTCTGCTAAATGGTTTGTTCTATTCTTGGAGTAAAACTGGGCAGTTCCTTCATGATCTGTGGGAAAATCAGGCTCTTTAACAATCAATTGGTAGTCCCTTCCTAGTTTCCTGAAATGTCAGTGAAAGCTTTCCTTAGTAGTCTGGCATCTTGGGAACTTGTTGGCGCTCTGAATGTGATCCCAGACACAGGCTTATAATGTTTGCCAGAAATCTTCATCATTTCCAAGTTTTCCATAAACCTACTTTTTTTCTAGTCCCAGGAAACATATAGCTGGTTGGAAGTCACTGCTTTTAAGAGGGCTTACATCAAGTAAGAACTGATAGGTATTTTTGTTGGAATGTTGTTTTAAAAACAATTCTGTGAGATACAGATATTTTCAGGTAGTTAACTCTTGTCTTTTCCAGTTATCACTGTAAATGAATGTTGGGCTATTCGGTGGGGGAGAGATCTTCCTATTGGTTAGGAACTATTAATCCCATACTTTTTTTTCAAACCCAAATCTACCACTCCCATTGCATTCTTTCCCTCTCTATCTAAAATGAACTTTTCTGTGAATGCTATGAAGCTTCTACGAAGGGTATGAATGCCTTTAAGGTTGACATGTAGAGCAGAATTTGTATTTCTCTTTGGATTATGTTATTTTATGTTATCCTCATGAAAGTGACTGCTTAAGACGTAGTTTCAGATAGCACGGGACACTGTCAAAATATAGCATAAAGTGGACTGGAGTTAGGCAATAGAGTTTCTAGTCCCAATTCTGCCACTAGTTATTTTGATGACCTTGGATAAATCCCTTAACTCCTATGCACCTCAGTTTGGTCAGCTGGAAAATATAGAACTTGGAGTAGAAGATGCACAAGGTGCCTTCCAATTCTAACATTTTGATGCTGCCATTTCAAGCTTCTTTGATCTTTTTTTAAAAGCACTGCCACCTCCCACCTCAGTTTGGGTATGAAATAGTTGACCCAAGTGCACACTGGAAGCTGAAAAATATTCCATCTTCATTACCATGCTATTGCTCTTGATGCCCATTCTTACAGACTTTGGACACTTCTACTAATTGAATTTGCTGGAGCTCATTTTCTGACCAATTAGAGGAATTCCTCTTTGTCAGAGCACCATTGTGTATGGTCATACATATATTCTTCTTTCTTTAAATGATATCCAGGCTGCTCTTAGTTTTAATTTGTATTTGCCCCATGACTCACCTCATGATCAGATTTATTTTAGAGGCCATCCTGACAGTAAAAGCAGATGGCTCTGTGCCTTAGTGATATCTAGATCAAGCATCCACAGGAGTTTTAGCTTGCCAGTGCCCCTGTCATCTTGCTGCTTTTCTATATTCAAATGAAAAAGACTTGATCTTTCTAGAAAGCATTGTAAAAATTCTTTGCTATGTTTTAAACTCTGGAAATTTGGTTAAGGCAGACAGCCAAGACCTCTAAGGAGGTAGACCCCATTTCCCTCCCAGTTTTTTCTCTCCATGCATCCTTCTCCAAATGTTTTATAAGCATAAGCAATAACTTGTTTTCAGAGACAAGGACCAAGACCTGATGGATGTTATTTATAAGAAAAGATAAGTACAATACTTCTTTATAACTTTTTACCTCAAAGAACAGCTGATTATTGTTTATATTTATACCAAATATATTTATACCCAATGTAAATTTACATTTATACCAAATATATTTATATTTATACCAAGAACAACTAGACTCTATTCTATTCTAACTGTTCATTTTTGTTTTTGTTTTTGTTTTTTTTGGAGGAGGGAAGGCAGGGCAATTGGGGTTAAATGACTTGCCCAGGGTCACAGGACTAGTAAGTGTTGAGTGTCTGAGGCCCAATTTGAACTCAGGTCCTCCTGACTTTAGGGCCGGTGCTCTATTCACTGCACCACCTAGCTACCCCTCATTTTCTTTTTAAACAATGGTGCTCAAGATGGCATTGTGGATTTGGGGAAAATTATTTAGAGTAACCTAAATGTGTTGAAATACCACAAAGAGTTGTCGTATTGTAGTGGATAGGGAGTGGGTCCTGACATTGTGACGGCCAAATCTTGCCTCTGTTATATACTGCTTGCATGGCCGTGGGTAAGTCACAATCTCTCAGTATACTTCCTACATTTCTAAGGCTAGACATTAGAGAGCAGTTGCATATATGCATTGATGAAAATAGTTCCCACATTAGGAGTTCTTTCACATTAATAAAAAAAAAAAAAACAGCTCTTGACCCTATCCTTCACCTCCTCCCAAATAATAAAACTTCAAACTAACAAAACACAAGAGTATATTATTTGGATGATAGGCGTAATTTTCCTTTAAGAACTTTGAAAGCAGGTTCTCTGTCTTTAGTATACCTTGTTTTTATCATCCCTAGAACCATGTAATGTGGATAATGAGTATATGAATGACAAATCACTTTACCCACTCAGAGCTTACATTACTGTGGCTTTCTAGAGTGGTGAAAAGTTCTGAGCATGAAGAAATATTATTTCCCCTCTTTTGCATGCTATTAAGCATCAGATATCATTAATCAGAACCGTGTCATACTTCTACTATGTCTGAAAATTTTGCTTCCAGCTTTATATGATAGAGAAAGTGTACATGTTAGTAAACAAGGCTCTTCCTGCAGGTGTAGATGCAAAAAGCACTTATCTTGTCAGTTTCTACTTTTGACTTGCTTGGCTTCAGTTATGAAGGTGTTAGACATTCTGTTTACATAAGGGCTAAGGGGTGACATAATGTCTATTGAAGCAAAGTCACTTAACTCCCCACTAGGCAACCGGGAGCATGTAAAAACTGAGAACAGATCAAAGCCATTAGCCAGGTTTGTGATACTCCTATTCAGGAGCCAAGGAGGTGTTGCTGAGGTAGGGAAGGGTGGTCTCTCAGTTGCTGGGTCTCTTGGTTGGTTGCCTAAACAGACGTGCATTATTGCATCACTGTCTCTCCACAACTTTATTCCCTCAACTTTCCAGACCATTGGGGAGATGAATCAGGGAGAATTAAACTGTGAGTAGCCAATCCAAGGAGACGACTTAAGTGGGAATAAAATAGTGTCCAAATGGGTTGGAAAAAATGTCAAATTGTAGCAAGCACATACAAGATGTGAAACATGAGTCTAATGCCTATATTTACAGACTGTTATAAAAAGTGTTGCTTACAGTCAAATAAGATTAAATATCTCATCCCCCTTTAGTACATAGATTATCCTACAAAAGGATGCTCTAGTTTTAGAATTAAGAACAAACGTCTGGATTTTACTATAAATTTGCCCTCTTTGTAGAGTCTTGAAGGTCATTTTGTTTTTCCATGTATGCCAGACTGCAGAAAACTAGGGGTGGAGAAAGGGAAAAGGTGGAGTTGGTACAGACAGTAGAAGCACAAAATTCATAAACCTATTACTCATTTCATTTGATAGGGTAGGCTGACTATAGAGAACTCAAGTCAATTCATCCCACATTTATTAAGTACCTACTCTGTTTAAGGGACTATGAGTCATAGAAGGGGGCATGTTAAAAAGTTCAGAAAAGACAGGGTCCCCTGTCCAGATATTGCTTGTAGCTTGGTAGTCAACATCAACATCTTAAGAAGGTCTGGAAGTATGGTGTCACAGAAATTAAGATTGAATCATATCAAGAAAGAATTGTATAATAGGAGAGGAAAAGAATAAGCATTTATTAAGTGCCTTCTATGTGCTAGGCACTGTGCTGAGCGCCTTACAAATATATCTCCTTTGATCTTCACAACAGCCCTATGGGAAGGGCTCACCTACCCAATAAGATTATAATATTTTACAGTTGAGGAACCTGACACAGACAGAGGTTAAGTGACTTGTCCAGGGTCCTAGAACCACTAAGTGTCTGAGACTGGATTTGAATTCAGGTCTGTCCTGACTCTAGGTCCAGTACTCTATCCACTGTCCCACTTAACTGTCTTAGTGGTCATCTAGTTCAAACCCTTTTCGAATCATAACTACTGTATACAGATGGCAAAGAGAAGTTTTATGACTTGCCAAGGAAAGACAGCAAATTGATGGTGGAAGTAGATTTAAAATTCATTGAGGAAATTTTTCAAATATGTTTTAACAAGCTTAACCCTGTGATACTAATGCCCAGCTAACCGTGTCACTTTACTTTGAGTTAACTTGTTCAGGATACCAGGATATTGTGATATTACTATTTTTTCTAGTTCCTAGTTTTTAGAATTTATATATGTATGTATAGATATATATGTATGTGTGTGTATATGTGTGTATATATATATATGTATGTATACACACGCATATTTTCCAGTCTACAAAAACCAGGATGCATAAAGACTTACATGATTAAATTGGGGGTGATCTTTTTAAGGTTGGCTAGTGACACGGAGATACTTATAATCCCAGCTCTACAGACTTATCAGGAGACAGGCTTTAGATAACTGTGATAAAGTGGTTGAATAGTGACAGAGAAGGGGACATTCAGAATTTTACAATGATGCTGATATTAAAATGCAGTCATTTTGCTTTGCTTCTCTTACTGTCTTTTGCTGAGAAAGGAGAGGAGAGAACAAGCTCATTCCTTAAATGATGTTCTTAATTCTCAAAGCATTTGTATCATGATAGGAAGGTTTGAAGATTCATTTAAGAGCAGAGATAGGGAGAGAAACAAGGGCAGATTTGGATTTTTGGAACAAAGAGGAGAAACTAGCAATAAAAACGGGGGAGGATGGGACAGTTAAAAAGTTTTTAGATGTTCAAAGGGTAAGAGCCATTTTTTTCTTTCTTTCCTTCTTTTTTTAATCCAAGAAAAAGGATTTATTCTCCTTCCTACCAGCAGTAGCAGCACTCATAATTTCATAAAACAAACCCTTGCAATTTAAGCTCCTCCATCAGTCATGGAAGGCCAATAAGAGCAGGCATTAGAACTACTAGGCAGGCCTTCTTCTGAAACTTTTAGCACCATATGATATGGTTTTTGTTATGTGGGGTAAATGGTGTTTGATATCTTGATTAAAGCTCTTAAATGCTATAATGTTGGGAGATTCAAAGCCTGGGGAAAAGGGAGAAGTTGAGGGATTCATGTTTTAGGGCAGGATTTCTGGTTGAGTTAGTAAATGCAAAATGTTTTGGAAAAGTTGTAGAGAATGGGGCTTGGGGAGTTTTTGTTACACCCACAAAGCTCCAAACACTGGTTTCAGATGCTTTTACTCTACGGATCTTTTTCTGAGATACATTCAAAGCTGAGCATTAAGCACTGTGTTTGAGGAAACTATTACCACCATTTCCATCCTTCCCAGCCCAATCATCTCCTTGAATCTTAACCAGCAAAGTCTGGAGATGGGAATGTTGCTTCTGCTCCATCTTACCAAGGAGAGTTCTTTGGTAACTTGGTGTATGGCATGGGCAAGGTACTTTACATTACCCAATGTGGCCACTGCTATAGAAATGTATCCATATATGTGGAGAGTATCTTGGTCAACCGTTCTCCTTGCTCACATTTTAGACCCTGTGAAATAAAACATATCGATCTGGTCAGCGATATTCTGCCAATTGTGGGGGGAGCCACAATTTTTTATATTTTTAAATTTTTTTGAGCCCTCTTAATGAAGGTTGGAAACCAGTTGGGTTCACATACTAACATGATCTGTCATGTTTTTTGCCTCTTGCAATCAGTGAGGCCTCAGATCAGGGCTATTCAGGATAGGGGGAGCAGTTTAGCACCCCCATTGAGAGGGGTGCTAGAATTTATGGGAAGAATAAGGATTTTCATCTGGGATTCCACCCTTTACCATGGGCTTACTATGGGGAAGGCTCCCACATGTTCAACATATAGACCTATGTTCTTGGCATATGACAGAATGCAAAATGAAGTGGCACTCAGCCCAGGCATCCTTGCTGCTCTCTCCACTGGCACACCATGTTTTAAAAGAGACAGTTTCTTTGGCTTTCCTAGGGACACTATTTCTTTCCATTGCTCAGGACAAGGATTGTGTCCCATGGGGTTATGAGCACAAGCATGCAGGAGGATGACGCTCTGGTTTGAGATTTTCAATATGTTTTCAATGGCTTCAGTGAAGTCAAAGCCACAACTCTTGGGGTCTGCATGCCAGCATCCCTGAAGGGGGGGGCTGTGATTTTCTCAGGATGGTTTGGTAAGATAGACTTAACAGCTCAACTTAAAGAACTTCTTTGCAGAAAACTGGCCTCAATCCCCAGGGCTCTGGTTCTAGAAATGGTCCACACACTGACATGTTGGCTACTTTTCAATCCTTGGTATTTTTACACAGCACCAGTTCCAAAGATGCCTTGCAAAATTCATCCAGTCCTGCACTAGGCAGATACTCTTTGTCCATATTCTGTCTGTCAGTTTGAGCATCTGCCTTAAGAACAGCTAGGAAGAATATAAGGTAGACACTCAACTCCTGGATTCATCTTTTTGCTATCAGTGTCTTTCTTAGATGCTTCTGTAACCCCCATGAGAGGATCAGGAGGTTCCATCTCTACATGGGTCCACCAGGAGCTGGCTCTGGTGGCAGCAGCCCTGAGGCTCTGGTGGTAGGGCAGCTCCAGAAAGCAGCAGCACCATGTTGATCGGATAAGAGAGTTGCAGGTAGATTGATGGAAGCCAAGTGCTGCTGGCTAGCAGATGAGGGTACACCGAGTTTCAGAATTTTTATGTATATCATATCCTCTACCACAAATTTTCCCCAAGAAAATCTCTTTCCTAAGAGGCATAAGGTTCAGAATCCCTTTGACTTCTTTCTCAGCTGTAGGAAAGAAGGAAGGAAGGAAAGAAGAATGGAAGGAAGGAAAGAAGGATGGAAGGAAGGAAGGAAGGATGGATGGGAGAAAACAAGCATTTATTAAGTGCCTACTATTCCAGGCACTGTGCTGAGGACTTTACAAATATTATCTCATTTGATTCTTACAACAACCCTGTGAGGTAGATGCCATGGTTACCTCCATTTTACAGTTGAGGAAACTGAGACAGACAAAAGTTAAATGACTCATTCAGGGTCACACAATTAATAATTGTTTGAGGCTGGATTCAAATGCAGGCCTTCCTGACCCCAGGCCTACTATTCTATTTACTATACTTCCTAGTTGCCATAGAGATTTGTTTTCAGGGGGGATGCTCTCTCTGGAGCATAACTTATAAAAAGTTGCCTTTATCAGGAACATTTTACCATAGCTTTCTTAATACACTGTGACCAGACTTGGGTCTTAATATCATCCTACCCTGCTAAGACACCAGTCACGTCTTATGATACCAGAACATTCCTTGCCTCCTTCTCTGCCTTGCTCAGCTCTACACCCGTCTCCCCTGTAGTTGTCCTCCACCATACCTACTCTGCTGAAGCATCTGCCAACTCCCACCCATCCGTCATCTGCAGGAATTTATCTTTCATTTATTACATAGTTCTTAGGGAACTGATTGCTCCCTCTAGCAGTTGTACTTTGCCTAGAGGCTTAGTTTTATGGAATTAATTAATCTTAGGTGGGTGTCCTTGTATCATAGAATTTAGAGTTAGAAGGAAACTTAGAAACAATCTAGTCGTTGTCCCTTTTGGTTGGCCCCAAGGCCTGCAATATCGAGTATGATGGTACCCTTTCCACAGAAGTCTTTGGTCAGAGAAATAAACAGGTGGACTAAAATATCTTCTCAAAGATCAATGAAGATCACTAGCCACAAAGACTGTTGGTATTGTTCACCTTTCCTGAGAGGTGAAAAAGGGAGGAAGGGAAGGAAGGAGGGAGCGAAAGAGGGAGAGACAGAGAGAATAAGAATTTGTGTAGAAAGGGTAGGGTAGAGGGTAGGCCCTAGAAGGATAAGCCTGCTCACAACTTATTTCAGGATACTGGCAATTGAGTGATTTCCAAGGGTGACCTTTTCTCTTCTGAGTAGCTTATTTTCCATACCAAACTCTTCCCTACGGGCTTTCCATTTTGGATGTCTAGCTTTTGTATTTACTTCTACAAATATTGTGATTTCATATTCCCAAGCCTTGAGGAAGCAAATTCCAAGTTGTAGATCATCTGTTAATTGTTTTAACATATTTTTTTCATGAAGAAGGACAAAAGCAGTGGCTATCTAGATAAAGATCTATTCATAAGAATAATTTAAACAGCACATGGAAAAGATAAACATGTGTGTCCTGCCAGTACATTTTACATTCTAGAAGTTTCAGTGACAATGGTTCTCTGGCATCCTGGCCTCTGAGTATTTGGTCATTCATGAACGCTAAAGCAAGCTGATCTAAATTCAGGAAGTATCTTTCAATACACCAGTCATAATTGACTATGCATCTACTTAAGCTACGATATTAAAATGGAATTACAACTTTGTTTGGAATGTGGTCATTAAAAATGAATAGCTAAAGTATAAAGCACATGCTTTTCTATCCTTCCTCCTATTTAAGATCATAATGTGATTACTCTAATGAGGAAGAGCTACATCTTTGAAAATAATGACCTGTGAGGATAATGCTAGTTTATGTTGTAATTTTTTTTTGGTGTGGATCTGTGATTTCATCTGTGAGGGGAACTCTTGATATGGAAAATTCCTTCATGGATACAGAAAAGCAACTCGTTGTATGGCCTTAGAGACCTGGGGCCATGGAGAGGTTATATGATACATTAAAGATCATCTAATTAGCTTGGGTCCATGGCAGAACTGGAACCCAATTCTATCACATTTTGCAAGTCAGTCTTCTGCCTACTATCTTCCCACTACTTCTTGTTAGGATTAAAATAAGATCATTTATAGTAGCTTGTATAACATTTAAAATACATTTAGTTAGTTCTTTCCCTTCCCTTTCTTATATCTTCTCATCTGGCTCATTTTGTAACCAACAGCAGCCATTTGTGAGGTGGTTACCTTAGATTAGTGGCATATAGTTTATAGATAAAGGGAAAGTGTTCTGGTTTTGGAATTGGAGAACATTGGTTCAAATTCAAATTCAAAGAACAGCCTTCTATTTCCCCTCTTTGGGCCTCAGTTTCATCATCTATAAAATGAAGAGGGTTGAACTGGATGGTGTCTAGGGTTACTTTCCTCTAAATTTTTGATCTCATGATGCCCATGGACAGAGATTTTTATATTCAAAGATTTTTGGCATATACAGTGATCAATCAGTTTACACAGTGTTCTATCCAAATGAGATAATTACATTGAATTCTGAAGATCAGACCTCTTATCCAGTTATCCCTTCTGTACTTGTAAAGGCCTACCCAAACAATTAGTACGGCAGTTTCTATATAACCAATTGCGATATGGGAAATGGCCATTGACTCAGGCAAATACCCACCTGTCTCCTAGCCACCATGCAACTAAGCTTATAAATTCCTTCCCTGAAGCTTGTTTTATTCAGAGTGCAAAAACCATAACATTTCATAGTGGTGAATCTTAAATATTCATCTGCCTAAAGGCAAGGGATCTGATCATCTGAATTCTCAGATCTCTTTAAGGTCTATGATTATATAAATGCCAACTACTGATTTATTCCCTCAAAGCCTAGAAGGGAAACAATCTTTTTTTAATTTTTAATTTTTTTCATTACTATGAATCTCCTTAGTTAAAACTCTTTAAAAACACATTGGAGGATTGTTGTTATTTCAAAAAAAGGTTTTGTTTGACCTGACTACTTTTTATTTAGTATAGTTCCTAGGGACACCAACAGCTTTAAGATTAAGCTTTCACTCAGGTTTCTCTTTTGGATCTAGATCCCTGAAAACACTAAGGCTAAAAACCAGTGACAACACACTTTTTTTTTCTTTTTACCAAAGGCAGCATAAAATAGACCCCTTTAGCAAAGCAATAGTTACAGTCCTTTCTTCTGGTGAGCTCTGGTTCCCTTTCCCATAGAGTTTCAGTCATAGTTCCCCCTCTTCACAAACTCAGAGCCGGTTAGCTTCTGCTTTATTTACTGCTATTGTGGGTCTTAAGGCCAATTCATTGTCAACTACTCTTCCTTTAATATGGCTTTGTAAACTTCCTTGCTTTTGCATTGATAGTCCTCCCTAAAGCTTTCTCTGTATTCCCACCATCTCTCAGTGTGACACAGATCCAGTGGCACCCTGGATGGGACTGCCAGTTATAGTGGTTCTCATGGTTCAATGCTTAGCCTGGAACTTCTTGGCATTTCTCTAACAGTATTGTTATTTTCTTCAGTCAGTTCACATTTCTCATGATGTCTTTGTCTTCTTCCTTCTCTTTGCACACAGGCTTCTGGCTTCTTTCTGTCTTGCACAGGGAAGTGAAAGAAACTTCGCCAGTCTTTTTGTCCACTATACCAGCTAGAGAATATTCAGTCTCAAGTTATTCTGAGTGTATAAGTATGGCCTATAGATCCTCATTATTCAGAGATAGGGACTTATTTTGTGACTTCATTGATGTAAGGAACTCCCAGGTGAAGAAACATCTTATGCCAAGGAAGGTAGGCACCTCTTTGTAACTTATAGTCTTAGAGACTCGCCCAGAATGCAGAATTTAAATAAATTGCCAGGGTGACATAGCCATTATGTGTCAGAGGCAAAACTTGATCCCAGGTCTGGTCTCTAGGACATCTGTTATTCTTATTATACAACATCTTATTATTATACACATTCTTTTTATACAACATCCATTAAATTACTTATAATGAAGTAAGATTCAACATATACCTGATGTAAACGTCATATTCAGGCACCTTCTATTATTAATATGCCATCTTTCCCGAAGGCTCTGCCTGAAAGCTTTCCTTCTCTCTGGTGGCCATTTGCTCTATGGTACCAGCAAGTATCATCAGACCTACAATATTTGCTGTGCTCCCTCCAGGTTTTGCTAATTATTCTGCCAAATTGGGAACAGAAAGGGTTGCGTTGACAAATGCAAAGTATATCCCTTTGGCAGAGGAATGGACCCTACATCAGCCTCATGGGGCTTCTTGCCAACTGAAATAAAGTAAAGACATCAGCCTCCCTAACTGGAGGCTTCTCAACAAGGCGGTGCTTGACTTACTATGTTTCAGGACTAGTTGTGATTTTTAAAAGTGAGAGGTAATGATGTTTCCTTGAACTCCATAGAAACATTACTTTCTTCAGCCTACCCAATAGAATTTCTAGGCAACAGACCTTAATATTGTCATATAGGACCCCAGTAATCATTAGTATCCCAATAGTGTAGAAAAAAGCAACTAGATTCTTTGAGAAGAGTTGTTGGGTTGAAATACCCATTTTTGTTTGAGGGTGAGACCACAGAAATATATGGCAATTTACATTATGAGGTGAAATCACTGACTTGAATTTACAAAGCTCTATGGAATAATCACATGTAGTGTGAGTTATGATAGCTTAGCACATAGTAGGTGCTTAATAAATGTTTATTGATAGCTGTAGCTTTAGACATGGAGCCTGTTCAGGGAGGTCATTTCAACAAGACAATCACATATGAATTGGCCACTAGCAGCTGTCGTTTTTTTCAGGGTAAATGATTTCCTTGCTCAACGTAAAGGGTTCCAATTAAATGGAGCAAGTAAGATTATTTATTACAGGACTGCTTGAGACCGCTTTGAAATAGGTTGCATTCTGTATTAACTCTGGAATAACCATAACATTTTGTATAATCAACTTTCTATTTTCTGAGTTTGCGTTATTTGGAGAAAGCTAGGATGGTTACCAAGTGTACATCTGGCTTCTGTTTCTCATTAAGCTTCTTTTTTATTTTTTAAAAATTTGATTTAATGTTTTGCTTTTTGGAGGGGGGAAAGCAATTGGGGTTAAGTGACTTGTCCAAAGTCACAAGGCTAGTAAGTGTTAAGTGTCTGAGGCTGGATTTGAACTCAAGTCCTCCTGACTCCAGGGCTGGTGCTCTATTCATTGTGCCACCTAGCCACCCCTCTCAAGCTTTTGCTCAAGAAAATCAAGCCTAATTTTGCTGCAAGAGTTTAAGCAACTTAGATAGAGGGAGGCATTATCTGGTGTAGATGGAGTCATTGTGGTAGGTGGCAGAGCAAGCAGACCTGGGTTTGAGTCCTATCTTGTACTCCCACCAGGTGTGTGACCCTAGGTAAATTATTTAGCCTATCTGAGCTTCAGTTTCTTCATCTATAAGATGGGCATAGTCATATTTTACTGTCTCATTGAGTTGTTATGAGGAAAGTATTCTGTAAACTATACAGTTCTCTGTAATCTAGAAAGTACTTTATGACTCTGAGCTATGTAGCTATTCCAAAATCAAATAGGATAGAAAATCTACTTGGTATCATTTGCTTCTCTGAATTATTTATACCATTTCTCCTTTCCATTTGCAAAAAAATCAAACCAAAACCAAAACCAAAAAAAAAAACAATCAAAAGTTGAGTATAATTTTACTTTATTACTCATGTTCCATACTAGTGCATATCAGAAAGTAACAATAGCAAAAATAACATTTATTCATTGCTTATTATATAAATATTAAGTACACATGTACTATATTGTATATGCTGTCACATGTGATTGATGTCATGGTTGTTTTGATGAACTTCCTTTTTCCTCTTTCTTTTTAATCTTTGTGGCAAGAGATAGTTTGAATGGTGGGGGAAGAGGGAGGGGTACATTTAGAAATGAATATAATGTAAAAGTAAAAGACTTCAGTAAAAATAAGAAAACATCTATACTGTGTAGAAAAATGTACTAGATGCTAGTGGGGAGGTAGACATATTAAGCTTGGATAAGATTCCTGCCTTTGTGGATTTTACAGTGTAATAGAGGGATAAGAGAAAATTTACACGTAACTGGAATATACAATGTTCCATGATAGGTACATTAGAGAGATACAGGAGACATTTTAAAGATTCCTTCTGTAAGGATCACTAAAGTATACAAAGCCCTCGCCCCAAGTTTGTCTTATATTCTTATGGCTCTAAAAGTAGCTACCAGCTCAGAAATGCAGCTGATATTTAAGACATTTGCCCAGAATAACTAAGCAAATTATTTCATAGATGTTTTCTTCCTACCCCTTGTCCTCTTTACTTCCTCTTTTTTCTAACTGGTCCTGCCTAAGGGCTTGAATAGCTTCATAATTTTATTAGGAGAGTGTAATAAAATATTATATTAGCTTGGGGTATAAGAGACTGTGTCAGCCAGGGGTCAGAGTGTATCTCATACAGCAGTAGAGGATAGCAAGCAAAAAGCCAGTTCACTCTTAGAATTTTATTTTGTGCCTAGTACTATCTCTGGTGGCATTTTTTTAAAGTTCTGATATGTCACCAAAATAATTTTAGTTGTTTAAAAGAAAACTTTGGAACATTTTAGATACTGGTTATCAAAGCAAGTCCCAGCATGAAGCACCTGTTACTTAATCAGGTGGTTAAAGGAAAATTCTCTTTTGTTTATTTAAATACACTACTCCTCCATCAGTCAGCATCTTTACTGATGAATAGAAAGAGGAGGAGAATCATAGAATGTTAAAGTTGGAAGGTACTCTAGAAGCTAGAATGCTTAGTATAGTGCAGTGATCCCAGCTGTTGCTTAATAAATGTCTAATGGATGAATGATCTAGAAAAAAATATTACAGATTTATCTAGGTAGAAAATAAATCACACCAGTTTTCATTCATAATGCCAGAACATTTTTAAATAAGAGGAGTGAAGGGGGGGGGGGGACTCTTTTCCAATCACTAATGTGATTTATAAGAAATTAGTTCTTGATATTTGATTTTATTAAGTTATTTTAAGGCTATCAATTTGAATACAAGAGAATATCTTTCTTTTTATGCACACACACACACACACACACACACACACACATACGGGAATATTCACTTGGAAGGTGAGTAGTAAAAATACAATGCAAAACAATGTCCTTTTCAGGATACAACTTTATTCACTAATCCTATGGGTTTTGCTATTTGATATTGCTTAAAGTTGATCTTCAGATTACTTATAACACACAGCTGTGTGCTATGAGACTATGTTGGATTTTATGAGTCAGATTACTGTTACCAAAATGTTTGTGAAATCACTTCTTAAGTCATATATTTGCATCATGTACAACCTGTTTGACAATCAAAACATTATGGCCTTCAGCACTTAGCTGGTAATTATAGTAAATTTTCCAGGAGTGTGCTCCAACTTAACATAATTGGGTAGTGGACAGAAAAAAAAGCAGTATATCACTTCAGTATAGAATTCCATGTGTCTAAATTGATATAAATTCAATCTGAAACCTCTTTTTATAAACTGAGAGATACAGTACTATTCTGCACTGGAATCAGTCAATGTTGAGGAGCTTTCCAATATACTCTCTGAACAGTATAGTTTGGGACAGGGGCACATGGAAGGGGAATTCAAGCCTTAGAGACACTGGGCTGCTCTTTGACAGTGCCATCACTGATGGAAATAGCTCTGGAAAAGAGTGAAAATATTACACAGAAGCCAAACCATGAGCAGGTACTACTTTAGACTATAATGGTATTGATGCATAGATATGTACTTATATATACATATATATGGACATAAATACTAGCCCTGATTTTATCTATCTTTCATAGAATGTTGGAACATAAAACCTGGGAGTAATCTGAGAGATCACTGAGTTCAACCTCTCCCCTCTCTTTTAGAAAGGAGGAAACTAAGGCCTAAGTGTTAAGCAAATGGTTTAAGGTTACATAAATTTTGCCATAGTGGAATTAGAACCCTGGTCTCTTGACTCCCAATTCTATGCTCTCTCCCCATCCTCACCTCTCTCTGTCTCTATATGTCTGTCTCTGTCTGTATCTATCTCTGTCTGTATCTCTCTCTCTCTCTCCCCCTCCCTCCCTCTCTCTCTCTCTCTCTCTCTCTCTCTCTCTCTCTGTAACACACACACACACACACACACACACACACACACACAGACACACACACACATTATTGAGCTTGTTCTTTCCTCTCTTTTCTCCCCCTGTCACACTGAGTTTTCTCTTCTTTCCATCCCCTCCAGAATTTAACTAGAGAGGACTCTCAAGATCCACTTTGTATCATTTGTGATTCCTTTTTCTTTCTCGGATTGCTCTTTACCTTAGCATGGGTAGTCCTCATTGTTGTTTAATAGCTAAGTCTGAGGCTTAAACAAGTAAGTAATTCCGAGTGAGGCCACTTAACCTTGTTGAGCTAGGACTAGAACCCCTGACTCCCAGTAAAAGTATTTCCATTACATCAGTTGCTTCCCTCAGGTAAAATATTCATTAGTCTACCATTAAGCTTTGCTCTTATTATCCCTGTCATCTAGTGACTAGAGAAAAAAAACCAAACAAATTATACCCTGGGGTGGTGAAGGATTAGCTTGTAATTACAGATGTTTCTTTTAAGCCCTAAACACCTAAGAGATCATATATTAGGTCTGCTTATATTTATTATTAAACAAAAAGTTCTGGTTGTGGTTGTAAACCACAACTTTTACTTTTACTTAGGAGTTGTGTCTCTTTATTAATTAGGATATAAATAGTCCGGAGTAAGGGAAATCTGTTTCATAGACTCAAAGTATATTTTGTATTCCAGAGCAGTGTTCTAGGCTCAGTCAACACTTTTATGTTTATTGGCACCCACCATAAACGCAAAAGGACACAGTTTAACAAATGATTATTCTTCATAGCATTTGTTCATTTAACAAATATTTAATGTGTCAAGCAGCTTCCATAGTGTAATGGTTATCCTGTTTGCTTCTGAACAAAAGGAACCCACCTTCCCTTCTCTCCCCTTCCCCATTTCAAACAAAGCATTGACCTGAACTAGTTGAATCCTGACTCCCATCATTTTATTCTATCTGTGGGGCCTTATTGAGCTTACCAATTAACCTCTTGGTCTCTGTTCCTCATCTGCAAAATAAAGCAATAGAACTAAATGATTTCTAAGATCCCTTCTAGCTTCAATCCTATGATAGTGCAAGACACTGTGTAATATTGCACAAAGCTGTCTAAAACATGGCTTCCCTATTTGATTCTTTCAAGAGAGTTCTTATACTGATAGTTCCCTATACCAATGAAATCACAGCTTTGGACTCTTCTCCCAGGTATAGATATAGAGAAATAGTGATAAACGCATATAGGTACAGATATATAGGACAATGTGTTAAGCCTGGAAGATACTAAAATGAAGGCAGTACAGTCCTCTCAAAGAGCTTATATTCTAGCAGGAAAGATTAGACATATACTCAAGTAACTAACACAAAACAGAATAAGGTATACATGAACAGTGTAGAGTGCCATCAGAGATAGTAGTGGGGCATCAGAGGCATGCATCAAGGAAGGTTTCTTGGAATAAGTGACATCTGAGCTAGGTCTTAAAGAACCAGTAGGATTTCAGTGGGTGGAAACTGGAGAGAGAATGTGTAGAAACAGGAAAATTCAGTACAAGTTGAGTGGATGGTGAATATGTTAGTTTGGCAGAACTGCTAAGTATGTGAAGGGTAGTGGTGTGAGACAGAAGGAAGTACGTGTTAAGCACTATGTAAGTGCCATAGACAACATATACTGTAGTACACAAGCAGAACCCTAATTCACAAGTTTTTGAACTGTCTCATTTTGTTGTAGACTTTAGGTATTGTCTAAATAACAATGCTGACGTCCTGACATAGGATGATGTACCACTCACTTTACAAAACAGTTCTGTAAATGTAATGCCACACATTTTTAACGGCTCCCATTAGGCTTAGAATATCTTGTATCAAAACATTGTTCATGGATCCATATTCTCACATTTCTCCTTCAGGGTTTAAGCAATAAGCTGACACAGGGAATCTTGGTAATATTTTTGATGTAAAAGCTGCCTGACGATGGAGACGTCCAGCTGTGCTGAAGTCAGTTTTGTAATTACTGTACACTGGGAGTGTAGAGTCGGGAACCAGAAACCTTCTAACAACTGGCAAGACATAGAGACAGCCCGTAAAATGTGACAGTGTACTATAGGCCAAGTTTTGTAAGTGACCTCGAAACCTGCATGTGTGTTTATGTCCCCAAGCTCTGATTTGCACACACAAATAGATTTGTAAGGCTTTGGTAAATGGGATGATATTTTAGCAATCTGTGTTTCTGAGATACAACTATTTCAGATGCAAACTTAGAACTCAGCAATTAATTCTAATGTTCTAGCTTCTCCAAGAGGGATATTTGAAAGGTTTTCAAATAAATAAATGTATCAAAAATGGCTCTTTACCTTGAATTCAAACAATAATATTTTTCAAACTTTACCTCTTTGCTCCTCTGTACATTACAACTCCGTCATCCCCTACCAGTGCTTTCTCTTTAAAAACATAGCTTTGATGGAAAATAATCTAGTGGAATTCACACAAAGAAGAGTTTGCTATGGAGGGTGATTTGCCAGATATAAAAGTTTAGTTTATAGTGTTACAGATTTGGATTTTGAAAGCTGAACTCTATTTGTGCAGAGCCCTGGCAGATTCTGCAACTGCAAAAATACTGCTGGAGTTCATCATCCTTTTTACTGGGGCTTGTCACTGAGGGAATGAAGAGGTGGGGACACATTTCCTGTGTTGTGGAAAAAACGTCAGGTACAGGCAGATGTACAGGTGTGACCTCCTTGCCCTGTTGACAGGGCGGGGCTAGACGTGGTTTTCTATAATTCTGAATTTTGAGCAACTAATAAAAAAGGTTTCCCTTCATGGTGATGGTGACCAGTGGGCTTTTCACCCACCCTCTTGGCTCATGCTGATGGCAAATAATTGGACTACAAGGACTAATATATTGTCGAGTGTAGTGGGAAATGCCAAAAGAAAAAATCTGCTGGATGAAGTCCATTTGTCCTGTGTTCATTTCTAGCCCTGTAAACAAACACAGCTGTTGAGTGATCAGTGCTCAGATGTGGTGAAAAAACAGTGATGCATTGGGAGTGAGATCACAGCAGGGGGAAAAAAGTTACGTTATAAGGCTCCAGGAGGAGAGGGCTGTCCTCAGCTGGGTTTGGACTGTATATCTTCATCTGTGTATTCCCAGATAACTTGGGTGTGAGCAAAGCGAACTCTTTGTGTTTTCAGCTAATACAGTCGAATGTTCAGAATGATCAGCATGGGAAAATTTGGGGGAAGAAAAGAAATCTGAAATTTAATCTGCTGTTTTACCAGATTTAACCATTATTTCACAAATAGGCTCTTAGCTACCTTTTGGATGGATGGCATACGAGGCATAAACGTTTGTCTATCATTTCACCTTATGGTTTTGTCTCAGTAGTGCATGACTTTGAGCAAAAGACATTAGCTATCCACGGGCCAAGTATCTTAGATTTCTGGCAAATGCTGAGTCTTAGACTCCCCCTTTCCCTCCCTGTAACTTAGATTTGTGTTATGATATCTTCTGCCAATTGACTTGAAAGGACTAAAGATGTTTTCCATTACAGAGAACCTGTCACTCTGATGCGACAAACTTTTTTTTAGAACCGTGTCTGTGGTTTCCTTTCACTACTCAATGTGGTGGCCAGATTTCACCATCAAGGTGATCTTCCAATTTTTAGCTGACCTACAAATTCTGGTACTCACAGTCAGCCTCCTCCTTCCCAGAGGCAGGGAGACTATGGGAACAGGTGGCCTTAGAGATCTCAAACGGTCAGGTGGCCATGAATTTAAGTGATTGTTGGAAGGCTTGGAGAGGGTTACTAAAAGAAGGACCCCATTCTTGACATGAAGATATTGTCACTATTGTAACAGGTTACCAAAGAGGTTCCAGAACTAATTGCCACAGTTATTAGTAGCCATGACAAATATTTTGTCTTTCTGTTATTGTGGATTAGTCCATAAGATCCATTCTAGGCTCCTCCCTCTCCTTTACTGCATATCCCTCTTCTCAGTTCCTGGTTTGGAATACAGATTGGAGTTTGGACTTGTAGAATTTGGGTAACTTGTGTAAATCAGGAGATTCACTTCAAGGATTAAGTCTAGTCTCACTTTTAAACTGCACATTGCAGTGGAAAAAAATCTCTTAATCTGACTAGATGATTTTGTATAGCTGAAGTTGTTTTTGCTAAAGCTGACAGCTGAAAACACACACACCAATGATCAAACGGACCAAGGTGTCCCGATACCTGTCCTGTCTCACCAGGTTAGAAATTGGAGTTGTTGTGTGTTTTGGGGATTAACTGATGATTTACTTCACCACGGTGATTAATATCTCTCACCTAGTCTTTCTATCATCCTTAAAGAAGACTTCTGTCTAATGTGCTTTTCAAATGTCAGTGGGATACATCCCATTCTCTTTCCACATAAAGCCTCATTTCCCCTTTTAGTACAAGAAAGTCCACAATACATAATGAGAAGATAGGGATCATCTCAAAGTCCCTACCCCATTTTATGAATGAGGAAATTCAGACTAGAGGTTATTTGTCCAAGATCACACAGCGATTACTGAGAGGGTTGAGATTTGAACCAATGTCTAAGGCGAGCTTCAAATCTGCTGCACCAATCTTAATTGAGATTTGCAGAGTTTTTTTTTTTTTTAAAGCTTTTGCGTTTATTCCCTGGAACCTCCCCAGCTCATTAGGATAAGTTGGCAGGTGATTTTAATGAAGCCAAAACTGTGGATCTAATCCTTGAATGGACCAATTTATCTTTCTGTAGAGAAAAAGCCATGTTATATGCCATCAACCCAGAGTAACCTGTGTCACAAGTGCATGCCTTGGTCATAGTAGAGATAAAGTGCAAGCTGTATTATCACCTGTTGCCACTATTAGAAAAAAAAAACCAAAGCTCACATTCATATGCAAAGGGCAATATAATTAACAGATGTTTGCCAAGCACCCATATCCTATAAAGCAGTAGTCTTAAGAGATAGTATGGTGGACCAAGATAGAAGAGTAGAAGGAAACAGTAGAAAGAAATTCAGTATGAAAAATAAAGCCTCCTGGAAGGCTAACCTTCTCTTTTTAAAGGAAAAAAATAGGGAGAAGGAGTGGGTAGGCTGTACCTGGTTGTGGAAGCAAAGGACCAGAGCATAGTGAATTAAATAAAAAAAGAAAGTCCTTTCTTTGTCTTTCCCCTTGCCCCTCAATTATTTCTTTTGCAGTAGAAAAAGGTAACTTTGAATTTGATCAAGTATCATTTAAAACAAAAACAAAAACACCACAAAAAAACAAAAACAACCCTCTCTTTCCTCATCCAACAGAACGGGCTATTAATTAAAGCAGATCATAAAAGAGCAGAACTTCCCTGTCCATACTGAAGGATAAGGCATAGGTCAAAATGAGGAAAGGGAGAGTCTTGCCTAAAGAAAGATCCCTGGAGGCAAAGGAAAGATGATTTGATTTCCTGAGTAAGGGAGGTCTATAATTTAGTGCTAAGGCTTCAGTAACAAAGAAGAGTTAACAAACAAACAAAAAAGACAGGAATGATCAAGACGCTAACTCAGAAGAGGAAAGCAATGCATATTATGAAGAAATGGAGTAAGACTTTTATAAAAATAGTATAAAAGAAATGAAGAGATGTGGAAGAGAAACTTGAAAAATAATCGGTTGCCTAACAGAAGTATAGAGCCCTAACCCTAGTAACAAACACTAAAAATCAGGATGGACCAAATAGGAATTAATTACTGCAAGAGACAACAAGAATTCTTGGAACAAAACCAAAATAATGAGAAAATAGCTCACCAAGAAACAACTTAACTTTAAAAATAGATCAAGGAGAGAGAGCTTAAGAATAACAAATGACTGAAATATATGACCAAAAAAACCTGGATATTATATTTTAAAGGAATTTACAAAAGAAAATTGCCCAAACATATTAGAAAAATGGGGTGATATAAAAATAGAAAAAGTCCACTTCTCATATCCTAAAAAACAACAACAACAACAAAAAATGAAAACTCCTAGGAATAACACTGCCAAATCTGGAGTTTTGAGATAAAAGAAAACATGCTGGAAAAAATCAGAAAGAAAGAATTTAAATATCAAGGAATCTCAATCAGGATTTATTAAATAAGATTATCAGTGTTTAAAAGTTATCAGTGCAAAGGAGCAGAGAATATAGGAGATGTTCCAAAAGAAAAAAGATAAATGTTTACAACCAAGGATAACTTACCTAGAAAAATGGAGGATAATTCTGCAAGGGAAAAAAATGATTTTCAATGAAATGGGGAACTTTTAAACATTCCTAATTTTTAAAAATGGAACTGAAAAGGAGCTTTGAAATACAAATACAGGAATTAAAAGAAAAATTTTGAAAAGTTAAATTCAAGTGAACAATAAGAAGGAACTTTATAAAGATGAACCATTTACATTCTAATAGGCCAGGATATTAAGAATTCTTTCAGAATCCTAGTGTTACAAGGGGTCCTAGAGGTAGAATTGAGATAGAACACCTATTGTTTTGTTATGTTTTGAAAATGAACAAAAAAAGAAAAGGAAGTATTGGAAAGAATGTATTAGGGAAAATGGGAGGAAAGATAGGAAAATCATTAACAAACATAAACAGGGCATGGAAATAGAACCATACACAAAAATGGAAGGATTGGAAGGAGCAGGCCTTGCCTGAACTTCACTGTTATCTAAACTGTTCAAAAAAGGCAGAACACACACACACACACACACACACACACGGAGAGGCAGGGGGGAGAGAGAGCGAGAAAGAGAGAGGGGGGGAGGGAGAGGGAGAGGCAGACAGACACAGGGGGAGGAGGAGAGAATTTGTTATAGGAATACATTACACTCAACAGAAATAAGAGGGGAAAGGATATATGAGGGGAAAGGTAGATTCAGGGAGGGATTAGTCATAAGCAGACCCTGAACTTGGAAGATTAAAAGGGAAAGAAAATTGGTGACAACTTGAAGTTAACTGGAAGTGAAGAATACAGAGAAGAAAAAGTATTAGAAAATAGGATGAAGAGACACAATTAATTATTCTTAATTATGAATGTGAATAGGATGAAGTCATTGATAAGTGGAAGAGATTAGTAGAATGGAGTAGAAAGCAAAACCTAATAAATGTTTGCTACAAGGCTTATACTTATTTATTCAGAGCTTAATATATGCTAGGCATTGTGCTAATCGTTTTACAAATATTTACAAAATGTTGTTATTATCCTCATTTTACAGTAGAGAAAAAAAGGCATGTAGGGGTTAACTGACTTACCTATGATCACAAAGATAGTAAATGTTTGAGGCTGGATTTAAACTTAATCTATCCACTGCACCACCTAGTTGTCTAACATAGAAATTTGCAGCAAATTAAAATAAGGGATTAGAACAAAGTTTATTATTCATCAACTGGACAATTAAAAAAGGAGTATCAGGGGCAGCTAGATGGAGCAATGAATAGAGCACCAGCCTTGGAGTCAGGAGGACCTGAGTTCAAATCCAGCCTTAGACACTTAACACAAAAAAAATAGCCAGGTGACCTTGGGCAAGTCACTTAATCTCAATTGCTCTACCTTGCCCCCCTCCAAAAAAAAAAAAAAAGAAAAAAGGAATATCAGTTATTATTTCAGTCAAGGAAATAAGAGAAATAGACTTAATTAAAAATAAATAAGGGGGAGGACTATATTTTACTAAATGGTAAGATAGGTGATTGATTTCAATACTCTGTGTGTGTGTGTTAGCACAGCTTATAAGTATTTAAAGGAAAAACTACATGAGTTAAAAGGGGAAATTGTAAAAATATTATAGGGGGAATTCAACTTATCCCCATCATCCCTGAATACATTTAACCAAAAAATAAACCAGAAAAAAAGTTAAAGACCTTAACAGAATTTTAGTAACATCAGATATAATAGATCTCTGGCAATTATTAGATGGAAATAGAAAGGATCATACATATTTCTCATCTGGCAAGATACCTTTACAAAATCAATCCTATCTTAGGATAGAAAATTATCATAAAACAAATGCAGAACAGATCAATGAATCAGATATATAACTAAAAATATTAGAAAATGAACAAGTTAAAAACTCAGTTAAACACCAGGAATGTAGAGTTGGTTTAGTATTAGGAAAACAATAAACTTAATCAAGCATATTAAAAATAAAATCAATATAAATCTTGTTATATCAATATATTCAGGAAAAGCTTTTGACAAAATACAATTCTTTCTATAGAAAGCATAGGAATAAATGGTCCTTTCCATAAAATGATAGAATATATAACAATTATATGGAAAAGGGGTGGCTAGGTGGCACAGTGAATAGAGCACCAGGCCTGGGGTCAGGAAGACCTGAATTCAAATCCAGCCTCAGACACTTAACACAGAAAACTAGCCCTGTGACCTTGGGCAAGTCACTTAACCCCAATTGCCCTCCAAAAAGCAACAAAACAAATACACACATACATAACAAACCAACAAAACAATTATATGGAAAAGAAATAAATTAGAATCCTTTATAATAAAATTAGGGGTAAAAAAAGGATGTCCATTGTTAACACTCCTATTTGACATATACCAGAAACATTGGCCTATAGAAATGACAAAAAAAGAGACTAAGGAACAAATATAGGTAAAGAAGAAACAAAACTATCAGTTTATAGAGGTGATAAGATGATGTACTTATAAAGAACTCTAAAGAGCCAACTAAGAATGAACTAAAACAATATCTTCAGCAAACTTGTGGGATATAAAATAATTCCACACAAATCATCAACATTTCTATATAATATTAATAAAATCCAGTAGAAAAAGATAGAGAAATTCCCTTTAAAAGAACCATGTGATATATAAAATTCTTGGGAGTCTATTTAAACATGAGAGCTGTATAAATACAACTATAAGTCACTTTAAAGAAATAAAAATAAACTTAAATAATTAGAAAAATATTAATTTCTTGTGGGTAGGTCAAATCAATATAATTTTTTTTTTGCCTTTTGGAGGGCAATTGGAGTTAAGTAACTTTCCCAAGGTCACACGGGTAGGTTTTTTGTTTTGTTTTGTTTCGTTTGTGTGTGTGTGCGTTAAGTGTCTGAGGCTGGATCTGAACTCAGGTCCTTCTGACTCCTTCTACTCACTGTGCCATCTAGCTGCCCCAAAATCAATATAATTAAAAGGACAATACTGCCTAAATTAATTTACTTATTCCATGCCATACCAATCAAGCTACTGAAAGATTATTTTAATAAACTAGAAAAAACTAACAACAAAATCATATGAAGGCAAAAACAAAAGGGTTAAGGATATTAAGTAAAACAGTGATAAAAAGTGGAAATGAAGGGGGCCAAGCAAGGCCAGACTTCAAACTTTACTCAAAATAATTTGGTTAAAGAAATAGAAAGCTTAAGTATTGCAACAGATTAGAAACATGGCATGGAATGGAAGCAAATGTGTCTAGAATCTCTAGCTTCCTTCAAAGCCCGTTTTATATCATACCTCTTGGAAGAGATCTTTGCTGAATCTCTGTGATTAGCAATATTTTGCTCTCTTGAAATTACCTTGTTTATACTTTGTATTCATAATCCATGTACACATAGCATTCCCTTTGGAATGATTTCCACTAGCACTGTGGTTGGGTATTGGGAGGACAACTGATTATTTCTCCAGAAGTGCTCTGCATACTGGGTGCTCATTGGCCAGCCCCCCATTCTCTTGTTACATGTACATAGTGTATCACCTTAGAGAATGTAACTTTTTGAGGGGCTAGAACTGTCTTGTTTTTGTCTTTATTCCAATAACCAGTATCCATAGTGGGTTCTTCATAAATGTTTGTTGAATTGAATATTAATTTCCTCATTTGTAAAATGAGAAAGTTGGACTAGATCAGAGATCCTTTCCCTGGGGTCTGTGAACTTAAAGATTTTGTAATTATTTCAATATGATTGATTTCCTTTGTAGTTCTAGAGGCAACTAGGTAGCACGGCAAATAAAAACTAGTCCTGGAATTAGGAAAACCTGAGTTCAAATACAGCTTCAGACACTTAACTACCTTTTTAACTCTGTTTAAAATCTTTAAAATGGGGGAAATAATAGCACCTACTTTCCAAGGTTGCTGGGAGGATAAAATGAGATGTGTGTACATCGCTTTGCAAATTTTAAAGTGCTATATAAATGCTAGCTATATAAGTAATTAAAACCATTATTCTGAGGATTCTATAGGCTTTACCAGACTGCCAAAGGCGTCCATCTCTCTCTCTCTCTGTCTGTCACACACACACACACACACACACACACACACACACACACACACACACACACACACACACACACACACGAGCAGCCCAAGTCAGGAAGATCCCTTTTGTCTCTATATCCAATGAACGAATTGGACAACAATTTAGTGCTCGTTCTTCTATTTACATAACTTATTTAACATGTTCTAAAGAGAATACAGTCAATTTTACTAAATTTCATTCAGGAAATGTGTAATGAATTAAATTAGTGCAGCAATGCAGGCTGGGGAAAAATATACACAAAGCAAAACAAGAATCCACCCAAATATCCCATATAATTCCTGAACTGGAAAGGAGTCTGGACAATGGTAAAGGGACTAGCCTGATGGGAAGGACAGGTGAGCTAATGTTCCATTAATTCTCCTTAACCCTATGAGTGCCCAAATGAGGCATAAACAGAGTATCTTCAATCTAAAGTTTATTGAGCTGTGGTCATCTTAAGCACAGGTGTGTTCAATTTGTATGCCCCTGTTAACATCACATTTGTAAGGATTTAAAATTTTTGTTTTGTTTTCTGACCTCTGGTTTGAAATCCAAAAGACTTATCTGGTCCAGACACCTGGTATAAATCAAGCATGAGGAAACACTTGCAGTATTTCCTATAAAGTGCCTTGGCATTGCATTAACATTTATTTTTAAAAAAGATAACTCAATTCCTCCTCTTTATGTCCTGTTTTTAAACTTCTTTCAAAATTTTTTTTATTATTAACTCAATAATTATCAACAAATAGGAACATTTCAATAGACAAAGAACAAAAGAGAAGGCTAAAAAGGAAACCACTTTTTCTGATTCCTTATGATAAGCCTATTTTCCCTCTTTAATCATAGAATGGTAGATTTAGAGCTGAAAGGGACCTTAGAGAGCATCCATTCTGACCCTTTCCCTTTACCGATGGGGAAACTGAGGCCCAGAGAGGTTAAATGAGTTGTATGGGGTCACACAGGTAGTTGGTAACAGAGTTGGGATTTGTACCCAGATCCTTTGACTACAGAATCAACTCTTCCTGCTACACTAGACTGGCACCACCTGGTTATTTATTTTTAAAATTTACTGATGGCTTTTTATTTTGTAATCATAGTAATTCTAGTCTTTTAAAGTTGTTCTTCCACTTCTGCAGCAACCAGTATAGTTTTTGTTCAGTCATTTTTCAGTCATGTCCAACTCTTCATAACCCCACTTTGGGTTTTCTTGGCAAAGATACTGGAGAGGTTTGCCATTTCCTTCTCCAGCTCATTTTACAAATGAGGAAACTGAGGCAAACAGGGTTAAGTGACTTACCCAGGGTCACACAGCCAGGAAGTATCTGAGACCAGATTTGAATTCAGGAAAATGAGTCTTCCTGACTTCAGGCTCAGAACTCTATACATTGTGCTACCCAGTTATCCCACCAATATAGTGTCCATGCCTAATAGCATATACATCACATGGTATCCACAACCCTACCACTTCTGTAATTTATTGTTTATTGAATTAGGACTACATGGCTTGAATTATTTTAAACACTACCAGCAACAAGGTGGTACAGTAAATAGAATGCTGGGCCTAGACTCAGGAAGACTCATCTTCATAAGTAATATATCTGGTCTCAGACACTTACTAGCTGTGTGACCCTAGACAAGTCACTTAACCCTGTTTGCCTCAGTTTCCTCATATGTAAGATGAACTGGAGAAGGAAATGGCAAATCACTCTAGTTTTTTTTCCCTAAGAAAATCTCAAAAGGGTCATGAAGAATAGGACATGACTGAACAACAAAGCAGTATTATATATTTTATTTTTAAAAGTTTTATTAATGCTTTTTGTTGTTTATGCCACAGTATTGCTCACCAACTCTCCCCCCAAACCCTAACATGTTAATAAAGAAAACCAGCAAAACCAGCAGATACAGCAACTATAACAACCTGCCCCTATGGTCTATCATCTCTCTCCCAAGAGGCGGGTAGTGTTTTTCATCATCAATGATAAATCCATTTTGAAGAAACTGAATCTCCTTTTAATTATGTCAGCATTTAAGAACTTACTGCAAGATTGAAACATGTGTTTATTACATCATTAGATGCTCTTTTCATTTTCTTTTAGTTCTAACACCAACAAAAACAAAAGTAAAGCAAGAATGATCTTGAGGATTAATGGAAACCACAAATTGTAATTGGGTGTACTCTCCAGATTTTGTGGAATACTGATTGAAAGTATATTTGTGAAGAGGGAAAGGGTTATGTGTTTTATGTACTTGTTATTTAAATCCTAACTGTAGGTTTAGTGTTAGCACAATGTCAGCAGAACAAAATGGTCACACCTAAAACAATGATTAAAAAGTTGCTAAGTTTAAAAAAAATTTTGATATCATATTTTGGTTGGTTTTGTAATATCAGGATATCCCTCCCTAAATCTGGCACATAATTTGTTTTGTATAGTAAATTCAAATGAATTTTTAGGGAGACAAACTAGAGATAATAGAAGACACCTAATATTTACAAAACCTAGGTAGCTAAATACTGCAAAGGTGACACTCAGGATATCTTTATCTATATCTATACCTATATCTATATCTATAGCTATATTTACATATCTATGTATACATACATGTGTTTGTGGAAAATGGACAATATACAAGAAAATATACATTTTATTTTTTATGTTTATCTCCCTATATTTTGATGAATGTAACTGGAAAAACAATTGGTATACCAAGGACAAGATTAAGACTTTTATTCACAGAATATTACCCATTGATTGTGTGATACTTTTTTCAAAGTCTGACATTTTTCCAACTCTGCCAAATGATTCATATCCAATCTTGGTGCCATCTTTTCTTTTCTGTTTATTTACACTCAGGGGCATAGCACAATATAACTCTAAAATGATTTGTTTCTGCTTATGGCATCATAGGCAAAGCCTGAAGAGTTCCCATTTAGTTTCCATATTCCACAGAGTGTTAGGGAGGGAAGGGGAGAGTATGGAACATCTGGTATTAATAGGGTCCATTCATCACAATAAATTTCCCCAGTGGATGTTGTTGGGCAGGGTTCTAGGGAGTAACAGCTCAGAAGTTCTAGTCCCCACCCAAGAAAGCAGAGGTCATTGTAGGGAGGGTCCTTCAGATTGTATAAGAAAAAGAAAAATCATAGGTAAACCTAACTTTGCCATGATCCTATACTATAAGCACAGGCTTAGAGTGTACATAAAAGGTATTTATGTAAAAATTGGATATGTATAATGGATATCCTGTCACTAATCAGAATATACATTTTGAGATAAGCCTCAATTAGTGGTCTGGTTTCTAAAAAATTATAAGGCCAAAGAGTATGAGAGAATTAGGTAAACATACAAGATTGCAGCTTTAGTTGGATTGATACATAAAACATTTCTGAGATTAGGTTTCTAGATGATTCTAAAACAGACATTTTCTGCAATTGGACAAAAATGAGACAGACATGAAAATTTCTCAGAAGTGGCCAAATAAATTGGTACTTAACCTGTGTTTACAATCTAGGGTGCCAGTTTTTAAGTCTTCATTGCTATGCAAGATTTTTTTCCCATTTAAAAATTTTATTTTTAAAAATATATTCTATTTCCCCCTCACTTACATGGAAAGACAATTTTTAACACATCCTCTCTCCCTTCTTTACCTCCCCTCTTCCTGAGATAGTAAGCAAATTGATATAGGTTATACATGTCCAATTATGCTAAACATATTACCATATTAGTCATGTTGTGAAGGAAGACACAGACTCAAAGGGAAAAAAATAACCATGAAAAAATGCAGAAAGTGGAAAATAGTATGCTTTAATCTGCATTCAGACTCCATCAGTTCTTTCTCTGGATGTGGATAGCATTTTTCATCATGAGTCCTTTGGAATATTCTTGGATCATTGAATTGCTGAGAATAGCTAAGTCATTTACAATTGATCATTATACAATACTGTGGTTATTGTGTACAATGTTTTCCTGGTTCTGCTCACTTAACTTTTGTGCACGTTTTTTTTAAGAAGAGCCTCTGAGTTTGTATGGAAAGATACAGTGATCTGTGTCTTAAGGGACCATGGGAACAAAGATATAACTATACCTTGTCTTGGCCTAGAAAGGAAGGACAGTAACCCTGAGATTCTGGGCAAGAAAAATCAATTGATCAGAAAGAGAATAAAAAACTGGCTTCAGTGCTTTAAAAACCATTATATGCTAACTGAAAAACATGAGACTGTGCCTGTAATTTGACTCAATTCCACTCAATTCAAAACATTTATTAAGCTTCTATTTATGTGTCAGATACTGTGCTAAAGTGTTTGGGATATGGAGATGAAAAACAATGCAGCCCCTGCCTTCAAGGAGCTTTTACTCTTGAGAGCAGAAAATAGAAATTCACAAAGAAATATAATACAAGATAGAGTATGATGGGGACAAAGGAAAGACTACCTATTAGGTAACCCTTTTAACAAGGGCATTGGGGCAGCTAAGTGGCACTGTGAATAGGGCACTGGCCCTGGAGTTAGGAGGACCAGCGTTCAAATCTGGCCTCAGACACTTTGACACTTAGCTATGTGACCTTGGACAAGTCACTTAACTCCAATTGCCTTACCTTCCCCCACCCCCTACAAAAAACAAAACAAACAAACATAAAAAACCAAGGGCATCTATGGCTACATTTTGAGAACAGGGTCAGCCTAAGAAGTTATTTCCCTTTTTTGAAGCTCATCACAATTGTTTACATGTCATTGACCTTTGCATGCTCCATGGATGCATTCAACACGGTCTCAGTGTCTTTTGTACAGCAAATCCTCTGTCCTATGAACCTTATGTCTTAAATTCTCCCCAAACTAAATGATAACCAATGGAACTGATTCTGTTTGTTAAAAGTAGGATTAAAAGCTCTCCCAGCCACGGTTCAATTCAAATTAATAAGCACTTATTAAGCACCTACAATATATGTGCCAGGTACTTTTAGGTGCTAGTGATGAAGAGGAAAAAAAAAACCCTGCCCTCAAAGAGCTTACCTTATATTAGAGAAAACAAAACGTACAAAGATAAATAAATGCAAAACATTTTCAAAGTCCACAGAAGATACTGGATAGAGGAAAACACTAACCACTGAGTGGATTGGGATAGGCTTCCTCTAGGATGTGGCATTTGACCTTAGCTTTGAGGGAAGCTACTGATTCTCTGAGGCAGAGTTGAAGAAAGAGAATATTCCTTTCTTAGGGAAAAGCCTATGCATTGTCAGAGATGGTAAATGTGGTGTTGTATATGGAGAAATTGAAGTTAGTGTGGTTGGAACGCGGGGCATGTGAAGAATGACATCCCCCTCCTGCTGATACACAGTGAAGTTGGTGTCCTTCCTATCACTTAACATTAGCATTAGGACACTCCTTTTCCAAGGAATTATTCCATACTTGTCCAGAGACTCTTAAGCAAAGTCAAGCCAACAAACATTGGTTAAGTGTGTGCTTTGTGCCAGACATTGTGCTAGGTGCTGGGGATACAAAGAAAGTCAAAAGATAGCCCCTGCCCTCAAGAAGCCCACGGTCTAATGGGAAAGACACCATGTAAATAGCTATGTACAAATAAGCTGTTGATCAGTTGTGTCCTACTCTTTGTGATCCCATGGACCATAGCTTGCCAGTACTGTCCATGGAGATTTCTTGCCAAAGATACAGGAGTGGTTTCCCATTTTCTTCTTCAGTGGACTAAGGCAGAGAGAAGTTAAGTAATTTGTGAGGCTAGATTTGAATTCAGGTCTTCCTGACTCCAGGTGCAGAGCATGATCCACTAAATCATCTAGCTGCCTCTTGTGCCTAAGAATGAGAATTATTCACTGTATCTAAGCCAGGGAAATACAGTGAACAGGAAGTCCGGGACAAAATACTGGAGGATTTTTTGCTGTTAAGTGGGCATGAAGTCTGAGAGCTTCACTCACTGATTGTGAACTCAGGACACAACTCCTGATTCTTTCTGTGTGTAAAGATTCTGTGTGAATTTAGAAAAAAACATTCCATACAAATCTGGGGATGAGACCAGGACCAAATAAGTGTACAATATGTACAATATAGGTTCTCCATGATTAGGTGCTGGGTTGGTTTTTTTTTTATCTAAAGATATATACAGGGAAAATAAGTGATTATCTCAGAGGGAAGACAGTTCCATAAGCGGGGAGGGGGGGTGGAACCTGGAAAAGCTTCTTTAAGAAGATGGGATTTTAGCTGAGGCTTGAAGGAAGCCAGAGAAATCAGGAGATGGCAATGATGAGGAAGGGAATTTCAGGTATGGGGGACAACTAGTGAAAATGCCCAGAGATGAGTGTCTTGTGTGAGGAACACCCAGGAGACCAGCGGTCACTGTATTATAGAGTATGTGGAAAGGTCCAAGGTTTGAAGAGGAATGAAGGACTTTAAAACACAAACAGAAGGTTGTTGGAAGGAAGTTATCCAGAGAGGCAGCAACGAAAGGAGATAGCTACAACACAGAAGGCTTATGTTTCAATCTGTACTCTGAGCCCATCAGTTCTCTATCTGGAGGTAAATAGCATTCTTCATCTAGTCCTTTGGAATTTTTGTGGGTCATTGTGGTGATCAGTTACTAAGTCTTTCCTAGTTGATTGTATCTTGCCTTCTCAATAGATGGGGGAGGAGGAGAGTGAGAATCTAGAACAAAAGATAAAATTGAATAAAACAAAAGAAGGCTTATCTTTCCTAATGATTCTTCTCCCCAAATCTCCCCTTTCCAGGCCTGGAGAGCCTGTTCTTCTCCCAATCCCAGTATTCTTCAATGACAACATCCCTCTCTTAGGGTGCTGTGCTTTCCTAAATGAAAAGGCATGAAAAAAGGCCTAAGACAAGGGTTCTTAACCTGAGGCATATAATTTTTTTAAAGCAATTGGGGTTAACTTGCTCAAGGTTACAAACCAATCATTATTTATGTGTGGGTGCTCATTTTCTGAGGCCGGCTATATCCGATCCTGGGTCGTCCGGACTCCGGGGCTGGCACTCTTACTCACTGAGCCACCTAGCTGCCACGGCATATAAATTTTAAAACACTGATATTTTATTTTGATATCATTGCTTTAAAAGCATTATTCTGAGAAGTGGTTCGTAGGCTTTATCAGATTGCCAAAGCTATGCATGATGCAAACAAAGGTTAAGTATTTAACAAAGATTAAGTACTTCTGGTTTAGGAATCATGTTGACCTGGGAATTTGGTGCACAGTGGAAACATGGTGTAAGGGATGTATTTTTGGTGGTGTGGGGGATGCTTTTTCACTCTTGAAATCATTCCAGGTAGCCAGCTACTTATTTTGTCTAGAGGTACAAAATAACCTTTTCTCCCTTAGGCTCTGAAGATTTGTGGTTTTGAATGTGACCGGGTATTCTTTAAAATGGAAATCAGGGTGAGGTTGAATCTCCTGTTCCCACAGAAGAGAAATGTAATGCTAGGACATACTAATGCATGGGGCAACTCACACATAATGAGGCTGCAGAATGGCTGAAGTCCTCTTATGATGTCATCATGCCACTCATCCAACATCCAACCTCATCTCCATTGAATTTTTCACTGGTTTCTTTAGGACATCTCTTCTAGTTTTTAGTACAGTATTGATTGAGCTGTTCTATGCTACCATTTATTGGTTTTCAACTCTGTCATCTCACAAGGGCTATCTGGTGCTTGGTTACTATGTCCTTTCAACTAACATAGAAAAATATTCAAAACCATGCAGTGATACCCTTCCAGGCATCCAATAAAAGACAGTAGAAGCTCTAAGATCAGTCAACAAGCATTTATTAAGTACCTATGATGTGCCAGGCACTGTGCTAGGGATAGGAATACATAAACATAAATGAAATGATCTCTAACCTTAAGGAGACTACATTCTATAGGTGACAACATAAACATATATAAACATATGCAAAGTGTATACAAGGCAGTATGGGGGTGGGGAGGTATAGTTGCAGAGGGGAATCAGGAAAGGTCTCATGTAGGAACCTTTGAAGGTGTGATGTTTAAAAAGTCCAAGAGACATAGTTTTGGAATGATTTAATCCTTTTATTAATAAGGCTAGCATGGTTATTAATAAAATGAGGTCAGTGGTACTCTCTAATGACAAAGACCTCTTATGGTAGTGGGATCATGGTTTATATGCCTTTGGAAGAACAGGTGTTCCTGAGGCTGGCAATCAACTCTGATTGGCTAACAGTTAATGAGAAAATTAATATTATAATGAGATGTGGGCTCATTCTAGTGAGGGTCTTGGGACCACATGACTTGGATCACCCAAGTCTTGATCAAAGAGACTTATCAATATACATATTGGATAGGGTCAAATCTACTCCACACCTGTCTGACCAAACACAATAAACAGAAATTCACGAATTCTCTCAGCCTGGTTGGGTAAGTTTTTGCCCAAGAGTCCCCATACTAGTTGATTTCTGGATAAGCGAGTAGAAAAGGGGAAAAACCTTGGTCCTGATTTCAGTAATTAGTTATTAATACAAGAGAGAAATAATAATTTCTCTCAAAGGAAACTGGAAATTCTAAGAAGTGATGGTCAAGAAATAATGCTTTCCAGGCAATGGGAAGAACCTGTATACCAAGGTTTGGGTATAGGACCTTTAACTGAACAGCAAGTTCAGTTTGGCTGGATCAGAGGGTTAATGAAGGAAAGAGAAGGGGGAAGGGAACGAGCATTTATATAGAACCTACTACCTGCCATGAACTGGGCTAATTCTTTTGCAATTTATTTGGTTAAATCCCTGATTGTCATTCTCAGTCCCTCCAAAGTTTAGAAATGATATTCTCCCAAACCTCCACTTCTCAGAATAATGCTTTTAAAGCAATGATATCAAAATAAAATATCAGTGTTTTAAAATTTATATACCTCAGGGTAAGAACCCTTGTCTTAGGCCTATTTTCATGCATTTTCATTTAGGAATGCACAGCACACTAAGAGAGGGATGTTGTCATTGGAGAATACTGGGGTTGGGAGAAGAACAGGCTCTCCTGTTCTCCCCTGGAAAGGGGAGATTTGGGGAGAAGAATCATTAGGAAAGATAAGCCTTCTTTTATTTTATTCAATTTTATCTTTTGTTCTAGATTCTCATTCTCTCCCCCTCCCCCATCTATACACTAATATTTTACAGATATTATTTCATTTGATCCTCACAACAACCCTGGGAAGTAATTGTTATTATTTTCATTTTATAGTTGAGGAAACTGAGGCAAACAGTTTAAGTGACTTGTCCAGGGTCACATATCCATTAAACAAGACTAGATTTGAACTATGTAACATAACATAACATAACATAACATAACATAACATAACATAACATAACATAACATAACACAACATATATGTAACAAGTCTGGAATAATATAGAATATATATAATAAATTTGGAAAGGCCAGTTGGAGGAAGAACATAAAAGACTAAATATCAAAAAAAGAGGCTGGTTTTGAACCTAGTGCTAGTTTGGTGTTTCTTGAACTTATTTAGCAGGAGAATGACGTGGTATAAACTGTGTGGAGGTGGAACTGACAAAACCTGGCAAAGAATCGGATATGTGGAATAGGGGAGATGGAGTTGCGGATGGCTCTCAGATTGTGCCTGGAAGCTTTCCCTTAAGGACTTTTGTCTAAGCCAAGTTATCTGACTTAGGGTTAGAATATTCCTTTTAACTCCTGTCAAATCCCTGACTGTCATTCTCAGTCACTCCAAAGTTTAGAAATTCTATTTTCCCAATCCTCATAGGAACTCTATTGGTGATGTCTCTCCCTTTTCCCTTACTCCTATAGTTTTCTGGTTGGCCTGCAGATGACCCTGGGGGTATACTGGAGGAGTATACTGGGGGTATACAGGCAGGGGTATACTGGAGTCAGACTAAACAGGCTCTGAGCCAATTGTTAATTCCCCTGGGGGAAAGGTAAAAGGGCTAAGTGAAGTTTTGATTAGCTCCAAATATAGATAGATAGCTAGATACATACATGTTTGCATGTTCATTATGTAATTTAGGGTTCAGACATTCCTTTTGACTCCTTTCAGACCCTTGCTTGTCAGTCTGAACACCCCCCCCCAATTTTTGTAATTCTATCCAACAAAATCCCTCTGCAGGAATTATACGGGGGTAGAGCTGTTGTCTTTCCTTTTCCCCTTCATCTCCCATAGTGTTCCTGGTTGGCATACTGATGAACCTGGAGGCAAGAATCAGAAAGTGCTAGGTAAAACCTGAGATCATTTCCAGTTCATCCTATATGTGTCTTGTTTACACATAATTGTTTATCCTTCCCCCCCATTATTTTTGAGCTCTTCGAGGACAGGAATATTTTTTGCTTTCTTTGTATCTCCAGAGCATAACATATACCACAGTACATAGTAGGTGCTTAATAAATGCTTCTTAAATTGACTTGTTCTACCTGCCAACAAAAATATAACAAGTCTTTGTTTAGGATTTCTGCCTTAGAAAGAAACCTTACTTGTCTCCCTACATTTAGAAAAAAGATACTATAGGAACATTAAAGTATGTATATGAAGGTTTTAAGTGGTTTTATTTAAAAACTACTTCCTACTTCATCTTCTCACTTTCCACTCTTCCTTCACAAAAGAGGGGTCATTCTACTTAAATGTTGAGAATTCAATTAAATTTGTTTCAGTTAGTATTTTTGTCATGTAAAAATTATACACTCAGGGGACCCTGACTGTTCTGCTATTAAATGTGTCCATTGTATATCATGGATCCGCTGGGTAGGTAGGAGTAGGAGTTACGGAACTGTGGTTACTACTTCCCCTTCCTTACCCAGCTTCCATTTGCAAGGCTCTTCCTAGTACGTAAACGTAGCATTCTTGAACTTGAAGGCAGTTACGTAATTGATGGTAAGGTCTGATGATAGTAGAATAGCATAGAAGCAAAACGAGTAAGACACTTGGTCACTGTTTTCTTGGTGGATATATATCCCTTCCCTTTTCCTTGATTTTGAATACCTTGAAAATTTAAAGTATATAAACAGATGCTTTTAAACATTAAAAAAATTCATGTCAGATGCTTGAATAACAAGTTTGGGGTTGGGCAAAACTTAACAACTAAATTACAAACATCTCTTTAAGATAGGCATGATTATCATAGAGGCAGTGTGCTGTTTTGGGACATGTGTTACTCTCACTGATCTGGAAATCAGGCAGGAGTATACTGGAGTGAGACTAACCAGGCTCTGAGCCAATTGTTAAATTTTTAGTGAGTATTTAGACCTCAGAAGCTAGCAAACACTACAGATCAGGGCTTGGTTTATTTTGTTGATCACCTAAACTTAAGAAAGTAATGAAGAAAATGTTAATAATGCAAATTAAACTTAAAAATGTGTCAGGCATATGATTTTTTTTTTCTGAGAGCTGGTTGTTAAACATTTACCAACACATGTCATTAGACATGAGCCACAGATTAGTCACTAATTCTTTGTGTGCTCTTGGGCAATCATTTAACCTTTCTGGGTCTCACTACCTGTATTTATAAAATGAGGGGCATATAGTAAATGATCTCTAAGTTACTTTCCAGTTTTAGATCTGTGATTCTAATGATGCTATGAGTCAGATGACCCAAGTTCTGAATCTCAACTTGGCAATTAACTTGCTGTATAAATTTGGGCAAGTCACTTCCTTTCTCTGGGTCTCAGTTTTCTCATCTACAAAATTGGGGGAGGGGTTTGGTTCTGAAATTCTATGATTTTATTGGAGTGGAAGCATAAAAGTACATGTATCACAAAACCATGAATCATTAACCTATTTTTTATATACAATTCTAAAAAGCCAGCCCCCCCCCCCCCTTTCAACATGGTTGCTTGCTTTATTCTCAGGCAGGCTAAAGAGTGAATGGCGTGCACACAATAGAAGGAATGTTCCCACTGTGTCTGCAGAATTCAGATTGTTTTGACTTGCCTCTACCACCAGCACAGCCTGATCATGTAAAAGAGTCCCCACTGAGTCTGCTGAGTTCAAGCTGTAGTGTTAGAAGTGTTTAAATTGGCCTAAGTCCACTGTTTTGCCCCACAGCACAAGTCAAGACTGTGTCAATTCCCCTGCATCCTATGTGTATTCAATTTGGGCCTAAGAGCTTATTTATTCCTTGTCATTGTTATCAAATAACAGGTAAAAATCTGCAGAGAAGACAATGACCAAAATGGATTCTTGCTGTCCTTCATAGGAGGGAAGGTCCACTGGAAGTAGGGCAGATATATTCTAAAGTGATTGCTTTGTGAAATCAAAAGCCATCAGATATAAAACAAACAAACAAAACAAAACCCCCAGAATAATGTAGTAGAAATGGAAGTGGATTTTAAACAGATGACCTTGAGTTCAAATCCTAGCTCTTACTTGCTACCAGTTAAGGTGAAGGATCCAGGCAATTCATCCTTATACTTGTGTTCATCTTCACTAAGAATTTCACACAAATAATAAAAGGTTAAAATGAACATCAAAGAAAGCTGGAAGTGTGCAGAGAGGTAATAGGAATTAAAGTCCTCCCATTTTCCCTTATTAGCTGACTGTGAGGTCCAGGTTTTAGGATTTAAAGCTTGGAAAAAAGTTTATTCTTGTTACTCTAATTTCACAGATGAGGAAAACTAAAGCCCAGTGAGTTTAAGTGACATGCCCACATTCACACAGCTAGTAAGTGGCAGAGCTAAGAACAGAACTCAGATCCTCTGGCTCCAAATCCAGGGTTCTTTCTATCATACCCCACTGCCTCTATTTTTTTTCAATTTTCATTTTTTTTTTTTTTAGCACAAGCTGAGTCATCTTCGATTCCCCACGACTCCCTTTCCCTTTCTGATCCCTAACTCAGTTTTTGAGTTTGTGTTCTAGGCACCTGGTTCCTATAACAACTTGGTAACACCCTCCCCCCTACCCCCAGGAAAAAAAAGAAGAAACCAACTATGATATTGAGGGCAATTGTTACACACATTTACTATTCCCTAAGGACTTCTCTGGTGTAGATACCGGAAGGAGGAGGAAAGGAAGTGATCAAGTAAATGCTGTAAATGCTCTTAGAATGTTTAAGTGGCATTTGTTAGGTGTGAGAGCAGAATTTTCTCTAGAAAAATTTCAGTAGAAATTGGAAGACCAAGGTAGCTAATGATTTAGCTTTTGTTGGATAGAGAAATGAACCTGTGGATAAATACTCTTAAATTCCCATAGCTTAGTTCAGCATTTGCCACTATTAGCACTGAAATGATATTTAGAAGATCCCTTAGTCTATCTTCTTCATTTCCCCAGTTCACACTTCTAGTATATGACAAAATTAGACATACTTTCCAATGAAATTATGCTGCCTCTGTGTGATTCCAGGACTAGAGTTAATGAAAGGATGTTTTTGTTCTATCATTGTATTGGGGAAAAAAATTTAATCCACATTTTCTGGGTTTCTGAAGAGGAAGGATAGTTTAAATGAACAGAAAGCCTATCTATTTTATATATCAGAAGGCTGCACAAAAGCAGATAACAACCCAGCTATACTTTAAAAGGCATCTTATGGAGATGGCTAAGGATTAAAGAAGTTAAGTGACTTACCCAGGGTCACATAGCTCACAGGAGTCAAGATTTGAACTGAAGTTTCCCTGATTTAGCCCTCAACCCATTACCCTATGCTGCCTTGTTTGTTCCACAGTTGGGTGAGCTAATTATTTAAATCAAGTGTCAGCAAACCTACTTTTTTTTCAATTAAAATTCTGAAACAGAGCTTTTAACCTGTCATGTTGTTGAGGGTGGGAATAAAAACAATCTTTCATAATGACTATAAATCAGCTGTTAACATTTTTATCCTCTTTATTTTGGGTGTTGTCTTTTTTCAGATGTTGCCTCTGTGACTAAGCTAATTCTAGAGGAGAAATGCAGGGTTTAATGGCTGAAGTTGCTGCCTGAATTGCTTACACAGGCACACATCTCTGGTTTTTAGAGAGCTAGTTAACTATCTGCTGAAAACCTGCACCAATTATAGTGCTTACATTAAAATGTTCACTTTTGTTTTCATGTATTAATTCAGCCTCATGTGGAAGATTATTCCCCCAAATGTACACCATCGCCTAGCTTAAGAGACTTCAGACATCTGTAGTCACTGTAAATTCCACATACGCTGCTAACACTAACCATGCCCAATTACTCACACAGAGTCTATTTCTCCATTAAAAAGCAGGTGTAATTCTTCTCTTTGACTAATCTAAAATCAACCATCATTTAGTTCAACATCCTCATTTAGCGTAGGAGTTAATGGAGACTCAAAAGGGTTAATAGAACTTGCTCAAGGTCATAGTTATGATAGAGCTGGGACTAGAATCTGGGACTGACAAAATACTAGCTAAAAGCTGTAAAACCACAACTGCTATAACAGTTTGAATAATTTTGCCCCAAGGTTTTTTCCTAAGAATCTGTTAAGATAAATAATTTGTAGAAACTCAAGTCAATATACCTTTCTAAGTAATAATGAAAATAATAAATAAATAAAAGGCTTACTCAATTTTAAGAAAACCTCACTGGATAAATTGGGGGCTAGGAAAGGATTTTTTGCTTCATAAAAGATAAATCACAGGCTTCTTTAAAATGGGAACTTCCCTAGCATTTCACTGTTTGTTTATACCCTAGTAACTATGGATAGGGGAGGGGTTAGAGGAGAAAGAGGAAGAGACAAAGAAATTTAAGATTGAGTGGTAGGAGCCCCTAACAATGGAAGATCAATTAGAAGTTCAAAGGAAACATCTTTGTAATTATTTGGTAAGTCGTTAGGGAAATGTGTGACTGAATTGAAAAAAAATTGATAAAAGCAACTTTCAAGAAACCATCTGTTCTATAAAATGAAATATTATGCATCCATTATGATAAAAATTATAATGACCATCAGCAATGTTTGGAGATCTGGATTGTATATAATCTATTACTAACTTCTGTTGAGCAATCTCAGGAAATGACATTTACTTTTAAAAATTCAGCAACTTAGATTTAATATTTGCATAGATTAAACTATAAGAGGATTAACTGTAGACATTTACACTTTGGTGGTTCAATGACTTCATCCACATGGGTGTGAGTATTCCCTGCATGACTTCTCCTGTTGTGTGATTCTTATCCGTGTTTTTCCATAAATTCTCTATGGAGGACCCATCCAGCGTGCTGGAGGACTTCCTTGCATTCTTTTAATACCTTGGAAGTACCACTGTAGCATTTGGGCTGTCCATCTGTTATTTCTCACCCTCACTATAAGACCAGCACATCTCATTTTCTGGTCATACATATCCTTGATGATGTCTTTTAGGCTAATTTTCACAAGCAAGTCACCACCATCCTTTTAGAAACCCAAGTCCACTGCCTGAATTATCTTTGACTCTTCTCTCTCCATTAACCCCTTCCCGCCTTATCTACTTGATTGGCAGATCTTGGCAATTTCTATCTCTTTAAAATCTCTCTCCATCAATCCTTGTCTTCTCTTACACAAACAATGCCCTAATTCAGGCCCTTGTTACCTCCAGCTTGAATTATAACATTCATTTCCCTGCTTTTCTTTCTCCTTGTTCACTTCATTTTCTATATTGCTGCACAGAAAACCCTCCTAATGAGGAGATCTGACCATATACCTCCCTCATCAAATATCTTAAATGGCTATCTATTGCCTCTAGTATGAAATACAAAATCATCAGTCTGGCATTTAAAGCCCTCCACAGTCTGTTTCAAGCCTATCTTGCCTGACTTATCCAATAGCACTTCTTATTATGTACTCTGTTGTTCAGCCAAACTAAGCTAGTAGCTATTTCCAAACCTGACATTCTATCTCCAGTTTTCCTGCCTTCTGATAGCCTCTCCCCCCATGTAGAGCATATGTCATCTTCAGCTCTGCCTTGTAAATCCAGCTTGCTTTAGGGTTCCCTTCAGTTGTCACTTTCTACAGGAAGCCTTTTCAGATCCACTCAGGTGTCACTGAGTCAGTCAATAAGCAGTCAGTAAATAAACATTAATTAAGCACCTGCCCTGTGCCAGGAACCATGCTAAGTATTAGGGACCCAAAGAAAGGCAAACAGTAACAGTAACAACAACAAAAAATCCCCCTAATCTTAAGGAACTCACTGTCTAATGGGGGAGACAACGGGCAAACAGTGGGGGAAAACAAGATATATAAAGTGGAGATAAGCAACAGAGGGAAGACATTAGCATTAAGAGGTTAGTATTCCCTTCCTCATCAAATTGTTTGCATTATCTTTAATTTTTATTTTTGTATTACTAGGGCCTAGTACAGTGTCCTGCATATAGTAGGCAGTCAATAAATATTGATTTGAACTGCTAACAAATGGCATTCTATAGAACACTGTGTGTCTTTGTATTGTCCTTTGGGTTACTTAAAAATTGATTCTTTTGAGATCATTGTGTTCTATTATCAATAGATACATTATATAAGTGGAAGGGTATTGGTGTTAAAGAGACGGATGTTTTGGCAACAAATGGTTTGGGATCATTGAAACAATTGTATAATATCTTAACTATCCAGCTCTATTTCCTTCTACTTCTTACTCTGTCAGTATGCATTGCCTATTCAAGATACATACATATACCACACACATACGTACATCCACATATGCTTGTGGACTAATTCAGATCATTTGGTGGCCTGCCATTGCCTTCAAAATCTGTTTTTCATCCATTCTTGGTGTTACGAATTTCAGTGATGAGGTTTTGTAGTGTTCTAGAGATGGATTTATAATCTCATCAATGTAGATGTTCCAATGTAGTTCAAAATTCGTCAGTGTCTGCCCATACTGTTCAACTCATTGATGACTCACCAGAGGGTATCCAATGAACATAATGGGTACTTTTCTCACTTTATATTGACTTCAAGAGGATCAGTGGACTACACACACCATTTATCCCTTAATCCTTATCTAGAGGGGATTGAGGAAGTAGTCCTAGAGAGGACTATATACCATACTCTATAAATATATACAAAATAAATATAAATAGAACACAGAGTAGTTAATACAAGATGGTTTTGGAGAGAGAGCACTAGAAATTGGGAAAGAGAGGATCAGGAAAAGATTCATGTAGAAGGTGGCACATGAGCTGCATTCTCAAGGAAGGAGAGATTGGTTAGATAGAACATTTATCAAACACCTAAGGAAAAAGTCTTTTTCCAAGTCTCTCCTTCTGAACTTCAATCAATCATCAGAATGCAACTCCATTTACCAGGGAGCAATCAGGAGAGATCACCATGCTTATCAGTAATAAGCTAGGTTTCATGTCTAGCTCTATGGGAGATGCTCCCTTCAAACATAGGTCCATTCCATGCAAGGTTATCAAGTAGTTGACTGGAGGATTCAAACAATTAGGAATTTTCCTGATCATCCTTGATATAGAAGAAACGATAAAAATGAGCAGACACTCCTCGCAATTATAGAAGATCTACTGCAAACAATTTAAATAAGCTCTTAGTTCCTACAAATGGGAAATGAACAAAAATAAGGAAATTGACTGATAATTGTCATTTTTTTTTGCTTTTTAGAGGGCAATTGGGGTTAAGTGACTTGCCCAAAGTCACATGGCTCGTTTTTGTGTTAAGTGTCTGAGGCTGGTTTTGAACCCAGGTCCTCCTGACTCCAGGGCCAGTGCTCTATTCGCTGCACCACCTAGCCACCCCGATAATTGTCATTTTTAAGAGAAATTAACTTAAAAAGAAAAGCTTCCACAAGGATGAAATTGAAGGAGCCCAGAAACTCCCACTGCCAACAACATCTAAACTCTTGCTAAACAGACATTATAGTTCAAGGCAATCAACACCAGTGTAAAATACAAGTTTGGTGGCAAAACATTATAGAAATGGCATTGTACTAAATGATGGAATAAATACAAAGTCCAGGTAAGACATAGCTGCTGCCCTCAGAGAGCTTAGAAATCACTACAGGAATAAGATGTAACATTGACAGCCAGAATACATGAAATTACGTGATAAGTACGCTAGTTTCAAAACAAAGGCTATTTTTGTCTACTACTGACATGGGTATGAAATAAGGTTTGATAGAGGAGTTGGTGCTTTTGACATTAGCTTTAGGATAATAATTCAACAAGCAAAAATGGAAAGAAAAGGCTTTGAAGGGAACAATATGAACAAAGGCATGGTGATATGATGGCACAGTGCCTGTTCTAAGATTACCTCGAAAAATAGTGAAAAGCAGTTGAAGAGAAAAATGAGCCTGCAGAGAGCTTGCTGTAAGATCAGCTAAATAAAATCATTCATAGATCACTGTTAGATAAAAACCTAAATGGAGATAATACTTAAGAAATGGATCAAACCTGCTCGTATTTCTATCATTACCTATTTTTCATGAGCAACAGTACTGAACCTACTATATTTTGATTCTACTATCTTAACATCCAATACAGGGTATGTGGAAATAGCTATGGCATTTAAGAATCAGAAAAATGAATCTGACCAAATACAAGAAGTCAGTGCTAAAGGTGACACAATTTTAAAGGTACTCAAAGATCAATTTTCAAGATATCTTAAAGAAAGCTTTATATAATAGTGGAAAAGTTTGCAGATAATGTACTAATTTTTCAAAAGAGAACCGAGAAGACATCAATAATCACTAACCCATTTTTCTGCTTTCTTATTCCTATAAAAATCCTATGAGAATCCTTGAATAAACCATGGATATGAATATATTTAGGGAAGCTGGGTGGCACAGTGGATAGAGTAGGTGGCATAGAGTCAGGAAAACTCATCTTCCTGAATTCAAATCCATCCCTAGACACTTACTATCTCTGTGACCCTGGCAAGTCACTTAACCCTCTTTTCCTCAGTTTAATCTGTAAAATGAGCTGGAGAAGGAAATGGCACAGCACTTCAGTTTCTTTGCCAAGAAAACCCAAAGTGGGGTCATGAAAACACGATTGAAAAACAACTAAACAAATAACAAGAAAGACAAGGTGTTCAGAGATAACTAAAATTGGAACATTTTCTGTAGGAAACTCTGAAGGTGTCTCCTACAAATTGTTCTTTGTGAAAGACGCTATGCTGTTTCTACATGCAGTACAGCGTACTGTATTGCAGTATATTAGATGGTAGAGAAAACTATTCCTGTGAGATCTGTGAAGTTAAAGGAGCTATCTTGTTCCATAGAAGAGCCTTGACACTTATAGAATGTTGGGGGGAAAGAAGGAGGAACCCCTTGGACCAATTTTAAAATAAAACTAAACATACACATAGATCAAAAGTTTTTATATTCCTCTGTGCTCCTCATTCCTTATAAACACAGAAGGGAAAGCTGAAAGTAAAGGCATAAACTTAAATAAAGAAGTCAGAAGTACCAAATGAGTAACATATTCAAACACACTTAGAAATTTAGAGTTGGAAAAATTCAGTTGATAACTATTTAGTACCAATGACCCTTGGTAAAAGAAGTTAATTGCTTGGTTGACTTGGAAGCAATGACTTGCTCAATCTATGTAGAATACATTCCCCTCTCTGAGTTCTCCAATCATGTCTTCTGCTTGCCAGTCAGCTACATAAATTAATATTTTCTTTGGCTTAAAAAGTGACAACATTGCTTTACTCTTCCCCTCCCCACTTCAACACTTCTCTCTTAGAAATGTGGTAAAAGTCTTCAAATGGAAAAGAAAAGATTGTAGAGGGGACATGAGAGGTATTTTCAAATATTTAAAGGACTACGGCATGAAAGCTTGTTCTGCTTGATCACAGAGGGAAGAACTAGTTAACAGTGGATGGAAATTTTAAAGAGACAGATTTAGGCTAAATGTAAGCAAGAAGTTCTTAATAATCAGAGTATCCCAAAGCAGTGTGGGCTTCAGAAGTCGTGGATTCTCCTTCACTGGTCTTCAAGTAAAGGTTTGAACAGAGTCCTAGAGCTCCCTGTCTCAGTCAGTGTGCAAACTCATGCCTTCCACTACCATGTATTTTTTCTGCCATTGTTGCTTCAGGTGGTGATTCAGCACAGAGAGAAAGAGAAACCCCTTCCCATACTTGCAATGGAACAGTCTTATAATAAGTCCTAAAGAACTGAGATGCCCAAAGAGTGTGATCAGCTTATTTTAATAGGTAAATTCTTCATTCAATTAATGAATTGAATTTGGCCTTCTCTGTGCCTCATTAGTTTGATCAGGGGCTGAGGGGTCTTGTCAATTTTATCATGAACTAACAATGGTCCCCACATTGTAACTTCATCAATTTGATTGGAGTATTCTTCAATATGACCAAGTGCTCCCCTTCCAAACAACCCTTACATCAGGTATAGTGTGTTGGGTATTCCTGTTCAGGTAAAGATTAGATTAGATGATATCTGAAACTTCTTCCAACTCTGAGTCTCCATGATTCTCTGAAATAGCCAATGTATTATTTAGGAATAGATATTTTCTTCTTTACTTCTGTGATGCTATTCAGAAGAGTAAATCTTTTCACCATCGTCATCATCATCATCATCATCATCATCAAGAGGTTTTGAATTATCCATATATTGTAGGAAACTGAAGATGTTCAGAGAGGCTAAATTAATTGTATGAGTCATAACTAGAAAGTAACAGTGTTGGCATAAAAATAACTGGCATTAATATTAGTGCTTTCAATTGGACTTGGAAGATCAGAATTCAAATCTCAGCATTGCTCTTCACTAACTGCATGGTCATAGACAAATTACTTTACCTGATTGAGTCTGTTTTCTTACCTACAAAATAAGGATAAATAGCATCTACCTTGTTAGAATTATTGTAAAAATCAAAGATCACAGAATGACAGAATGTAAGAATTGGAAGGCTCTAGTGGGTTCTAGTCCAACCCATATGTGACAGGAGTCCCCACACACCTTGTGTCTGAGGCTAGATTTTAAACTTATGTCTTCCTGTCACCAGGTCCAGCACTCTATCCACTTTACCGTCTAGCTTCCTCTTTACTGAGACCAAAGAAATTTACCATAAAAAATCATTAAACAAAAAATTTTTGTGTTCATTACAAATTTATAACATCTATTCTCAATTGGGCCTTCACCATAGTAAGGCAATATTTCTTTAAATTCTTAGAGCTGAGTATCTAAAAAATCATTTGAAATGGCCATTTATTGAACACTTAATACTATTTAAGAGAACACTATTGAAAGTGCTATAGAGAAATATAAGATGAGTGAAAAAAGGTCTTTCTCTGAAAAGTTTGCAGTATAGTGGTAAGGGTGAGCCTTGATTTGGTGAGGGACCTGATGAGAATACATTAAACAACAATGACATCTCTAAAGAACCTAAAAACAATTGCTAACTAAAAACAACTGACCACATAAAAACTATATGGGTTCTTATGTAGTGCCTCAGCTCTTTGGGGAACTTGTGGAGGGGCAGTTATTAGAACTAGTTGGAATTAATCAAAGAAGACTTTTAGGAGAGAATATTTGTCTTCCACATTTGTCAATCACTTACTATCTTGATTATCTTTTCTCCAGCTTACCTCTCCAGCTAAATTATAAAGTCCTCAAGATCAGGGAGCATATCTTTTACTTTTCTGTATTCATCAAAACACCTAGAATACCTAGAAACTAGAATAAGCATTCAGTTTTAATATCTATTGGTCCACACACTCTCTCTCAATATTACTTTGTCTTCCTTTGCATTTACTTACTTGTAGATGCATTATATCCTTCCAGTAGGATCCAAGTCCCTTGAAGGCCCAATGTTATCCCAGGGATATCATATGGTCAAGAGTCATGAAACAGTACAAAATCTGAAGAACTAAACTGAAGGCAATAGAGATGGGGCATGTTGGGGATGAGCAGTCTGTAATATACTAAAAACAAGGAATTACCCAGGAGAATTTGTGTGAAGGATACCATCAAATGAATTATGATCAAAAAAGAAGGTGGGCAGGTCATACAGTGTGATCAAACAAGATAATGATTGTAAAAGCCCTTACAATAGTGCCTGGCATAGGGTAAGTGCTATATAAATGTTAGCTATTATTATTCTTATTATTATACAATGAAAGAAGGAAATATTCTATGGATAGATTTTTGTGCTCTATTGGTCTCGATTTTGAGGGAATACAAAGAAGGATCCTTATATTTTATAGGTTCCCAAAGTAGGTGATATCATCCTCTGGGGGTGATGGAATGATACGGGGGTGGTGGTGGTAGCCTTGTGTACAATTAGGGGGTCTTGAATAAAAGTAAGGGGGCAATGGAAGCATAAGGAAAGAAGATAAGAAAATTTTGAAAAACCGTTCATACATGTTTCATCTGTTGTATAACAGAATTAAAGTCATGGTGATTGCATTATTTTCTGAATAAACACACAAAATGCAAGCTATAAACAATCAGTGGTCAAGTCTGCCAACAGGTCTTAACAAGCAGGTATTGGAAGGTGAGTGTGTTAAACATTCTCAGGAAGTCCAGCATGTATTGGCAGGAATATGTACATGTAATGACTTGTTTACACAAAATATTGCATCATCAAAATTTCTATGTAGGAAAACCCACACAAATTTATAATAAATTGTTAAATTTAAGATGCATCATTTCCCCCCTACTTTTTGGAAGGGGGAAGGCAGGGCAATTGGGATTAATTGACTTGCCCAAGGTCACATGGCTAGTAAGTGAAGATGTATCATTTTAAAAAAAATTATATTTTTGAAGTGATAAAAATTAAAAAAAAAACATTAAAGAGTTAAAGAAAGTAGATTTCCAGGGGAGGCACTGAGTAATTTTATTTTTTTGAAAAGGGGGCCATAGGCCAAATAAGCTTAGAAAACTCTGCTTTAGGTTGTTCCCCTGTGGCCCACTTATGGAAAGACATGGTCAAAAGTCACATAGAATAGGCAGGCATAGATGGTAGTGAGCTGCATTATTAGTGGGAATACCCACATCAATGAGAACACAGATTCATTAGAGTTTGGAATCTCCCTAGTGCCTAGCACAGTGCTTTATACTGTAGTTGGTACTTAATAAATGTTTATTGAATTGTATCTAGTTTCGCAGAGCTATAAGGGACCTAAAAGGTCAACTAACACTAACCCCTCATTTTTCAGATAAGGAAAGTAAGTCCCATAAAGGCAAATGACTTGTAACATAAACTACAGGCACTGATAGGTGACAAATACTCATTGGTTTGGGAATGCATTGATACTCTCCAGGGATGCTATTAGAGGGACCTAGATCTATACCAAGAAGTCATGTCCAACAGCACCAATAAAGGGAATTATTTATCTCAAATGACATACCATATCAGACTCATCCTAAAGGATAGGTCTATGTTATTCTCCTATTCAAGAGACTCAGTAACTTCTTCTTGACTCTAAGATAAAACACACACTCACAGGACTACAGATTCAGAGCTGGAAGATACCTCGGAGGTTATCTCCAAACCCTTCATTCTACTGATGAGAGATGTGAAGCCCAGAGATGTGAAATGACTTATCCTTCCCCAACCCCTTTTCATTCCAGTGCCATCTGTTAATTATTTCCTATTTATACTGTATATGGTGTTTTACAGTTTGCAAAGGACTGTCACGATCATCTGTGGGATGTTATGATGGGAACTTCTGTCATTTATGGGTTGATTGAGAACCCATTAGAGCCTTTCAGCTCTGATATTCTATGTTCTCATTTGAGCCTTGCAACAATCCTATAAGGCAGGTGCTATGGGTATTATTATCCTTATTTTGTGGATGAGAAAACAGAGACTCCGTCAGGTGACGTAACTTGCCTATGACCATGCAGTGAGTGAATAGTATAGCAGATTTGAATCCTGATCTTCCAAGTCTAGCACTCTGTTATTTCAAACTCCCTCTAGAGGTTAGATCTAGAAGGTCCCTGATCCTCTGGTTATGATTCCAAAAAGAATTTCTAGCTCTACTTCCTACCCTGACGAATTTTAATCACTAATGAGGATTTCAATTCACAAATACTTATTAAATGATGATTAATAATACCTTTTGCTTAAATGGTGCATTATATTTTTTGAGTTGGTTCCAGATACATTATTTAATTTTTATCTTGACAATAATTCTGTGAAAGCATTGTATTTCTTTTACAGATGAGGAGATTAAAATATGGAAAGACACTTATATGCTAATAAAAAGTTAGCTGAGGTCAAGACAGCAATGAAGAGAAATGACTTGCTGAGTCTCTTTCTCCACAGATTTGGTGTTGGTGGTTGCCCTTGCAAGATTCACTTTTACTGTAACCACAAGTGACATTTGAAAAGGCGCATTTTAACTCTGTTTCATATTGTTATGTCTTGCTTCATACTCTAGAATGATTAGTTGGATGTGTGTTTAAAATAGGTAGAATTTATATGCAACACAGATGTGTTGATTTACTACTGTGTTTCTCCTTCCACTCAGCCATTCCACACACTTGGCACTTTTTTAGAGTTATCAGAGTCTTACAGTGTTCTTTATTTAATTCTGTAACCACTTAAAATGTACCTTTACATCATATCAATTCCAATTATCTGCTCATCTGTTATAAGTTTCAGTAATCGATGATTGACTTGCCCCAAATATTATAGAGTTCAAATCTTTTTGCTTTGATCCTGTTTGATTAAGAAATGTATACTGGGTCAGAGTCATGTCTTCCTAGTATTCTATAGATAGTAGCAGCAACACCAAGGAATGAATTGTGTGACGGCATGGTTACCTTCCATGATGTCACTTCAGAAATTTAGAACTTCTTTCAAATCTTCCTATGCACCTAAAATTCAGAAAAACTTTTCAATTATTATTCAGTACCTTGAATGATAAAATTAATGTTTGTGATTGAATGTTTTGTTTAATATCATTGAATCTATTATTATTTTCACCCCGTATCTCTTGAGATCACAAACCTATGCAATAACGATAATTAGCATTTGCATAGAGCTCTAATTTTTGCCAAGTGCTTTACGTATGATACCTCATTTAATCTTCACAATGATCTTGAGAGGTGGGTGCTATAATTATCCCATTTTTCAGATAAGGAAACTGAGGCACAGAAAAGTTAAGTTCTTTGCCCAAGGCCAAGTCAGGATTCAGATTCAGATCTTCCTGACTCCTAGCCCAACACCATACTGCCTACCTGCTTAATGTGTTAATGTAGTACTTTGTATTTGTTCTGTTATCTTTGAAAAAAAATTTTTTTGCTTTTTGGAGGGGGGAAGGTGGGAAAATTGGGGTTAAGTGACTTGCCCAAGGTCACACAGCTAGTTTTGTGTTATGCTGAGGCTAGATTTGAACTCAGGTCCTCTTGACTCCAGGGCTGGTACTTTATTCACTGTGCCACATAGCCACCCCTCTATTTAAGATTTTTCAAAGTGCTCTAAAAGTATCATCGTATTCTCTCCTCACAACTCTGGGACACAGGTGCTATTATTATTCTCGTTTTACAAATGAAGAAACTGAGGCAGACAGGGATTTGCCTATAATTACACAGCCAGTATCTGAGATAGGATGAAAACACATCTTCCTGACTCCCAAGTCTAATATTCTATTCCCCATCCAGTTACTTTTGTGATCCTCAGAGGGTACCCCCAATCATAATATTCTCTAATCTGATTCTCTAATCCTTATTATAGTTTTATAAGCTTTGTTCATAACTTACTGACATTTTCAGAATTTTCTTATTGGTCTTTTATTCCATTTACAAAGATTTTTTTCTTTCAGCATTACACAATATCCAGTCTCTTACAAACAAGTGCATGGTCTAATATAGGCTATCTCCAAAATCTTAGCACCAAAACTCTGGGGACACCCTGCATCTCTTCCACTACCAGTTGAAGGTTCTTTTGCAACTTGAGCATATCACATTGTCGTGTTTGTTATGTCTTTGAGAATATGTATCTTTTTTGCTTCTTTCTTAATCATGTATATAATGGAAAAAATGTTCCTTTCATTTGTTCAGTGAGGCATCCTGTTGGGATCACTGGAAACCTTTATTTGTCATTGTTAAGTTTATGACATATCCCCCTCTAAACCTTTTTAAAGTCTAATTTATTATTCTTTATTTTAAGTATCTTCCAAGAGTTTATATACTTAGAAGCAGTAAGGAAATAATTGGCCATTTGTAAATGTAATCATGTGTGTAGCCCCTTAAAATTATATAATAGTAAAAAGTATTATCAAAAGTGGAACCATAAAATCAAGCAATGAAGTAGAGTTATGCCAGGGATAAAATTTTCAAAAACAGAGGTAGAGAGAGAAGTGATTTTATTGTACAGATTACGTTAATAGGAAGAAGAAACACAAGGAGTTTGGGAAATAGATTGTAAGTATAGTGGGTAGGCATTGTATAGTAGAGATGGGAGATTTCAGTTATCTGCATATTTGCTGGACCCCTCCCTTTGCCAGTGGAAGAGGGCTGTAACGTTGCAGCATTCTAACGAACTCTCAGTTACCTTTCTCATGAATTATATAACCAGCCGTTCTCTTTTTCTGATCAGAGATTTCCTGGATTTGATTTCTTACTCCATTTCTTGCATACATACAAGGCTGTTGGGGCGGGAGTGGGGGATGGGGGGGGGAGAATGGCAGCCTACTTGTGTTGAACATGTGTTGCTCCAGTGCCTAGGGCATTTTTCACAAATGCAATCTAGCCTACTTTCTTCTTCCCTTTCAATTCTGGGCCTAGTTCACTGACCACCTGCAGTGCATCTCTCAGCTATATGTATTGATATACCGATTTAATAGACTTGCCTTCCAACTATATGCTGTAGCCTAGGCAATAGACATTTTCCATCCATCTGTTTTTACCCCCTATGGATTGTTAATCTAATCTTTTTTTTTTGTAATCATGGGTGTCACTGAGGAAGCTCCATAATATTTTTAGGCTTGATATAATTAACTTGATTCTGTATGCAAATAGCAGCATGTGGTAGACCTTACCATCTTTAAGAATCCCATGTCCATTTGGACCCTGTACAGGCTATACTCCAAGAAAATGGAGAATAACTTTGGTGACTATACATATCCCTGGTTTTTTGTTTTTTGTTTTTTGCCTCAGTTGAGGTTAATAATCAGATTATTCAACAGAGTTATTTATCACTGTGGTTGCATTTATCCAGGAATCTTGTATGATCTTAACATGCATGAATTACTCCTTGTTTGAGGAGAGTCTTTGAGGCTGCCTTTGCCCTACTGAGTCAAATGCTTTTTGTAATTAATAGAAAAACACAGTGAGATCTTGTGTTCTCTGTGCCTTTCAGTCAATTATGTGACTATAAAAACAGAGTAAACTGTAGAAAATTGTTTATGAAAGCCTGCCTGTTTCTATCTCATATTTTCACCAGGGACATCCTCCATACATGTATAGATAATTCTTATAACAATTTTGTAAAGATCAGAAAGCAGACTTATGAGTTGGTATTTATTGGTGTCCTCTTTTTCAGTGTCAATTCTATCTACGAATTTTTCCTCTTCTTTTGATCTTCCCTTCCTCTAGATACCTTTAAAATAATCCTTCAATGCTTTGTGTCTTCTGGTATGAATTTCCTCAGTGTGTACTTGGTCTGGTCCAGCTGCTCCTCTACTTTCTCAATCAGTACATCAGGAGCCAGATATTCATGTCTAAAATGATGCTGTTGCCGATGTTGAAAATAGATCATTATAGAAACACTGAGAAATTTGTTCTCTTTTTACATCTCTTTGCTGTTCTGCTTTCATTTTCATCTTTGAACGCTCCACTGCTGATGTCAGTTCCTTGGGCTTCATACCAAATTTTCTACAGATCTGTTTTTACTTTCCCTGGCTTTTGGTGTTTTATGAGGCAATGCTGCTCATAATCTTTTGCCATCCTTCTGTGTTTGTCTTCTAAATTGGTATTTTCCTTGACTACTGTGTGTCTCTGCTAAGTGTGGAGTTCAGACATTTTTGCCAAAGGTGGTTTCTGGATATTTTGGCCTCCTTGTTGTGTTGACCAATTTACATTGGGAAATTTTTGAAGGAAACAATGATCATGAATGTCAATATTTCTTCCATTTTTAGCATCCACGACTTGTTTGAATAGGTCAGGTTAAAGTTTTTGTAGGAAGCTTTAGGGGTAACTGGGTAGTACAAAGGATAGAGTGCTGGACCTGGAGTCAGGATGACTCTTCTTCGTGAGTTAAAATTTGATCTCAGACACTTACTAGCTGTGTGACCCCAGGCAAGTCACTTAATCCTGTTTTACCTCAGATTCCTCTTCTGTAAAATAAGCTGGGTAACCTTGGGCAAGTTACTTAACCCCAATTGCTCTAAAGGGGCCGCCCGCCTCGGAGTTGGGATGACCTGAGATCAGATCTGGCCTCAGAAAATGAGCACCCACGCATAAATAATGACTAGCCGTGTAACCTTGAGCAAGTTACTTAACCCCAATTGCTTTAAAAAAAAAATCTGGGAAAGAAAATGACAAACCACTCCGGTATCTTTGCCAAGAAAACCCAAAATGGGATCATGAAAACTGGATACGAACAGGTAGCATTTTCCCCCTCATCTTTTTCCTTCCTTCTAATTTGATTTTTACTAGAATATAAACTTCCCTAGTACAGAGCACAGGAAATGTTTCTCTTTTGTCTTTTATATTCCCATCACCTAACACTGTGCTTTGCACATTAAATTTAAAGACATTTAAGACATTCAATAAGGTACTCATTGAATTGAAATGAATTAATATTGATCTCAAAATTTGCTCTAAGTAATTAATCATGTAATTTCATGGAGACAACTGATTCTGAAATGACTCCCACATCAGTATTCAATCACTCTGTGTCTGTAAAAACAAAATTACTATTTTTGTATGTGTATGTTTAGCACTCACCATGCCTTGGTGCTTTCTGTTTTTTTCTAAAAATATATACTATGAATATGTAGGCATAAGGTTATAAGGAGAAATTAATGATGAGATTAATAGAGGAAAGAGAACAATAGTGATAGTTGACATGTATTTAGTCTTTTAAAGTGTTTTGAAGAGCTTTATATCTATTTTTCTCATTTGTTTCTCACATTAATCTTCCAGTGAAAGCACTTCCCTCCATCCCTTTTTCTCTAGGCCTGTTATTTTATTGGAGTAGGGAATTCTCAGTGAAGAAACTCCTCCCACTAAAGCAAATTACCTATAACATAATTTTAGAGTGTTGCCTGGGATCCTGAATGGTTAGGTGACTTCCTTTTGGCAAGATAATATCAGAGGCTTTAACTCAGACTAACTATCAAGGGCTTCAGATGATAAGTCAAGATGTTTATATTTTATCCTAAAAGTAATAGGGAATCACTGAAGGTTTTTGAACATGGAAGTGAAATGGTCAGACATATACCTTAAGAAAATTATGTTGGCAGCTAAATGAAGGACTCTTTGTAAAGGAAAAGAGTAGAGGCAGGGGCACTGGTTAGAAGGCCATTGAAATAGTCCAGGCAAGAGGGTGAGGGTCTGAACTAGGCCTGTGGATGTCTGCATGAAGAAAAGGGCAAGAATGCAGGAAATGCTGTGGGGGTAGAATTAACAGGATTTGGCAACTCATCAGATATGGAGAGGGGAGGGATGAGGAGTGAGGACTCCAAGGTCTTACTCCATTCTGCATTGCTTGATTGATTGATGACTTTAGGCTTATGACTGAGTTTTGTTGAGATTCTGTTTCTGTATCTATAAAGTCTGATGAATAATATGTGTTTCTTATTCAGGTACAATAAATGGAAGAGCAAGATACTTACAGTATTTGGTTCTCTTAGGAAGGGATATACTAAAGGAAATTTTAAAATGACATTTACTAATAAGTACATGAATCAGGAGGAGATGTAGCTTGGTTTCATTTACTAAGACTTTGTGTTTGCTATTCCTAAAAGTCCGAGGGGAGATTCACCCTTTGGTGTTTGAAGGACCAGGGAGGTCAGTCAGTAAATGAGTAGCATTTCTCATAGAATTTCATAACCAGTGTATTCATTTAACAGTTGTGTGTTAGGAATTGTTTCTTTACCTGGTACAGTAAGGTTAGAGGACCTTTTCTTTGTACCTTTAAGCCCTCTCTTGTTTTCCACAAAATAAATGGAAACCAAGCCACACAATGATCTTTTAGACTCTGACCATCCCTGCCTGTTGACTGAGGAGCAGTGAGAAGTTTAGCAGTTTGTTGTGTCTTACAGACTTCTCTTGCCTTTAAAAAAATCTGTTTATGGTGGGGGAAGACGTGCCTGAAAAAACACTTGTACATAAAACAGCTGTTAAGCGAATCTCCACACACTGAGATCAAGAGAACGTGAAGAAATATGTACTTCCAAGGACCCCTCTGCCAACTTGGAGCCTCCTTCAGAAAATAAATACAGCCACGCTACGAGTTTCTGGTAACTTAGTTACTAAAAAATAAATTGAGCCACTTAGACCCTTGAACTTTGATTTTTAAAAAAGAGTCTGAATTCTATTGCAGTGATGCAAATGAAGCTGAATAAACTCTTAAAATGTGTCCATGCTCTTCTATCAACTAGTGCACCATAGTGAATTCTGAAAATCTACTCAGTAGAAACCCATCTTTTCCAGTAGAGGGAGAGCAGTGCCCAGTGCGGCTGGAGATGTTAGAGTCCAAGGCAGGTGAAGGACAATTCATTAGCATATTGCAAATGACAGAAGGACATGATTTTATTAGCTAATGTTTCTCAATTTTTTTTCCAGTGCATGATTTGTTCTGAGTGGAAAATGGATCCAATGGTTTGGGTGTAAACAAAATTATTTTTCCCTCATCTATCCACAAATGCCCATGCAACATTTTTCTATCCTTATAAAAAACCTTCAGTTTCTTATAAGTGGCATTTGCTACTTAATTGAAACTTCTTCATGAAAGGCCATGTCCTTTTAAAATTCTTCATGATTGTACTTAAGAGAAGGTTGATTGTGCACTACAGATGTTTTTACAGTTTATTTCCAAACAGCTGCTCTTCCCTTCTTCAGTCTGTTTTTCCTTTTTTTAATCAAATCCCTCAGGAAGCCTTTCAGCTCCCAGCCTTGGCAATTGTTTCCTCAGTAAAAGCCCTTGCATACCATACAGTGACATGCTCCCAAGCAGCACCTGTTACTACAGTAGGGTCTATCGATTTAGCAGGTTGCTATCCCTATGAACTGGGAAGGATGTGTGTGTGTTTGTGTGTATATCTGTGTGTCTGTGTCTATGTGTGTGTATGTATGTGGTGTGTCAGAGTCCTGCAGATTCAATCAACCTGAGGACTGTCAGCCCCCAGTGAAAAGCCTGACATATCTAACGTTTCATAAAACAGCCCACAGAAGAGATGGAAAAGCATTCACTGACAACTGGAGAAACTGTTCAGTCTAAGCACCAGACAGAAAAGTCTCATACCAGGATCCCAGTCCAGTTTCCCTTAGGAGGGAGGAAAGGAGGGAGGGGAGTCACAGTATTATAATTTGTCTCATTTTGGATACTTAAAGTAAAGCCTATCTGGGGCTCTTGGGGATAGGCTGACTGTAGATAACTGAAATTCTCAGACAATCCCCAAACCTCACTTGAGGCAATAGCTTTCATATCCTCTGACACTAGACTTTTCCCAGAGATGTTAACAAGGAACAAAGTTGGTGAATTTGAGTTTCATCTCCTTTTGTTCCCTTTGGTTTAGGTATCAATGAGCAGTGAAATAGCTAGTTGATAGGCACCATGGGAAAGAAGCAAAAGTCCTCAGTTCCTGAATAGAGAGATGTTGGTTCCCAGTAATATGGCAGTCCTTTGATGAGCAGGCTGTCATATGAAGTACATGTTTGCACACACATCCTGGTTGAATATGTATGTGAGTTTTTCTTTGAGAACCTAAACTGCAAATGTATCTGAAATGAAGTTGCATCTCTTAAAAAAAGTTATCAAATGTTTAGAGATGTGATACTATTAAGCCAAGAAAAGAAAAGCAATCCATAAAGGCGTGTTTGGCTAGTTATCAAAAATCTTAAGACAGTTGCAACACAGTCCTTGGCTCTGATGTTGGATTTTTCCCATTCATGTACTTTTTTGACAGACGAATTGTTGCAGGCTGTGAACAATCTTTCTTCAAGAGGAATTTGTAAGGCCCCTTATTTTGAGTGGGGAACAACAGGTCACGTGAGCAAACCAAGATGCCAGTTTGTGCAGTGTGGTGTTTGACCACCCTTTCTAAACTGTTTGGTCTTCAAGGTGATAAGACAAGAGTGTAACAGTGTCTATATGTGATGTTGGCATAGAACACTCTAGATTTAGTCAATACTGCAGACTGGTTTGCAAATTTTAGGAATTTATATTTCCAAACTGCTTCCAAAGGCTCCCTCCTTCCATAGAGTCCTACAAATTTACTCATTTTCATTTTCTTGTGGGGCAGTCTTCCCTTCTTGCTGATGAGTTGACCCAGATCTCCCTTGGCATGAATTAAAACCACTTTGAAATTGACCAGTAGACTCATGAGAGACAAATGAAACACACCTTCTATTTCCCCTTCAAAATGTTCCTCTCTGCTGTAGAATTGTCAGGTTGGTCTCTAGGCTGATAATTAGGGTTTGTTGTTCTCTTTCCTGGCTAAATGAACCTTATGCCACTGATATACAGGGGAGGAATTGGAGCAAGCTATGTTTTTAAACATCCTACTTTTAAAAAGTATGAATACTATTTTTAACACGTCTATTAGGAAAAGATGTACTTTTTGAAGTTGCAAACAATATGTGAAAGCTGTGTACTGCTGGAAAAGAACAAAAGGGGAAAACTCAGCCTGAGCATGAAACTGTAAAGAATTGGATAGTTAATTCTGTGCGCTGTTCCAATAGCCCCCGTGTTACTTGGGAATTTTCTGACCTTTATGTTTCAGTGCTTGGAGAATACACACATATACAAACATGTACACACATGTATATGTATATTTGAATCAATGGACTGTAAGAGAGAATTCTGAAAAATTTTGCCTAAAATACCATGAGTTAAACTTATATTTATCTAAGTAAGGAGTAGAGGTAAACAAGGTGAGGGGAAGTGAGGTGCAATGAAGGTTTCTTTTTCATGAGAGAGGGAAAGATTGTTCTTAAATATTACACCTGCAATTATTTAGTTGTAAATTTCTGGGATCACATTTCTTTCCATTCCTATATATTTAGATTAAATAGTATCTCCCAGAGTAAAGCTTGAGTACATTAGGTTACATAATGCTATGGGTATTTAAAGAGTTGTATCTATAATGTATGTTTGTGAAGGGAAAGGGGCAGATACTTGTTTATATTTACCAGAGAAAATGAAGGTAATCCTAGGGGTACTGATCTATAGGACAGATAGGAAAGGGAAAATTTAGTGTCATAATGTAGATTACAGTCCATAAAACTTAGCTGGAAAAGAGTTCCTGAATGAAGAAAAAAATGTGAGTAATACTGATTTAACTAGTATATGCATATAAGAGATTGGCAAATTCTCAAAATGCTTTGTATTGGGCAAGGGTTGTGGTCTTCCAAGGGACAATTTCCGAAGAGAAATAGTCAGTTTTCTCTTCTGGAGTTCTGTAAGTGGTCGTTTCCCAGCTGTTGGAAAATGTCTCTTTTTTTGTCCTTTTTAATATGATCTTCCTAAGTTGGTAAACACAACAGTTAAGGTGGGAAGCACTAGGAGAAGATAGGTATGCTAGGAAAAGATAGGTATGCTAATAAACCTTTGGTGAAACTGTTACTTTGTCTAGTCATGATGGAATAAATCATTATCATAATTACACATGAAAAGTCATTAAAACTCTTTGTTCCTTTGTCCTAGTGTCCTGAATGCTAGGCAGATATCTCTAAGAAGAGCAAAAGCAGAAAGGTTGAACATATGTCCCAAAATATCCATAGCATCATGTTTTGGCTTAGCAAAAAGCAGTAACAAAGTGGATAGCCATTGATTGGGGGCTTACTGTACTTAGATGAATGACATGCAATATTTATTGTTTAGTGGGAATGATAAAGAATAATTCAGAGAAACCTGAAAGGACTGCTGTAGAGTGAAATGAGCAGAACCTGAAGAATAATATATGCAAAGAAGCAAAATTCTAAGTAATTAAAAAAAAAAAAACCAAATAATAGTCGCAGGGAAGAGATAATGAAACAACCTGCCCCTGTCCTCAGAGAGTCAGGAGAATATTTGGGCAAAATATTTTATGCATTGTAAGAAGTGGTAACCCTATTGATTATTGTTGCCTACCTGTTTTATTTTATTATATAAAGGAGTCTGATTTAGGGAAGGATGTATATTCAGAAATGATTTGCTATATTTATGTTTACTATAAAATATTTGCAAAATGCATACACAAATACATGTATACATACTGAAAATGGCCTGCATAGCTTCACAAGGCTAGTGAAGTGCCCTTTGCAGGGCTCTAATTAATCATGTGGGCACCTAGGTGGCAGAGTCGATAGAGCACAAGGCCTGAAATCTGGCCTCATATACTTACTAGCCATATGACCCTGGGCAAATCACTCATTTACCTCAGATCCTCACTTGTAAGATGAGCTGGGGAAGGAAATGGCAAGCCACTCTAGCATCTCTGCCAAGAAAATCCCAAATTGAGTCAACTAAACCACAAAAATCAATCTTGTTTTGCAGAAGAGCATTCTAACTTTTATAATTTGACTATCTTCTTTGTTGAGTTTTCTCTAATCAAATCCAATAAACATTTATTAAGCACCTACTATGTGCCAGGTGCTGTGCAGGCATTATCAGAGGCAGGGTGGTGCAGTGAGAATAGAACTGGATTCAAGGCAATTTGGGTTCAATTCCCAGCTTGGCCACTTACGATCTTTTTGACCTTAACAAACATTTGTTGAATTGAATTGAAGTAAATGAAGTCCTAGGTTAGGAAACAATATTTTTAGCCTTTTCCAATGGTCTTTGTACTCTAACATAACAACCATCAGAACAGTGGCACAGTGGATAGAGTGTTGGGCCTGGAGTCAGGAAGAGTGATCTTCGTCAATTTACATCTGGCTTCACATACTTATTAATTGTGTGACCTTGGGAAAGTCACTTAACTCTGTTCGCCTCAGTTTCCTCATCTGTAAAATGAGCTGGAGAAGGAAAAGGCAAATCATTATAGTCTCTTTGCCAAGAAAACCCCAGCTGGGGTCACAAAGAGTTGGGCAACACTGAAATGACAGAACAACAACAAATCATGAACTAGAAGCAAAGTGGGTGCTTATCAACTGGAGAATGGCTAGACAAACTGTCGTACATTAGCAGAGTGGAATATTATTGTACCCTAAGAAAATACAAATAAAATGAACTCTGATAATGAAGGAAGACTTCTATGAGCTGATGCAGAATGAAATAAGCAGAGCTATTGTTGTTGTTAAGTCATGTCTGACTCTACTACTTGACCCCATTTGGGGGTTTCTTGGCAGAGATACAGGAGTGGTTTGCCATTTCCTTCTTCAGCTCATTTTATAGGTGAGGAAACAGAGGCAAACAGGGTTAAGTGCCTTGTCCAAGGTCACACAGCTAGTGTCCAAAGCCAGATGTGAATTGGGGAAGATGAGTCTTCCTGAACCCAGGCCTCTGTATCCCTGGGCCACCTAACTGCTTCTAAACAGAGCTAGGAAAGCAAGGTATAATGAGAGCAACAAATTAAACCAAACAAACAATAAAATAAAATGGAATGCCATATAATTATAATGATCAAGGCCAGTCCTAGAGAGGAGAAAATGCTCCGTTTTATTGAAGAGTTAGGGGATTAAAGGTACATAATTTTTCATATACTGTTAGTTGCAATTAATGTGTCCTTTGTTTTTGCTGAACTTTTTTTTAATCTTTGCTTCATGGGAAGGATCATTGTGCGTGTGGAAATAAATGTAACAAAAACAAAATGCATCAAGAAAGCTTCAATAAAAATATGGGCAATATTCTACCATATTATGACTATTTGACATTTTCTGATTAAAATATTGGGGGGATTTCTAGGTCAGAAAAGGAGAGAGAGTGGCTTATTATAGATAGCATGAGGACTTTTTAGAGTTTGAACCAGCAATTCTTGGCTACCACAAAAAGTGTTAGCAGTATTTTTGAAGATAGAGCTTTTTAGTCAATTTATTCTAAAATGTTGTTAGTATTTTTGTGTATAGTTCTTTTGATATATTCTGACCATTTTAATTAGATAATTTTATGAATTCCAGGTGAAATTTCCCATTGCTGTGAAAGTTGGTTCTGGAATTGATTTGGAAAGGAAAATGGGATGGATTGAATTCAAGAAATTGTACAGAACTTTCAATGATTACAAATTCCTCCCTGCCACACAAGCCTATGTTTTAAACAACAATTATTCTCCTATTGATGCTACGTGACTCAAAAGTAATGAAAAACCATGGTCTTAGAGCAGTTAAGACACAGCTGATCCAAAGAGCAATGGAAATATATATGGTGGGTGTGAATAGGCTGCAGTATATTATTAAAAGATGTTTGCTTAGAAGTAGTGTAAAAGAATTAGCAAGTACATATATGACTGGAAAAGGAAGTAAGCAACAAATTCATGGACATAGAGATCTTCTGACTGAACCAATTAGGATGGAAACTTCTTAGCAATTTGAAGTCATAGAAAGTTGCACATAGCACTGACATCTTCAGTGTCCCACGACAAGTACTTGTCAGAGATGAGATGAGAACTATAAAAAGGCGTGTAGTGCGTTGGGTACATCTTCTATGAAGGACCAATTGGACATGAACAAGAATAATGGGAGAGGATATGTGGATGGGGTGAAATATGGAGCATTAAGGAGTGTTCATAGTGATGAAATCATATATTCAATCAAGTAACAGTCTGTCAGTAAGCATGTATAAAGCACCTGCTGTATGCCAGGCACCGGGTTAAGCACCAGGGGATACAAAGAAGGGGAACTGACAGTCTCTGCCTTTGAGGAGCTCACAGACTAATGGGGGACATAGTTAGAAATAAGCTATATACCAGATAAAATAGGAAAAATCAACAGAGGGAAGGCACCAGAATTCACAGGCATCAGGAAAGGCTTTCTGTAGAAGGCAGATTTTAATTGGGACTTAAAAAGTCAAGGAAACACCTAGCATAGATGAGGAGGGAGAGTATTTCAGGCATCAGGACAGCCAGGAAGGCTGCATAGAGTAGGGAGATGAGGTATCTTTTTTGAAAAACACCAAGGAGACCAGTGTCACTAGATCTAAGAGTATGTGGGGGGCTATAAAGTATAAAAAGACAGGAAAGGGGTATAGCAAAGGACAGGTATCATAAGCACAAGTATTATTTCCAAGTGTGTGTAGGTTCTATTGAATATCTTACTTGTGATGAGCCCTGGAATTGGAGGTGTCTATGACAAATAAGTCTTCCCCCCCTTTTTTTCTTTACTTTTCTTTTGTTCTTAAAAGAATAGCTTGAACAAACATTTATTATTATCTATTTATTATCAGTAATGAACATTTATACTTTATTTTCAGTAGATTAAGAATTTGTTTTATGGCCCTATTAATGGACTGTTTATTTAAGCTGAAAGGTTGTTTGCTCTAAAACTCTGTTCACAGTATTAAAAAGAAATGAAAGATTAGCAAAATTGTACAAATAATTTGAGCAAAAGACCTCCAACAATGTGCTTTTGCCTTAGTTTCAGGTATACAAATTGTTCTATATCTTTTGCTCAATTTTCCACCAAACCATGCAGCTGCAACTTTAGAATCATAGACAATGTCACATAGAATACTTTTTTCCCTAGGTTTTGAAGCTCTGTTGGCCAATAGGAAGTATCAGATTTTGGTACTAAGATTATCCTTTAAATAACGCATTGTTGATAAAGAGGGCTGCTTTTGTTGTCAGAGAGTACAAAGTAAAAAAATTAAAATATGGTTCAATACAGGCTAGCAAATCCATAAAGTAGAATATTTGGGAAAGCAATTGGAAACTTTGCGGTAACTACAACAAATATACATCGTCATAATCTTTCTAGAGATGACACACTGGAAATTTCAGGTGGTTGCTTGTTTTTAAATGTATGCTCTACTTAATGTGTCCCTAAGTTTTCAGACTAGAAAATAAATCTAGTGCAGGCAGCCCCCACACTCTTCTCCATACAAAACATATGCTGTTACAAATCCAGAGTGCAGCACTCTGAGGCAACTGTGTACATGGTTACTTCAATTTTCTCTTGGCATATAAAAAACTGGGACCTAATTTTCTGAGTAAAGATATATTTTAATTCTTAGGGACCAAGTTTTCATTGAATGAAAAAAGTCAAATTAAGTTTACCAATGGACTTTTGGCAATTCACTGTTTATAAATTATATGCAGGTAAAATTGTGTTTTTAGGTGAGAAACAGAGTGGGTGCTTAGAGGTAATTACCAGGCAGAGGTGGGCAACTTGCAACCTTGAGGCCACATGTGGTCTTCTAGGTGTCCTCAGGTGTGGCCTTTTGGCTGCGTCCAAGTTTTACAAAACAAATCTTTTTATTAAGGGGATTTGTTCTGTGAAGTTTGGATTCATTCCAGTGGCTGTCCTTTTAGACCTAGAAGGCCACATGTGGCCTCAAAGCTGCAGGTTCCTCACCCGTGCCACCTGGCTGAGGGAGGCATTTCATCACTCCACTATTACCATTAGGTCTTGTTCACAAGTGCACCCAGGAGTTATTTTTTTCCAAGGCTTTGGAGAAATTCTCACATGAAGGACTTCATACTCCAGCAATTCATCCTCTATTAGGAGGCTGTTTGGCACATCTCTTAGATCTGGATTTTATTAGCAATAAAAAGATTGACTGAGGCAAACTTCTGGAAGCTTCAGTGTCATTTGAAAATTTATTTTAGATTCCACTTAGCCCTTTACCTAAGCCAGGGTATTCATCTGTGCATATGTTTTAACTTATATGATTTCCTCTAACTTACTCTGTCACAATGCCCTTGAGAAACATAGATAGTTAAGAACATATCAATCTATTCATTCTCCTCCTTTTGGGATAGGATTATTTCTTCTGAGTGTTTTATAATCTGACTTCTCTTTCTACCACTCTATTGAAACAGTTATTTCCAATGATCTCCTTATTGTCAGATTCATTTAATGTTTTTCTGTATTCCTTGATACTTCTTTTTTTTTTTTTTTTTGGAGGGGGAAAGGCAGGGCAATTGGGGTTAAGTGACTTGCCCAAAGTCACACAGCTAGTAAGTGTTAAGTGTCTGAGGCCGATTTTGAACTCAGGTCCTCCTGATTCCTGTTCTCTATTTACTGTACTACCTAGCCTCCCCACCTTGATACTTCTTAAACATTCGACACTGTAGACCACTCTGTCCTTCTTAATGTCCCTTTCCTTCCTTGGTTTCTATGACAAAAATTCTTGTTCCTTTTCCTCCCCTCCCCTCCCCTCCCCTTCCCTCCCCTTCACTTCCTTTCCCTTCCCTTCTTTTCCCTTCTCCTTCCCTCCCTTCCCCTTTCCCCTTCCTTTTTCCTTTCCCTTTCCCCTTCCCTTTCCTTTTCTTTCCCCTTCCTTTCCCTTTCCCTTCCTTCTCTTCTCCGTATATTCTATTTTCATTTGTGATTTCATCCACTTCCACAGCTTCAGTTCCTATTTTATATAGATTAACTTCATTGAAGTTGAATCTTTTATTTTCAAGTACATATTAGATATTTCTACATGGATTATCTACAAACAGGCAGACCTCAATGTATCTAATCTCATTTCTGCCCTAAATGTACACTTCTTTCTAACTTCTGTAATTCTCTTAATAAGACCATGATCTTCAAGTCTCTCAGACTTTTTAGCATTTGAAGCCATCTCTGACTTTCCTAGCCAAACACATCCAATTAATTGTCAAGTCCTGTTGTGTTTGTGCTCTGTAGGTTGTCCATCTAATTGCACATCATATACTGGTTTTCCTGTTTTGTGTGGTTAGCCCATTTTCTTTTGTGTGGCTACATATCTCTTCCAGGAGACCATGCCATGTTCTGGAGCTTAAAGAAATCAGAGTGATGTCATCTGCAAACAGGAGCATCTGAAAGATTTTACCATCTATAGAGAAGCCCTCTTCAATTTGGACTCTGATGGCTTCTTCTGATAATGAATAACACCTTTGACAAGCATGTGTCTATGTTTTATGCCTTTCCTGATTCTAATATTGGTTGTTTTTTATGTTTAGTCTTTTTCAGTTGTGTCCAACTCTTTGTGACCCCATATGGAGTTTTCTTGGCAAGATACTAGAGTGGTTTGCCATGTCCTTCTTCAGCTCATTTTACAGATGAGGAAAGTGAGGCAAGGTAAAGTGACTTGCCCCAGGTCACATAGCTACTGAGGTCAGATTTGAACTCTGGAAGAGGACTCTTCCAGACCAGGCCTGGTACTCTATCCATTGTGTCACCTAGCTGTACTAATGAATAAGGTGATCTCTGTTGTTAAATCTTCAAGTAATCTCGAATAATTTTGATGTTGAAATGTTTTGAAAAAGTGTTTTTAATATGGCATTGTGCCCCCATTGAATCAAGTATTTTTTTTTCCTAATGAACAAACAAGTACAGGGGTCATGTTGTATTCTTTATATCTTTCAGTCAGTTTCATGAGGGCAAATATGTGGTCTTTGTGAAATGTTGTGTGCAAAAGCTTTACTTTTCCCTACTAAAATCATCATTAAGGATACCCTTTATGCATGTATGCATTATTATACAATTTTTAGATAGATGGGAAAGGACACATTTAAGTTAGCAGTTAGTTGAGTCCCTCTTTTTAAAAAAAGATTAATAAAGTCTGACTTTCCTCACCACTCCTTTGGTATATTCCCCATCTTCAAATACCTTGTGATTTGTTGCCTCAATGCTCTCACAATTGCATCAACTTCAACATGTATCCCCTCTATGTACACTTGTCCAGTTGATTTCCCTGTCCTTGATCTCCAGTGTCATTTCTACCTTCTATCTAAGTATATCTTGAACTGTGATGTTCTTCTTCAAGTGTGGTATTACTGTGCTTGATGGTTTTTAAAAAAGATTATATTAAAAAAAACTTTGCAGATCTTTTCTACTTTTCTTTTTTCTTATCCTTTTTCTGTCTTCCTCCTTATATGCCCTTGGATGATTCTGCTTAGTTGACTCCCTTGACAGTCTTTTTTTTTTTTTTTTTTTTTTTTTTTTTTTTTTTAAAGCAATTGGGGTTAAGTAACTTGCTCAAGGTTACACAGCTAGTCATTTGATTTATGCGTGGGTGCTCATTTTCTGAGGCCGGATCTAATCTCGGGTCATCCAAACTCCGAGGCCGGCGCTCTTACTCACTGCGCCACCTAGCCGCCCCTTTAGGGCAATTGGGGTTAAGTAACTTGCCCAAGGTTACACGGCTAGGTTTTTGTTTGTGCGGATTAAGTGTCCGAGGCTGGCTCCGAACTCAGGTCCTTCTGATTCCAGGGCCGGCGCTCTAGTCACTGCGCCACCTAGCCGCCCCGACAGTCTTTTTTTAAAAGCAATTTTAGCCTCTGATGCTTATCTATATTTTATAAGGGGATACTATAAATAATTTTCCATCATCTTTCTTCTTAAGATTTTACAAAAGGGTTTATATTCTAAGTCATTGTTGTCCCTGGCTATGATATCTAATTGCTTGGCAAGTCAGCTGAGTGCTTTTTGACTGTTTCAGGCTTGTTTGCTCTTCTTGTTATTGTATCGATTTACATTGGTTAACTTCTTTATGCAATTACTGTACTCTATGTCTATGTCATTTATTGCTCTCATATCCCATTTTCATCATCATTAACTCATTAGAAAAGAGTCAAGATAGAATTGTTTATTTGCACGACTAATTTTCCTTCATTTTTGTTCTTTTACTATTGCATAGTTTTTAATCTTTGCTCTAATATGTCAGTGGTCTGACAGACGGTTGATTTATGAACAATTCCCATTTTAGTAATGGGGTATTTCCTACACATTAAAAATATTCAATATAGGGGCGGCTAGGTGGCGCAGTGAATAGAGCGCCGGCCCTGGAATCAGAAGGACCTGAGTTCGGAGCCGGCCTCCGACACTTAATCCACACAAACAAAAACCTAGCCGTGTAACCTTGGGCAAGTTACTTAACCCCAATTGCCCTAAAGGGGTGGCTAGGTGGAGCAGTGAGTAAGATCGCCGGCCTCGGATGACCCGAGATCAGATCCGGCCTCAGAAAATGAGCACCCACGAACAAATAATGACTAGCCGTGTAACCTTGAGCAAGTTACTTAACCCCAATTGCTTTAAAAAAAAATTCAATATAATATTACTGATGTTATTCAATGTTCCTCATTACTACTACCTTCTGATTCTTTTATCAAAAGAGAATATTTATATGAACCTTCTGTTTGGTTTGTAAGTCTTCAGCTTCTCTTATTCATTATACCTGATCCACATTTTCAAGCATATTTCCTCCCATCCTTACCTATTCCCACCTTTACATTGACATTACCAAGTATCAAAGTGAATTTAGATTTAATTTACTGGGTCACATTGAATCCTTTGTTCTCTTTCACTAGCTCTCGATCATTTACATTAGATATTGGTGCATAACCTGGAATTGTTTTCATGGTACTCTTCTTTCAAATATTTCTCATGAGCAACACAGAGTGAAATGACCTATGGCCCATGAAATAATGTTTCTTTTTTTATTTGGACAAATGATAAAATGAACACCACCAAATCCTTTATTTTTCTCTCTGAGGAGAATTTGTAAGCCATTCTTCTTCCATTTTGTTACAGCTTTCTTCTTTCTACTGGCCTTGTTTATCATGATATTGCTAAGACTGATGAGATTTCATTCCTCCAGTAGTTTTCCTACTTGTTGGACTAAGATAAGTACTCCCACATAGAGTACCAAGTTAAACTTTACAATCTAAAAATTGTCAGATTTTTTAGAACTCTCTGTCTCTCTTTCTGTCACTTTTTCATGATCACTACAAAAGCATATGGAAACTTCATAGAACTGAGACCCCTTCAAAATGATATTTTTCTATGTTTCTTGGGTTGCCATGGCCAAAGAATGCATCGCCGAGTGGTAAACCTATTGGTAATGAACCTTGCTGCATGTACTAAGCTGGACCTCAGAAAGCAATCTGTTGCCAGGATTATTTTTTTAGGCCATTCCAAAATATTTTGACTGTTCTAAAAGTCAAGGGTAGAACAGACCTTTGGCAAAGTCTTTGAGAACTCAGGATCACCTCCATGTCATGATGAGTGGGACTTCGTGTCAGGAGGAAGATGATAGAAACATGGAATTTTAGAGCTGGAAGGGATCTTAGGGAATAACAACAATGTAGCTAACAATGGTTATCAATCCTCTGGTTGAAGAACTACCATGGAAGCAAATCTAATCTCATCTCCCATTTTACAGATGAGGAATCTAAGACCCAGATGGGTTAGGTGACTTGCCCAAAGTCATACAACTAATTAATACCTGGGTCAGTACTAGACTTAGGTCCCTTTCCAAATGTAGGGTTTAAGAAAAAAAATGACCCTGTGTATATCTTCAGTACCTTACTAGAAAACAGTAATGAAGAGAAAATCTCAAGGTTCATATCCTTCTGCATTATGGCAGCCTACTTTTTTCTGTATCATAAGAGGATTGAGAATGAATGATGAGAAAATTTGTGAAGCAGAATTAAAAATGAAGGTGCTTCAAGAACAGACTCATCTCAGGGTAACTGAATGATGGTTATTACAGAGAGAAGGAAAAGACTAGTTCAGAAACTGCTTAACCTGGCAAATGAAATAGGGTCTAATAGAGAATGAACAATATGTTAAGCTGAGTTAAAACATTCTATTAGTGAGATATTCTACACTGGTAAACTAGTGTGTGTGCATGTGTACATGTGTGTGTATGTAATCAGATCATAAATTTAGAGAATCAAACAATAGATTTAGAGTTGGAAGGGATATTAAATAACATTTAGACTAATATTCTCATTTTACAAACAAGGAAACTGAGACCCACATGGATTAGATCACACAACACTTTCCACTATATCAGGCTGCTTTTCTGGAAAGCAGATTTTGATAGAAAGAAGAAATGAAAGATCAAGAAAGCACTGAGTTCTGAGTTGTGAGGAGGAGGTACCAATAGTTTGTTTTGTTTTGTTTTTACAAAGGAGTAAAGAAGAATGAAACCATACATGCACAGTTTTGCCTAGGGCAGTCCTGGCTATGCAAATTAAATTGCTACAGCACTTCATCAAATTCATAAATTAAAACTCTGCTGTTTTTATTCAAAGTGAAATTTGCTTATATATCTTGTTTTGACTTAGTTGTAATTTATAATCTGAAAGCACAAAGTAGCCAACTGAGTACTTTTAAATGAAGCTATAATCTAATTCACTTTTGGAATTCTTGCTGATATAGATCATAACCCATTCATGCCTGCTCACCCCTGCAATTTTTGTCTAGTACATTCTCTTTAAAAATTCACCATCATAGGTCCATCCCATGTGCTGAAAGCCACCCTCACTTTCTTCTGACTTTGTGAGGGTACCAGTGGAACACTTGGGTCATCCATCTGTCATCCTTTGCTCTTATCATGAGATCAGCCCATCTTCTTTTCTTATCATTCAATTCTTTGATGACATCCTTTACTCTTGCTCTCCTTTTGACCCCCTCATTGATTCCAAGTTGCAGCATACTCACATCCACAATGCTCCTTTTTGTTGCCCCCTGTCTGATGCTTATCTTGGATTCTTTTAAAGGCAATGATGACGGTGCTGGTAAAATGTTTTATTGGAAAGATGAGCCTTTGCTGTTATAGGAAGCTTGGGGTGAGCAAATGTATTTTGCAATTTCCCAAAAATAATTCAGTTTGCCCCTTTTCTCCTTTTCGACTCTGGGCTCTGTTCATTGTCCATATGTATCATCTGTCCTATATATACATTGTTAGAGAAGGAGTAAAAGGTATCCATTTCAGATAGATGTTGGAATCTGGGCAATAAACATTCTTCATCCATTCAGTCTTCCCTGTGTGGATGAACAGGCCAGACTTCTTTGAATAATTTCAGATTTATTCTAGGAGTCTCTGCTGTGTCTTGGTGCATGATGCAGTCATACCCAAACAGAAGCATCTGGAGGACCTCACCATTCATAGATCCTCGACCTGGACTCTGCAGTGGACTTCTTCCCTCACAGCGGTGAAAACTTCTGGAAACTGACATCTCTCAGTTTTAAGTACTATCACTATTCTGAAGTGATTTGAACATTTTTTTCACATCACACAGAGTATCAGACTGGGAAATGAACTACATACGGATTAAGATTGGACATTGGCCTGAAGTCTAGAGTGTGCTATATTCAGGCCTGGCCCAGTTCCAAAGAAACTATTCCTGAGACCAGTAGTGACTTTAAGATTCAATATTTCATAGATTCTGTGGCAAAAAACCAATGTGATGTAGAACATCAGGAAACTAGGAATCCATGGTTTAATAGCATGGAGTAATCAGCCCTCCTCCTGGCAGGCTTTGAGAAATTGGGTCATCTCATTACATAATTTTGATTATTACTATATTGCCCTTACTCTCTCATATACTGTTTTAATTGGTCAATATCTTAAATGCTGGATAAATCCATAGTTACTTGTACTTTCCAACATAAAGTATGTGAACTTTCAGCTCCCCTGGTTTCTGAGGACTTGGATGCCAAAATTTGGCTAGAATTCTATAAGAGGCGAAAGGGAGAGAACAGCTCATTCCACTCAGTGAGTTTTAAGCACTTTGAAGCCTGGGTGTCAGCATAATTCATTAAAAATTCCTTCACTCATTGCTTGATTATACATCTTATGGAATAAATGTTTTGTGAGCTATCCATATGGACTCAATTCCTCCCCTGCTATCTTTTTGCTACTTATCCAGGTCCCAAACCACCTATAGGACATAATAAGTTCCAGGCATACAAAAGGTGGTTATGTATGTGTTTGACTATATTCTAAAGCCAAATTGAGTAAAATCCGAATATTATATTATCTTAAACTTCTATTAATACTTTATTCTCAATGACAATCATATTCTGATATTCCTCTTCCTTATCTTTGGAGGACCTTCTGACAAAACAAATTAAAACCAACCAATACAGTAACTACATCTAATAACATGTTCATTACTACACAATCATAGTTCTCCACTCCTTTGTTGAGATGAAGGTAGTATGTTTTATCATCTGTTCTCTGAACTAAGGCCACTTATAACTAATCAGAGGTTGGTTGCCTTTTCATGTTGTTTTTTTAATAAATGGCTTTTCAAACTTGTTCATTTTGGGGGGAGGGCAATTGGAGTTAAGCAACTTGCCCAAAGTCACACGGCTAGTACATATATCAAGTGTCTGAGGCGCCTGATTTGAACTTAGGTCCTCCTGACTCCAGGGCCAGTGTTCTATTCACTGTGCCACCTAGCTGCCCCTTCATGCTGTTTTCATTTAAATTTATGTATAATGTTCTCCTTGTCCTACTTCCTTTACTCTTCATCTGATTATATAAATCTTCTCAAGTTTCTCTTCATTTTTCATGTGCATAGTTTTTTGTGAAAAATAATATCATGCTACATCTATAAACCATATATTGTTTCATAATTGCCAACTGATAGGAACTCACTTTGTTTCTAGATTTTTTTCTTACAACAAAAAGTATTGATGTGAAATAGTTTGTTATTTATGGAAACTTTCTTTGATCTATTTGGGGTTTATGTCTAATAGTGGGATAGCTGTGTATATGGGCATTAACAATTTAGGTCATACTCTTTTCTCAAATAATTCCATATTATTTCCCACTATGTTTGGAACTCCACAAATCATGTATTAGTGTGCTTGGTTTTTTTTTTCAGAACTTCTAACATTGGCCATTTCTACTTTTTATCAACCTTGCCACTTTTATAGGTGTGAAGTGTCTTTAAATTTATATTTTTAAATTTATATTTCTCTTAATATTAATGTTTTGAAGTATATGGTAAAGCTCACTAATTTAGACTTTTATTTATTCCTAAATAAATGAAAACTCTGATTTCATAACACTTTTAAGGCAATATAGCTTTATTACTTTCAAGTACATATTACCCTCAAGGAAATTCATATTCTGATGTTTCATCATGGCATAGAAATGGTTCTCCATTCTTTAAGGCTATACCATTGTAGCCCATCCTCTTATAAGTCCTACCAGGTTGGAAAGTTCCCAAGGATGGGCCTCATAAAGGATGAATATCCAAGGACTAACGTGGCTAAGTTCAGAGGGGTCTATTGTAAGAAAAGGTTTTTTATTTAGTTATGGAAGTTGGAAAGGACAACTCAGAAAGTCCTGCCAACTAAGACATGGCAGAATTGTAATTGACTTTAGTGGAGGGTATTTTTATACTCATCAAACTTCAAGCATTTTGAGAACTAAATATATATTGTAACTGGAACTACCCTAGCTATGTGTTACCTACTAGAGGTCTTTCTTTAATGGAGTGATGATAATGACTTGTCACTTATAGCTCATATTTGTAGGAAACTTTGTGATTGAGGAAGCAGTTTCCTCACAACCCTTATTCTATAAGTATTCATATCATCTCCATTTTATAGATGAGGAAACTAAGGATCAGAGACATTTAGTAGCTTGTGTAAGGTCCCACAGAAGCAGCATGGGGACTCAAAAGTCCAGGCCCTGTGTTCTTTCCATTGTGCCAGCCAGCCTTGCTATCTTATGAAGCACCAACCTAAGCGTGTTGGCTTTTGTTCATCACACAGTAGCATTGCTTATTATATGTAAATGGAAATGTCTAAAGTGCCCAAAGTTGCTTATACTTTTAAATACAATGAGATGCAATATACAGGAGTCCTGTTTTAGTCTCCACAGCTCCTCTAATTAATGTTGTGTTTCAGAATCCCTTATTTCCACTGTTTTTGCAGAAGATTATCCCTAATCCTGCCTAAGAGGTCACTAATTCTGAATTAGTTGTCATGAGTTCACAAAATTTTCTTATATGATACTGAGTTTGTCAGCTGCTTTCAATGCTCTACATCTGCATATCTGTTCTCTCTTAAAGTTGGCTGTTATCGATATGAATTAATCTACATGTGCTTTAACATCATGATGCCCACCTTCACATTGTGCTTCTTTCTCTCTGGCCCTCAGACTATATGCCGAAAGTGGCAGATTTCTGTTACTCCGTTATCTTTCAGATTCTCGGTCTACAAAATGGAGAGATTCTCCATCCTTCCTAACTCAGATTAATATAATAATAATACAAATAAAATTTATGTAGAGCCTATGTACCAGGCACTGTGCAAAGCACTGTATAATTATGATCTCATTTGATTCTTTCAGCAATCCTGTGAGGTAGGTGCTATTGTTATCCCAATTTTACAGTAAAGGAAACTGAGATAAATCGAGGTTAAGTGATTTGCCTAACATCATAAAACAACCAGTAAGTGTCTGAGGCGGGATTTGTACTCCAGTCTTCCTGACTTCAGGCCTAGCATTCTATCCACTATGCCACCTAGACAAATGAAATGACAAATATATAAGTTCTTTTAACTTTCAAGACAAAGAGTATTACCTAAAAAGTAATTTTCTGCCCTGTCCCCACAAGGGTTGAGTTAGATTAGTGAAATTTCAGTAGAGGAGGGCCCATAGAGAATGTGGTAGATCCTCCATTGGCATGTCTAACCATCCACCTATACCTTCTCATCTTTCCATGAAATCTTGGCAGAGTGGGACCTGAGAGGTTATCTGGCTTACTTCCCTCATTTTACAGTTGAGGACATTAGATCTCAAAGGAGTAAAGTGACTTACCTAAGCTCACATATGTAGTAAGTGGCAAGACTGGGTCTGGATACCAAATCCCATCTTTCTACAAGTGTACTTGTGTCCAGTAACAGCTATGCTTACCTCCTCTCTTCTTGTAATTTTTTTTCTCTTAGGTGACATTTTTAGCTGTAACCAACCATCTCTTCTCTTGTTGCTTCATTCTACCATGAATACTTTGAAGAACATTGTCTAGTACCTGGCAGGCCTCCACTAAATGTCCTTTTAAGTTTTCCTGAGTACATCACTTGAACTCCACAGAATTCTTACAGAGTATCTAACTTCATACCAGAGAAAAGGGTTTGATCTCTCTTCTTCTTGGATGTTGGTCTCAAAATTCAACTCCAAAATGTCCCACAGGATCTTCGCCATTTTCAACTTAATGCTCCTAACTCCCCTCCCCTGCCCACACCCCTTGTATACCAGAAGCCAGGTAAATCTCAGGTTTGAGCTTTCTTTTTATTCTGTACTCGTTCATGAATTCAGGGAGTTCTATTGCATCTCTTCTTGGCCAACTGGCCAAAATTATTCTTTTAACGATGCTGTTATTTTGTTTCAATTGCTTTGATTTGGTGGGGTTGTCTTTTTAGGGTTAGGGTTAGGGTTAGGTTTTTAGCATTTTATTTTACTCCCACAACTCGGTATGGAGGAAAACTAAACATATCAGGAGTAACTTTGTTTTGAAAACTTTCCTACAAACTTGACAATCAGCTTCTGTATATACAGATAGGATATATAGAGAAAAATTATTTTGATGACTCTGTATGCACAATAGCAAGGATGCTGCTATTGCTGCCACCATTAGTAGATAATGTTTTTTGAAGTGTTTTTTTTCCTCAGTGGTTATTGATTTGTGCTGATGCCACAACGAACAGGAATTTGTTCATGCCTACCATGTGGCAGGCATTGTACTAAGGGCTAGGGATACAAAAAAAGGCAAAAGATGGCCCCTGGTCTCAAGGAGCTCATCTTAGATCACAGTCTAACAGAGGAGACAATAAGTAAATTATTATATACAAACAAAATATGTATAAGGATAAATTCAAAAATAATCTCAGAAGGAAGCCATTATCACTAAGGGGGATTAGGAAAGGCTTCTTGGCCAAGGTGAGATTTTAGCTGAGACTCAAAGGAAGCCAGGAAGCAGAAATGAAGAGGCAGAGAATTCCAGGTGTGGGGTGCAGCAGTCAATGAAAATGCAGTGTCTTGTGTGAGGAACAAGTCAAGTCAACAAGCATTTCTTAAGCACCTACTGTATTTCATGCACTGTGCTAGATGCTGGCCAATGTCACTGTATCTCATAGTATGTAGAAAGGAGTAAGTGTAGGAATAATAGAAAGGCAAGAAGGTGCCAGTTTATGAATGGTTTAAAAGAGCCAAACAGAAGATTTTATCTTTGGTCCTGCAGGTGATAGGAAGTCCCTGGAATTTATTGAATCAGGAGGGGTGTGTGTACAACATGGTCAGACTTGTACTTTAGGAATATCTTTTTAATGGTTAAATAAAGGATGAACTGGAGAGAGGGGTGGGAGGGATGAGGGGTGGGAGGAGGGGACTCAAAGCAAGGAGACCAATTAGATGGCTGTTGCAGTCGTTAAGGCATGAGGTGATGAAGGCCTACACCAGGATGGCAGCAGTGTCAGAGGAGAGATGTGGGTGTACAGAGTTGTGAAGATAGAGTCAATAGGACATGATGCAGTCACACTCACTAGCCCAGCTGCTTAGGGTTAGGAGTTCAGGCTGTTCTCTGGAACAGAGCAAAGCTAACTGGCTCATCTGGAATGATCTTGCCCTCATTAGCTCTATAATCCAACCAATTTAGCTAATCAGTTACAGACATATACCAGTGATCAGGACCTGAACTGGAAGCACACTGGAGAGGGAAATACATAATGCTTTCAGAAACGAGACTGCCCTGGACATTTGCCTTAGAAAGAGATGTGGGCCTCAGTCTTGGAACACAGTAACATGGGCAAAGCTGAAGAAACAGAAAAGTCTGTATTGATTAGGCCCATGCAAATGAATGTTATTCATTCATTCAATTGGTGGCTTAGCATTAACTTTTTCATCTAAAGCATTTAAGTAACCTGAATCATACCCTCTTACACATCTTTCTTGCAAATTTCCCAAGCCACTTTGTTTGTTGTTTTTTTGAGGCCCCAGTTCTCTTATTCTTGGCATTGACCCATGCAACTAGACTTTAATCCAGCTCTTCATCCTTGGGCATTGACGCATTGAGAAACTCGATAGAGAGACACCTGTGATGACTGACGCTCAGAGCTGGACTCTGCCAGGTTGGATCTGAAAGAATCCTTATGAGCAAATCCAAGTGAACAGGAAATCATTTCCACTTGGTCAACATTCAGCACTTGGTCAACATTCAACATTCTGGGATCTTAATCCAGAGTGATCAAATACTGAGACCTAGCACAATTGGATGTTGCCAAGTCATGTTTTCCTACAGGCTTGGCATCTTCCATGTTCTCAAGTGGTCCATGTGACCGAAGACCTGTGTCAAAATGACACAGTAGCAATTTTTCCCCTCTTTTCTTTTTCTCTTTGTTCCAGGAAGCTTGTATCAGAGCATCAAACAGAACAGAGATGAACACTTAAAGGAGTTTGAGAATATAATCTACATACAGATGCTATTTGTGTCTCCTTAAGACTTTGGGGGTTTTAGCTGGCAGGTGATGGATTTCATGATTTAGTAGGTACAGAGACCCTGGTAAACACAGAAGCAGCAGAATGCCTGGATTCCAGGTAGCTATTTCAGGTATAATTATTAGGTTAATGGGGTGACTGAAGGGACTAATTTTGATCTAGATCAGAGAGATACACACATACTGCCTGGAAAGCTCTAGAGGGATATGGGAGAGACACAGAATGTTCTAAAGCAGAGAGAGATCCAGAGAATGAATTCTATACTGGCCATGTGAAAGCAAAGAAGCTGCCAATAGACCATTGGGAAGGCATGTTGGTGGACTGCCTGGGAGATCTGTCTGCGGCTTTGAGAAGAAACATGTGAGCCAGTTGTAGCTTGTTGCACGAACCTATAAAACTCCAAAGGAGCTCCACTGTTTAAAAATATCCCAGATATGTTTTCTCTCTTTTTGAATAAGCTCTCCTTGATTATGTCATTGAACCCAAAGAGTTGTTACAAAGTCCCATGCTACTCAACAGGTGATACAAGACTGATCTTTTCTTTTTTCCTGTTAAGAAGCAATAATCAGCAGGATAACTTGAGGTACATTGGAATAATCAGTGAAGTGAAAGTAAAGAGGTCTGCCCCCTAGTCCTGGCCTTTCTTTTCATGGAATTGCTTATGGGATCTTTAGCAAATGACTTCTCTCTAGATCTTGGGTTCTTCACATATAAAATGAAGGATCAGATGATCTGGCATGGAGCAGATATGGTTAGACAATAGTCTTTTTTTGAGGGTTTTACAGGAATGAAAGCTTTAAGATGAAATAAACAAAAAGGCTACTGTGTGATACTGGACTTCTGACAAGAGGTCTGAGTGATTGATAACTATAGTCCCCCTTCAAACTCTCAGAAAAGCAAGACGTGTCATATAAACTAAAATTGAAATGATGTCTACGTATCAAAACATCCTAAATAAGGAAGAGCTCAATACAATGAATAAATATCATGAGGTAAAATAAAGTGAGGTAAAAACTCTAGAGGGAAAAGAGATTACAGAAAAATCAACCATTGGACTTCACATATATGAGAATAGAAAAATGGATTTGGAGTCTGAGTATCTGGGATCAGATAGTCTCTGAGGTCCCTTTCAGTTCCGGAATTAAGTGCTAGGGATACAAAGAAAGGCAGAAAGATGGTCTCTGGTCTCAAGGAGCTCATCCTAGATCACAGTCTAACAGAGGAGACAAGTAAACTATTCTATACAAACAAGATATGTATAAGGATAAATTCAGAAATAATCTCAGAAGGAAGCCATTGTCACTAAGGGGGATCAGAAAAGGCTCCCTGAACCTCATCTGTAAAATGGAGAGCAAGGTTGAATATTTGAGGTCCCTGATCTTTCTATATCCATGATTCTATGATCAAATGACCTTGAGGAGCATCCTTCATAAAATAATTTTTCAGAAGACTGTGATACTGATAACTCAAAGAATATTGGTGAGGAGTTCAAAATTCAAAGATTGGGTATTTTCTTTTGCTTTGATACTTAAATTTGTGGCAAAGTGAGGACTTAAGTGGTTCTTTTTTTTCTTTTTTGAAGGACGGAAGTGATATTCTTTTTGTAAGTAGAGTAGTTTTATACCCTACCACGGATGTGGAATGGAGAACGGTTCTGCATCCCACCCTGACATTCTACTTCACCACCAGTCTTACCCCGGATAGAGGGGAGGATGCTCGTATGAGGTTCAGGAAGGGCACGCCCTTAGTTTAGTCGAGGCATACTTCTAAGCAAGCAAGAGGAGATTGTCACCTTGAACTGATTATGGCCTCTCCTTTTGGACAGTCACCTGGTGATACAGCGTATTTCTACCAGACAGATTTTAGTCTGGCCAACTGTTTCAAATGGTTCCTCTATGTCCTTGCCCCTTCCCCCCTTTCCAACACATCTGTAATCAGCACTGCTCTGCATTCTCTGCCAGTCTGTTATGAACATTGCTTTGGGAAGAGGGTTTCTTCTTAGCCAGAAATTGTCATAAGCTTTTTGCAAATGACCAATAGAGAGAGCCTTGTGTTAAACTGAATCTCACTTAATACAACAGACATGGCAACCAATTTGTTAACAATGAAAAGGGACTTAAAAATACGAGGACTTGGGGGAGGTTTTCTAGTTCAATAAAAATATAAAAAGGCTTCTATAAATTGAGAACATAATTCAAAAAATAATTTATAACATGCAGACAGACAAGCATTTTGGCAGAGAAGATGGAATTAGATTGCAGAACCATACCTACTCAAAGGCTGCACTGGGCATATTTAGCATAAATTCACATGGGTAGCAGCAGGGAAGGAAGGGGAAGAAAGGAAGGAGAGGAGAGTAGGAAGGAGGAGAGAGAGAGAGAGAGAGAGAGAAAAAGAGATGTTGGTCTCTCTCTCTCTCTCTCTCTCTCTCTCTCTCTTTCTCTCTCTGACATTGAGCCTGAGGGGTAAGTGTGGTCTCTGACAAAGACACAAGAAAACAGAGTGCTACAGAGAAGGAAAATCCTATGTGTCTTCCCTCAATCTTTCCCTACACTCCTGGTCTAATAAGGTCAAATGTAATTATCTTCCCTCTTGCTGCAGTCTCTGTAGCCTGATCCTCAGTTCCTCATGAAGATTGGAGACAAAAACAACTTTATCTGTTCCAAGCACTAAGACAGACTTAAAGGTAATTGGGGATGCTGTCCCTTTTTAGGGGACAAATTAAGTTTCAGTTGAAGGAGTCCTGCCTTGTTAGCAATGTAAATCATATCTTCAATCTCTCTTCTTTTTCTTCTTGTATTATAAACCATTATTTAATCAGTATAAATTTTTTTTTGCTTTTTGGAGGGCAATTGGGGTTAAGTAACTTGCCCAAGGTCACATGGCTAGGTTTTTTTGTTTGTGTGTGTGTTAAGTGTCTGAGGCTGGATCCAAACTCAGGTCCTTCTGACTCCAGGGCCGACACTCTACTCACCGCGCCACCTAGCCGCCCCCTAAATTAATGAATAAAAGAATAATTTATAATATCAATGCACTAACTTTTAAGCAACGCTTGCTCTGCCAGCAATACAATATTTTTAATTAAAATATTTTATTGATGTTCCCCTTCACATTGTTCCCACTTCTCAGTGAATGTACCACCCTCCCCCAGCCAATAGAATTCTCCCTTCCTTTCATCTTCTCAATTAACAAGCATTTATCTTCTCTCACTTTCACCTTCACTCAAGTTGAAAAATGAAAAAAAAAAACCCTCTGTAATAAATATATAGTCAGGAAAAAAAAAACAAATTCCTGCCTTTCACGAGTCCAAAAATGTATGTTTCATTCCGAATCTATCACCTCTCTGTCAGAAAATGGGTAGCATCTTTCATCATCAGTCCTCTGGAATCAGGTTACTTCTAATTGATCCTCTGGAATTATTCACTGATCAGTGATTAAAATTGTTTCTATAGTGTTGCTGTGACTGTAAAACTTGTTCTCCTTGTCCTGTTCACTTCCTTCTGCATCAGTTCACATAAGTCTTTCCAGATTTTTCTGAAACTATCCCCTTAATCATTACTTATGGCAAATAGTATTACAATACAATTCATATGTAAGGCCAAGCTCTTTGGAGTGGTTACATAAATCTTCCAGGAGGCTGTGTGATATTCTGGGACATACTTGATGTCATCTGCAAATGTTAATATCAAGAGAACCTCACCATCCATAGGAAATTCTTCTTTAACTTTAAAAACCTAACTCCCCTGCATGACAACGGCAAACACCTGTGGCAAGCACATCTCTCTCTTATTTTATGGCTTATGTTATATTTATTATCAGTGTCACTGAAAAAGGTTATTTTCTATTGTTACATTTTCCAAAACTTGAATGATCTTGAGTTATGAATGGGAAATAACAACCATCCCAAGATATCTTTGAAGAAGTCCAAATTTCACCACTGAATCAAAATACTATTTTGTAGCCAACAAACAATAAACACGATGTGATCTCATAATCTCTAAACCTTTCAATTAATTGTAAGATGGCAAAAGTGTGGTCCGTGATTGAATATTGCTTGAGAAAGCCTTCTTTTCATCTGTTAATGCCTTCATTGAGGAAGTTCTCAATTAATGAAGAGATGTGTACTTTAGTGATTTTGTACAGATGGGAGAGTAGATATATAGATCAGTAGTTATTGATGTTCTCTTGGTCACTCTTTGCGCATTAGAATCATAGCTCTAGAGCTTGAAGGGACATCAAAGACCATCTAGTTGAACTTCTTCATTTTATAGATGAGGAAACTGGGGCTCAAGGAGGATAAATATGATGGATCTACTATCCTTGATGGAAAAACCAATTTATTAGAATGTTTTTCTACAAATCATTGCTTATAGTTCTTTCATATTGATCCTCAAATGCCATTACAATGACTTAATTGGATCTTACCAACCTATTTAAAAATATATCATCCTTGCCTGCTTCTATCTACTTTACGAGCTGATATTGTACATACTTGTCCAACATCCCCCTTTGTAAGATTTTAGAGATTAGTTTGTATTATAACCTGCTGTTGTATTTAGCAGCCACCCCTCTATTTGGCAGGTAGGTCAGATGTTTGCTCTCTAAGGCATCTTCTGTGTTCTTGTCAATTTGTTGGGACAATTGATGTGAGGAATTAAACTTCTGGATGAAATTACTCCATCGTTAGTGTTATTTCTTTTTTCCCCCATTTTCCAATTTTGAATTTATTGACTAATTAAATAACAATTTAGGGTAAAATAATTTAAATTGTTAAACATTTTCCCATTATTATTTGTTCATGTTTGGTCTTGGCTCTGATAAGTTGATGGTCTGATTTGTACAGAAAGCTGACTTGGGGATAATTCCTACATTAATAATAGTTATTTTCCTGTCTGTTAAAATGTAGTCAATTTTTTTCTTTTTGCTTTGTTTCTGTTTGTTTGTTTGTTTTGCAATTGTCATGGCCAGAACATACCAGTTCTTGTTTTAAAGAAAGAGTTGGTGAATTTGATATGATAGACTTCTATGTGCTCTACAAGTCTTTGACCCCTCTCATTTCCTTTTCTTGTATCATATTTTGCTGCATATTTCTCATCATTCTCACCTCTTGCCACCTTTGCATTGAAGTCATCAAGCATGAGTGTGTGTGCTGATTTGACTTGAAGAGTATTATCAAACTCTTCATAGAATTTCTGTGCCATATTGTCCAAAGGTTGGTGAGCAAGCTGTTACTTTTATGGTGATCTTTTAGCAAATATTTATCAGTGATGCAAAACATGATGATCAAATGCTCCATGAGTGTATAATAAAACCTATTCTTCCAATTACTTCCTTTGTCTCTCCAAGGAGTACTTGAGTGCTATCCTTCCATTTAGTTAAGCCAGCAAAGCTTGGGCAGATTTTTCCATGCTGGAAAGGTTTCAAGTATGACTTTAGCAAAGGACCCAGTTTGTTTCTTGAGAGACTAGCCTCAACTAGCTCCAGGAAAGACATAACCCATAGGCTGGCTATTTGGTGATGAAATGGGTTTTTTGGCTATGGCAACACATGAAACAAAGACAAATTTAAAACATTCTTCAGACCTGTGTGGTGTGGTCCCTTTCTGCTTCTATAGTTATGGCAATAAAATAATGGGAAAAGGGATAAAGGGTGCTAAGAAAATGCTGCACCACACATTTCCTCATACATGTTAGTCTCCTTACCTAGGCAACTCAGGATCTGCTCAGTTCTGATTTGTTGCTGTAGAAATAAGTTCCACTGTAATGTGGTTTTGTCTAAACACATGTTTTTGAGGAAGTGACAAAAGTGGAAAGAACATTGGATTTGGAGTCAAAGGATATGTGTTCTATTTCTGACTCTGACAATCAGTAAACTATATGACTGTGGGTTCTATTATAGTTACTTCATGAAAAATGATGATAATAATAATTGGCATTGCCTATATCACAGAGTAGTTGTGAAGAAAGCATTTTGTAAATCTTAAAGTGCTATATAAGTGAAGTGATCTAATTACTGTTGGACAATTAATGGCATTGGGCTAGATAGGCCTCTGACAGGGACAGGATTAGGCACTAGATCTATGCTTTCATTGACTTATGGAGCTCCCAAATGAGGAAGTTTCATCAACCAATGCAGGTAATCAAAACTCATAGTATTAGAGAATTGTCTAGGGTAGAGAAATGTCAAGTGACTTGCTTAGAGTTACATAACCAGGACTTTTCAGAGGCTGGCTCCACATCTAGCTCTACATGTATCAGGGTCTACTGCTTCTAGTGCCTCTAATTCAAAACAGAATATAAAAGCATCAGACAGGAATGGACAATGAGATGAGCTTTCCATTATTCTCCAGTAACAAAGACAATAGGAGGAAGAAATCACTTCTTGTTGGGAGGCTCAGGAGGGACTTCATAGATTTGAGGTGGGGTAGAAAGGACAGATTGGCTTCTCTCAAAGGAGAGTTAATGAACTGTTGGTGTGGGTATTTTCATACCTTACAAACCTTCTTCATTATCTTAAATGGCCTTTGTGTCATTTAACTTTTCTTTGCTATAAGGAAAGGCTGTATTAGAGGAGAGGTTTTGGGAAGTAGCTGGTGTGTAGATAAACAAATATATATATACACATACATGTATATACCCACACATACACTTATGCTGAATATATGGTGAATATATGCTCCTCAACAGTAGGGATAGTTTCTTTGTTTTTTTGTGTGTATTTGTAAGCTCATTGCCTAGCACATAGTAGGTGCTTAGTGAGTGTTTGTTTATTGATTGATAATAATAACAGCTAGCATTTATTTGGAGCAGCTAAGTGGCACAGTGGATAGAGTGCTGGTCCTGAGGAAGGACGCCTCATCTTCCTGAGTTCAAATCTGGCCTCAGATACTTCCTAGCTGTGTGACCCTTGGTAAGTCATTTAATCATATTTGCCTCAATTCCTCATCTGTAAAATGAGCTGGAGAAGGAAAGGCAAGCCACTCCAGTATCTTTGCCGAGAAAATCCTAAATGGGATCATGAAGAGTCAAGTATGACTGAAGCTACTGAACAACAAAACATTATCCATAGTGATGCACTATGCACTTTACCTATATTATCACATTTAATCTTCACAGCAATCCTGTGATGTAAGTGCTATTATTATCCACATTTTAAATTGAGGAATCTGTGCCTAAGACCACATAGCTAGTAAGTACCTGAGACCAGAGTTTGAATTTAGGTCTTCCTGACTCCAGACCTAGCACTCTATCCATTGTGCCACTTAGATGCCTTAATTATTAGTTGGTGGATAGGATTTCATCAAGTAAAGATGGAGAGGAAGGGAATTCTAGGCATAGAGAACAGCACAAACAAAAGTATGGAGTTAGAACAGTAGAGAAGCTAATTGGAAAATATGTAATAGTGTTTGAGTGGACTGTATTTATGTGACAGTGGATAGTGTAGCATGATGGTATTAAAGAGATAGGTGGGAGCCAGAGTGTAATGGACTTTGAATGTTGAGTTCAAGTGTTGCAGGTCATGGGGAACCATTGAAAGTTTTGAGCAATTGAGTTATGTGTTTTGTGCTGTTCATTAGGTAGACTAATCTGGCAGTGGTGTATATAGGATAGAGGGGATATAGTTGAGATCACTTAAGATGTTCTTGTACATAAAAATCTAGGTGAAAGGTAGTAAAAGCTTGAATTACAGGGATTGTCAACTGGACCAAACTGGACTCTAACCTGTGGATGGCCAGAACCAGACAGAGCAGTCTAGAGACAGGAGAGTCCAAAATCAAACACAAGTTTAATTTCAAAGTGAGAGAAACAGCTTGCCAGCAAGATCACATGTGCCAAGGCCCCACCCCAGTGGGGGGATCCGAGGCAGTGAGGCTGAACCTTGATTTATGTACTAGACAAAGAGTCAAACGGTGTTGGGTAACAACGGAGTGAGGCAGAATAGCAACAGTGAGGCAAGGTTGTCTAGTGACAAAAAGTCCATTCATGGCAGGGCTTCATGTCTGGGCCTGTTGGTGCTTGCCCAAGCTTAGGTACCATCAGTTCAAATCCAGAGGGTGAGTGCAAAGGATTGTTGTTATGCCAAGCTCAGGGCACAACTTGCTTGTTGGGCCTTAGCTCTGGAAAACAGGGTGTCTCT